>JAFEMH010000566.1:0-714599 GCA_022495995.1 Adenophora triphylla var. japonica
TCCCCACAAAAAATCTCCCAGGGCTCATGTAGCATGTGCAAAACTTGAATCGATAGGAAAAATCCTAAGGTGATTGAAAATCATAAATCGTAATTTCACACTTAAGCTTAGGCTAGGTGCATTTTAAAAAGCAAAAGTAAATGCATCATCTCATAATCATTTTTGGTTACATGCATGCATCCGCCATCATGAATGCCATATATGCATCTTCCTCTTCACTAACGAATACGGGGAATTCAAGCGTAATCCCCCTTTTCGACAAGGATGATCTTCACCAAAGGCGACCTCCGATGTCCTTGAAATGGATGGCGGCCCCCAGCGTCCACTGAAGCGTATGAAGATTGCCTCCGGTGTCTACAAATCGGTCGGGGACGGCAAGTTCTCCAATACAAATCGGTCGGGGACGCCAAGTTCTGAGAATCTGAAATCGATTGATGCCAAGTTCTCAAAAATGCAAATCGAGTCGAGACGCCCAAGTTCTCCAATACAAGGCGGTCGGGGACGCGAGCTGCTGTCTGGAAATCGGTCGGGGACGCTTGGTTCTCAAATACAAATCGGTCGGAGACGCCAAGCTCTCAAAATACAAATCGGTCGAGAGAGCGCGAAGCTGCCCGACCACAAATCGGTCGAGAGACAGCCAAAGTTCTCCCGGCCCAGTCGGAGGTCGGGGACGCGAAGCTCTCCAATCCTGAACGGTCGAGACGCCCGAGTTCTCAAATACTAGGCTCCCGGTCGGGGACGCCAAGTTCTCGAGAATGCAAATCGATCGGAGACGCCAAGTTCTCAAAGACAATACGGTCGGGAGACGCCCGAGCTCTCAGTACCGTCGGTCGAGACTGACAGTTCTCAAATACAAATCGGGAGCCGAGACGCCCAAGTTCTGAGATGCAGTGACGGTCGAGGAGCGCTGAGTTCTCAGCTAGCAGAAGTCCCAATGTGAAGACAAGCTCAACAACTTCTACAAGGTTGACAGTCACCCGGCAAGATGCGAGACCTCAGCAAACTCCTCCTTCGAATTCGAAAATGTCTCCAAAGACGAAGCCAGAATCGTTGCGGCCATAAACCGTCCCACATGAGCAGCGGCAACCCAACAACTCTTCATCACCATCGAGTAGTAGCCTCTGGTACCCTTCCTCCCGGCGGCTACGGTGTAAGCACGCAGCACATGTATGCAAAAGCATATCTTAGTCAACTACTTTTCTAAAAGAACATTATCATTAAACCTCGGGTGACTCCCAACAATACCGTCAAACCATCAAAGACCATCCCCAACAATTTTTTGAACTACGTCCGAGGCTTGATTCCGCACTCGGGATACGTAGGCGGCCTACTCCTGGAGGTCCACCGCCGCTTGACCAACACGGTCACCCTTTTTCCCCGATAATCATCATAAACTCTAATCTTCCCTCGCGAGAATGCCCTCAAACAAATGTCTCTCTCAACTCACCGACTTAGGGATCATACTCCTGAACTAGCTCCCCAGTTTAGGTTCATACTCACTGAACAAAACCTCGACTTAGAATGCATTACTCCTTTGAACTAGGGTCCCTATTTAGGTCTCATACTTCACGAACAAAACCTCGATTTAGAATCATGGCCTCCTGAACTAGAGGTCCCCATTTAGGTTCATATTCCTGAACTAAAATCCACCACAAAGAACCATATCCATCCCAAACCATCAAAGGGAAATCATTTCAAATCAAGGTTCGAGGCACCTGAAGACGCCATTTCCAAGGTTCCGAGGCACCTAAGACGCCATCATCATTTGGTGTCTGAGGCACCTAGGTGCACTCCCATCATTAAGGCTTGAGGCACACTGAAATTTGTAAACGCTATCACACACAACACTAGGAAAAGCGATAAAACGCAATCATTCCACCCTAATTCACACACAAACCAAAACCATAGGGCGACTTCCCCAAAATAGTCGGATCATAGGGCTACTTCCCAAAAATAGTCAAACCATAGGGTGACTTCCCAAAAATAATAATATCGGGTCATAGTGTGGCAATCTTCCCAAAAATAGTCGAGATCATAAAAAGGGTGACTTCCCAAAAATAGTCGGATCATAGGGCGACTTCCCAAAATAGTCCAAACCATGTAGGGCGACTTCCCAAAAATAAGTCGGGATCATAAAGGGTGACTTCCCAAAAATATGTCCTAGGATCATGTGGCTTACTTCCCCCAAAATAGTCAAACCATAGGGTGACTTCCCAAAAATAAGTCGGACCTGTAGGGTGACTTCCAAAACAACTGGTCGGATACGGGGTGATTTCCCAAAATGAGTCAAACCATAGGGTGACTTCCCAAAAATAGTCGAGATCTTAGGGTGACTTCAAAAATAGTCGTAGATCTTAGGGCGTACTTCCCCAAAACAACAAAACCTTAGGGTGACTTCCCAAAAATGTACGATCGACATGTACGGGCGACTTCCCCCAAAAATAGTCAAACCACAGTACGACTTCCCAAAATAGTCAAACCATGTGGCGACTTCCCAAAAATAGTCAAAACCATAGGGCGACTTCCCAAAAATAGTCAAGCCGTTATGGTGTATACTTCCCAAAAATAAGTCGAGATCATAGTGGCGTACATCCCAAAAATAGTCGAGATCTTAGGGCTGCGACTTCCCAAAATAGTCAAATCTTAGTGGTCAAAGACCCGAACTACAAACTGGCCTTCGATTCCTCTTAGGGATAACGTAGGTAGCCTATCGCGCTAGGTTCAGCCACTCGATCACACTCGTATCATCCTCAGCCAAAATGGAGCCTTACTCTTATCGACGACTTGCACCCGCTTCCTTCGAAAGCACCGTCGCCGAGAGGCTACCGTAAGTGCTCCAATTTGAGCCGTTAGTATTCATTCGTTAGAAAATTAACGAAAGTTTTAACATTTCCAACATTTTCTAACAAACCCTAACCTTTTCTAACAAAGCAAGGGTAAAGTGGGCATTGCCATTTAAAAGTTAAAACCAAGAAAAGAATCTCAAAAAGCAAAAGAAATTGGAAAAATCCGAATTAGGCAAGCTGAAAAACAAAGCTGCTGTAATTTTTTGAATAATATCTTTCCTCTACGTCCAAAAAGCCAAAGGCACTCAGCGAGATGAACAAAGTGCACGGCTTACGAACCCCTCCGCGCGCGGACATCTATGTAAAACTGCACGTAGGGCTATAAATTAAACCCTCCTCTCTCGGTCTCACACAACACATTTTACACACGTAGTGCATTTTGGCGAAAAATAGAGAGAAAACAGCCTGGGAATCCTTAGATTGCCACCATTTTCTCTTGAACTCCTTTTCCCAATTTCACTTCCAACCATTCTCATATCACTCTTAAACACACCAAGTTCAATCTTAAAACACTACTCAAGAGGAAGATTAGTGGAGAAAACATAGAGGACTTAAGTGTTATCTACTTGTTTTCTCTTTGATCAACACTATCCATCAGAACCCTAAACAAAAAGCACTTCAAGCCTTGAATCCACCCAAACACAAACTCCAAAACACCAAATATTGATACTCCTCAAGTCAAAGCACCAAATCTTGATACTCCTCAAGTCAAATTCCAAGCCTAGGAAGATAGGGTGTCACCATTGAAATAAAGCCCTCCTTCTCAAAACCCTCCCAAAATCTTCTTTTTAACTCTTCTTTGCTCATCTTGTTCTTCTTACTTGGATCTACTTGATGTCTAGTTTAACTTAAGTTTTGACCTCCAAGATGGTCATCTTGAAGTTCTATCTTCATGAATGACCAGGTCTCAAATGGTCCACATTTTAAATCTCTAGTTGATTTGTCTCCTTTAATTTCATTTCTACAAAATATCCCCTTTCCCTTTGCAGAAAGGACATGTTTAAACCCATAAATTCCCCCCAAGGATGACTTGAATATGACAACTTTCATTCTCGCGTACATTTTCCCGCAGATTCTAGGGCTTTGAAGCCACAAAGTCCATTTCCAAAGCTCAAGTGTTCAACCGCCTTTTTCTTATTACTCAAGTGTAAATAATTTCCAACTTCAAAAGGTCTTTTTTCGAAAGTACCAAATTTTCAAAAACTAAAAATCATCCAAAAATCATGGGATCGGTTTAAAGTTTTCAAAAGAGATCCCAATTTTTGCTTTTCTCGCTTTCTAAATTATTTTGGTCAAAACACACACACACACATATAAAAAGGATTTCAAACAAGTGTTTGGAAGACTCGTCATTTCGGAGGCACGCCAGGGTGCACACTCAACGTCCTTCCCGGCGCGTAACGTGACCTCCAGGAACCCAAAATCTTTAATCTCGGCATTTTTCAAAGTTTTGGCCCTTAAAATTAAAAATGGCGTGGCGTATACTCCGTTTGATCACAAAAAAAAAATCGGGTACATCACAAATCTTTACGGGAACATTGAAATTGTGCGACAAAGTTATAATCGAGATTGTCGGAGCCGAGAGATGCTTGGGATTGGATCTTGAATAACGTCAATTAAATTTCTCTCTTCTCGCGACATTCACTATCACCCTTCTCCAAATATTCTTTTAACTCGCCATCATCAACCCCTTTTCATTTGAATCACTCTCTCTTCAAATTATAACAATCGTCTGCTTCGCATGCCCCTTAGCCCGGTGATACTCGCAAAAACTATTTTGATCCACTGAGGCTCTATGCCTGTCTCCGGAAAGCATGTGGAAAAGCCGCCGTAAATTCTACCCTTTTTAGAATCTCGCTTGGAGTGGTGTTCAGCATGTCAAATTTCACCATTTTCTGGGCCCCACGGCCTCCACTGCGACCACCTCCCTCCTTCCACCCTCGTGTGCTTCCACGATGACCTCCCTCTACTTCCCTTATTCTCCTCTTTCACAAATTCAATCCTTTCTTTAACATTCTTTCTTCACGCCGTAGAAGTTGGATGCGGAGATCCTCCACAATACCCTCTAACCCGCTCGTACAACTCGCCCGCTGGTTTCTAGCGGTAACCCTCATTCCCAATGGCCTCGCTTGAAATGGCCAGTTGTAAACCGGCATTATAGAGAGTACATATGATGATGTTGCTTTGCTCTATGCTCTGAGATTTGGTTGGCCACTTTCATGAACCTTTCTGGGTTGTAACTCGCTATCCCTTCACCCAGGTCTTCTACGCACTTATCGCGCACAATTCTTGCTTTCCCTTACTTGTCAGGTTGTGCTTTCCAGAGCACGAATCTACGCCAAAAACTCTTCTCTCTTGAAATCTTGATAGGCCTCCGAGATCGTAGCTTTGCGGCCTGGCCGAGGAACCATTCAAAGGGCATGGTCGGGCCAACGTATCGCTGCTAGCGCTCTACACGTAATTGCTTCACTTTTCGTAAGCATGGAAATCGTCACTGTCAAAGCGCCTACATGGGTTCTCGCTCCTGGTAAGCTTCCCCGAATACTTCCGACAATGATGGCAAGGCGGAACGTGGGATGCAGGTCGGCATTCCTGAATTTCCTTCACAAATGGAGCCAAATAGGAATCCTTTTCCTCCTCAACCTTATTTCCTTCGCCTCTAGCTCCGCTTGATTCTCTTCAGCCATTTCTACTTTCCAAGCATTGTCATCCTTCTTTCTTAGCCTCAGCCTTTTTACCCTTATTTGCCCTTTCAATCTTCTTCTTAACCTTTTTCTCTGTCTTTTTTTCTGTTTTCTCATGTCGCCTGGGCTCCCTATCTCTGCGCTCCCTTTTTGAGCGATGAGACCTTTTCGAATGACACGACCTTTCAGAGTAGCGCGACTTTTCTTCTGAATGCCTAGAGTGACTTGGCCGGTATTCCTTATCCATGGTCGACCCACTGTCTATCTCCTCCCCTTCATATTCATAATAATAGGATGAATCTCGCGAGTTGGCGGATTGATAATGTACCTTCCTCCTTTTCCCATCCTCTACAATCTCTTGTGACCTTTTCCTTCCAACTCGGATCTCGCCTTTGCGACCTCTCGCCTTTACGCTCTTGGCTTATCCTTTGGTGGCGACATTTCGCGCTCTCGCCTTTCTTCCTGCTTAGAAACACTCTGGCTTGCCGCTCGGCCCCTTGCTGGGCTATTCTCTGCCGCTTTTCCCATCACATTCTGCGGAATCTGAGTAGGCTCTTGCCTCATTTCCATTAATCTGTTGATATTGGCCAGAATTTGCAACAACAACTCGTTATTGGCCCTGGTTCAGTCTGCTTCCGCTCTAACCTCATCCTCCTTTGAGGGAACAGGCTCCTGTCTCTCGTTTCTCGCCTTTCCCCTTTCCACACGCTCTCTATCATCCCGCTCCCTTCTACGCCGCACCATAGATTCTCGGTCGAATGCACGAGACCATCCAACTCGGGTCGCGGCCGCACGAGCTTCATTTTGCGGGTTTGGTGTTATCAAAGCTAGGTTACTGTTTGGTATGGTTTTAGATGGGGTTCCCTTATCCTGTACCATCTTTGTAAGGTTTCTGGGTTTCTGAGTTCAAACAGCAAGAACAAGAACAAGCTGGAAGGACCAAACGAAAAAGTGAATCAGTCCTGGCAACGGAACCAACTGATGCTACCACGCCAAAATGGTTGCACAGAACTGAAAAGTTAGGATACTCCGGCTGCTTTCCGTTTGTCTCCTGCACACGCAAATCAACGTGAACTAAGCCGGGGGCGTCTCCGGCGTTGCCTCCGCAAGGCGTGAGTAAGTATACTTTCAAGTTATCAAGAAGACAATAGCATGAACTGGAAAGAGATTTGCAGAAAAGTGAACTCAAGAGAACTTACAAATGCCTTTTTTGAGGTAGCTTATATACTCCCACAACATCATGTGCAAGTCACATGCCAAGGACACGTGTCGATCATCCATAAGGTGGGCAAAAATGTTTCCATCCATAGCTGGCGCCGTCATTTTTATCTCTGACACACTTTTCATCATTTTACGGATACGGTGGGCCCCATTTATAACGACATTAACGACTTCTGAATTGTAGATACTGATCTTTGATGTCGCCTATGGCGACAACCATCACGTGGCGACAACTCTTGGTGGTCGCTAATAAATACACAAATGGCGAGATTCCGACCTTTGAACTTACATCATCTCCCTATAATGATAGGCTAACGGGTTTCTCGCCTGAGGGTTCCTGCAAATGCTCAAGGGAAGTCGCCAGTTACCTTAAGCTACCCTTGGGCCCATTATCATGGGCCTTGATCCATAATTGCCGAATTGGGCCTCATATTAACGAGCTGGGCCCAATACCCATTTTCACGAACATATCAGGTTTTTGAACCATTACTGAGAAAAGGAGTCCTTGTTTTCTTTGATGACATCCTAGTTTATAGCTCTACCACGGAGGAACACCCGAGGTTGTTATAGATGGTGTTAGAGCTTGATGGAGACCAAGATAGTGAATTATTTAGTTTTAATTTTAATTACTATTATGTATTTTCGAATTCAAATTTAGTTAGGTGATAAAATCGTAATTTAGAGAAGATTTATGTAATATTGTGAGGTTTTATAGTTTATTAGATTACTATATAGATTAGGGTTATTTTTAGAGGTGTTTGACTTGATTTCCAAGTCTTAGGAGTCCTATAAAATTCAAGTTAATTGTAATTCCGAAAATTTAGTTTTGATTAATACAATTTGATATTGAGTGTTTACTCTTTATTTCCTAAAAGTGATTAAATTCCTTTTGGATGCTTTGAATCAGTATAAAGCATTTGGGTTTTATGGGTCCATGCGCAGCGGAATTAAGCATAAAATTAACACAAAACCCAAGCCCTAAGATCCGTTCTATACGATTAAATTGAATTCCTATGAGATAGAATTTACCAACCTTAATTGCTTTCCGGTCTTGAGCTATCGAACAATTTATTGATGTGATTTTGAATCACAATCTTCAATCTTCAAGAACCTTTCAATCTTCAGATTGGAACTCTAGGCCTTGATCGTCAAACGAGCGAAGACCTCTATTGTTGTATCCACACATAAGAATGAACCAAGAACGATTTCTTGATGATTGCTAGATCAAAACCTTGAAGAATATTGAGAGTATTTTGTTATGATTTTCCCTTGAAAATTTCGGCCAGGGAATTAGGTCTGACAGACCTCTCATATTTATACTACATTAGCATGAATACGTCTCCTAATCGTATTAGGAGAACAGGCTGTCAAAACGCGTCTGGTGGCTAGTTATGTCGCGTGACATAATTAGTCGTATTAGGAGAACAGGCTGTCAAAACGCGTCTGGTGGCTAGTTATGTCGCGTGACATAATTAGCCAGTGGCTAGTTATGTCGCGTGACTTACTTAGCCAGTTGGCTAAGTATGTCGCGTGACAAACGTTGCCATATGCAGGAACTCTCAATCATTCTTCCTTTGGTTTAACCAATTCATTCTAGTTGTGTGTGACCCAATAGGATTATATTATGTTGGCAATGAGTTCGATCATATCGACTCTCATAAGACATAAGCGGACTCTAGCAAGCCATTATGTCTACCCAAATAGGGTAAATTACAAATAAGGGCCTAAAGTTTGCACCCCGTTCGCAGGATGGGGTCTGATGTTCTAAATTTGGCGATTTAGGATCTCAAGTTACCAAATGTTGGCAATTGAGGGTTTTTTTGACGGAATCGTTAGTTTTTGGGTTAAATCCCCATGTGCAGGTCACGTGCCACGTAAAGGGGGTTGAAACCGTAAAATGTTAAAGTCTAGACCCTAAAAAATAAATTTTAAATTTACAAAACACCCCCTCTCTTCTTTTAAAACTTAAAAAATAATAATAATAAAAATAAAATAAAATTTGAAAGGCTCGTAGTTCCTCCTCCCTCTTCTCTTCCGTCTGGACCGCCCCTCTTCCCCTCTCCGTTACCAACCCAAAACCCTTCGCCCTTCGCCTCTTCTTCTCTGTCGCCGACCCTCCTTCTCCAATCCAACACCCTCTCCGAAATCGGCCACACCATCCTCAAATCCAGCCGTAAATCCATAGCCAAACCCAAACTCCTCAAATCCGGCCAAAGTTCCATTGATTAGGCCAAGTCGAACCACGCCCCTTCTCCTCTGCGATCCCTGTTGCAATTCCGACCAAGTCCAATTTCTGTTCAAAGAAAACCCCCTTCCACCAATTAGGCCAAACCAAGTTCGGCCAAAATCTTCCCCGTCCCTTTTCTCTTTTACGTCCCCGAGGCGCCTCCCCTCCTTCTCGTTTCCCTCTCCGTAAACCTCCCCAAATCAAATCAAAACCTCAATTTTGATTTTTCTTTACTTTGGATGCCAATGGTTGCCGGAATTTATGGTGGCTGATGGTGTGGTAGTGGCGACATGGTTGCCGGAATTTATGGGTTATTATTATTATTATTTTATTAATATTTTATTATTATTATTAATTTTTTATTATTATTATTTTATTATTATTATTATTATTATTTTATTATTATTTTTTATTATTATAATTTTTGTTTATTATTATTATTATTATTATTATTATTATTATTATTATTATTATTATTATTATTATTATTTTATTATTATTATTATTATTATTATTATTATTATTATTATTATTAATATTTTTTTATTGTTATTATTATTTTATTATTATTATTAATATTTTATTATTATTATTATTATTATTATTATTATTTTATTATTATTATTATTTTATTATTATTATTATTTTGTTATTATTATTATTATTATTATTATTTTTATTATTATTTTTTTATTATTATTATTTTTTTATTATTATTATGTAAATGGGCAAATTGCAAATAAGGGCCTGAAGTATGCACGTGACCCGCACATGGTGATTTAACCCAAAAACTAACGATTCCGTCAAAAAAGCCCTTAATTGCCAACATTTGGTTACTTGAGACCCTAAATCGCCAAATTTGAAACATCAGACCCCTTCCTGCGAACGGGGTGCAAACTTTAGGCCCTTATTTGTAATTTACCCACCCAAATAATATAACGTAAGAGTTCGCGTTTCCAATGGTACACTTCCATTTCTCCCTTTGTCTCACGATGTTATATTGAACACAAGTCATGGTCCACGTCAACTTGTATTTGTTCAATGCTTTCTCGATCTTGAGTATAATGATATTCCAATCGCATTGGGGTATGGCCACACACTTTCCATCATTATCACTCATCGAGGGGCCCAAGCAAAACATCTCTCTTTCGAGGGACAAATTCCATCTTGACTTATCATCCTTCCCATCATGAATCCGATCATGCCAAAGATAGCCTTTATAGATATCGTGTTAAGATACCGTTTGACTAAAATCAAACATGACTTTCATCATATGTAAGGTCATGATAATCTCAGGTCTAGGGACTAAATAAAGCGACCATATGAGATTTAATTATGACATTTGACCATGACATAAATCTCATACGGGTCATGTCCGATCGCTTGTTCTCTAACAAGTACCCATAATTTCAATGTGCATCTCTATGCATATAATCATCATATGATTATCCATTGACAATTATACTAATTATTCTCTTAATAATTAGGGACGGAGATTATTACAATAAATATGGAAACTATATAATAATCAAATAATAAACTTAACCGATAAAGATGATGCATAACGGTTTTCAGTTAAACATAACTAAAGCCTAGGGCATTACACCAACATAAACCGAGGTACGAATGTGGATCCATGGCCGGGCGAGGCCCAATGGATTGGGCCCAAAATATAATCCATATAAATCTCAATTACGACAGAAGGAGTGGGTCTTCCCTGCCTCTGCTCGTCTAGCCTCCTCGTCATGTCGATTTAGACATAGAAGAGCGTATAATGACTGAGGCCCAACAAAACTGAATGCCGATGAGGTATAATCATCAATCTTAGAAGCAAGGCCTCCCTTGAAAGGCGAGGAGCCCTCATCGGTCTCCATATATAACAAGGAAATGGGCTTCCCTATCCTTTATCTCCACTTCGCCGGCATCAGCCCAAGCCGACCAGGCCTGGTACGACGAAGAGCACGCCACAGGCGCATGTGCTGATTACTATTTATCCAATCCTACTCAAATAAGGACTATGAACAGCTATAATCCTCCAAGGATTATAACCTTATCTCACACGGTTTCTGATCCATCTAACGGCGAACAGCTTATAATCCCTCTAGGATTATAACCTCCTCACCTATGAATTCGTATTCAACAAGGATTCTATAATGCTATGCCTATAAATACAAGCCATAATTCACATTATTTTGGTAATCTATCTTTTGACTCTAAACTCTTGTCAATTGATTTCTCTCTTTAAACAAAAATACTTACTCTCACGCCGGAGGGCCTTCGCCGGTGAAGCCCCGGCTAAGTTTACGTGTTTGTTCATCTTTTTCAGGCTATTCAATCATCCAGGATACAACCTGCCGCTGGATTTGGGCTGATTCGAACGTTTTTGGCATCATCAGTTTGGTTCCATTGCCGGAAAACGATTCGAAATACCCATTGAATAGCTTGAAAAATTCTTGTTCGACTCTCCTATATCTTAATGGAAGACGGACGTATTGCCAGTATTACTCCTGAACACGATAACATTCTTGAGGAAGAGACTCATGGCAACACTATGACTGCTTTTCCTAATGGGGAGCTGCCTCCTCCACCACCGCTGATTGATGGGCTGCCGCCCCTAGGAATGAATTTGCGCTCTAGGAGAGCTTCTTGTAGCGGACACGGATGTAGCGAGCGAATCCTCCTCGTCATCGGCGCTGAGGAAGGCCTGCCGGCAGCCAGACGACGAGGAATGTTTTCCAGGGAGGAAGTGGGGCTCCCCCCCCCCACAGGTTGATTGCAGAACTCTGCTGCATCAACAGATGGAAACTTTGCAACGCATTTATGAAACGCAAAATGCCTTGCTTCAATTAGATCCGGAATATTCTCTGGCTGAATTCTTAAGGCCTACGAAGACAGAAAATTCCCTTGGAGGGCAGAGCCAGGTTGACAGGCGCGATAGTCAGGGGAATAGAGAAAATCTTCCTCGTGGCCAAAATCCCCCTCACCATGGCATTTCTGGTAAATCCATACAAAACCCCCAAGATGTCCCTCCTCGACATAAGGCACACGCTAATGGAAACACGAGAAACGAGATTGTAGACTTGAGAAGTCACTTGAACTACCAAAGGGAACCGGAGGCTGATTCTGCTGACTTGAGAGCAAGGCTCAGTCATGCAAGGCGTAAAACTCTTCGTCGTAATACTCCTCCTCGGCCTAGGAGCCCTCCTCGTCATAGGAGCCCTCTTTGGCCAAGAAGCCCTCCTCGTCACAGATCACCTCCCCATCCTGAAGTGGCACCTAGAAGGGACAGAGCACCATCTGGTCATGAAGATAACCATCAGGACCCTGAAGAGCATAGCAGGGTGAACGGGCACAGAAGGAAATAAAGGTCCCATCGAAGCTCTCATTATAGCTCGGGGATCGATGCTAGAAGGGACAGAGCACCCGTCCTTTCTCCCAGCGTATTAATGATCTACCGCCCAACCCTGCTCTTAAAATCCCAAATTTTAATAAACACGCGGGAACCACCGATGCACGGGACCATGTGCAAAGTTTTGAATCCACTATGGCCCTACTCACTAAGGCAGATGATATACTCTGTAAGGCCTTCACAAGAACCTTCTCCGGAACAGCCCTGTCCTGGTTCCGTGAGCAAAAGAAGGGAAGCATCGACAGCTGGAAGATCATGAGAAGGAGATTTCTGGATCACTTCGCTACAGCTGGGAAGAGAAAGAAGAGACTGACTGACCTTGCTAACATTGAGCAAGGAAATAATGAAACAACTCTGAGTTACTATAATCAATTCAGAGCCATGGCAGACCAAGTGGAGGAAAGCCTGACGGACAGGGAAGTGATTGTTTTAACTCCGGACTGAGATCCGGACAATTGATCTATGAACTATCAGCTAGAGAGCCTAAGCCAAAGTCCGATCTATACAATGTGGCCTATGCCATAGCAATGGCCGAAGAAAAAAGTAAGAGGAGGTCTGAGAAACAAGAAGCAGAAGCAGCTGGAGCTCACTAGACTTCCAATGGAAATGGCTATAAGGGAAAAAATAGAACTTGAGCTACTAAAAAAGCTGAGGTTTTTACCCCCCTCACCAAACCTATCACAGAGATCATGCCGTTGGTAAATCCGCCAAGTTCTCGTCCACTTGATGAAAAAACAAAATACACCCGTGATAGCTCCAAGTATTGTGCCTTCCACAAAGATCACGGATACGACACGGAGAATTGCATCTCCCTCAATAGAATAATCCATAGATGAGTAGACGAGGGAAATCTTGATTGCTACGTTATGAGAAGGGATAACAAGCGAAAGAAGAAGAGATGACGATGACGAAGATAATGAAAAGAAAGACAGAGGCCTCCTAGGGCTAAACTCCGTGTCATACGAGAGGAGATTGTCTCGAACAAAAAATTAAAAGACCAGGATCCATGAGCGAGTAAAGTCTACCACATCCTCGCCTGGATTCATAAGGAAGAGGAAGTCATCGCCTTCTCTCCTAATGAATTAGCCGGAAGTCGTGCGGCCCGCGAACAACCATTGGTAATCAAAGGGAGGATCGACAACCGTGAGTCCGAGCGGACTCCTCGTTGACTCGGGGGCCTCCCGAGATATTCTATATTACTCCACCTTCCAGAAGATGAATCTGAAGGATAGCATGTTGGAGCCATCCTTTGGAAGACTCGAAGGATTCACCAACCACAAAGTCAGCGCAATGGGAACAATTGTTTTATTATTGGAAGTAGGAGAACATCCCTTCCGCGCTGAGGCCACAGTGACATTTGTAGTCATGGACTTGGCAAGTGATTACCATGCCATCATAGGCATTCCAAGTCAAGGTAAACTTGGGCTGGTCGCCTCCCTCCCCCACCAACGTGTTAAATTCCCCACTCATTAGTGGTATGCTTACAGTTGGATTTTCATGACCGTTGTTGTGTAACCTATCAGGTTCACATCTGGAATTGCTCAAGGATCCCCAGGGAGCATACTCTCAGCTTATAAGACTGCAAGAGATAACTAATGATTCAGAACAGCAAGGTGAAGAAAACAAAGATAATTCAGAAATTTCTATAGAATCCCAAAGAGACTCATACAAGCATTCAGCAAGTGGACCAGGTAGCCCTACAACTGAACTAGTAGAATTTGTTTTCCCACCCAAAAATACTTTAGAGAATAATAAGAAAGTCCCAATTCTCTGTCTTGCCTATCTAAATAAGCCTGAGATAGCAGTGTTGATTCTGGGAGTCATGGCTGCTACAATCAATGGTGCAATACTTCCTGTATTTGGTGTACTAATTTGTATGATAATCAGAACATTTTACGAGCCTCCAAGTGAGTTAAGACAGGATTCTAGATTTTGGGCACTAATGTTAGTCATGCTTGGAGTGGTATCCTTTTTAGCTTGTCTACCACAGACATACTTTTTCACTGTGACTGGATTTCAGCTAATAAGATGGATACGATCAATGTGCTTTGAGAAGGTAATTCACATGGAGGTAGGGTGGTTTGATGAGGATGAGCACTCGAGTGGATCAATTGGTGGAAAGCTCTCTGCAGATGCAGCTAGTGTACGTGCTCTAGTGGGAGATGCACTTGCTCAGCTTGTTCAAGATTTCGTCTCAGCTGCTGCTGGTTTAGGCATTGCTTTTACAGCAAGTTGGTAATTGGCTCTTATAATCCTTGCCATGATTCCTCTCATAGCTGCCAATGGATTTGTTCAACTCAAGTTCATGACAGGATTCATTGCTGATGCAAAGGTATGTCGCTGAGCTTTGAACTCTTACATCTGAAGTCTGAAATCTAAAATCTGAAATCTGAACACTGAACACTTAACTAGGAGCTCTGAACTCTGATGTCATGATTTATGATCCTAAGTCTAATGTGAAACTTTTGCAGATTATGTACGAGAAAGCAAGCCAAGTTGTTACAGATGCAGTGGGAAGTATAAGAACTGTTGCTTCTTTTTGTGCGGAGGAGAAAGTAATGGAACTATACAGAAAGAAGTGTGAGGGTCCCATGAAGAAGGGAATAAGGCAAGGCTTGGTTAGTGGAGTTGGTTTTGGGGTATCTTCTGCTTTACTGTTTTGTGTCTATGCAGCAAGCTTTTATGCAGGAGCCCAGCTTGTTGAGGATGGAAAAACTACATTTTCTGATGTTTTTCGTGTAAGTAATTCCTCCACAGTAAAAAAGATTCAAATTACCACAAATAACTCAGAATGGTGATCTAGTAATTACTATGAATCATTTCTGGCAGGTTTTCTTTGCCCTGACACTGACAGCCTTAGCAGTCTCTCAATCAAGCTCATTCACTTTAGATTCTAAAAAAGCCAAGGATGCAGCTGTTTCTATATTTGCTATTCTAGATCAAGAGTCCAAGATAGACCCTAGTGATGAGTCTGGAATGACTTTAGACAATGTTAAGGGGGAAATTGAACCCCACCATTCAAATACCCTACCAGACCTGATGTTCAAATCTTCAGAGATCTCTCCATGACCATTCATAGTAGCAAGGTAAGAGAAACCCGTGTCCATGTCATCTTTCCATTTTCCCATATGCCTTTTATATAGTAGTATTTACTCCCTCCGTCCCATAATAGATGCCACATTTGACTAATCAACGCTTTCAAGGAATGTGCTTTACTTGTTTGTGCTTGCTTGTACAATGCTAAAATTGCTCTAAGATTCTTTCCATATTTGGAAACGCGACATTTCTTTTGGGACGGACTAAAAGGGAAGTGTGATATTATTATTATGGCACGGAGGGAGTATATGCTAAAAAGCTGGAGTTGGTATAATGTATTAATGTCTCAGATAGTGGCATTGGTTGGAGAAAGTGGAAGTGGGAAGTCAACAGTGATCTCATTATTACAGAGATTTACGACCCTATTTCTGGTCATATTATGCTGGATGGGATTGATATTCAGAATTCCAACTGAAATGGCTGAGGCAACAAATGGTTCTTGTGGACCAAGAACCAATCTTGTTTAATGACACCATCCGAGCCAACATAGCATATGGGAAGGACGGAGATGCAACTGAGGCAGAAATATTAGCTGCCTCAGATTTGGCAAATGCCCACCACTTCATTAGCGGTTTGCAACATGTTAGTTTTTCTTGCATCATTTTGTGGCTCCATAAATCATGCACTGTATTTTTTTTTTGTTTATTATTATTATTATTATTATTATTATTATTATTATAAAAAATATTATTTTATTATTTTTGCTTGGAATAGCTGCTAAAATGAAATGCTTCATATTGTGTAGAGGTATGATACAATAGTTGGAGAGAGAGGCGTGCAACTCGCTGGTGGGCAGAAGCAGAGAGTGGCCATTGTGAGGGCCATGGTGAAGAGTCCGAAGATACTATTACTAGATGAGGCAACAAGTGCACTAGATGCAGAGTCTGAAAGGGTGGTTCAAGATGCATTGGACAGGGTAATGGTCAACAGGACAACAGTGATGGTGGCTCATCGGCTGTCCACTATAAAGGGAGCGGATGTGATTGCAGTGGTTAAGGATGGTGTGATCTCGGAGGAGGAAAACATGACACTTTGATTCATATCAAAGATGGTCTCTATGCATCTTTGGTGGCACTTCACATGACTTCTTCTGCATAACTATATATCATTTTCAGTTAATTGAGTTTTCCAACCCAAGTTATCATAATTTAGGCCCTTTTTTTGATAAAGTCCAGTCCTACGACAACAACTGAACTTATATGCCTAAAGACTAGTAACATTTGTAGTTGCACTTGAAACATGCTCCACATTCAAAGCAGTTTTCATAGTTCCATCATCAAGCTTAGAGACTCCTAACTACTGATCACCAAATTGTGCATATTCCCCACTTCGATCTCTCCAAGTTATCCTTCTAACTCCAAAGAATCAACTAGACTGGTATTTCTCCATCTTTAATTCAAAGAATAAGAGACATAGACTGCAGAGGAAAATACAGTCTTGGGACATCGGATATCACTTGAGCTAGAGCTATTTGGCAAAAAATTGTATAGATGATTATCGTATATTCTTATTGATGCTATTCATAGATTGAGTTTTAAATAGGAATTGCTATGCTTTCACCGTAGCGTTTCATTCTTCCAATCAGGATGGTTAAACTTAGAATGCTGAATGAACAATAATTAACTGCTTACCTATTAAAAAGTTTTTCTTCACATATATTTTTCCTCTAAATAATGTGATCAGTTTATTGGAAAGATTTGTAAAAGTTTGAAGACTGTGATTAGGAATTTGTCTATTCATCTTTATTTTTTTTCCTTTTCTTATACTTCTTATTTTAATTCAATGATCAAAAAAGGTCACAGGTTCGAACCTTGGCGAACAGCCTCTTGGCAATTGTCAGGGGAAGGCTCTAGCAAACGGTTCCCTCTCCTAACCCCCGCAAGGCGGGGAGCGCTTGGCGTACCGGGGTTTGCAAAAAAAAAAAAAAATCAAAAAAGATGTGTATAAGTTAAGACATGGATTTTCAATGTTAAATATATCCTCATGTAAGAGGGGTTTGTGTTTCCTTGGGATTCAACTTTGTCAAACATTGTTACTGTTAAAGAACAACACTAACTCTTCCTCTCTCCAAGAAATCACTAGGGTTCTCTAGAAATTACTAGGGTTCTCTAGAGATCTCTACATACCTTGAGGAGTTTTCAAGAAGTCCCAAATTGAAGACCACCGCCATTGGAGAAAAGAGAAGAACCTTCTGGATTTGGCATGGGAACCGACTTGCACGGAATGATCTAGAGAAATTGAGTTTCTCTCTTCACCGACTTAGTAGGAGTATAAATAGGAGATGGGTTTTCCCCAAATGTGTGTAACCCTAGAGTGAGAGTCCAGACCAACCAAGAGTGAAAGTCCAGACCAAGCCGTGTGTGGATAAATAGAAGCCTTTCTCTTGTGGGCTATTATCTAGTGTGGTAGCATTATAATTTTGTGCAATAAGCACTCTTGTTCATTGTAGTATTTATGAAGTAATAATAATAATAGTGTTTATTATTATTACTTGTGATTCGCCAATTCGGATACGAAAAACCAACAAGTGGTATCAGAGCGGTACGACTCGGGATCGCGGAAACCGTTGTTGAGGCGTTGTTCGGGATCATTGCAGGTGCACAGTAGGAGACTGTGAAGCTCGTGGCGGGAGACCAGGCTTACTTGGTGACGTGCACGGAGGCAGTACCAAGTCACGATGGTAGATCCGGCAAGCGCATTTGGTGGAGTCAGGAGACTCAACAATGGCAATTATAAGTATTGGCGAACGTGTATGCAGTCGTACTTACAAGGACAAGAGTTATGGAATGTCGTGGGTGGTAGTGAGACCACGCCACCGGAAAAGGAGGACACTCAAGCATTCCGAAAATGGGAAGCGAAAGCCGGGAAGGCTATGTACGCGCTAAAGATTAGCGTCGAGGATGAACTTTTGGAGCATGTCGAGGATGCACAAACTCCAAAAGAGATATGGGATACATATGCGACGTTATTTTCGAGGACTAATGAGGCTCGTCTCCAGATGCTCGAGAATGAGCTTATGTCGACTACGCAGAAGGATCTAACTGTAAGTCAATATTTCAACAAAGTTAAATCTTTATGCCATGAAATCTCGAAGTTAGATGTGGACTCAAAGATTAATGAGCAAAGGATGAAAAGGATAATCATCCATGGATTGAGGCCCGAGTTTAAGGGGTTAGTTACGGCAATTCGTGGTTGGGCCACACAACCATCTCTATTAGAATTAGAGAGTTTGTTGGCCAGCCAAGAAACATTGGATAAGCATACATCTAGGTCATCAACTCCGAAGTCAGTAGAAACGGAGGAGGCATTGTTCAGCAACCGAGGCCGCGTAAGGCAACAAGGACGTGTTGCGACAAGGTGGAATAAGAAAGAAGAGATACAAGATGATCTTGAAGAGCTGAGGTACAAAGGAAGTTCTTATGCAGGGGGAGCTAGGATGAGAAATGAAGATAACTCTCGACTAGACGACTGGAGACGAAACAACGAATGTTACAACTGTGGTCGCAAGGGACATTTCCTAAAAGATTGTCCATTCAGGAAAAAGGTTGTCGAAGGAAATGCAGTTACCAATCAAGATCCCTATGATAGTGAAGAAGAATGGGACATGGAAGCTTCCTTCGCAGATATAAGGATTCATAAAGACGACCCAGAAGAGGAAGAATGGTTTGAGGACCACGCCTACCCAGTTACTACCGAAGAATGTTGGATTGATGACAACGTGGAAAGCGAAGAAGAGATCGACTTTGATGAAGGTCAATGGTTCGAAGATCTAGCTGCCATGATCAATGTTGGATGTAAAGATAATCTGGACGACAACAACACTGCTAAAGCATTAGCATGCTTGCACGATGGCGGCTCAGAAGAAGGGATAATTGAAATGATCGATAAAAATTTAGATGCTCCAAAACTCATAGACGAGAAGAAGTTAGAGATAAAGGGGGAGCAACATCAACAAGATTCAACACATGAACAAGCTCGAGAGAAATCACCGTTGAATGTGGATATCGAGAAGCAATCACAATTGCTCAGGAGAACGATCGGGAAGTAAGCAATGTCACGAACGGGCGCACGAAAAAGATTGAAGAGAAAGGTAAATGGTCAAGGAGCTCCGATGAAGAACAAAGCCAACAACAAGGATCAAGTGGGAGAAATCCGCTCGTACGGTTCAAGAAGAAAGAGAAAGAGTCGGTGTTGAGGGGGAGTGTTAAAGAACAACACTAACTCTTCCTCTCTCCAAGAAATCACTAGGGTTCTCTAGAAATTACTAGGGTTCTCTAGAGATCTCTACATACCTTGAGGAGTTTTCAAGAAGTCCCAAATTGAAGACCACCGCCATTGGAGAAAAGAGAAGAACCTTCTGGATTTGGCATGGGAACCGACTTGCACGGAATGATCTAGAGAAATTGAGTTTCTCTCTTCACCGACTTAGTAGGAGTATAAATAGGAGATGGGTTTCCCCAAATGTGTGTAACCCTAGAGTGAGAGTCCAGACCAACCAAGAGTGAAAGTCCAGACCAAGCCGTGTGTGGATAAATAGAAGCCTTTCTCTTGTGGGCTATTATCTAGTGTGGTAGCATTATAATTTTGTGCAATAAGCACTCTTGTTCATTGTAGTATTTATGAAGTAATAATAATAATAGTGTTTATTATTATTACTTGTGATTCGCCAATTCGGATACGAAAAACCAACAGTTACTAGCTCCAAGGAGTTATGAACAATATACCATCGATTTCAAGAAGATTTACGGATATCTCAATTTCTCATTATGAGACAATGGTCAAAAATTATGTCCTGCTCAACAGCACGAAGAACATGTGGAAGTGAATGTTGGAGTGAAATAGTTCTAGTTAGTTGTAGAAGCATGATGCCATAATATTTATTAATATATTTGAAGAATGATTGATTATCCATAATTTGGATTATTAAATTTTTCAATTTTTTACTTTTCTTTTTACTTTATTTTATTGGAAAAAAAGTTGAATTACGAGTTAACATGATCGTTGCGTTGCTAAGTTATAAACATAATTTAAAGTTAAGGTGGTTAGGGGTATTGTTGGAAGTTTAAATAATACCATTCTTTGTTCTTTGCTACCAAACACTTTGATTAAGTTAAGATAGTATTAGGCCATGTTAATCCCGCTCCTACCAAACGTTGGATTGCTTCTACACAGAGGATTATTAGTACCGATAATAATAATGAAGAGAATAATAATCCCCTCATTAATAATCCTACTAATTTTTATCCGGATACCAAACGAGCCCTTAGTATACTTGAATTTGGTACGGGTAATAATTAGAAAAAATCCAAATATGCAAAATACTTATATTACAAGACGAAGTTAAAGATAAAAGGTTAATTGGATGTTGAAAACATACTCTCTCCGTCACACTAAAAGTTACACTTTTGTTTTGGGCATGGGGATTAAGAAAAAATGTAAGTGTTGTTAGTATGAAAAGTGCATTTTAGTAAGAGAGATAATGTGAAGAAGGGAATAGTTAGTAGATAGTTGTTTTGAGTATGCAAGGGCATAGTTGTCAATCCCAGTAGCGGCAAGCGCACCCGGTTGCTCAATCTCTCAAATATAGTAAGAATTCAAGAATTGCTATTATTGTATATTTTCTTTTGTCTAGTTATATCAAAAAGAGTATAATTATATTATAGCACCAAAGAACAAAAAGTGTAGACTTTAGAGTTATTGCTAGTAAGGACTCAAGAAAGAAGAATTCAAGAATTGTTATTATTCTATATTTTCTTTTGTCTAGTTATATCAAAAAGAGTATCAATTTATTTCACTCAAATGCAACAATAATCTTCCTCCCTAAAGAAAAAAGCTCAATCTTCCAACTATATTCTCCTCCCTAAAGAAAAAAGCTCAATCTTCCAACTATGAATATTTCTGCAAATTGGAGATGGGTGGTTTCATTGAGATTCCTCACTTGGACAACTCTTGTTCTGTTCTTGATTTCATGTGTGGAATCAATAACACCACCAAATTTCGGAACGGAGACGGACCGACTTGCTCTAATAGATTTCAAGAATCGAATAATCGATGATCCGGGCCAAATCATGAAGTCATGGAACGATTCTTTTACTTTCTGCTATTGGGTCGGGGTTACCTGTAACCCATTCAATGGTAGAGTTAGCATCTTGAATTTACAGTCAAGCAGCCTAGTTGGCTCAGTCCCTCCTTCTATTGGCAACCTTACATTCCTGACAGGAATCAATCTACGAGCCAATGGCTTCCTTGGTCAACTTCCTCAAGAATTCGGAAAGTTATTACAACTTCGCTATCTAAACTTGAGCACAAATTCTTTCACTGGCATGATTCCAACAAATCTCACTCACTGTACAACTCTTGAAGTGCTAGATTTAATCTCGAATAAGCTCGTGGGGTCCATACCGGACCAGCTATTTCCACTGTCCAAATTGTTGTACTTAGGACTTGCAAATAACAACTTGACTGGAAGAATTCCCCCTTGGATTGGAAACTTTTCATCGATGATTGCACTCTCTCTAACCGGAAATAAACTCCATGGTAGTATTCCACATGAGCTTGGTGATCTCAGAAAATTAACATTTTTCCAACTCTATGGAAATGAACTATCTGGTATCATTCCTCCTTCATTGTTCAATATATCCTCTATATTTTACTTCTCAGTCACACAAAATCAGCTGCAGGGTCAACTCCCACCCGATCTTGGGGTCACACTACCTAATCTACAAGTCTTTGCTGCAGCTGTTAATAAATTTACTGGGCGCGTGCCTATATCTTTATCTAATGCTTCAAAGCTCCAGATTTTTGACTTCTCTTTCAATGATTTAGAGGGGTCTGTTCCTCCAAATCTTGGAACATTGCGAGATTTGTCTAGAATTTACCTTGATGTAAACAGACTTGGAAAGGGGGAAGTTGGCGGTCTGAATTTCTTTTCTTTGCTGGCTAATTGTACTAATTTGGAAGTTTTGGGCTTGGCAGATAACCTTTTTGAGGGTGAAATACCTCAATCGATTGCTAACTTGTCCTCTAACCTGAAAATTTTTACGCTTTCTTCCAATTTGATTCAAGGGAAAATTCCTGTTGGGATTGAGAACCTCATTAATTTGGCTCGTTTTGATGTGGAACAAAATTACTTAACTGGAAATATTCCTTATGAAATTGGCAAACTTCACAAGTTAGAGGGGCTGTCTTTGTATTCTAACAAGTTTACCGGCCTTCCATCCTCGATTGGTAATTTGACTTTGTTAACGAGGCTCTTCCTGAATGACAACAATCTACAGGGAAGTATACCTGAAAGCCTCGGAGGTTGTCAAAATTTGTTGGTATTGAACCTTAGTAGAAACAATCTTAGCGGCGTAATACCAAAAGTGGTCATGGGTCTATCTTCCCTTTCAATTTCTCTATCCATGGCTGATAATTCATTGACTGGTTTATTGCCTGTTGAAGTTGGTAGCTTGACAAACTTAAAGGAACTAAACCTTGGTGGGAACAAACTGATGGGGGAAATTCCTACAACACTCGGCCGTTGTCAAAATTTGGAAAGCCTTTTCATGCAAGGTAATATGATTGAAGGCAGAGTTCCCGACTCTTTGGAAAACTTACGAGGATTAACAGAAATTGACCTCTCGCATAACAACTTATCTGGGCCTCTACCAATGTTTTTTGGGAAACTTCCGTTGCTCAAGAAACTTAACATTTCATACAATGAATTCGAAGGAGAGGTGTCGAAAGAAGGAGTTTTTGCAAATGCAAGTGCAGTTTACGTGCAAGGAAATTACAGATTATGTGGAGGGGTCCCGGGCTTGAACTTGCCTGTATGTTCTTCTCCAGACTCGACAAGAAAACTTCTTGCTCCTAAAGTGGTAGCTCCTCTAGCTATCTTAGCTGTGGCTTTTATTATATTTTGTGCTTTTTCTGCTTACGCTATCATAAGGAGATCAAGAAAAAGACCTTCAGAAACATCCTCAACCAAGTATTGGCAGTCGGGTACTTCTTACCAAGAATTATTTGAATGCACTAATGGGTTCTCCGAGGAAAATTTGATAGGATCAGGTGGTTTTGGTACTGTATATAAAGGAGTTATTAGAGCTGATAATGCAATTGTGGCCATCAAAGTATTAAACCCTCAACAAAAAGGAGCTTCCAAGACTTTCATGGATGAATTCAATGCTTTAAAGAGCATACGACATCGTAATCTTCTCAAGATCCTATCAGCCTGCTCGAGTGTGGATAACAATGGTAATGACTTTCAATGTCTTGTATTCAAGTTCATGTCGAACGGTAACCTAGACCAGTGGCTGTATCCTACAAACAGGGAACCAAACATGAACAAGACAAGTTTGAGCTTTATCCAAAGACTCAACATAGCAATTGAAGTTGCCTATGCCTTGGATTATCTTCATCGTGATTGTGTACCACCAATTGTTCATTGTGATCTAAAACCAAGCAACATACTGCTTGATGATGATATGACAGCCCATCTTGCTGACTTTGGATTAGCAAAGATTCTGTTCCAGTCGTCCGATCTTTCCTTGAGCCAATCTATAACCGTATCCCTCAAGGGTTCCCTTGGTTACATTCCTCCAGGTAAGATTCAACTTTTCATTCACGAGTGCATGTATATTCTTCTTATCTATTGGTATGCCTCTACAAAGATTGCTTAAGCACTGATTTTTAACCATCCTTGTGTTGTTTTTAGCAATTTTAACCATTGTAAAATAGGAATATTTTGTGCATATATTTTTAGCAATTTTAATCATAATACTTTCAATTTTTGGGGATATGGGTTCATATCAAAAGTAAAATTGTTAAAACTGCTTTAAAAAATACACAGATGGTTAAAACTGTTAAATAAATACGAAAATGGTTAAAACCGGAGCTTGAGCAAAGTATGATGGTTCAGAATGTCAATAGGCTTATTAAATTAGAATGCTAACAATTCAAAATCCGTTTGATGGTGATTGTAGAGTACGCAATGGGAGGAGAGACATCTACACTTGGAGATGTTTACAGCTATGGGATACTCTTACTGGAGATGCTTACGGGTAAAAGACCAACTGATGACAGCTTCAAGTATGGTCTTACCCTTCACCAGATGGTAGCAACAGCATTGTCCGAGCATGTCATGGACATGGTTGACCCATCACTGTTATCTGAGAAAGAAGGAGATTACAAAGCGGACGAAGCAGAAGAAAAATCAATCATCCGTTGTGATAGCCTAGCCACCAGCACTAGAACGAAAATGGAGAAATGTTTAATTTCACTGATGAAAATTGGAGTTTCGTGTGCGAATCATTTACCAAGTAGTCGAATGCCAATGTACGTTGTTGTGAACGAAATGAAGTCAATTCGGGAGTCATTCTTGGGTACAGAAGAAGGACTGACTGAAATCTAGCCAGAGGATTGCTCAATGTATACTTGTTTAATTCCATGTTCTTTTCTAATGAACACAGTTATGTATTCAATGCTACTTCTTGGTGTTAGATGTTGGTTTGTGTGGGCTTGAGATTTCAAATAAAGATTCTATTGTTTTCGGGTAGCGTTTCTTTCTTCCAAGTTTAAACATAGAACACATAATCTACTATGCTACTTTGTCTAATATGATCACATGGAATTCAATTGTTTTCAGCACTGTAAACAATTTTTGGACAGGGCCATGGAATTCCAAACCTCCCAAGATGGACTTTCCAAAATTTGATGGGATGGATCCTAGAGGGTGGGCCATTAAGTGTGACCAGTTTTTTGAATTCAATCCCATGGAGGATTTAAGAAAGGCTAAATATGCCTTTACTTCTGTGGATACCTACATTGATGATTTTGAAGAACTAAGGGCATTGGTTGCTGGGAAACAAAGGGGGTTTACTGAAGAGTACTTTCTCTCTAGCTTCTGGAGTGGCCTAAAAGAAGAGATTAAGGGAGCTGTGAGCATGTCTAAGCCTGTGAATCTTGAAGAGGCAATGGAATTGGCCAGACAAGCTGAGCACAACCCTAAACAAGCCAGATCTAAGACCTTCACCCATACCCCCAAAAACCTACCAGCCTATCACATCATTCAACAAACCAATTCACAAACCATCAAATGTTCAACCATGCGCAAAACCTAATCCTTCTACTAAAACTCTCACAAGTTTTGAAATCAATGAGGAGGAAGAAGGGATTGTGTTTCCATTGTGATGGAAAATTCACAAAAGGACATGTCTGCAAGGTCAGTTATATAGGGAAGAATCTGAAATTGTAACCATTGATGATGAAGAAGTGGAGATAGTGGAAGAAGAAGAAGAAGAAGAAGAAGAGGCACAAATCTCAGTATTAGCACTCAATGGGATTCTCACTCACAACACAATTAAGGTGAAAGGTAAAGTTCAGAAGAGAGAGATCACTATACTAATAGATAGTGGGGCCACACACAAATTTATTGACCCTAATACTGCAAGACAATTAGGGTGTATAGCTGAGCAAACATTACCTCTCAATGTCACTGTTGCTGATGGAAATAAACTAGCAAATGATGCCATATGTAAGGGGTTTAAATGGGAGATGCAAGGGTACCAATTTAAGGCAGATTTGAGGGTTCTACCCTTATGGGGATGTGATGCAATCTTAGGAGTGGAATGGTTAAAGTGCCACAGTCCAGTCACACTGGATTATAAGAAAATGGAGATTGCCTTGTTAATGGGAAAGAAGAAGATCACTCTCAAAGGGACAGGGGAGGAAGGCTACTTGAAACAGATTAGTGGCAAAGGACTGAGCAGAATGATCAGGAAGACTAAGGAGGGCCTAGTGGGGTACTTGTTTTATATGAATGGGAAGGGAGACATCATTGAAACTGAAGCAAGACTGGAGGACCTACTACAGAAGTATGCAAGGGTATTTGGAGAGGCCAATGGACTGTTGAATTTCCGTACCCGAATTGGTGAACCACAAGTAATAATAATATTTCTATTATTATTAGTCTTAAACACTTTGTACAATTACAATGTACAAGCACTCTAAGCACAACTACAAATACACTCTAGTGTATAATAACCTCTATGTACCTCACCACACACTATCACAACTTAAGAGAGACCCACCTAATCTTTCACAATCTCTTTGTTGGGAATACACAAATTGAGGAGAACCCACTTCCTATTTATACTGCTCTAAGTCGGTGAAGGAAGCAATTTGATTTCTCTAGATAAATCTGCCCAAGTCAGCTTCCATGCCAAATCCAGAAGGTTCATCCCTTTTCTTCAATGGCGGTGGTCACCTTCAATGACACAGTTGATTGCTCCAGATCTGTACTCCGCTTCGGTGGTTGACAATGACACAGTTGATTGTCTTTTGCTACACCATGTGACTGCTCCCGAGCCAAGACCGAACACATACCTTGTTGTTGAGCATCGGGTATCATGATCTCCTGCGTAATCTGCATCACAGTAGCCGATTACTTTGCGATATCCGCCTTTCTGATAGAGAAGGCCATAGTCGATTGTTCCCTTTACATATCTCAATATTCTTCTTACAGCTTCCAGGTGTGGCTTCTTTGGTTTTTGCATGAATCGACTTACTACTCCCACTGCAAATGCGATGTCTGACCTCGTCAGAGTTAAGTAGATTAGGCTACCTACCAATTGCCGATACATCGTCCCATCTTCAAGATTTTTGCCTTCTTCCGCACATAACTTTGCATTGACTTCCATTGGGGTGGAGATTGATTTACACTCAAGCATCCCATATCTACGTACGTAGGAGATCTTTTGCTTACTTTTGTTGGCAAAGGAACAAGCCTCCTTCATCACGATCAACTTCAAGTCCAAGAAAGTGCTTTAGCTCTCCAAGCTCCTTCATTTGAAATCGAACAGACAAGTTCTCCCTTGTCCTTCGAATTTCTTTCATATTGTCCCATGTGATGATCAAATCATCAACGTAAACTAGCACGACAACTAGTTTACCTTGTTCATACTTGACGAATAAACTAGAATCTGTCGGTGCGATAACATATTCGCTTTGAACCAAAAATTTTGCAATCTTGCCATACCAGGCTCTAAGCGCCTGCTTTAGTCCGTATAATGCTTTTCTTAATTTGCACACGTACTCCGGACGATCCTTCCTTCCATATCCTTGTGGTTGGTCCATGTAGATGTCTCGGTCAACTTCTCCATGTAAGAAGGCATTTTTAACGTTCATTTGCCAAAGTTTCCCTGACTTACTAGCAGCCAATGCTAATAGCACACGAACAGTGGTGATCTTCGCCACGGGACTAAATGTTTCATCATAGTCTAGTCCATATTGTTGAGAGAACCCATGAGCCACTAACCGTGCTTTATATCGCTTGATTGAACCATCGGGACGTGTCTTTACTTTGTAAACCCACTTACTTGTTATGGATTTTACGTCTTTGGGCTTCGGGACCAAATCCAATGTCTCATTTTGCTTGAGTGCTGCCATCTCCCCATCCATTGTTTTTCTCCATTTAGGATCTCGAGATACTTCTTCAAACGTTGAAGGTTCTGTCACGCCGGTATCTTCAATAAGTGCAGCATTTGCTTTGGATTTGGTCTTCGTTGACAGTTTGACCTCCTTACTGAATGTTGTTGTGTTTCTGCATCTTCACAACCTTCTCTAGATTCTTCTTGTGAGCTTGGTTGATGTTCTTCTTGACTTCTATGTACACCAGTGCTCCATGGACTTGCGGTTTGATCAAATTCTCCTGGAGAGGTTGGCTCATGTTCTTCTTCTATGACTAGTGGCGATTCTTTAAACACTTCTGGATGACTAGTCTCCCCTTCACTTGTTTTATCCACACACTTCTCTTGTAACTTCTCTTCTATTTCTTTTGAGTCTGGGAGCGGTGTATGTTGTGGTGACCACCAAGATGATGCTTCATCAAACACCACATTTCTTGATACGTGGCAACGACCTGTTGCAGGGTCGTAGCATTTCCATCCTTTTCTTTCGCTGTCATAGCCAATGAAAATGCACCGTACAGCCTTCTTGTCAAATTTTGACCGTAGGTAATTGGGTATGAAGCTATAACATACACATCCAAAGACTCTAAAGTGACCTACCGTAGGCTTGGTGTGCCATAGTTTTTGAAAAGGAGAGACAGATCCCAACTTTACTTGTGGTAGCCTATTTATTACGTGTGTTGTTGTCGTCATGCACTCAGCCCAAAACCGTGTAGGAACATTTTTGGCTTGCAACATACTTCGACAGGTCTCTGCTAGATTTCTGTTCTTTCTTTCGGCTCTGTTGAGGAGTACCTGGACATGTCAATTGTCGCCTGATCTTGCACTCACGAAGATAGCGAGAGAATTCGTCTGACATATATTCTCCACCATTGTCCGTCCTCAAGCACCGTATATTTCTTCCAACCTTATTTTCTACTTCTTCCTTAAATTCCATAAATTTATCCAAAGTTTCAGATTTTTCTTTCATAAAATAGACCCAAACGTACCGTGAATAGTCGTCGATAAACGTCACCATGTATCTCATGCCCCCGCATGATGGCTGCTTTACTCGGCCAAATACGTCTTGAGTGTACCAACTCCAATGGTTCTCTGGCTCTAAACTTTGACTCATAATAAGGCAACTAATGCGCCTTACCGTACTGGCAACCAACACAAATTGTATATGTACGAATATCAAGGGATGGTAGTCCTTTCATCATTGAGCCTATCATCATCTTTCTTAAAATGTGATAGCTGACATGCCCAACCGTGCATGACACAGGTCCGCAGTCTCACTCCTCCTTATCTTATCTTCGTACGCTGATTCTGCTGACATCACATAGATAGACTCCACTCGTTTGCCTTCCATGAAAGGCTTGCCATTAATCCTCAAATCTCGATAAACCTTGACATCTTTTGGTCCAAAAACGACATAATTCCCTGGAGACGTCAACTGAGACACAAACAATAAATTCTTCTTCATGCCTATGCCTGGTACGTGAAACACATTCTGCAACTGGACTTGATGAGGACTAAATCGTGGTACGATCTTCGTCTTGCCAATATGAGCTATTGGCATTCTCGAATTGTTAGCTGTCACGACAACTCGACCTACCTTGTACTCAGACATACAACTAAGTTTCTCCTGGTCTCTCGTCATGTGGTTAGAGCATCCAGAGTCGACAATCCAATGCTCATTGTAGTCGACTAACTTCTGAGTAGTTGCGGCAAGTGCTCGGTCTTCAATCTCCATGATGGCACTTGCAATTGTCACCTTTCCTACATTATCTTGAAAACATTCTTCAAAGTCGTTATCTTCGTCTGAGAAGCTTCCAGAAGAATCTGCTACTGCGTAGGACACTTCTAAGTCCCACTCTTCCTCGTTGTTATCTCCTTAATGATCTCCTGACGTCACCGTGTTTCCTTCAAACGACCTTCTCCTCGATCGACAATCCCGAGCAAAGTGACCCTTCTTACCACAATTGTAGCACTCGTCACCATCACGTCTATTCCCCTGTAGCCGGGATCTATAGCCTTGGCGTACTTGAGCTCCCCCTCTTTGAGGGCGTCCTTGAGGTCCCCCTGGTTGGTGACTCCATTGACGCTGTCCAATTGACGTCTCTTTGTCATCTTCACGTTTGTTCCACGTACCATTATTTTTTCTTGGTTGGCCTCTTCGGTTGCTATAGAGTGCCTCTTCTGTATTCTTTAATGATACTTCGCCATTTTCTTGGCAAGGGCCTCTTGGTTGGCTAATAGATTTTCTAAATCTATTAATGACGGTTGTATAGGCCAACCTTGGATTGCCGTGATAAACGTAGAATATTCGGGGTTTAAACCGTTGATTATTATTCTACGCATCCGATCTTCTCCGATGTTTGAAGTAGGGTCCAATTGCTCTATTTCACGACATAAGTTTCTGATTTTAAAGAAGTAGTCACCGACAGAATACGTACCTTGTGACGTATTCATAAGCTCTCTTTCCAGAAGCTGTAGTCGGGCAGCTTTTTTCTTTGAGAAGAGAGCGGCCAAAGCATCCCACGCTTCTTTTGGCACCTCGATATCTTCAATACGTGTGAGCATACTTTTGTCGATAGTCGTCTTGATTACATATAAAGCCTTTCCGACTTTAATTTCCCATTTTCGGAGCTGCTCCGTGTTGTTCTCGGGCGGTGAGGTTTCCTTGACGTCTACAATGTTCCATAAGTCCTGTCCTTTAAGGTAGGACTTCATACACGTTCGCCAATCACGATAGTTGTACTCATTCAGTCTCTCCATACGGAAGTTGTGCCAATAATATATGTCATGGTGATTTGATACCTTCTCCTACGTGTTATCAAATAGACGAGGTCCCTGACCAATGTGCTTCACTATCCCGGATAGTGCACCGAACTCGTAACGTCTCTGCAGTAGTGGTTCCCACGATCCCGGATCGTACCGCTCTGATACCAGATTGTTGAATTTCCGTACCCGAATTGGTGAACCACAAGTAATAATAATATTTCTATTATTATTAGTCTTAGACACTTTGTACAATTACAATGTACAAGCACTCTAAGCACAACTACAAATACACTCTAGTGTATAATAACCTCTATGTACCTCACCACACACTATCACAACTTAAGAGAGACCCCCTTAATCTTTCACAATCTCTTTGCTGAGAATACACAAATTGAGGAGAACCCACTTCCTATTTATATTGATCTAAGTCGGTGAAGGAAGCAATTTGATTTCTCTAGATAAATCTGCCCAAGTCAGCTTCCATGCCAAATCCAGAAGGTTCATCCTTTTTCTTCAATGGCGGTGGTCACCTTCAAGTTGGGGCTTCTTGAAAACTCCTCTCAAGGTGTGTAGAAATCTATAGAGAACCCTAGTAATTTCTGGAGAGAGGAAAAGGCAGTGTTGCTCTTTAACATGGACTACCTCCAAAAAGGAGACATGATCATAGGATACCCTTGAAGAAGGGTAGTGAACCCATCAGCCAAAGACCCTACAGAACCCCACATTTCCAAAAGAATGAAATTGAAAAACAGGTTAGAGAAATGCTTAATAGTGGCATCATTCAGCATAGCTCTAGCCTTTTGCCTCTCCTATGCTATTGGTGCTTAAGAACGATGGATCATGGAGGTTATGTGTGGATTATAGGAGACTCAATGACATGACTATCAAGAATAGGTTTCTGTGATTGAAGAGCTATTAGATGAGCTGCATGGAGCAAAATGGTACTCAAAGTTGAACCTAAGGTCACGATACCATCAAATCAGGGTAGCACAAGAGGATATCCCTAAAACTGCCTTTAGAACACATCATGGTCATTTTGAATTTAAGGTCATGCCTTTAGGTCTCACTAATGCCCCTGCCTCATTTCAAGCCTTAATGAATGAGGTTTTTGAACCATTACTGACAAAAGGAGTCCTTGTTTTCTTTGATGACATTCTAGTTTATAGCTCTACCATGGAGGAACACCCGAGGTTGTTATAGAAGGTGTTAGAGCTTGATGGAGATCAAGATAGTGATTTATTTAGTTTTAATTTTAATTATTATTATGTATTTTCTGATTCAAATTTAGTTAGGTGATAAAATCGTATTTTAGAGTAGATTTATACAACATTGTGAGGTTTTATAGTTTATTTAGGTTACTATATAGATTAGGGTTATTTTTAAAGGTGTTTGACTTGATTTCCAAGTCTTAAGACTCCTATAAAAGCCAAGTTAATTGTAATTCCGAAAATTTAATTTTGATTAATACAATTTGATATTGAGTGTTTACTCTTTATTTCCTAAAAGTGATTAAATTCCTTTTAGATGTCAATTTTTCGATAATCGTGTGCGATTCAACGATAATTGAAGATCCATTACTTGTATTAATCAAAGCTAATTTTCGGAATTACAATTAACTTGACTTTTATAGGATTTTTAAGACTGGAAATCAAGTCAAACACCTCTAAAAATAACCATAATCTATATAGTAACCTAAATAAACTATAAAACCTCACAATATTGTAGGTCTGTCAATTTTTACCCATTACCCAAGAACCCACTCAACCCAACTCGCTAATTATCCGACCCAACCCAACTTATTAACAATTTCGGGTTGAAACGAGTTACCCGCTTTAACCCGTTAAATTTAGCGGGTTAAAGCGGGTCAACTCGTCAACCCGCCGTAACAACAAGGATTGAAACATTTGCAACATTTGTTTACGTTGTCACAGTGGAGAGCCATGTTAATCAAACATCCCCACCCCTACCCCTCCCCCCCCCCCCGGTCGAGTCAAAAAAAAATTAATCATTTTAATTTTTTTAACCACCCCAGTCCCACCCCTACCCCACTGTAACGACCCCAAATTTCCACAACAATGATAATACTTAATTGATAATAAAATAACCTTCAACGGCTACTAAAACCATAATTCAAATACTAACCACAATTTGAAATAACTTAAATGCGAATAACGGTAACAATTTCAACGGCTAGTACAATCCACTAGCTCAGCAAAATCCTTAAAGTCTTACAAACTCTCAAATAACTGCAATAACTAACTAAAGAGTCTAAAATGAAATAAACTAAAACGATCCTTGAACTCCTTATGAAGTGCTCCCGAACCGTTTCACATTCTTCCTATTTGAAATCTAGAAGAAAAGAAGATGAAAGGGTGAGCGAACAATGCCCGGTAAGTTCATATACAACCCCTCCGGTTACTAAAGAGGAGTTGACCTGAAGAAATATCAAACGATACAAATTTCAAGTAACAATCGAAGACATAACATAACACAAAATTCGAAATAGTTATTTACCAAATCACAAACCAAATGTCTTTCAAAATCTCAACGGTTTCACAAACTGAGTTGTCAAATATTTTGGAGTTTCAAATGATGACGAAATCGATTCAAATTAACTCGAATGATTTACTTAATTAAAACCGTCTCATACCAGTTTTAACTAACTAAACTACTCACAGATTATAAGAAAATTCAAAAGACTGATAAGCTGAACAAAGTTGACTTGAATGATCTAGTTATCTACAACCGTCCCATACCAGCTGTAGATAATCAAATCATTCACAGACATCATGATCACATAAGTGGTCCACTAACCTTATCAAACCAAAATCCCATAAAGGGAACAAAATGACTCCGCAGAGTCCTAAACAGTGTATCCGGAACACCCCACACTAATTTGAAGCGGTGTACTAAATTTTCCCGAAGGCCAAATATCAAATATACCCCACCGAAGCAGGTTGTCTAACTTAGCGATCATTGATGGAATACAAAATCATATCATATCAAAACTCATTTTATACAGAATACGAACTTTCACAATAACAATAAAATTATGTATTTACGAAATCAAAAGAACGATTTAGCAACCGAATAACAAAAGATTAGCAAATAATGGTAAACGAGGGAGTCAAAACAAATACTGACGCGAGGTCAGCTTTTACGTAGCAAAGGAACGTACATCGCCAAGAAATATGCGGAAGCCTAAATAATGAAACGGAGCGAAAATCAATTAACTTAAAGATGTATAATCCCTTACCTTAGCGTTGCTTAGTACTTCCAACAATGCTTCACGTGCACGAATCTACAATCATGCAAAAAGATTCTCTTTTCATTCCTCTAAAGATTAACCGTAAACCCCTTTCGATTTACCAAAATATCCCTATGGTTTCTATAATAAAATCCTAATAAAACTCTCTAATTCACAATTACACACACCAATTACACATTTTCCAGCACACACTAACACACACTAAACCCTAACACACACACACACGCACTAACCCTAACACTCTACACACACCAGCCGCACCACACACACTGCACGGCTGAAACACACACACACACACACACACACTGCTGAAACACACGCACACACAGGCTCCCTGTAAACACATTCTGCACACACGCAACACACACATACGCACACAACAGTAACACACACACGCACAACATACTCACACACACAGCACACATCAGGAAGACCCTCTGCACACACCAAAACACACACTGTACACGCACACAACTCTCTGTAAACACACACAAACACATACAGACACACACACACACACAATACACACACTCGCTGACACCCACACATACATCCAACCATAATCTTAATCAACAATGAAGGATTTTCTAGGGTTTCAATATCAAATTCCACAAAACAATAAAGAATTTCAAGATTCATATCCTAATAATTTGATTTCTCAACCCAAATCTTACTCTTAGACTTTCTAGGATTTTCTAGGGTGTTCTACCTTAGAAATCAAAACAAGAAACATTACTTACCTTGGATTCTTGAGCTTTGAAAACACAACAATGGAGGTTCTTCCTCTTCCTTCTTTCTTCCCAAGCTCGGCTCTCTCTCTCTACCTTAGAAATCAAAGGCAAGATATTATCCTGTTCTGACATAACAGGGGAATAAAAGTTTAAGAATAAAGCAGCTGAAAAAAAATCCGTGAAACTATACCGGACCGATAGAACCGGATCAGACCAGTAAAAACCGGACCAAATTAATAGTATTGGTCTGGTCCTGGTTCCAAATTTTTATGGAACCGATAATTTGGTCTGGTCCTAATTTTGAAAAAAATATACACAGTTCTGTACCGGAACCGGACCGATTACCGATTATCTTTATATAATATATATATATATATATATATATATATATATATATATATATATATATATATATATATATATATATATATATACTTTATATACTTTATTTACAACTAGTGATACACCCGTGCGTTAAATGCATAGGCAAAAAACTATTTCAAAAAAAGTATTTTAAAAAATTACTTAGGTATAAAATTATGAACATTAAAATGTGGTGTAAATACAAGTTGACCGGAATTGAACCTTCATTTTCAATTTGTGTTAATTTGGTTTATTTTTTATTAAACTTAACAAATAGTTATAAATATGCATATTAATATTAATGAGGGTACTTTATTCAATGAAGGTATTCAATGAATCTATTTAATAAAAGCTTGAAAAGTTACTTAGTCTATATTTTGTCTATATGAAAGTTTTGGAGGGAAAATGAGTGAGTTGTGTTCTATGCACTTGAGCCATTATATATATAGATTTGAAATCCTTAAAAGTCCCTTATTAAAAAAAAAAAAAGTCATAATTAATTTTCATACCTAATTAGCTTTGTTTCACTCCATCAAACTCTATCTTAATATTTATTTCATTGCGCCATTTCACCCCATCCTCTATCTCAAGTTCTCAACGCTTTTCTCATCTCCTCTTCTCTTCTCTCTACTGGAAACCAATTTGATTCTTCAAAGCTACAAGGCGCCCTGAGTTCGAAACTTCGACGCACCGGTCCCACCACGGCACCACCATCTATCTCTCATCGACTGCGCAACTGCAGCGGAAGAGAATCTACGCGTCTTTCAGTTTTTTGCGTTCAAAATTGCAGAACATTCGATCTCTGTTTTTTGCTTTTCCTACATTGATTTATATTTCTTTTTTTTTTTTTTTTTTTTGTAGCTTCTAGTTTTAATTTTTTTTTTCTATGTTATGGTTAAATTTGAAGGTGAAAAATTAATGTTTAATGGTGTCTATTTTGTGATTTAAATATTAAATATTTATGACATTTTTTTTTGTTTATTTAACTAGTAATAGTATTCAATTGAATATTTGTTATCATAAAAAAATATAGTTTATTGTAATTTATAAAATTGAACCGGAACCGGACCAATGAGACCGGTCCTATAATGTAATGGTCTGGTCTTGGTCCTAAATTTTTACAAAACCGAAGTATTGGTCCGGTCCTGGTTTTCTAAAATTTTGACAAAACCCGGACCAATTCGAACCATAAACACCCCTTGCCTGAAACCCTGCCTATTTTTTGTAGGCTTCACCGAATGCAGCATACATATATCCTTTCATTAGATCATTATTTTGATGCATGCATATTTAATGGGATTTTTTGAACTGAACCAACTCCAGAAAAGAAAAGAAAAAAGTCGTAATTTAGCAATCAGCGAGGGCAATAAGCTGATCAACCACATTTGGGTCTGCCAGTGTGCTTGTATCCCCCAGCTCATCTAATTGCCTAGACGCAATTTTCCTCAGAATCCTCCTCATTATCTTCCCACTTCTTGTCTTTGGTAGCCCAGGTGCCCAATGAATTCTGTCAGGCGCTGCAAATGCTCCTATCTGAATATCCAAATCAACGAGCTTCAGCCACACACACACACTCACACACAAAAAGAGAGAGAGAATCCTCTCCGTCCCAAAATGATCTTACTCTTTTTGTTGTTACTTTGAATTAACTATGAGCAATAATTTTATGTTAATTTAATTATTCTAATGAAAATCTAAAATTGTCATTGCTGTATTTATAATGGTGTATCAATGACAACAAAAGTACCTGCTTTCTCACTGCAAGTGAGAGACTTTTTCGGAGTTCTTCACTGTATGGAACACCCTCTACTAGAGTAACAAATGCATATATCCCTTGCCCCTTAATCTACAAGCCACGTGGAAATTAAGTAAGACTTCAATGCATACTTCCCAGAACACATGTTAGAAAGGCTTCTTTAACAAGGATACAAACAAGAAAAATACACAAATACCTCATGCTCAACACCAACTACAGCTGCTTCAACGCATTGGGGATGTGAAACTAGAGCAGACTCAACTTCCGCCGTGCCAATACGGTGTCCACTGTTCATATCACAATAATTATTCAACAGCTATAAATAGTCAGAGTCAAACATATATAGTATACTACCTCCGTCCAAGCTCAATGTACACACTTCCTATTGAGCACGGGAATTAAGGAGGGAGTATATATATTAAAAGTATTTTGAGTGGAAAAGGTGGTGTGAGTAAGATACTTGGGTGGATTTTCAAGTGGGTCCCACAATTTAAATGGATGAGTATGACAAGTGGGGTATAGTTAATATATTAATAATAAAAGTTTTTTTTTGGAAGTGGGACTTATCAATGTCACCCCCAAACGGGTAAGTGGGCACATTGAACTGGGACGGAGGTAGTACTATGCGGCAGTGGAGGAGCTAGGAATTTAGATAAATGGGGTTACATGGTGGAGTATAAATTTGGCACAAATGGGGGTAAAAATATTATGCAATTAAATTTCTAATATAAATGGGGGCAAAATTGATAAAATTTATAGCTTTAATAGGAAAATAACACACTATTTAAACTCATAATGGTAAAATAGACATTTTCAATACAAAAGGGGGGGGGGGGGAACTGCCCCCTTTGTGCTACATGTGGCTCCGCCACTGACATACTGAGTACATCAGAAGCAAAATCCTTCTAGAAAATTCCCCAAATTTGCATGTTAGTAACCTGTATGCTAGATAGAGATCTCTTTTTCACTTCTTTTTTTCTAGTGGTTTGCATGATTTTAGTTCCAGAAGGTACCTGACATTGATTACGTCATCAACTCTACCAGTGAGCCAGTGGTATCCATCCTTGTCCCTGAAATGAAAATTTCATATTCTTTCCAAGTTTAGTCGGGCAAGCAGGAGATAGGGAATTCAGAACAAGGCAGGCCTTCACATAAAACTAGCGAACATCCATTGCTAATTACCTACTGCAGCCATCACCAGTAAAATAATAGCCAGGAAACGCACTGAAATATGTAGTCTCGTATCTTTCGTGATCCCCATAAAGTGTCCTGAATGCCCCAGGCCATGAGCTTTTAATACACAAATACCCACTGCACTCTCCTTCAATCTCATTACCCTTCTCGTCCACTATGACCGGCTGAGTTGATATAAGAGGACAAGTCATGAAATATTAGATATTATTAAGAAAAAAAAACGTATGCCGAGTGTATACAGTTGTCTACAGCAAGTACCTGAACTCCAAAGAACGGAAAAGTGGCCGAACCAGGTTTTTGAGGCCAAGCACCAGGTAAAGGAGTAATCTGGAATGTAATAAAAGTGAATCTTGTATTCATGCTCATGCAATAACTAATACTCCCTCTGTCCGAAATAAGTGTCGCAGTTGACTTGCCAAACTTTTTAAGGAAGGTTCTTTACTTGTTTGTACACTACTTGTACCCCCATATTTACATTAAAACTGATACCTTTTTTGAAATGCGACTTTTATTTGGAATGGATCGAAAAGGAAAATGCGACACATATTTTTGTGGGATGAGGGAGTGCAAAGAGAAAATTATTATACCATGAAGCCACCAGTCTCTGTTTGCCACCATGTATCAGAAATGGGGCATCTAGAATCTCCAACTACATTGAAAAACCACCTGCAATGTTTTCACAAATGAAAGAACTGATGCATTAGATTGGGTTCTAAAAAGCTTAAGTTGTTAAATGAAGATTCTAGCCAGTATACTCAAACTCAAGACCTTGAATAGCTCTAATATAATAATGAGTCTTAACCATCTAAAAGCTTGAGTTGTTAAGGAAAAGGCCTGATAATGTATGCCAAGCCTCAACAATGCGTTTTTTTTTCTTTTTTTTTAATATAATATATACTCCCTCCGTCCCAAATTAAGTTACAATTTTAATGTTGTACACGGAAATTAAGGAAGAGTGCATAATATTAATAGTGTTGTGAGTATAAATAGTGGGGTAGGAGAGAGAAAGCGAGGTAGAGAATAGTAAGTGGATAGTTGTTGGGAGTATGACAAGTGGATCTCATTATTTAAAACATATTAAAAAGTTTCCAATTTGGAACTATGTAACTTTGAGTGGGACACCTAATATGGAATTTTTGTAGATTAAGATGGGACGGAGGGAGTAGGTGACATGACTTAAGCTTCATTTTACTGTGACTCAGAAAATTAAACACAAACAAAAAGCAGTTGAGGACCTCCATGCACTTGGATTTATAGGCTCGCCGACACTTCCAAGGACTCGTAACGATTTGCGAGAATGGCGGGTAACATGCTGCACGGTTAACACAGCGCTAAATATTAGTATCTAATGAATGGAAAATACTGTCTCTCTTGTATGTGAAAGCCATTAAGATTTGAAGAGCAATAGCTGAAGGATCGTGTTTGATGAAAAACTAAATGCAGAACAAATAGATATAGCAACTTTCATCAGAAGGCTTTTCCATAAGATAGCTGGCTTCAACTTCTATAGATCTCTTGGACATTATATGTACTTTCAATGAGTCCTATGAAGTATTTTCTCAAAGAAACCTCAAATATAGAGGTGAGAGAGATTTCTTACCTTGTCTCCATCACGCATGAGAGACCGTACCAATGTAGGGGCAGTGTAAAATATTGTCACCTTGAACTTGTCAACAATGTCCCAGCAGCGTCCAGAATCTGGATAATTGGGAGCCTGCAAGTACCATTCAGCTATGGCTTTAGCCCAGATCATATCACTGATCCCTACTAAAACATGGAAACTGATTATTCCATGATAATGGAATATAAGGGCGGAGGGCTTATTGATGCTGATTGGGTAAACTCTCCTTCCAAAAGGAGGTATAGTACTAACTAGGCTAGGCATATTGCATAATATATAGGGGGCAACTAGAGAAAGAAGCAACCAGATATTTGGGGATCCAGTGTGGATTCCTAAGTTGGTAAAGTTGGAGATGATAATTAACCTCTATGTAGTTGTAGTGTGCTAACTAGGCCTCCATACACATTGCCTCAAGTCGGTGTCCCGTGAAAGAATGAATCATATAGAGGTTGATAGCCATTTTGTTTGTGAGAAACTTCAAGAGAACATAATTGCTGCAACCTATGTTACGACCGGGGATCATCTAATAGATGTCCTCCCTATGTCATTATATGGGAGTGGAATGGTTATGCTATAAGATGTGCATGCGTGAACTGAATGCTCCTGCTGGAAGGGGTGTTAAAATATATGAATGTTAAGACAATCTGCAAGATATAACCACCTGATTAGGGCTTGCAATAGATTATTACATACACACACACACAGAGAGAGCTTCTCCATTCTCTTCCTTTCTCTATTTCTCAAATGACAGCATGCGTAAACTTAAAAAAATACGACTCCGGGTGTTTCAGAGGGGCTAGATTCAAGCAAAGATTCTGCATTTGTTTGACTTGGTCTGGTGGAAATATAAACTATAGCCAACGTTATATATATATATATATATATATATATATATATATATATATATATATATAAATAAAAAAAACAAGTTATCCTCGGAATATTACTATAGTACTCACTTCGTCCCTTAACGATGTTCCCATTTTCCCTTTTTGTTTGTCCCAAAAAGATAGTCATTTCAAAAATTGTTTGGTTAAAATCATTGAACTTCCAAAATTACCAACCAAGAACGAAGAGGGAGAGAGGAAAGGATGAGAGACAACCACAGAAGAAGAGGGAGTAATAAAGTAATAATTTAAACTCATTTAGTGATGGAAATGAAAATAGGTTGTTAAAATGTTTGAATAGTCAAATGGGACTCTCATTATGAGACGGGGGAGTAGTAAATAAATGAATCCACTCATTGGACTTGCATATCCCTACAAGCCAAACATCAAATAACTTGCAATGCATTTATCTATTAATCAATTCAATTATTTTCCAGAAGCCAATCCACGTCATATATCTACTTGACAAGTAATGAGAAAAAATCACCCCTTCAAAAACCACAACTGTTGCAGCATTAAGGAGAGGCCCATAAGTAACATAGCTATGTCCTGTAATCCAACCACAGTCAGCAGTGCACCTGAAGTTCAAAAGAAAGAAATTTTCAGTAGTGAGTTTCTTGGTACAGGTACGAAAGCCCAAGAGGCAAACAAAAATCTGCAAATCCAGTCAGTGAAATACCTGCAGTTAGTAAAAACGAAACATATAACATAATCCATAAAAATAACTACTTGACTGTTTTAATTTCTTTGGCCAGACATGAATTACTTAAATCAAATGCCAAATCAACCAAACCTTACATAGGCAGAAAGTAATCAAAATCAAGGATTACCAGTATATGTCTGATGGCTTATAGTCAAACGCGTACTTGAATGTTGTTGCCGTATATATCATGTATCCTCCTGTAGTATGCAGAACACCCTATCAAATTCACCAAAGAATTTCATTAGATCATTAGAGAGTATACAGACAAAAAAGTGCCTTAATTTTTCAGTGAGCTTAAATACCTTGGGCTTTCCGGTGCTCCCACTAGTATATAGCAGAAAAAGAGGATCTTCTGCATCAACCCACTCCACATCACATGAAGTGGAATTTTTGGGAACAACATCCTGAAAGATTGAGATGGCAAAGGAATAAGTGTGCAAATCAAACCCCCTAAAGTTTTGACCTAAGTTGTCTGGCAATTACTACTCCCTCCGTCCCTAATACAACAACAACAAAGCCTTAGTCCCAAAATAATTTGGGATCGGCTAACATGAATCTTCATATATCATTGTGAAAGAAAAAAATGTGAGGAAAAAAGGGAGAGAAAGAAAAAAATAGGTTGGGATAAAATTTGGAAAAATCAAAGAAGAAAAAAGAAAGAAAAATCAACCCCTGATATATATATATATATATATATATATATATATATATATATATATATATATGGAAAAAAGAAAGGAAAATCAACCCCCATCACTCAGATGAATTTTTGCCCTCCACTCCGTCCTTTTCAAGGTCATATTTTCATCCAATCCCAAAATGAATGTCCATTTTTTGGAGAAGTTACTAAATCCTCCATCATCAAACAGCAATTCTAATTCACATTTACACTCTAATGTAATATGATGAGATCATTAAGGGTTTTTATGTACTTCTGTTACCAAAGATGCTTAAATTTCAACTTTCTCAAAGTTTTCTAGGGACCGAGGGAGTTTTTGTTTTCATACAAGAATCACCTAAAGTCCACTGTTACATAAGGGCAGGCCCAAGTGAGCATCTCATGTGGGAAACCGAACAGTAAGCAAACAATGTGAAAGAGTTTGATCATTTGAGAAGCGGTTAAAGATGGTCTAGAAAGATTCACAAAGAAAGGAGCCATTGTCTACAATGTCATGACGAAAAAGAAGTGCGTCAACGGTCAACTCAACTAAGCCTTAATCACTTGGGGTCACTTACAATGTAGGTAATTATTCAAGCTTGGCAATAAGCTTGAATCTTAAATCATCGTAATTACTCAAGCTTGGCCATAAACAATTTTTTTTAATCAATGAGATACATATGTAAAAAGAGTGTAAATGGATGGAAAATAGCTAAATGATTCCGCACCTGCCACCAGACATCTCTTTCCTTGTGCCATCTAGTGGCTTCCTTCTTCATTGCTGATTCATTTTCATAGGTCAAGCATACATCTGTTGACAGAGGACAGAGAGGGGAAGTGGGTAAGCATATATATATATATATATATATATATATATATATATATATATATATATATATATATATATATATATATATATATATACTCCCTCCGTCCCGCCCGAAAAGCCACAAAATGGACCTCGCACGCAAATTAAGGAAAGTGACGTAGGAAAGAGAAAAAGTTTAAATGTTGTGAGTATGAAAAATTAAATAGGAGAGAGAATGAGTGGGAGGAATAGTTAGGAGAGAGAATGTTGTGAGTGTAAAAGTAAAGTAGGAGAGAGAATGAGTGGGTGGAATAGTAATAAAAACTTTCCTTTTTGGGAAAGTGCTTTTTTAAATGGGACGCCCAAAATGGAAATTTGTGGCTTTTCGGGCGGGACGGAGGGAGTATATATATATACTCCCTCCGTCCCAGCCCAGTGTAAACTTTTGGTCAACTTTGACCAATAATTTAAGGCCATAATAATGATCCTAATAAAAATTTAAAAATTTGTTATTGTATCACGCTTAATAATATTAACAATAACATTTTTTGGATTTTTATTAGGATTATTATTATGGCCTTAAACTATTGGTCAAAGTTGGTCAAAATTGACCAAAAGTTTACACTGGGCGGGGACGGAGGGAGTATATGTTACCCATGCGGGAAATAAGAAATCTTTATTTCAAAAAGAAATGTTAAACTAAAGTCAAATTGTCAACTTCGATGTAATGAGTTCAGAGAAAATCCAAAACAATTACTAATTTTTTTCTTGGATACAACCAAAGACGAAATGGTATAAAAATAGTAAATCGATTCATATTCCAAAGGAAAGAGACTAAATGAAGAATACAAAAAAAAAAAAAAAAAAACTGAAATTTGGCAAATATAGATTAAATGTTGGTGAAGAACCCATTAGAAAGAAAAACAACCGGTGAATATTTACAACAATTATTTAATAGAAAAGAATTGAATTGAATGCATAAGACATAAAATTTCAATTTTACTTATTTGTTGCCTCTCGTAATTTTAGATCTAAATATTAAAAAATCATGAAAAATATATATTTGTAGCCTAATGTTAGGAAAAGTTAAATACTCCCTCCGTCCCTGAAAGATTGTCCCATTTGCCATTTTGACTTGTCCCAAAAAGTATGTTCTATTTCTAAATTTAGGCATGAATGTTAGTGCAAATCTACTAAGGTACAAGAAGGTGAAGCTCTTTCTTAATAATTGCAAAATGTATAACAGGACAATCTTTTAGGGACGGAGGGAGTATAAAAGGGGGTTCAACATATAAAATACTCTGTAAAACTCAAATCTTTTCATTTTGTATTGACGAATCACCGGTTATAAAAACCAACTTGAATATTTGCTAGTATTTGAGAAAAAAGAAGTGAAGATTAGGTTTAATGATTATAATCAGATTAGGCTTGATAATTTAATTACCAGCCACATGTAATTCACCTAAGAGAGATTCTTACCTACAGAGATGCCACTTTGGCTTGCTTCTAGAAGAGCAGCATCAACAATGTCTTTGAGATAAATGATTTTCTCCCCTCTCCTAACAGCATTGCAAGTAATCACAAGTTTTGGTTTGCAGTCTACAATTCTTTGTGCAAGAGATTCTGCAGAGAACCCAGCAAAAACAACCTGAAACTCAAGAGATTTGGGATCATCAATCTGTAGATGGTCAAGAAGAAAATATGGGATCCAGAGGTGTAAGGATATAAGAGAAGTACAGAGTGAACAGCACCAATACGAGCACAGGCCAGCATAGCAATTGGCAATTCCATGAGCATGGGTAAGTAAATGACAACAGCATCTCCCTTTTTAACGCCAATATCTTTCATGTAATTCGCAAGCTGCAAGCTTAAAAGACACCATTTGAACAGCAATGACAAGTGAGATTATATACAACAACAAAGCCTTAGTCCCAAAAGATTTGGGGTCGGCTAACATGAACCGCCATACGGCATCAACAAAGAAAAGAGGTGGGAAAAAATTTTAATTTTTTTTTCTTCAAGTATAAAAAAAATAAAAAATAAACTTGAAAACTAGGGGTGTAAGCGGTTTAGCTCAAACCGCGGTTTGAGACCGAGCCGAGCTAAACCATGGGGTTTAGCTCGGTTTTTTTATTTGAGTGGTTTAGCTCGGTTTGAAAAAATGCCAAACCGAGCGGTTCGGTTTAGCTTGCGGTTTGAGGGTGCCGAGCCAAGCCGAACCGAGCCGAGCTAAACCGTTTAGCTTTCAAACCGAGCTACGAGACCGAGCTACGAAACCGAGCTACGAAATCGAGCTACGAGACCGAGCTACGAGACCGACCTACGAAACCGAGCTATGAAGTCAAACCAAACCACCATAAACCATAATCCTAACCATTCATTCCAAATCAAATTAATCCTTACCTTTAATTTATTTCAAAACCCTAAAATCTTTAATACATTACCTCTGCCTCTTGGAGAACTTTCATTATATCTCTTTTCCTTCTCTCTCTTCCCCTTCTCTCTCTAAAGTAGATCTCACCATCGCCGCCTCACTCACCGTCGTCGCCTCTGTGATCGCCGCCGCTCGCAGTCGCCTTCTCTCTCTTCCCCTTCTCTCTCTAAAGTAGATCTCACTGGTAGCAAGAGTTTTACGAGCGCCTTTTGGAAGATGGACTCGAAATTGATACTTGAGTTTTTCTTAATTACGTTGTGGTGTGATTGTTTATGCGGGGTGATGCATCTGTGGTAGCAAGAACTCTTCGATCAACATTGGTCTTTGCGGTTGTGCGTATGTCTTATAGTCCTACGAGTAGCCATGCCGTCATTGCTATTCTTGAGGTCGAGTTCTCTATTTAATCACTTTTTTTTTTTTTTTTTATGTTTCTGTATTTTCAAAATAGTTTTTTTTTTCCTTTTCGCTTTCAGAAATTTGAACCAATTAAAGCCCATTGATGATGAGATCTTTATATTTGCAGACTGGATAATTTTTCCTTGTTTAGGTCATAGTTAATTTACATATATGATGATTTCTATAATATATTCCAACAGATTTCACAAGCTTCCTTTTGCAATATTAACAACGCTTTGGATTTCTTAAAGTATTGACTGTATGACACTAGATTAGTTCCATTTCTGCATTCAATGTGAAGTTGTTTCTTAAAGTAATCAAGTTCTGTTTGTATTTATTCTTTTTTTGTTGTAAATTTGTTTGGTTGATTCAAACCGCGGTTCAAACCGAGCTAAACCGAGCTAAACCGATTTAGCTCAGCTCGGTTCGATTTTTTTTTTAGCTCAGCTCGATTTGAAATTTTTCCAAACCGATACTAGCGGTTTGGCTCCTAAATTTGTCCAAACCGAGCTAAACCGAACCATTTACACCCCTATTGAAAACTAAGAAGACGTTGAAAGAAGAAATAGGTTGGAAGATAACTGAGATTATATCCTAAAGTAAATTAGCATTGACAAATAAATATGGGCCTGATGGCCCTGATCCTGTGTCTGCTTGGGGGAAGTCAAAAAGAAGACCTGGCAAACTTTCTCCAGCAGCTGAGTGTAAGTCAAAGTGGCATCAAAACCAGGCTCATTTCCTTCCCAATATATTGCGACCTTATCACCATTGCCGGACTGGATGTTTTTATCCAAGCAATTATAACAAATGTTGGTGATACCGCCTTTAAACCACTGTAGGTCCAAACACAAATTAAACGGTTATGCATTAGTTATGATAGTATAAAGCCTGACAAGCCGTAGATGCTTTGGATGTGAAATGACAAGAAATGTGTGGAAAAACCTCGATCTTAATGGTTCCTTTGGTGATGTCAAGATTCTCAGAGCAAACTTGTCGGCCCCATTTTTGTTGCCAGTAGAACTGTGATGCAATATCAGACCAAAATCCAGCTGGGTCCTCAATTGACCTCTTATACATTTCCAAATACTAGAGAAGCCAACAATTCATCAAATCATATCAGATCCAATCCAATCCATATCAATAGTCAAAAAAAAAAAAAAATAAGTAAGCCTGCATATACACACAATGTATCTGATATGAAAAGTGAGGTTCGGGGGAGAAAGTGGAGATGAGAATAGTAAGTGGATAGTTATTTTGAATATAACAAGTGGGTCTGATAAATAAAAAAGTAGTACATATTGAGATTGTGTCTTTTCAAATGAGACACCAAAAAGGTTGTGACTTTTCAAATGGGACAGAGGGAGTATAGAGTATATTATTAATAAAATTAATTAAAAGCTAACTTTTTTTATTTAATGATTATAAATTAACATTATATTGTAAGTTTAATATTTATAAAATTAATAACTAATCCGTTGCAAAATTTAGGTTGAATATAGTAAAGTTTAAACTTCATTTGACAATTTGACACCTTGATTATTTAGGATATAGTAGTAAATAAATAACATATATAATTCATACGTACATAAAAATTTAATGATTAAATATTATAGTAATATCAGAGATCTTCTCACACCTCTCTTGGGTTCAATTTGTGACGGAAAAAGGGGGAAGATTCAAAAGAAATATTTAGTCTAACGATTTCAACTGCAGAAAATTTTTGGGGAAACCCCAAATTTTTTAAAAAGTCTTTTTTTTTATTTTAAAAAAAAAATTGTACGTGTCTTTGTTTCGATTTTTAAAACAAGACTTTTTATAATGTTAGGGAGAAACTAGTTTCCCCCAAAACCTACTCTTTCAACTATGAATTTTGAGAAAATATAGGTGGCAGTACTGACCACGATTAACTCACCAACAAATCTCCCAATAAGGCAACATTTCCGCACCCATCGTCCCAACCTTGTTTCTTCATCGCCAGCTCTTGCGCTGGCGGCATTTCCATCATTTCCGGCCAACCTGCCCTCCTACCTCCACCACACACGAAAAGGCCAAAAGCCGCAATTGACTCTTACCCATGGTTTCCACCGACCCAATTTCTCCCCTTTTTTCCCCACCAACGACTTAACCATCCGCCGCCGCCCCCACCGCCGCCCAACTCTTCTGTTCCCATTGCGTTTGAATGTAATCACTCTTAAGCAGGGGCGGAGCCAGGAATTGCCCCGGGGGGGCAAGATTTCACGGGGGTTTGGGGGCAGCGCCCCCGAAAAAAAAATTTCGGGTCGGACAAGTAAAAAATGGGTCGGATCCATGAAATACAATGTATTTTAGTTAAAAATGTAAAGAATTAAGAAATGGGAAAAGCCTAACTAATTAATTAAGATTGAAAAAATGTGAGGAAATTAGGAGAAAGAGAAAAACAAAACTGTTAAGAAAAAGAAATTGATGGAGAGAAAGAGAGAATAGCAAAGATGGAGGACAAATAAAATAAATTGAAAATGTAGGTAGCAGGGCTCGAACATGAATTTGAAAGGAAACACCAAAGGCTTTAACTTCACCCCTTCTACCGCTGAACCACACCACTCACTGGTGTTAATATAAAAAAAATATGGGGGGGGCAAAAAAAAAATTTTTCCACTGCATTTCCGCCGCTTGGGGGGGGCGAGTGCCCCCCCATGCCCCCCCTGGCTCCGCCCCTGCTCTTAGGCTTTTAGCTAAGTAAGGCTCCGTTTGTTTTGACGTAAAACATTTTTCGTAAAACGTTTTTCGGAAAATGTTTTCCTGTAAAATGTTTTACGGAGGTAAGACGTAAAATGTTTTACGAAGAAAGGGTGTAAAATGTTTTCGGGTGTTTGGTAAGAAAAATATTTTTCGGAAGGGCGTAAAATGTTTTATTAAATAAAAAAAAATTTAATCATTTTTTGGAACCACCCCACCCACCCCCCGCCTACCCCACCACCCACTCACCCCCTGTCTACCCCACCCCCACCCACCCCCACCCAAAAAAAAAATTTATTTTTTGTAACCGCCCCACCCACCCCCTACCTACCCCACCCCCTCCCCAAAAAAAAAATTATTTTTTTACAAAAATAAAAAAAAATTGGGGGGGCCCCCCCCCCCCAAAAAAAAAAAAAAATTTTTATTTTTTTTACAAAAAATAAAAAAAAATTGGGGGGTGGGGTAGGCAGTGGGTGGCGACCAAAAAAAATTTGGGGGAGGGGGGTAGGTAGGGTGTGGGTGGGTGGGGCGATTACAAAAAATAAAAAAAATAAAAAATTGGGGGGTGGGGGTGGGGGGTGGGTGGGGGTGGGATAGGCGGGGGTTGGGTGGGCGGTTACCAAAAAAAACTAAAAAAAATTTGGGGGTGGGGGTAGGTAGGGGTGGGTGGGTGGGCGGTTACAAATAAATAAAAAAAAAAAAAAAAATTGGAGGGTGGGGGTGGGGGTGGGGGGTGGGGTAGGCAGGGAGTGGGTGGGACGGTTATCATAAAAAAAATAAAAAAAAATTGGAGGGGTAGGTGGGGTGGGGTAGGTAGGGGGTGGGTGGGGCGGTTACAAAAAATTAAAAAAAAATTGGGGGGGGGGTGGGTGGGGGCAGTTAAATTTTTTTTTTAATTATTATTATTATGTTGTACCGGACGTAATATGAGTTGTACATTAATGCCACCATTTTTCGGAAAATGTTTTACTTAGGACAAGGTCAGTAAGTCGTTTTACTTAGGAAGGACGTAAAATATTTTTCGAAAAACATTTTCTCCATTTTCCGGAAAACAACCAAACAGCGGAAAACGAGTTATTTTTCGGAAAACATTTTCCGGGGGCTAACCAAACTACGTAAAACGAATTATTTTTCAGAAAACGTTTTCCGAAAAATGTTTTACGGCGAAACAAACGGAGCCTAATTGTTGCAATTCGTTGTTCGATAAGGTCACAAGTGTCATTAATAATTTAATAGGGGTGACACCCTTAAGTTCATGCTGTAAAACCAGTACTCCCAACATTAATTTGGGTTGCTTCAAAACGGAAAACATTAATTTGGGTGAAACCAGTAAGTTAATATTAAGCCCTCCCTAATTAATTATATAGAAAATTACGTCCTAATATATAACCTAATCTACTTCTAAGACAATAAATTATCATATTTATCTCATAATTCTACCCCATAAAATAACTAACCATATAATTCTTCAATCAATTTATATAATGTTCAAATGAAATAATTACACCCCCTTCCCTCCCCACATCACACACACTTTCTCTCTCTAAGTTTTTTTTTCTTTACTCCAACTCTCCCGTCACCCCACTTCCGGCGACCGTCACCCCCAACTCCGGCAACCCCCTCCGACCAACCCTCTCCTCTGCGACCTCAGTCACCCGTTCTTTCCATCTCCGGCGAACTCTCCCCTCTCCACCTCCGGCCTCCTTCTCCCTTCCCACCTCCGATCGTCACCTCTCCCATCTCCGACCAACACAAATTTATCTTTCACCCCTTCAAGTTCTTCGAATCGGGTCAGATCTGCGCCATAAAGTCGCTTTTACACACACACTCTGTTCATTGCAACATAAATGGCGTAGATTCGGTCAGGGTTAGCAACACAAAGGTTGTATTTCAACTTTTCCAAGTCCATTCCTGCCATGGATTTTTTTTCCAGATCTGCTTAAATTAATTTTTATCAAAGAGTTATTAGGGTTTTCCTTGTTTCTGCATCATCATAGAGAGCTAGTATATGCTATGGATGGTTTAACAGATTTGCTGCCAGTGTGTATTTATTTTTCCTACTGTAGTTATTTACTGGTATGACAGAACTAATTGTAATTATGTTGTAATGTAAAGTTTTTAAAATGAGATTATAATGGAACACACAAGCTATCATTGCAACTTTCAAAGACGCGTGTCCCTTAAAAGAAAGTGTCATATATATGACAAATAAGTTAATTATAAGCTAGTAAGGGTTTCAAAATGAATAATCAAAATAATTTTAAAGTTTGTTTATTGTTCCTGATTAAGAATAATTTTATTTATTTTTATTCGGGAACAGAGGTAGTATTATTATTTTTTAAAGTTTTTTTTCTATATAACAAAGGTGTGTTCTCAGTTGTTTTGATCCCCGGAGTTGGTGATCACAGGAGTTGATCGTGTTCTTCGTGGAGACAACTGAGAACTTACTGATAAGTTAAGTTCTCAGTTGTTTGGTCGTCGAAGTTAGTGGTCACCAGAGTTAATTGTGTTATTAGTAGTTTAGTTGACAACTGAGAACTTACTGATAAGTTAAGTTCTCAGTTGTTTGATCGCCAGAGTTGATCGTGTTTTTAGTAGTTTAGTTGACAACTGAGAACTTACTGATAAGTTCTCAGTTGTTTGGTTGACGGAGTAGTTGATCGTGTTCTTAGTAGTTTAGTTGGCAACTGAGAACTTACTGATAAGTTAAGTTCTCAGTTGTTTGGTCGCCGGAGAGGTCGCCGAAGTTGGTGAAAGTCGGAGTTGATCGTGTTCTTAGTAGTTTAGTTGACAACTAAGAACTTACTGATAAGTTAAGTTCTCAGTTGTTTGGTCGTCAGAGAGGTCGCCGGAGTTGGTGGTCGCCGGAGTAAATCGTGTTCTTAGTAGTTTAGTTGACAACTGAGAACTTACTGATAAATTAAGTTCTCAGTTGTTTGGTCGCCGGAGTTGGTGGTCGCCGGAGTTAATCGTGTTCTTGGTAGTTTAGTTGATAACTGAGAACTTACTGTTAAGTTAAGTTCTCAATTGTTTCGTCGCCGAAGAGGTCGCCAAAGTTGGTGGTCGCCGGAGTGTTGGTAAAAAAGCTTTTCAAACCTCACCCCTCCATAATCGAAATCCCCAACTAAAGTCAAACCTTCAAAATGGGTAAATAGCTTTTCAGATCTCAAGCCATTAAAAAAAGTCAAGCCAAAAACTTCAAAAGTCATAAAATCAATTGCAAAAATTCTGAAATTAGCGCAGAAAATAATTTACAAAAATTAAGCTATTTCCAACAGAAATTGATTATAGGATATTGAAATGAGTTTAAATTTCTAGGCCTCTTCTTAATGAATTTGGTTCAGTTGGGTGAGTTTGGGGGGGAGGGGTATGAAATTAGGTTCGGGTGTGGGATTCTTGGCCGGTATGATTACAGAAGAACATAGTAAGGATATATGCGGGAGGGGGGATGAAAACAAGGGTTTGGGTTGGATTTCATTGTTGGTGGGTTTGGGGTGTCGGAGTGAGGATTAAATGGTCGGGGACGCGTATGAGGATGAGAGCGAGAGGCAATAGAGGGAAATAGAGAGGGGAAGATGATGAAATGGGGAGAGAGTGGAGGTGAAAAGAGTGGTCAAAGGTGGTGGAGAAATGGAGGAATGGGAAAGGGAGCAGGGGATGGAATGGGAATGTGGAAATAGGGTATGTTTGGTGATTGTTTAAGAAGAGAGAAAGAGAGGGGGGAGGTTGAAGAAGAGGGGTATAATGATCATTTCATATATCAATGATTTGGGGACTTTTGGGGAAATAACAGGATGGAGGTAGAAGAAGACTACTAAATCAATTAAATAGACTCACATCTGTTAAATGTATTTAACTGAGTATTAGTCTTTTTCTTATATCGTTGAAAATTTTGTTATCTTTTTAACGTTGTTAGGGTACGTATCATTACATGAAATGAGATGAAAAAGTATGTTACATTAAAATGTCAAACCGTAGTATGTTTCATTAATTGTAAAAAAAAATTGTATAGTAAGTTACCCCAATTTGTCGTTCAACCATATTAATTTTATTGATATTGCAACTTTTGCATCTTGTGGGTTCAAACCCTAGAAGTCGTTCTTAAACTTGTTTGAAGATCCTCTTCGATAGGATTCTTTGTTTCAAGGATTTCCTTCATCTGTCTTCCTTTTGTGTTACTTTCTGATGCGTAAATACTTCTTTAATCAGGACTTATAAAAACAAAGACTCTTTAACACCAACCATGACACTCTTTTAACATTACCACTGCACTTTTTAACACAAGCATAGATTACGCGTGTTTAATACTACCACTGTACTTTTTAACATACATATTGACACTGTTTAACACTATCACCTACACTATTTAACACAATTACTTATTGCATTTTTCTACACATGGTAACACATTTTAACATATACTGTCACTTAATAACAAGTGTTAAAAGTGTCGTTTTGAATGTTTACAAATATCAATTTATATGTTATAAGTCTCGATATGAATGATTGATACTTTGTAACATTAGCACTTGCAATTTTGAGGGGGGAGCGTTATTTATTTTTTTATTTTTTTGAAAAATTCATATTTTCTTAGTGCTAGGAAAAACACATTTTTTCTTAAAAATATTTTTTTTAAAAAATAATATACCTAGATCTCACTATATTATATTTGAGGGTCAATGAAAAAAATTGTTGTTTATCAGGGGATACTTTACTAACTTTTTAATAATATACTCCCTCCGTCCCGGTAATTGCTTGACCCTTTTGGGGTGGGCACGCAAATTAAGGAAATTGGTGAGTTAAGAAAATGTTGTAAGTGTAATAGTAAAATAGGAGAGAGAATGAGTGGAGGAAATAGTAAATTTGAAAAATGTTGTGAGTGTAATAGTAAAATAGGAGAGAGAATGAGTGGGTGGAATAGTAAAGATTCTTTGTCATTTTAGAAAAGGTGAAGCTTTAAACGGGATACCCATTTTGGCAAAAATTGAAGTTATTAATGGGACGGAGGGAGTATACATTTATTTTGAAATAATTTTCTTTAGAAAAATGAAGATTCATTTAAAAGATGGGGAATATTTGATAGTTAGCCCCCCTCCCTCCAATATTTTATTGTTATCTATAGTATAAATGAGACCTCCCCTATGAACAGTTCTATGAACAGTTTCAAGGGGCGAAATTTCCATTTTGCCCTCATACATTTGTCCCTTTTTCATTTTGTCCTTAAAAAAAAATTAAATTAAAAAAAAAAAAAAAAAAAAAAAAAAAACCCGTGTCCTTGAACACGGGCATGTACTAGTATATAGTCTAACTTTAATGATAACCTAAGTAAAATAAGAATTTAGAAATCAATAATCACTCTTATATTAAAATAAATCAACGATTTAGATTAGAGGTCACATAAAAAATGTGTGGTGGCATTTTTGTAATTTTTTGTGAATGAGCGGTGGTAGTTTTGTGATTTACGTCGTAACTGAGCGTATTGAATTCAGTAGCTAGCAAATCCAAATGTAATTGAACATTTCACTTGAATTCAGTAACTAATTAGCTAATAAATCCAAGTGTATTTTCAAAATATATTTGGATACAGTAGCTGATTAAATACTGAATCGAAGTTTATTTTGAACATTACACTTAAATTCAGTAACTAATTAGTTAATGAATCGAACGGACGCTCTCATTAATTGCCTGTCGTTTTACAGTTTCATCCACGTCTATTTTATTAATTGCAAAAATGTCACCGTGTTTTTTAATAAGAATTTAATCTGAACTCTTGATCATATCTAACAGTTATAATTGATTTCTAAGTTCTTATTTTAGTTAGGTTCATATTTGAATACCTTCCTATATATATATAATAGCCTAAACCCGTGTCCAAGGCCACGTTTTTTTTTTTTTAAATTTTTTTTTTAATTTAATTTTTTTTTTTTAAATATGCCCGTGTCCAAGGCCACATTTTTTTAAAAAAAAAATTAAAATTTTTTTTTTTATAATTTTAAAAAAAAAAAATTTTAAGGGCAAAATGGGAAAGGGACAAAATAGTGAGGGCAAAATGGTCATTTCCGCGGATGAAACTATTCACTCTACTGTTCAAAAGGGTGGTGTGATTTATAATATAGATTTTCTTTGTAAAAAAAATTACATATACTGCTCCAAATTAAATGATAATTTTTTTAACTTTTTGAAACTTTTTCATAAAAAAAGCTTTGTCTCTGATTTATTTTTCATAGTTCATTATATTTTTGCAAAATTAAAACTTTGAAAGTAAATAACAAAAATATTTACTCCCTCCGTTTCACTTCAAGGTTCCTACTTTTCTTTTTGGTCCGTCCCACTTCAAGGTTCTCTTCCATAAATGGCAAGTTTTGAATATATTTATATCATTATAATTTAATATATTTACAAAAAAATCATTCATTATACCCTTATAAAGTTAACATATTTACAAAAAAACCAATCATTAACTACTATTCCCTATCCCACATTTAACTTTTACATTCTCTCTCCTCTAATATTTTACCCACTTTAAAAAAAAACAATCATTAACTACAATTCTCTACTCCACATTTAACTTTTATATTCTCTCTCCTCTAATCTTCTACCCACTTTCAAAAAAAATTCTTAAGAAAGAAGTGTGAATATATTTTTTTCTATTAAAAATCAACATTTTCAAAAAAAAAAATTATTTTCTTTTACGTAATATATGTCCTATAAAAGACTGTCGGCAACACAACAATCCCACTAGTCAACGAATTGAGATCTTCATCAAATTAGGATGAAAAATAATGTGATTGATATGATAATTATAGCAAGTAAAATTGATTAATTACCTGTTGTGGGGAAGAAACAAGAGCCTGCTGGGAGAAATGCTCACTGGAGAAGACGAGTTCATCTTCCTCCGACGCAAGAGACTCGCCGAGGATCACCGCATTCAACCTGGGGATGTTGCCGGCCCCAGAAGGCAATGTGGCCATGGACTCCACGTGACGCAGCTGATTCATTGTACATTCCATGATGTTATTGCTCATCGAAGTACGGCCTAAAACCACCAACACTACTCCGGCGATCAACGGCGGACTCCGGCAAAGAGGCTACCGATAAGAACAAGTGATTTGGGTGCTGAAATTGGATTAATTTGTTATTGAGGGGTTGGTTGACCTCGAGATGGAGGAATGGAGGAAACAAATCAAATCAAATCACTAAGTATAAAATTATTATAATTAGATCCCGTTCCGTCGTTTCCGTGCATTGTACTTTTTTCACTTCACAGAGGCGCCTAGCTATGCTAGGGAGGCAATGTCATTCCCTCTAACCGCTGGTGGGGGAATCGAACCCATGACCTCCAGGTTGAAAGTCATGAACTCTAACCATAACCATCAGGCTGAGACCCTGCGTGCCGTGCATTGTACTGACTTCTTGTTACTGTGTGTTTAATTTAATTCTCCTTTCGTTTACGTTGTTGTTACGGGAGAGGGTAGATTTATTTCCTTTTTTGTTCAATCTCACGTGAATATAGGGTAAATACTAAATACAGAGAACGAAAAATACAGAGAACGAAATATTCCAATTTTGCCCTTCCGTCTCGTGTGTTTCTACACGATATTTTGCCCTTCCGTCTCGTGTGTTTCTACACGAAATTTTCTCCTTATACCGTGTATATTCACACGACACACTTCGCAGGAAAATTCCAATCGTTCACCCATGGACACTGCGAACGATATCATCATCAACAACGAAGCAGGTCTCCAATGGTTGATAGGTTCTCCCTTCGTCTCTCCCCTCACAGTAATATCCACCTTCAGGTGCATTCACACCCACCCCTCCGACCCCTTTTCACCTGATTTTGTCAGAGAATCAATCAGGTAACCCTAACTCCCAATCATCTGATTCTTTGTTTGCCTGTGCGTTTGTGATTGATTTAGTTGAATTTTTTCCGTGCAGATGATTTGAGGACACTTTTGTTGAAAGGGTTTGAAGTAATTGGAGCATTGATTGTTGGAAAAGGAGGTTCTGATTTCAAAGGAAATGTTAGTGACGCCATTGATGCGTCCAGTATAAGAGGAACTCTATTTTCAGTATATCTCGTGTAATCTAACACGAGAAGATTCTCGTGTGATTTTACACGAGATTTATCTCCGTCCACCATTATAAGGGCCCTTTCATTTGATTGAATATTCAGGTTTTTGTAATCGGTTGTTTCGTGTTGATTATGATGATGGTTGTTAATGTTTTGGTAATGGGTTTTGCCTAATTCTTCACTCATCTCGTATGGATCCACACGAGATGTGTATCGTGTGGATATACACGAGATGTATATCGTGTGTATCCACACGAGATGTGTCTCGTGTGGATACATACGAGACACATAAAATCCTAAATACCCTAAATAATAGCACATATTTGTAACTCAATTTCCATTTGGATTTTGAGGAAACTCATGTAGATGAAAAACATTTTAAATGTCATTTAGAATCTAGAAAAAAATTAAAAAAAATTAAACGAGGTAGGCGTATACCATTTTTGGCAAGATCGGGACACAGAAAACCCTAAAAACCCTAAATAATGGTAAAAATTTGTAACTCAATCTCCATTTGTATTTTGAGGAAACTCATGTAGATGAAAAACATTTTAAATGTCATTTAGAATCTATAAAAAAATTAAAAAAAAATAAACGAGCTAGCCTTATACCATTTTTGGCAAGATCGGGACACAGAAAACCCTAAACACCCTAAATAATGGCAAAAATTTGTAACTCAATATCCATTTGGATTTTGAGGAAACTCATGTAGATGAAAAACATTTTAAATGTCATTTAGAATCTAGAAAAAAAATAAAAAAAATTAAACGAGGTAGGCGTATACCATTTTTGGCAAGATCGGGACACAGAAAACCCTAAAAACCCTAAATAATGGCAAAAATTTGTAACTCAATCTCCATTTGGATTTTGAGGAAACTCATGTAGATGAAAAACATTTTAAATGTCATTTAGAATGTAGAAAAAAATTAAAAAAAAAATAAACGAGGTAGGCGTATACCATTTTTGGCAAGATCGGGACACAGAAAACCATAAACACCCTAAATAATGGCAAATATTTGTAACTCAATCTCCATTTGGATTTTGAGGAAACTCATGTAGATGAAAAACATTTTAAATGTCATTTAGAATCTAGAAAAAAATTAAAAAAAAATAAACGAGGTAGGCGTATACCATTGTTGGCAAGATCGGGACACAGAAAACCCTAAAAACCCTAAATAATGGCAAAAATTTGTAACTCAATCTCCATTTGGATTTTGAGGAAACTCATGTAGATGAAAAACATTTTAAATGTCATTTCGAATCTAGAAAAAAATTAAAAATAAATAAACGAGGTAGGCGTATACCATTTTTGGCAAGATCGGGACACAGAAAACCCTAAACACCCTAAATAATGGCAAAAATTTGTAACTCAATTTCCATTTGGATTTTGAGGAAACTCATGTAGATGAAAAACATTTTAAATGTCATTTAGAATGTAGAAAAAAATTAAAAAAAAAATAAACGAGGTAGCCGTATACCATTTTTGGCAAGATCGGGAACACATAAAACCCTAAACACCCTAAATAATGGCAAAAATTTGTAACTCAATATCCATTTGGATTTTGAGGAAACTCATGTAGATGAAAAACACTTTAAATGTCATTTAGAATCTAAAAAAAAATAAAAAAAATTAAACGAGGTAGGCGTATACCATTTTTGGCAAGATCGGGACACAGAAAACCCTAAACACCCTAAATAATGGCACATATTTGTAACTTAATTTCCATTTGGATTTTGAGGAAACTCATGTAGATGAAAAACATTTTAAATGTCATTTAGAATCTAGAAAAAAATTAAAAAAAATTAAACGAGGTAGGCGTATACCATTTTTGGCAAGATCGGGACACAGAAAACCCTAAACACCCTAAATAATGGCAAAAATTTGTAACTCAATTTCCATTTGGATTTTGAGGAAACTCATGTAGATGAAAAACATTTTAAATGTCATTTAGAATGTAGAAAAAAATTAAAAAAAAATAAACGAGGTAGCCGTATACCATTTTTGGCAAGATCGGGAACACATAAAACCCTAAACACCCTAAATAATGGCACATATTTGTAACTCAATTTCCATTTGGATTTTGAGGAAACTCATCTAGATGAAAAATACTTTAAATGTCATTTAGAATGTAGAAAAAAATTAAAAAAAAATAAACGAGGTAGCCGTATACCATTTTTGGCAAGATCGGGAACACATAAAACCCTAAACACCCTAAATAATGGCAAAAATTTGTAACTCAATATCCATTTGGATTTTGAGGAAATTCATGTAGATGAAAAACATTTTAAATTTCATTTAGAATCTAGAAAAAAATTAAAAAAAATTAAACGAGGTAGGCGTATACCATTTTTGGCAAGATCGGGACACAGAAAACCCTAAAAACCCTAAATAATGGCAAAAATTTGTAACTCAATCTCCATTTGGATTTTGAGGAAACTCATGTAGATGAAAAACATTTTAAATGTCATTTAGAATCTAGAAAAAAAAAAAAAAATAAAGGAGCTAGCCTTATACCATTTTTGGCAAGATCGGGACACAGAAAACCCTAAACACCCTAAATAATGGCAAAAATTTGTAACTCAATATCCATTTGGATTTTGAGGAAACTCATGTAGATGAAAAACATTTTAAATGTCATTTAGAATCTAGAAAAAAATTAAAAAAAATTAAACGAGGTAGGCGTATACCATTTTTGGCAAGATCGGGACACAGAAAACCCTAAAAACCCTAAATAATGGCAAAAATTTGTAACTCAATCTCCATTTGGATTTTGAGGAAACTCATGTAGATGAAAAACATTTTAAATGTCATTTAGAATGTAGAAAAAAATTAAAAAAAATAAACGAGGTAGGCGTATACCATTTTTGGCAAGATCGGGACACATAAAACCCTAAAAACCCTAAATAATGGCAAATATTTGTAACTCAATCTCCATTTGGATTTTGAGGAAACTCATGTAGATGAAAAACATTTTAAATGTCATTTAGAATCTAGAAAAAAATTAAAAAAAAATAAACGAGGTAGGCGTATACCATTTTTGGCAAGATCGTGACACAGAAAATCCTAAAAACCCTAAATAATGGCAAAAATTTGTAACTCATTCTCCATTTGGATTTTGAGGAAACTCATGTAGATGAAAAACATTTTAAATGTCATTTAGAATCTAGAAAAAAATTTAAAAAAAATAAACGAGGTAGGCGTATACCATTTTGGCAAGATCGGAACACAGAAAACCCTAAAAACCCTAAATAATGGCAAAAATTTGTAACTCAATCTCCATTTGGATTTTTAGGAAACTCATGTTGATGAAAAACATTTTAAATGTCATTTAGAATCTAGAAAAAAAAAAAAAAAAAAAACGAGCTAGCCTTATACCATTTTTGGCAAGATCGGGACACAGAAAACCCTAAACACCCTAAATAATGGCAAAAATTTGTAACTCAATATCAATTTGGATTTTGAGGAAACTCATGTAGATGAAAAACATTTTAAATGTCATTTAGAATCTAGAAAAAAATTAAAAAAAATTAAACGAGGTAGGCGTATACCATTTTTGGCAAGATCGGGACACAGAAAACCCTAAAAACCCTAAATAACGGCAAAAATTTGTAACTCAATCTCCATTTGGATTTTGAGGAAACTCATGTAGATGAAAAACATTTTAAATGTCATTTATAATGTAGAAAAAAATTAAAAAAAAATAAACGAGGTAGGCGTATACCATTTTTGGCAAGATCGGGAAACATAAAACCCTAAAAACCCTAAATAATGGCAAATATTTGTAACTCAATCTCCATTTGGATTTCGAGGAAACTCATGCAGATGAAAAACATTTTAAATGTCATTTAGAATCTAGAAAAAAATTAAAAAAAAATAAACGAGGTAGGCGTATACCATTTTTGGCAAGATCGGGACACAGAAAACCCTAAAAACCCTAAATAATGGCAAAAATTTGTAACTCAATCTCCATTTGGATTTTGAGGAAACTCATGTAGATGAAAAACATTTTAAATGTCATTTAGAATCTATAAAAAAATTAAAAAAAAATAAACGAGGTAGGCGTATACCATTTTTGGCAAGATCGGGACACAGAAAACCCTAAACACCCTAAATAATGGCAAAAATTTGTAACTCAATTTCCATTTGGATTTTGAGGAAACTCATGTAGATGAAAAACATTTTAAATGTCATTTAGAATGTAGAAAAAAATTAAAAAAAAATAAACGAGGTAGCCGTATACCATTTTTGGCAAGATCGGGAACACATAAAACCCTAAACACCCTAAATAATGGCACATATTTGTAACTCAATCTCCATTTGGATTTTGAGGAAACTCATGTAGATGAAAAACACTTTAAATGTCATTTAGAATCTTGAAAAAAATTAAAAAAAAATAAAACGAGGTAGGCGTATACCATTTTTGGCAAGATCGGGACACATAAAACCCTAAAAACCCTAAATAATGGCAAAAATTTGTAACTCAATATCCATTTGGATTTTGAGGAAACTCATGTAGATGAAAAACATTTTAAATGTCATTTAGAATCTAGAAAAAAATTAAAAAAAAATAAACGAGGTAGGCGAATACCATTTTTGGCAAGATCGGGACACAGAAAACCCTAAACACCCTAAATAATGGCAAAAATTTGAAACTCAATTTCCATTTAGATTTTGAGGAAACTCATGTAGATGAAAAACATTTTAAATGTCATTTAGAATGTAGAAAAAAATTAAAAAAAAATAAACGAGGTAGGCGTATACCATTTTTGGCAAGATCGGGACACAGAAAACCCTAAACACCCTAAATAATGGCACATATTTGTAACTCAATCTCCATTTGGATTTTGAGGAAACTCATGTAGATGAAAAACACTTTAAATGTCATTTAGAATCTAGAAAAAATTAAAAAAAATTAAACGAGGTAGGCGTATACCATTTTTGGCAAGATCGGGACACAGAAAACCCTAAAAACCCTAAATAATGGCAAAAATTTGTAACTCAATCTCCATTTGGATTTTGAGGAAACTCATGTAGATGAAAAATATTTTAAATGTCATTTAGAATCTAGAAAAAAATTAAAAAAAAATAAACGAGCTAGCCTTATACCATTTTTGGCAAGATCGGGACACAGAAAACCCTAAACACCCTAAATAATGGCAAAAATTTGTAACTCAATATCCATTTCGATTTTGAGGAAACTCATATAGATGAAAAACATTTTAAATGTTATTTAGAATCTAGAAAAAAATTAAAAAAAATTAAACGAGGTAGGCGTATACCATTTTTGGCAAGATCGGGACACAGAAAACCCTAAACACCCTAAATAATGGCAAAAATTTGTAACTCAATCTCCATTTGGATTTTGAGGAAACTCATGTAGATGAAAAACATTTTAAATGTCATTTAGAATCTAGAAAAAAATTAAAAAAAAAATAAACGAGCTAGCCTTATACCATTTTTGGCAAGATCGGGACACAGAAAACCCTAAACACCCTAAATAATGGCAAAAAATTGTAACTCAATCTCCATTTGGATTTTGAGGAAACTCATGTAGATGAAAAACATTTTAAATGTCATTTATAATCTAGAAAAAAATTAAAAAAAAATAAACGAGGTAGGCGTATACCATTTTTGGCAAGATCGGGACACAGAAAACCCTAAAAACCCTAAATAATGGCAAAAATTTGTAACTCAATCTCCATTTGAATTTTGAGGAAACTCATGTAGATGAAAAACATTTTAAATGTCATTTAGAATCTAGAAAAAAATTAAAAAAATAAACGCGTATACCATTTTTGGCAAGATCGGAGCCGGGACACGAAAACCTAAACACAATTGTAACTCAATGGCATTTGTAGGTTATACTCATTTTGGCAAGATGAAAAACATTTTAAATGTCATTTAGAATCTAGAAAAATTAAATTAAAAAATAAATAAAACAGAGGTAGGCGTATACCATTTTGGCAAGATCGGGACACGAAACCACCTAAAGCCCTAAATAATGGCAAAATTTGTAACTCAATCTCCATTTGAATTTTGAGGAAACTCATGTAGATGAAAACACTTTTAAATGTCATTTAGAATCTAGAAAAAATTTTAAAAAAAAAACGAGGTAGCCGTATACCATTTTTGACAAGATCGGGACACGTAAACCCTAAAACCCTAAAAATGGCAAAATTTAAATTTTGTAACTCAATATCTCATTATGGATTTTGAGGAAACTCATGTAGATAAAACATTTTAAATGTCATTTAGAATCTAGAAAAATAAAACATTTTAAATGGACAGAACACACGAAAAAAAAATAATGGCTGTAATTCTCATTTTTATCTAATTAAATCATTTAAAATGTTTTTTACAATTAGAAATAAAAATTAAACGAGGTAGGCGTATAACCATTTTTGCACGGACACGTATTAAAACCCTAAAAACCCTAAAAATGGAAAATTTATTTATTTTTGCATGTAAATGACATTTAAATTTTTATTCTAGAGAAAATTAAAATAATAAATTTATTTCGGACTCCAATGATTCTAAAAATTTTAAGATTTGAATCCAGGAAAATTAGTAAATCTAGAGTTTAAAAAATAAATGTTTTATAGATTTTAAAATAAATAAACAAAATTTGTAACTACAATATCCATTCGATTTTGAGGAATTTACCTACGTGATATGAGAAAACATTAAAAAAAATTAACATGTTATAATTTCATTGATCATCTAGAAAAAATTAAAAAATTAAACGAGGTAGGCGTGGGAGGCCATTGGCAAGATCGGGACACGTAAAACCCTAAAACCCTAAATAATGGATCATTAAATTTTAGATTGATGATACATTTAAATGTTTTTATCCAATCTAAATAATGTAACTCAATATCCATTTGGATTTTGAATTGAGGATAAATAACTTCACGTAGATGAAAAACATTTTAAAAATGTCTGTGATGAAAACAATCAATTCAATGAATTTAAATTTTCTACATGGTTGAAATCATGTAGATTACAAATGTTTAGTTTTTATTTTGTTATGTTTATTTAATCTAAATGACATTTTCATCTACATTTTTAAAAATCAATGAAACCTAAATACAGATAAAAATATTCAAAAATGTATTTATTGATACATGATTTTTAATAAATGAATTAATTTTACGTATTTAAATGTTTTTAAATTTTACTAAATGTAAATTCATCTACATGATTTTCAAAATTCTTGTGTGGTTTTATTTGAATCATTATGTTTTATTTCTTTTTCATTATTTTATAATAAAGGAATATTTTTATACCAAATTTAACTCATATCCATTTTTATTGATTAATGTAGATAACATTTTACACATATAAAAAAATGCAAAAAATTTAAATGTTCAATTTGTCGTCGATGTAAAAACTAATATTGCAAAATTTTTATATTATTTAGAATTTAAAAGATTTTGTATCTTTTATTTTTTATCTAGTAAATGACATTTAAATGTTTTTATAATTAAAATCAAATGAATGATTCATCATTTTTGATAGATAAAATTTCTGTTCCTTTGATTTTGGTGTGACATACGAAATGAAAAATTAATGAATAGAAATTTAAGAAAAATCTAGAAAAATAAAAAATAGCGTCATTTGTATAATTCGACATGAAAACAAAATTATTTGGCAATAATATTTTGCGAATTTTTTTCATTGTTGGATTTTGATCTCATATGAAAACAAATGAGATTTGAACTTGAATAATAAAAATTCTAAACAAAACCTTGCCATTTTTGGTGAGGAGAGATAAAGATAAATAATTATGCAAATATGTCATGTAGATGAAATAATGTTTAAAATAAAATTTAAACGTAGGTAGGCGTAGATACCATTTTTGGCAAGATCGGACACGTACGTAATGTACATAAAAACCCTAAAACCCAAAATGGCAAAATGTAACTCAATCTCCATTTGGATTTTGAGAAAACTCATGTAGATGAAAAACACTTTAAATGTCATTTAGAATCTAGAAAAAAATTAAAAAAATAAACGAGGTAGCCGTATACCATTTTTGACAAGATCGGGACACCCAAAACCCTAAAAACCCCTAAATAATGGCAAAAATTTGTAACTCAATCTCCATTTGGATTTTGAGGAAACTCATGTAGATGAAAACATTTTAAATGTCATTTAGAATCTAGAAAAAAATTAAAAAAAATTAAACGAGGTAGGCGTATACCATTTTTGGCAAGATCTGGACACGTAAAACCCTAAAAACCCTAAATAATGGCAAAAATTTGTAACTCAATATCCATTTGGATTTTGAGGAAACTCATGTAGATGAAAAACATTTTAAATGTCATTTAGAATCTAGAAAAAAATTTAAAAAAAAAATAAACGAGGTAGCCGTATACCATTTTTGACAAGATCGGAAAACAGAAAACCCTAAAAACCCTAAATAATGGCAAAAATTTGTGACTCAATATCCATTTGGATTTTGAGGAAACTCATGTAGATGAAAAACATTTTAAATGTCATTTAGAATCTAGAAAAAAATTAAAAAAAATTAAACGAGGTAGGCGTATACCATTTTTGGCAAGATCGGGACACAGAAAACCCTAAAAACCCTAAATAATGGCAAAATTTGTAACTCAATCTCCATTTAGATTTTGAGGAAACTCATGTAGATGAAAAACATTTTAAATGTCATTTAGAATCTAGAAAAAAATTAAAAAAAATTAAATGAAGTAGGCGTATACCATTTTTGGCAAGATCGGGGCACGTAAAACCCTAAGAACCCTAAATAATGGCAAAATTTGTAACTCAATATCCATTTGGATTTTGAGGAAACTCATGTAGATGAAAACATTTTAAATGTCATTTAGAATCTAGAAAAAAATTAAAAAAAAATAAACGAGGTTGGCGTATACCATTTTTGGCAAGATCGGGACACGTAAAACCCTAAAAACCCTAAATAATGGCAAAATTTGTAACTCAATATCCATTTGGATTTTGAGGAAACTCATGTAGATGAAAAACATTTTAAATGTCATTTAGAATCTAGAAAAAAATTAAAAAAATAAACGAGGTAGCCGTATACCATTTTTGGCAAGATCGGGACACGTAAAACCCTAAAAACCCTAAATAATGGCAAATATTTGTAACTCAATCTCCATTTGGATTTTGAGGAAACTCATGTAGATGAAAAACACTTTAAATGTCATTTAGAATCTAGAAAAAATTAAAAAAATTAAACGAGGTAGGCGTATACCATTTTTGGCAAGATCGGGACACGTAAAACCCTAAAAACCCTAAATAATGGCAAAATTTGTAACTCAATCTCCATTTGGATTTTGAGGAAACTCATGTAGATGAAAAACACTTTAAATGTCATTTAGAATCTAGAAAAAATTAAAAAAAAAAACGAGGTAGGTGTATACCATTTTTGGCAAGATCGGGACACATAAAACCCTAAAAACCCTAAATAATGGCAAAAATTTGTAACTCAATCTCCATTTGGATTTTGAGGAAACTCATGTAGATGAAAAACATTTTAAATGTCATTTAGAATCTAGAAAAAAATTAAAAAAATTAAACGAGGTAGCCGTATAACATTTTTGGCAAGATCGGGACACGTAAAACCCTAAAAACCCTAAATAATGGCAAAAATTTGTAACTCAATCTCCATTTGGATTTTGAGGAAACTCATGTAGATGAAAACACTTTAAATGTCATTTAGAATCTAGAAAAAAATTAAAAAAATAAACGAGGTAGGCGTATACCATTTTTGGCAAGATCTGGACACGTAAAACCCTAAAAACCCTAAATAATGGCAAAAATTTGTAACTCAATATCCATTTGGATTTTTAGGAAACTCATGTAGATGAAAAACATTTTAAATGTCATTTAGAATCTAGAAAAAAATTAAAAAAAATTAAATGAGGTAGGCGTATACCATTTTTGGCAAGATCGGGACACGTAAAACCCTAAAACCCTAAATAATGGCAAATATTTGTAACTCAATATCCATTTGGATTTTGAGGAAACTCATGTAGATGAAAAACATTTTAAATGTCATTTAGAATCTAGAAAAAAATTAAAAAAAATTAAACGAGGTAGGCGTATACCATTTTTGGCAAGATCGGGACACGTAAAACCCTAAATAATGGCACATATTTGTAACTCAATTTCCATTTGGATTTTGAGTATTTTTATAGAGATGAAAAATACTTTAAATGACATTTAGAATGTAGAAAAAAATTAAAAAAAAATAAATAGGCAGCCATTTATAATTTATACATCTCGTGTAAAAACACACGAAATATATGCTTCCATCTCGTGTTGATGTACACGAGAGGTTTAAAATCCTGTAACCCTTCAAAACGAGCTGCGTTGAATTCGCCGTTTATAATTCCTTAAAACACACCTATTCTCGAATGTAAACCATAAACCCCATTATTATTCAAAAATCAATCTCTAAGTTCATAAAGATGGATTCCTCACAAAATTCTCCCCAACATTCTCCAAGTTTCAATGATCATAGCATGGATTCTTATGAGTATATTAACCTTGATGATATAGAATTTGTCCTTGATGAAGAAGAAGGAATCTCACCAAATTATCCTCCACATGAACATTCTCCAAGTTTCAATGATCCAAGCTTCTATGATCATAGCATGGATTCTTATGAAAATATTAACCTTGATGATATAGAATTTGTCCTTGATGAAGAAGAAGGAATCTCACCAAATTCTCCTCCACATCAACATTCTCCAAGTCTTAATGATCCAAGCTTCTATGAAGTAAAGTTCTTAATCTTTTGTTTTGTATTGTGATCAAAATCGAAATCAAAATTCCATCTTGACGGAGATAATTTCGTGTAAAAATACACGGCATAGTTGCTTACATATCGTGTACACTAACACGAGATGTACGATCTATGTCGTGTATTTATACACGAAATATATACTTACCGGAGCTTTGAAACCGATCGGTACCGTATTTTGCAGGTCCATTTCCGGATATCGCTGATGAATTCACGACATCGTAATTATTTCCAAACAGGATGCGCTTCGCACATGTACGGGAAATCGCGAGGCGTCGAAATATACACCTTGTTATACGTAACTCAAGAATAGAATTGGAAATAAACTAGCTTATGCGATGATAATATGTCATTTTGGTGGATATCACAGCCCTAAGATCTAAGAATATAAAGAAGAGTAGTAGCAAGAAGAGAGAGTGTAGTTTTAAACTATATGCCAAAGAAAGGAGGGATGATGGGTTACGGGGTTATGTTGTAAGGAATGGTATACATAATCATGACTTTCCTTTGTATCCTAAGGTTTTCCTCTCGGGAAATTGACAAAGCCGAATATGACGTTGTGTGTAGGGCAAGTGAATGTTCATTGCGTCCAAATGACATAGTTGCAATGTTAAAGATGAACGATGAGAAGAATGTGAGCACTACGCACGTCCGCAATGCCATAACAAAATATAGAGAAAAAGAACGACAAGGAAGGACCCCGCTACAACAATTCCTTAAATTACTCGTAGATCATGAATATACATACTACACGAGGGAAGACGTTGAGAGTGGCATGATCGGCGATATATTCTTCTCTCACCCATTAGCAAATGAAGATGCTAAACTGTTTTCCATATGTTGTACAAGGTGATTGCACTTACAACACCAACCGCTATGGACTCGTACTTCTTGCGCTTGTAGGATTTACTTCCACCGGCATAATTTCACAATAGCGTATGCGTTCCTCAAGTATCGAGTGCGGATGATTACAAATGGGCATCGGGACAATTTGCACACTGTTTACACCTCCCCGCCAGCCAACAGCTTTTGTCACCGATCGTGAATCGGGTTTTATCGCTCTCCGTACAGTTTTTCCCGACACCGCACACTTCTTGTGTCGGAGGCATATCGAAGTCAATGTTAGAAGGCATGGGTTGAGTCATACAGGTATTTATTTATTTACTTATTTACTTATTTATTGATTTTCTTTGTTTATAATATATATAATTACTTAAATTACAGGTAGCGAGGATTTGGCAGAATCATTCATGAGGAGTTTCAATTATGCAATCTCAGCCCCTACCTCCGGCGAATGGGACGAACGTTGGCAAGGGCTTTGTGACCGTTTCATATCTTATCCTGTATTATTGGATTACCTCCGCGATACATGGATTACTCCATACTCTCAGAATATTCTGTCCATGCACACGGATGTGTTACCACACTTTGGGACCCATACCACAAACAGGACTGAGGGTGAGCATAACAGGTTGAAGAAGGCATTGGGGAGTGCTTCTTCTACTTTTGACACAATCTTCAAAAAGGCTCATAAGATCTTCGATATCCAACTAAAAAATATCAAACAAGGTATGAATAGATCAAAGACCGTAACTCCAATTGATTTGAGGACCCGTAATATGTATCACAACATATTGACTAAAGTGTCAACGGAAGCCTTGCGCATTATCGACAAGAGCGGGTCGACTTCGTAAAATCAAGCTGGGTCGTAATGGGGTAATGTCATCACCGAGGATGCCCGCGGGTGTTACTACAGCGAACACATGGACTTCCACGTAGTCACGAGATTGCAAGGATAGAGGACTCGTGGGGACGGATTGAGCCGGCCTCGATTCATGATTTTTGGAAGAAGTTGGATATTGAAGTAGACAACCCTCCATCTGAGCCTTCAATAAATAAAGACAATTTTCAAGCTATGTTGAATAAATTTGAGAAAGCACTCGAACCGGTAAGGAGAAAGTTATTCAAAACGATGGAAGAAGGGCTAAATCACCAAACAAGAGATGCTTACGAGCCGTATCATATTTCAAAGGCGAATAAACCCCTGACCGGAAGTTCCGTAGAACCGTCGATTGGGAGCATACTAACAACTTTTTCGAGTCCCCGTTACACCATCCTCGACTAGCAAAGGGTATAGATCTTCATTCATTTGTGGCTCACATTTCAATTAAGTTCTTGATGTATTTGATTTGCATGTTGATAGTATGAATGCTTCTCACTCTTTTCTTTCGCCTCTATTTCAGTCTAGATCTCGCATTCATCGCATCAACCCAAGCGAGTTCTGAGTCCACGCACAAATGGAAATCAGCCTTCAAAACTCCACACCATCTACCCTCGCTAGTACTCCTACGTCTCATCCACCACTAGCCGCTTCCTGGCCGTGGGAGAGGACGGGGTCGAGGGCGAGGTCGAGGGCGAGGTCGAGGACGAGGACGGGATCGTGGTCGTGGTCGTGGAGAGGGAAATGGACCCCAATCACACTAGTATATACAACTCTAAGTATTTGAGGTCTTTTCCACCTTTCATTATCCCATATATTGGAGGCATCACGATGTGGCATCCATGGACATTGTGGCTATAGAGCCGTAGCAAGAAGACGTATATTCCTGAGATGAGGAGATGTGGGCTCGAAGTCGCTCGCATCGTTACTATGAGGTGAATGCTCGCCAAGACCTTTATCAAAGAGTTCTAACTTGGATAAATGTAGATGAACTCTTACGTAGGATTGCTTGCTATGTCCGGCCGACGCCGGACGCTACTTATTGGATGGACCTTCCAGATCTTGGGCACATCATTGCCACGAGGTATAATGTGGCATTCATTTCGTACTCGGCTAGCGGCGGCAGCTCTTTATGTCTTCCAAAGGATCGTACCAAATAGGAGTAGGACCACCGATAAACACAGCTTGTGGTGGGACAAGTGAGAAACCATTTTATATTGGTATGATACCTAACTGTCTCATCTATATTTGTAATATTTAAGTGTCTTACTTAAATTCGTTGTATTTAACTCGTTATTACTTTTGCACTGCACATGTCGTGCAATGATTACCCAATTCCACCACCACCGAACACTCGGGAGGGAACACTCGTGATCCAAGCGCAAGTCAACCGATCCTCCAATACCGAGATAGGATAGCAAAGCATTTAATAAACTCTATGATCAGATACCGATGCAAGAAGAGAAAGATTACGTAGGGGATAGTATATGTGTAATGGTTTTTGAATTATATGCTTATCCTTGTTAACACTTTTATGAATGTTTGGATGTTTGAATTATATGCTTATCCTTGTTAACACTTTTATTTCGTATACAATTTTTCATCAAGACTTTGGTGTGTTGTTATCGACTGATGTGTCTCGTGTAGATCCACACGAGACACATCTCGTGTGGATTTACACGAGATGTGTCTCGTGTGGATCTACACGAGATGTGTTTCGTGTGTATCCATACGAGACACATCAAAGAATAAAGACCAAAGACCAAGTAAACAACAACACCAAATAAACAACAAAGCAACAACACAATCGTACACAACAAAGAACTATCCATTTCATACTCGCATCTGTCAATACCAAATAAACAACACCAAATAAACAACAAAGAACAAATCCATAACTCCATATTCGCACTACAAATCCATAACTCCATAAACAACAACAATACAATCGCATACCATTACAACAACAACTATCCATTTCCTACAGAAAATAAATCCAACTCCATAATCGCACTACAAATATACCAAAACTCCATAATCAACAATACATAAATGCGACCTCCTACATGAGACGACCTAAACCCTCGTGTGCCCGTCTAAGTATATCTCCGGCGTACTCGGGGAGACTCGCATCTCGTCACTAATGGAAGTATGAGATCCGCGATCGCCGCAACCCCTGTGCCAGTGCGGTGGAACATCAACCGGGGAGGTGGGGGAGGTGGAATGTCAACGGGAGGATCGTGTATCGGATTAGATATCCGAACATGACTCCTAGCCGTAAAACCACTCCATATAATCATCAAATCACGGAGAGAAGATGTAGTATCTAGTGGCGGCCCCCATCGGGAACGGGCCCGAACTCATGCATGTCGAACAACACCCACCCGTCCCAAAATCATCTCCGTCACCATACTCCTTTTGGTATCCCTTCCGACCCTTTGACAAAATACATCTCGTGGGAGTCACGGGGCCGTCTGGGATCCTCTCGTGGTACCCGAACCGCCCGGTAACACGATCGTGCATATACGCCTCGGTGATGTCACAAAAGCGTATAACCCCCGAAGCGTGAAACCGGCGGAATCGAGTCCGCTCCAATACCATAAGGAGTCCAAGCAACCCGTGAGTAGACTTTGTTAGGCATAGTCTACATAATAACGGAGGAGTGTAACAATTTGAAACAGCTTTTAATATGAATAACTCACCCTATCAACATGCATCCCGTCAAGAGTGCGGCGATACCGCACTAGATGATCCAATGCCCTCCCACCGCATCAAGACGTGACCATCTACGGGCTCTCGGCCGCCCCTCGTCGCCAAACGGGTCGAAAGTCGCCGGAAATCCGGAAGTACTCGTATATCCACCCCCGAGATGTATGTAAAAAGTATTAAATACTAATCAAATGCAACATGTAATTACAGTGGGGGAGTCGACAGAGTAAAAAAGAAAGTGAGTAGAGTAAGATGTACCTCTAGCGTGTCGCACAACCACTCCATCTCGCTGCATCCGGATCCGGACGCCTTCCCCAACTCTCGGTATAAATAAGCCAATGTAGCCGATCCCCGTGAGAGAGTGGGGAGTCTCTCAAGATCCATGCATAAAGGAAGGTAGGCTGCGGGCACCTTATCCCGACTCTTGTCCACGAACATCGTGGAACCCAAGAGGTGCAGGATATACGCGAAGCACGCCGGGCATCACCATGTGCGGTATACGGGAAGAAAAGAGCCGCCGGACATCCTTTAATAAGTATCCGGTGCCGCCCAAAACGAGGTGTCTAATGATGCCTGGATAGGTCGCACTCGGATCCATGCCGAACAGTGCACCTACACAAATTCGATACACCGTAAATTGAAGATGAAATAACACATTTTAGTACAAGAGATGAATGTAGATAGTTAATATAGTCTTGAAATTGATAATATATAACAACATACCGGGATATGAGATACGTCGTGTAACGTAATGGTCATCTCCCCCACGCATGTGGAACGAGTTAGTCTCGTGAGACCACCGTTCCAAAATGCCGTCATCGCCGCATGGTTAGGCCTCGAATGGTGGCATCGTGCACTGGCCGGATGCCCGATGCATCAACGAGGGTCACCGTGCTCTACGCAGCCTCCGTATCATCACGCTTGAACCCGTTTATTCCCAAACAAAAAATATAATCAATACTCGAGATCGAGAAAAGTACGAGATGTATAATTAATGGAATATTTAGAGTGTGTGCCAAACAACTTCAAGATTTTAATAAATTAACATAAATGATTATCTTACTTTTGCAGATGCTGCAGTCTCGTATGAAAAGTCACCACCGACTCACTAGTGGAGTCCCTCCAAATCTCTCGGGCTCGTGATCACCAAACCCGTATAAAAGTGAAACATTCTCTCGGGCCGCCACTGGGTCACTCGAAGCCGCCATGATGGTGGCACCTCACCCGCACCCCCGCCCTCCTCCGTCCCCGCCCTCTAGCCACATCCCTCCCCTCCCCCTCCCATGCCTCAAAGGTCTAACATCACGTATCTCCTCCTCCTCCTCCTCCTCCTCCTCATCCTCATCCTCCCTCCCCTCCTCCTCCTCCTCATCATCATCATCCCCACCCTCCTCCTCCGCCTCCTCATCCTCCTCACCACTATCACCAGAATCGAAGATGCCTCATCATCTCCTCCATCCTCCCTCAACACTATCATCGTAATCAATATCAATGCCGCTCGCCCGCTCAGCCGCACAATCCGCTCAGCCGCAAAGTCGTATCATGATCATCTCCTACCTCCTCCCGAATCTCAAGCTCGACTCCACGCACGATAGTCCTATCATGTATACTTTTGCTTCGTTTATCTACCTTAGCCGCCGTGTCGTCTCGGCCTTCCTCTTCTCGTTTGACGCTGGTCATACGTTCACGTGCCTACAAAAAAACAAATAAGAGACAATAAATTAGCTATTTAGCATTTATAACTGAATATGAACGATGTAAAGGAAAAGAGTCGACACTGGGCACATTTCGTGTAAGTCACACGAGATGCATTTCGTGTGAGTTACACGAGATGCATTTCGTGTGAGTTACACGAAATGAATCTCGTGTGACTTACATGAAATTAATCTCGTGTGAGTTACACGAAATGTGCCCCTCTCCAGTTTGGTTATTATCAAAGAAAGAAAAATTACACGAAGAAAAATGAGAAAAAGACGTCGAATAAAATTGAAGAAACCAGTTCATGAAATGAAAGACGTCCAAATCAATTGAAGCAATCAAAAAAAAATTAGACATTGGGAATGTAAAATTAGGTTTAAATTTCGTTCAAATTGCATTACCTTCTTTACAGGCACGGTGGTAGAAGCGGAGGCGGCGGCGATGGCAGTGGTGGTAGCGGCGGCGGAAGCTCCAGCAGGGACGGCCGGAATTTTTACTCGAGCCATTCTTCGTCGGTCGTGGTGTGTTCGTCGTCGTGTGTACTGAGAAAGAGAGAGAGAGCGAGGGAGAGGAAGAGGCTGTTTGATTGAATTTGAAATGAAAAAAAAAAATTATTTATAAATGGGTAATTTCGTCAAATGCCCGGGCCGTGTATTTTTTGGGGCCGTGTATATAACCATATCCACAAATAATATTTTAAGATGCTTCAAATGTTTTTTTTTAAAACGCTTCTTCATCTTCTCTATCTCTCTCTCTCTCTCACACACACACACAAAAAAAAAAAAAATCAAAGACATTTTCTTTCTCTATCCTCCCCAATTCATGCATCCCGTCCATATCTCCCTCACCGCTCCCACACTCAGGCCACCTCCTCCCCTTCCCTCCCCTCCCCTCCCCTCCCCTCCCCTCCCCATTCGATCGACGTTACAACGTCCGTCCAGCTTCTCCGTCCAATCGGCTCCCACCGAGATATTGATTAAGAGGGGTGTTGGATTTGATCGGCGTCGAAGAAATCATTGCCTCTAATCAACGGAGGAAGGCAACCACCCATCAAAAATTCCGTCCGGAGCATCAATTTGGTATTTTGTGAAACGAAGCCTGAGTCACGCCAATACAATCCGTCGCAATCCGCTGCGATCCGACCGCAATTCGCCCTCAATCCGCCCGCAAACCGCCTGCCTGCCAATGGGCGCGATCGTCTCTGCGCGGTGCCCCGGTGAAGACGATGGTGTTCAGATGGTTGGTTATGTTGAAGTTAGGGTGGGGGTTGGCCGGAGGTGAGGGCTTGCACTGGATTTAGTATAAGCATGCAGGGGCTTGCACTGGATTTAGTATAAGTATCCAGGTATGCAATGGATTTTTCAATTTTAATTTATATATCCAGGTATGCAATGGATTTAGTATAGGTCGAAGGAAACATTAAACAGAGAAATTAAACATTAAACAGAGAAATTAAACAGGGAAGCAAAGCTACATACACTTACAGTTTAAGAGAGAGAGAGAGAATGGCCGGTGGAGGCAAAACCTGAAAAATATTCAGGCGTCACAGTGAAAACGGGGAAAATTTTCTGGCGTAGACTCAAAATTGTGAAAATTAAGAGAAAAATAAAAGGGGAGAAAAATCAAGAGAGGCTGGAACCTTTAAATTTTACTGATTGTGTAAATGGAGTATTTACTGATTGTGCAAATGGAGTCTGGATCGGATGGTGTGGGGTGGTTTAACTGAAGTTTCGTAATTGCCAGTCAGAGTGGGGAGAGAGTGGGGAGAGAACGTGGGAGAAGATTAGAGATAGTTGGAGAATGGATTGTTTACAGCCGTCGGATCAACTCTTCAACTTTAAATCCTAGCCCCTCTTTATCCCTAGCTAAAAGGCAGTTATTTGTCACTTGTATTGTATTATAGATTTTTGTTTAAAATATATTTTTTAATTACATTTTCTTAAATATTTTTTATTCATATAAAATCTTTCTTTATTCTTTTTAGTTAATTTGTCAAACTTATTTGTTCATACAATTTAACACACGGTTTAACGCTAGTTAACTTGTAATGGTAACTTACCTTCTTGAATTAAGAAACTGGAATGCTTCCCTTCTCCACAGTCTCATTCATCTGGAGGGAGACATTGGAATATTAACTGAAATATTAACTGAAAAAGTTATTCAGGGCCATTGGCTTATAGAATGCGAGGAAAAACAAGGCGGAACTTGTCTCTTCAGGATACAAAATGTACCTTCTTTTTTTTTTTTTTTTTTTTTTTTTTCTTCACTACTCAGGGGGGATCGAACCCATGACCTCCAGGTTGGAAGTCATGAGCTCTAGCCAGTAGGCCAGAGAAAGCCTTCCCTCTAACTTCTGGGGGGATCGAACCCATAACCTCCAGGTTGAAAGCCATGAGCTCTAGCCAGAAAGCCTTCTTTTTTTTTTTTTTTCTTACTTATAAGTTGATTTAATTTTCTGAACTGTGTTCATGATCCTGAGAGCTTCACACATGAACTTTTGGTATGTCTTACTGTAATAAAATATACTCCCCCCCCCCTCCCGAAATCCTCCTGTCCGAATTAATATTTCTACTTTTTTTTTTTGTTGTTATTCTGAAAATACTTTGAGCAAGAATTATAAGTTGATTTAATTATCTGAATTAACATCTAAAAATTGTTGTTGATAATATTTATAATGGTGTATCAATAACAAGTTACGGGATAATTAAATCAAACTAAAACTATAGATCAAAATATCTTCGTGTTAACGGCAAAAAAAGTGAGAAGATCATTTCGGGACAGAGAGACGGAGTATTATGATATCTCCAAAAGATGATGGGGGCGAAGTAGGATTTTCATGCTTAGATTCAATCACTTTTAAGCTAGATTTACAACCAGTCAATCTTTTGCATTTCAATATTTTGAACTTTCAGGAAATGAATTAATGCCTGTCCAACACAGGCTAACTGTGACCTGGAGATAGAAAGATTCATGGCTTCTTTTTTAATACATTGGCTGACCAACTATAAGATCTGAAAACATGGGCATGAAAAGAAGTCCATGTACCTGAGGCAGAAACAAACTAATTAGTCTCTGAGCATGTGGATTAACTCCGCCTGAATTGGCTACGATATACTCCATTAGTCCCAAAATAAGTGCCCCCTCTTCCTTTTTGGGATGTCTCAAACTAGTGTCCCCTTCCAAAATTTTACATTTTTCGGACACAAATTTTACATATTTGCTCTCTAGTGGCCACTCACATCCATAATGGGCCCAATATTTTAGACAGAGAAAACTTACATTTTTACCCTTAACCCATACTTATAATAATTAAGTCAAATGCTCTACCTATAACTGTGTCCTGCAAAAGAGGGATCTCATTTTGGGACGGGGGAGTGCTATTTTTTTAGGTATGAAAACCCGAAAAACATCTTTCTCTTACAAGAAAATTTTCATGGCATCTCTTCTCAAAGCTTTTTCCCCTATGTACAAAAAGGGTAGTAGGAGCAACATATTTGTCTTAAAGTTATCAGGTTCCCCATTGTACTGGTCAAGATACTGATTCACCAGTCATCGCGGAGTATTATTGGAGCTTTATGCTGAATATTCTGGATGCTCCTGCAACGTATATAAAGAATATGAGTAGCTATGGGAGAACAAAATATTCAGTAACATGGCATCTTCACATGTATAGTGGACTACAGGTTCACTTTTCATTTGAAGATTGGAACCTTTAAGAATTCATACAAATGACTAGTTTGCACCATGGCATCTTGCTTGTCACCCATCAAATCAGTACTCCCTCCGTCCCAAAATGTTTGTCCCATTTGACTTTTTTGTTGAACTTTGACTACAAATATATGACAATTTAATTATGTTCATGAAATTCTAAAAATTCCTATTGATTCACCATTAATAATATTATCAACAACAATTTTTAGAACTTCATGAACATGATTAATCTCTCATAAATTTGTGGTCAAAGTTCAACAAAAAAGTCAAATGGGACAAACATTTTGGGACGGAGGGAGTATAATAGAAACAACAATGGTGTTAATGTACATTTGCTAAGACTGATCTTTTTAAATGAGTGTCTGAATTTTCTTTTTAAAAGAGCCAAAAGAACTCCAAGGTGATAACTAGAATGGAGTTTCAGCATGCATGTGAGGCCCAAAAACAACATTAGATTCCTGACTATTATTGGGTTTGGTACTATATAAGTTGGGAACGCCTAAATTAGAGGATTAAACAAGCAAATTGAATAATTCTTGTGACAACACCGGGGGGCGACTGCGCCAGCAGCAGGGAGCGGCCGCGCACAGGCTTCTGGACAAATGGGGCGATCGCGCGCCCTAGGGGGATCGACCTGTAACGACCCCAACCCTAGGCACTAATTTTAAATATTATATTATATGCTTCAAATATTTATGTTAACTTATGTGTTCAATTATGTCTTTAAATTCTTAAATTAAGATAAATTGGGTGAGAAGTAAATTTAGAATCTTTTATGAAACTATTAGACATTAAATAAAGAAACTTGGAGAAATAATAAAAATGGGAATATGCTAAATAGTACAAGGAGGTAATTGGGTAGGATGAATTATTTAAGATAAGGATTTATTTTTAAAATGAGTTAGGGTGAAAGCCTTGGTTTATTTTTGAAGGGGGGCCAATTGTATTACTCCCTCCTATGCATGCCAAGTGTCACCTCCATCCCCTCCTCTTACTCCCTTCCCCCTTCTCCTTCATTCATTTCACTCTTACTTCCCTAGAGAAACTAAGATACTCCATTGAAGCTCCCTTCTCCCAAGCTTTGGAATCCAAGACATTTCTTCACCAAATTCAAGTATTAGAGCACCATTGAAGTTGGATCACCTAGAGGAAGCCATCAAGTTAGAAAGATCAATCTTTCCTTATAAAATCCAAGTGAGTTGTTATGATTCCCTTCTTCTATGTGTTCATGAGTTCTTTGATTATTGTTCTTGGCCTTGTGATGTTGATTCCTTGCTTGGAAACCTAAATGGGAGTTGATTGATTAGAAAATGAACATTGTTGAAGTTAGGGTTCAAGGAAGATCATTAGAAGGGTTTGAAATGGGTGTAATGGGTAGAGATAAATGATCTAGGATTACTTGGTTGTGAGTTTATATGTTTTGAATGGGACTTGGTAAGATGAAGGTATCCTTTGGTGTTCTTGATCAAGCAATGGTAGAGGGAGAGAAGAACTAGGGTTAAAAGGGGTTAAAATCAAAAATGGGCCGGAGGAGGCTTGGGCGGTCGCCCATGGGGCTCGGGCGGCCGCCCATCATAGCAGGAGGTCTAAATTCTTGAAGTCCACTGGGCGGTCGCCCAAGTGGTTAGGGCGGTCGCCCAAGACCCTGAACCAAATTTTCTTAATTTAAACTAGGATCGTTTAGCAAGTTTGTTGACCTCTTATAAATGGTGACTCCCACCCAATATAAATTAGTAGAACCTAATCAACCCGGATACGAATTGATCCTCTTTAACCTGAGTTAGAGTAGGATACTTTGGCTTGGCCATGACGTCTTATTTGGTCGAAATGGAATTGTGGGAGTAGTTAAATATTGTTCGAAAGTGGTCCAAACTTGGGAAGTAGGTCTTGCACTTTCATTAAGATTATTCAAGGTTAAATAATGACTTCGTAGGTTTGGTTTATGGTACTTGGTGACTTTACTTGTTCCCCTATCCTTGGTGATTAGTTAGAAATGGTGTAGAAACCATAGATTTCACTATTGAACTAATTGGTAATGGGTATGTATCACTTTGTGGATTATTTGACAAGTTGTATGATATCCCAATGTGTGGATATGCTTATTATGTGATTGCTTGGTTATTCAATCGGTGGATTTATTTGTTATCATTCATATTTAGTGATGATACTATGCATAGTGTATTAAATGGTTGTGGCACTATGAAATTGATGAACATGAGTATATTTTACCATGTGGCTATATTGTTTATCCCCTTTGTGGATTATTTGGTATTGTTATATTGTATCCCTACGTGGATTATGTGGTTATATGGATACCTTACTTGAATGTATACTGCTAAGGGTATTATGCATAGTGTATTACTTAAATGTTGCATTATGGTATTGATTGGCATGAGTATACATTACCATGTTGTTATATTATTATCCCGTTTTGTGGATTTATTTCAAGTATCTATTATGTGCTTGAACGTGTTTATGTTCGGGTGGGTATGATGGAATTCAATCAATTATGGATTTGTTCTATAAGTGATTGAAGGTACATCATACCGGTGACCCTTCCCCTCTCGTGGCCACGGAGCGGGCCGTGCGCTAACGACCGTATTGAGCATGAAGAAGCCTTTACTGCACTGCTGCGATTGTTGTACGGAGGGACGATATTATTATTGGATACTCTAATATAGGTATCCTTTCTTATATGGATCTCTGGGGTATGAGTCCTATAAGAGGTGAATGTGCTGGAGGCAATTCACCAAAGAGTGGAGTTTTACTCCCACGTTGTACGACTTATTGTTCGTACGGGAAAAGGTAAACCGAGGTAACGTAATGTGTTTACCGCTTTCATAATGTGTTGTGTGCTACCATGCTATGTGTTGCATCTTGTTTGGCATCTTGCTGCATTCATAATAGCTCATTGAGATTTATTCTCACCCCTCTCCCTTTACTGTTTTAGATTCCGAGACAGGTGGACCGACCAAGTAAGGGTGGAAAGGAGTTTAGAAGTGGTATTTTGGGAATTTTCGGGTTATGTATAGGTTGGTATAGAAAGTGTACGTTGGTATAATTCATTTGTGGAATTGTATTTATAAATCTTTACTTTATGTTATAACCGAGGCCCTTTTGTAATTAAAACCGTTTCTTACTTTCTAAGTTAGTCAATTATTCCCCCGTTGTGAAAAGGTGTAGACTTATTTTGAAAATGGTTATAATACTTATATTTATTTTGGAAGTTTAAAAAAAAGATTTTTAAAAGTTTTTGATATTTGGGTAAGTTTGAGGACGCTCCAGCTTGGGACACGTGTAGGTCCCGGGTTGGGGTCCTCACGCTTGGTATCGAGCTCGGTTAGAGTTCTCGGGTAGAGTCTAGCCGAGCGAGAGTGTGTGATAACCGACGTCGAGAGTTTAATGCAGAATTTGTTCAAAGACGTAAAATGATATTGACCAACCAAGGAATCAAGGAAAGGTGAGTTTTGGAAAGATAGATTTCCACCATCATTTGAGGTATTTTACCTGCCTCAGAGTTAGGATTCATACTTTTATAAATCCTCGTTCATACGCTCTCTTGTGGCATTACATTTCATCTTTTATTTGCATAATTGGCCTAAGAGTTGCCTTATGTGTTGGAGGTTCTACTCCGATGGGGTCGTACCTCGAATCATCCTTAATTATCTTGGTAATTGTGATTAAGTGGGCATGTATTGCCGGTGGATTTGGGCGAGTTACCTATCCGTGAATCATCGTTATGTTAACCTGAATTATTTGAGTAGTTGTTGTGTTGGAGGAGGACTGTCGCAAGAAGCGAGTCTCCTTATCTACGTTTGATTACCTCTCGTGTGTAATTGAGTCGGGTAAATTATTAATTGATATTATGTCACATACGCGTAATTTTCTAAAGTATGGCCTAATTAAGAGAGATTTATGGTTGTGTACTTGTGTAAGTAATTATGCATTGGTGTCTCGTGGGGAGACTAGATATATGGGACTAGTATTGAAAGTGATAATCTAAGTGGGACTATATGGGTTATAAAATATCGCGAGTACGAGATCTGATAGAACCAATATATCTTTGCCTTATGTGTTATTAGTTGATTAAGTGGTGTTTTCTATGTGAGTTTCAAAATGGGTTTTCATCGTGTATCATACCAGATATTGAGATTTGGAATTACTATAAGGTATTATTTTGGCATTCGGATTCCTAGATAGAGGACACTAATCGGGATGACGGACTTGATGATTCATCTTGGAAAAGTATTTGATAAAGAAGATAATGAGCTTAGTGGAATCTCCATAAGGGTAAATTGTTACTATAATTAGAAAAGATGATACTTGGTGGTTATTTACAAGGTTATAGAGATCTTAAATAGGTAACTCGTGAAGAATAAATATTCGTTAGCACTTGTTGACGATTTGTATGACCGATTTTAGAAACTAGTAGGATACTCAATGGTTATTAGTTAAATTTTTCTGAGTGTTACAATTACAAAAAGAAAATTTGCTTAAAGGATATACTTAAGATAACATTTATATATATAGTATGACCGTTTTGATTTGTGGATTGTGTATTAGTGATGGAGAGGTAAAATAGGGAAAATGCAAAGAAGTATAATGGATACAGCTTATTGGTGACTTAAAGGATCAACTTTAGGAATTGGTGAAACATGCACATGGTTTGTTTTGGGAGATGATTATCATTAGTTGAGAAAATAAAATGAGGATAAATCTTATTGGAAGACAGGATACTTTAGGATGATTACACCGTATAGGTTGACTTAGTTGCGCGACTCATATAAGGGATTGGCGTGATGCTCTAAGATATTGACGCTATAACGGATTTTGAATTGTTGAGGGTTATAGGGAGGTAAGTTAGATTATACCGTAATGTTTAATCGAAATTTGGGAATGATTGATCTATGTGAGTTCTAATTATATTTTCTTATTTAGAAATTATGGTATTTAATTGGGAACTAGATGTTACAATACGTTGTTACTAAGTACAATACCAATATCGAAGGTAAGGAATAGATGACTCAAATTAAGTAAAAGTGTTGAATATTCAACTTGAGGAATTATTGAATTGAGGATGATTTACCTAGTTTATAATCTTAATGATTGTTTTAGTGTTATTTATCGGGATAGTATTAGTATTGCAAGATTTTGTTTTCTTATAAAGAATTTAACTAAGTATAAATATTATGAGTGGTGGCTATACTATAAATAGAGGTCGAACAAGAATATCATGTTAAAAATTGTTTTAAATGTGTTTTAGAACTTGGGATTTTATATTGGACATCTGTGTGAGTATTTGTGCCCTTCGGGATAGTATGATTTAATAAGGTCAAGAAACCGTTTTTGTGTAAATTAAAATCATGAGTAATTTGACTATCTACCGCCGGTATGGGACGGTTGTAGATAATTAAATCACTCGAGTTATTTTTGTTAGCTTATCAATCCTTTGAAATTTCTGAGTGGTTTAGTTAATTAAAACTGGTATGGGCCGGTTTTAAAGAAGTAAACCATTCGGGTCTCTTTGGATCTCTTCTTATGTTATCATTTGAAATTCTGAAAAATGTTGTAAATTTTCGAAAGACATGTTACTTTAAAGTTATAGTTCGTACAGCAAGTAGAAAAGCAACCTAGTTCCCCTATAGTGATTAATTGTATTAAAAGTTTTGATCCGAGAAATAATTGATAAATTGTGGAGTTATTAATGTGGAAGTCGCAGTAGACTCGGTTGTTGTTATGGAGTTGGATCGGCTCCGTTGTGGGCGACCAACCATTCAATTTGAATATTGAATTGTCACTAGTCCTGAACATAATTGGAACATTGAATGGTGATAATAGAATGTTGTCGTTAGAAGATTAATTAAAATATTTAGAGTTCTAGATTGAACTTGAGAGTATTATCACTATAAAATTTTTGATTAAGTTACCTTGGAAGTAAAAAGTAGTATGTTGTTTTGTTTATAGAAAGTTGATTGTATTTTCCACTCATTGTATATGTTTATAAGTGATACAATTCTTTGATCAAGTCCTCACATATGTCAGGATCGTTTAGTTGTATAAACCCCTAGTATTAAAATGGATTGGATAGACCTCATTTGGGAAAGTCCTTTTGGAATGTAGGAATGTTATTGAGTTTAACCTTGTGAAAATTGAGGAATCATTACGTATTGTTGAGGATATGCTACGGGCATGTACAATGGATTTTGGTAGTCGATAGGTCGTATGATTACCAAAGTGGTTGGATGCGTATGATAGCGCTTATTATTCTAACTTTGAGATAAAACCGTATGAGGCGTTGTTAGGGAGGAAAATATCGATCTCTAATTTGTTGGGTTGAGATTAGAGAAGCAAGGCCTAAGGTAGATTGGCGCCAAAATTTGTTAATCCATTTGAAGTTTTAGAAAGGGTTGGTGATTTGGCTTATAGATCGACTTGGAGCAAACTTATAGAGTAATTGAAGTTTTAAATGTAATATCGTAATGTATTGGGTAACATAAGGTGTAATACTTTTCATTTAAATATACTTTCTTTGAGGTCGTGAAAATTCTGGTTAGCGATAATGGTATGGTATTCTCGGCGTATTGAGTTGTTATATCACATTATTAATGAAATTTGAATCTTGGAAAGAATCATAGCATTGATGAGACTGATTGGGAATTGAAGTCTTAGAGTATTTAAGTTGTGAAAATGTATAGTAGAATCATGCCTTTGAGAAGTCTAATTGAAAATGTTAAGTTAGAATGTGTGAAAGGTAACCTTTGCTATTTGAACCTTAGGTAAGTGATACCAAATTCGGGACGAATTTTCTTTAAGGGGGAGTAAGTGTAACGACCCCAACCCTAGGCACTAATTTTAAATATTATATTATATGCTTCAAATATTTATGTTAACTTATGTGTTCAATTATGTCTTTAAATTCTTAAATTAAGATAAATTGGGTGAGAAGTAAATTTAGAATCTTTTATGAAACTATTAGACATTAAATAAAGAAACTTGGAGAAATAATAAAAATGGGAATATGCTAAATAGTACAAGGAGGTAATTGGGTAGGATGAATTATTTAAGATAAGGATTTATTTTTAAAATGAGTTAGGGTGAAAGCCTTGGTTTATTTTTGAAGGGGGCCAATTGTATTACTCCCTCCTATGCATGCCAAGTGTCACCTCCATCCCCTCCTCTTACTCCCTTCCCCCTTCTCCTTCATTCATTTCACTCTTACTTCCCTAGAGAAACTAAGATACTCCATTGAAGCTCCCTTCTCCCAAGCTTTGGAATCCAAGACATTTCTTCACCAAATTCAAGTATTAGAGCACCATTGAAGTTGGATCACCTAGAGGAAGCCATCAAGTTAGAAAGATCAATCTTTCCTTATAAAATCCAAGTGAGTTGTTATGATTCCCTTCTTCTATGTGTTCATGAGTTCTTTGATTATTGTTCTTGGCCTTGTGATGTTGATTCCTTGCTTGGAAACCTAAATGGGAGTTGATTGATTAGAAAATGAACATTGTTGAAGTTAGGGTTCAAGGAAGATCATTAGAAGGGTTTGAAATGGGTGTAATGGGTAGAGATAAATGATCTAGGATTACTTGGTTGTGAGTTTATATGTTTTGAATGGGACTTGGTAAGATTGAAGGTATCCTTTGGTGTTCTTGATCAAGCAATGGTAGAGGGAGAGAAGAACTAGGGTTAAAAGGGGTTAAAATCTGAAAAAATGGGCCGAGGAGGCTTGGGCGGTCGCCCATGGGGGCTTGGGCGGCCGCCCATCATAGCAGGAGGTCTAAATTCTTTTGAAGTCCACTTGGGCGGTCGCCCAAGTGGTTAGGGCGGTCGCCCAAGACCCTGAACCAAATTTTCTTAATTTAAACTAGGATCGTTTAGCAAGTTTGTTGACCTCTTATAAATGGTGACTCCCACCCAATATAAATTAGTAGAACCTAATCAACCCGGATACGAATTGATCCTCTTTAACCTGAGTTAGAGTAGGATACTTTGGCTTGGCCATGACGTCTTATTTGGTCGAAATGGAATTGTGGGAGTAGTTAAATATTGTTCGGAAAGTGGTCCAAACTTGGGAAGTAGGTCTTGCACTTTCATTAAGATTATTCAAGGTTAAATAATGACTTCGTAGGTTTGGTTTATGGTACTTGGTGACTTTACTTGTTCCCCTATCCTTGGTGATTAGTTAGAAATGGTGTAGAAACCATAGGTTTCACTATTGAACTAATTGGTAATGGGTATGTATCACTTTGTGGATTATTTGACAAGTTGTATGATATCCCAATGTGTGGATATGCTTATTATGTGATTGCTTGGTTATTCAATCGGTGGATTTATTTGTTATCATTCATATTTAGTGATGATACTATGCATAGTGTATTAAATGGTTGTGGCACTATGAAATTGATGAACATGGGTATATTTTACCATGTGGCTATATTGTTTATCCCCTTTGTGGATTATTTGGTATTGTTATATTGTATCCCGGCGTGGATTATGTGGTTATATGGATACCTTACTTGAATGTATACTCGTTAAGGGTATTATGCATAGTGTATTACTTAAATGTTGCATTATGGTATTGATTGGCATGAGTATACATTACCATGTTGTTATATTATTATCCCGTTTTGTGGATTTATTTCAAGTATCTATTATGTGCTTGAACGTGTTTATGTTCGGGTGGGTATGATGGAATTCAATCAATTATGGATTTGTTCTATAAGTGATTGAAGGTACATCATACCATGACCCTTCCTCTCGTGGCCACTGAGCGGGCCGTGCTAACGATCATTGACAGCATGAAGAAGCCTTTACGCACTGGGCTATGCATTGTTGTACGGAGGGACGATATTATTATTGGATACTCTAATATAGGTATCCTTTCTTATATGGATCTTTGGGGTATGAGTCCTATAAGAGGTGAATGTGCTGGAGGCAATTCACCAAAGAGTGGAGTTTTACTCCCACGTTGTACGACTTATTGTTCAGACGGGAAAAGGTAAACTGAGGTAACGTAATGTGTTTACCGCTTTCATAATGTGTTATGTGCTACCATGCTATGTGTTGCATCTTGTTTGGCATCTTGCTGCATTCATAATAGCTCATTGAGATTTATTCTCACCCCTCTCCCTTTACTGTTTTAGATTCCGAGACAGGTGGACCGACCAAGTAAGGGCGGAAAGGAGTTTAGAAGTGGTATTTTGGAAATTGTCGGGTTATGTATAGGTTGGTATAGAAAGTGTACGTTGGTATAATTCAATTGTGGAATTGTATTTATAAATCTTTACTTTATGTTATAACCGAGGCCCTTTTGTAATTGAAACCGTTTCTTACTTTCTAAGTTAGTCAATTATTTCCCCGTTGTGAAAAGGTGTAGACTTATTTTGAAAATGGTTATAATACTTATATTTATTTTGGAAGTTTAAATAAAGATTTTTAAAAGTTTTTGATATTTGGGTAAGTTTGAGGACGCTCCAGCTTGGGACACGTGTAGGTCCCGGGTTGGGGTCCTCACAGACCGCACCCTCCGGGGAGCGATCGCACCCTAGGCTATTTTGGGCCTGGCGTCGGCAAATTGCAGAGCAGGGTTTGAAAACCCTACAGGGTTAGTATCCCCTAACAGTTTGAAGAAATTCTAGTGTGATAGGTATATCAATAATTATAGGGTTCTGAAGTTCTCTTGCTTATTTGTTTTCTAGATCTAGGGTTTGCACAACCAAGTATTCATTTGATCAAGAATTCGTGTACTAGATTAGAGATTGTAATTTGATAATAATATTCTCTCTCTCCCCGTGAACGTAACCAAGTTGGTGAACCACATATATTGTTGTGTTGTGTTGTGTGATTGTTGTTTGTTTTTCTATCTTCTATGTTGACTCTGTTATAACAAACTGGTATCAGAGCCGGTCAAGTTGAGAAATGTTTAGGGGTTTTCCGCTGCAGAATAAGATGGGATCAGGAATTAAATCAACTGACAAGTTCAATGGGAAGAAAAGTTTTAGTATTTAGCAAATCAAGATGAAATCCCTGTTGAGAGACAAGGGTTTGTGGGCTACAGTGGCTACTGCAATCAAGGGTCGCCAGGATACAAAGGACAAAGCAGAAGTCGTTCCCACAGGTGTTATCGCAGCTGCAACAACATATAGTTCAGAGAAGGACAGGAAGACAGCTGAGAAGAAAGCAGCAGATTGATTGCGCTATATGAGAGGCCCGCTCTGAAATCATAAGGTGTCTAGATAATGATGTTTTGGTGGATATTGCAGATACTGATTCCGTAGGTGCTTTGTCGCTTACGTTGGAGGACATGTTTTTTACACGATTATTGACCAACAAGCTATATATGAAGCAAAGTTGTATTCTCTCCGAATGCAGGAAGGTACGCCCACTAAGGATCACCTAGATAGATTAACATCTTTTTTACTTGAACTTCGTAATATAGATGTTAAAGTTGTTGATGAGGATGCTGCATTAATGCTTCTTATTTCATTGCCTTTATCATATAAGCAATATGTTAACTCTAGTATCAGTGGTAAGGAGAGGGTAATTATAGAGGAGGTGAAAGCATCGCTTAAAACTAGAGAGTTACGTCGAAAGGCAAGCGGCAATAGTAGTACAGATAACCAGTCAACAAGTTTGGTTGCGGAAGGCAGCAGGGGTTCTATCAAAAAGCAGCAGAAGAAAAAGTATTATGGAAAGAAGGGCCCGAAACTTGAGGATATTTGTTATTACTGCAAGGGAAAGGGACATTGGATGACAGATTGTCATAGGAAGAAGCGAGGCGAGCCTCCAAATCGTTCTGAAGCTAATGCTGCTGCAGTTGATACGAGCAGCTCTAATTGGGATTATGCTCTAGTAACAGAAGATTATGCACGACAGTCAGATGCACGGATTCTTGAGTCTGGAGCTTCTTATCATATCAATCCGAGGAAAGAGTGGTTTACAACCTATGAGCAGGTAAATGGGGGTAATATTCATATGGCCAACAGTGTTACTTGCAGGGTGGTTGGTATTGGCTCTATCAAGCTGCGGACTCATGATGGTAAGTTCTGCACTTTGAACGATGTGAGACACGTTCCACACATGAAGAATATGATTTCTCTTGGTCAGCTAGACAACAAATGGTACAATTTCAAAGGTAAAGGCGGAGCACTTTATGTCTACAAAGGTTCTGAAATGATTCTGAGAGGACTTAAGTGGGGGGCTCCTTGTATTTCCTCCCAGGAAGGACGCTTTTTGTGTCAGTAGTGGTTGCATCATCTGAATTGGTGAAGGAGGATATGACCAAGTTGTGGCATATTAGGCTTGGAGTCAATTTTGAAACGATTTCACAGTTTTGAGATGATTGTCAAACTCTTGGCTCAAATATTCATCACCTCGATCTAATCGAAGTACTTAATAATTTTGCCAAGTTGTTTTGTACTTCATCTTGAAATGTTTGAAACATCTCAAACGATTCACCTTTGGACTTTATCAGATAGACATAGTCATATCTATATAAGTCATCGGTGAATGTGATGAAACACCAAAATCTTCCCCTAGCAATGCTGCTTAATAGTCCACATACATCTCATGTATAATGACCAATAAGTCACTAGCCCTCCCACTACCCTTAGTGTAGGGTAGTTTGGTCAATAATCCCAATAAACAAGATCCACATTCCTCAAATGATTCATAGTCATATGAGTCTAAAAGTCCATGTTAATGGAGTTTAGATATATGTTTCTTATTTATCTGACCAAACCGGCAATGCCATATGAACGGGTTGTTCATATTGTTCGGTTTAGATTTGTGAACATTGTGTACTTGGGAAGATGAAGTGAAGCAAGTTTCCAAAGGGGGTATATAGAATAAAGGGCAGTCTGGATTATATTCACTCGAATTGTTGGGGACCTTCACGTCAGGAATCATTGAGGGGTCACATGTATTTCTTGTCTATGATAGATGATTACTCGAGGAAGACTTGGGTGATTATTCACCAATTTCAGACAGTGGAAGACATTAGTGGAAAATCAGACAGGAGAGAAGATTAAGAGACTCCGGACAGATAATTGGTTGGAGTTTTGCAATGCTGAATATGATGAGTTCTGAAAGGAAGTGGGGATTTCTAGGCATCTCACTATTAGAGGAACACACAGCAAAATGGTGTCATAGAGCGCATGAATCAGACGTTGTTGGCTAGAGCAAGGTGCGTGCTCTCCAATGCAGGGTTGTCTAAGCAATTATGGGCAAAAGCGGTTAGTACAGCATGTTACTTGATAAATCGCGGACCACATACAGGTATCGACCTCAAAGTTTCCAATGAGGTATGGTCAGGTAAAACTGTTGATTATTATAATTTAAGGGCTTTTGGTTGTACTGTTTATTATCATATGAATGATGGGAAGTTAGAACCGAGGGACAGAAAAGGAGTTTTCATGGGTTATGGAAATGGTGTCAAGGGATACCAGATTTGGTCTCTATCGGAGGGTATGGTTATCATAAGCAGGAATGTTGTCTTCGATGAAAATTTTGTGCTTAATCTTATTATGAGATATGTGGTTGTATCAAGCACTGGTAGTGTTGATAAACAGGTGAAGCTACAAGATACTGCAGAGTTGAGCGGTCCGCAGTCAGATGTTAATGATCTACCGTCAGAGACAGAAGCACCAGACAGTTTATCACATATTCCTGAAGAACATGGGTTAGCTCAAGAGAGGTATAGATGGGCTAATTTCGGGATGCCTACTGTGAGGTATGGTTTTAAAGATATGGTGTCTTATGCAGTACAGGTTGCTGAGGAGGTGGAGCCCGATCCTTCGGAGCCAACCACTTTTAAGAAAGCAGTTACATGTTCAGAGTCTGCCCACTCGCATGCAATTATGGGAGACGAGATGGAGTCACTTCACAAGAATCAGACATGAGAGTTAACCAAGAGGCCAGAAGGCAGAAAGATTGTTACTTGCAAGTGGGTATTAAAGAAAAAGGAAGGTATGTCACCATCAGAGGGAAGTATAAAGCTCGTGTGGTTGCTAGGAGTTTCACGCAGAGAGATAGGGTTGATTACAATGAGATTTTCTCACTTGTGGTTAGACACACTTCAATCAAAGTGCTATTAGCAATGGTGGCACATCAGGACTTGTAGCTCGAGCAACTAGATGTGAAAACAGCTTTTCTAAATGGAGAGTTGGAGGAGGAGATTTATATGACACAACCAGATGGGTTTCAGGTTCCGGGGAAAGAAGACTACGTGTGTAAGTTGAAGAAGTCCTTGTACGGATTGAAGTAGTCGCCTAGACAGTGGTATAAACGGTTTGACAGTTATATGACAGAGATTGGTTACACGAGTAGCCCGTATGACAGTTGTGTGTATCACAATAGGTTGGTGGATGGTTCGACTATCTATTTGGTTCTTTATGTTGATGATATGTTAATAGCTGCTGTCAAGAAGTCTGATATTCAGAAGATGAAGGGTCTATTATCTGGTGAGTTCGAGATGAAGGATTTGGGTGTAGCAAAGAAAATTTTGGGTATGGATATCTACAGGGATAGAAGCAAACGGAAATTGTTCTTATCCCAGAAAGGTTACATCAAGAAAGTTTTAGAAAGGTTTGGCATATATACAACAAAGCCTATAGATTCTCTGAGTGCAGCGAATGCACATCTGTCTGTTGCTTTTGCACCAAAATGGTCTAAAGAGAAAGAGTATATGGCTCGATTACCTTATGCTAGTGCAGTTGGTATTTTGATGTATGCTATGGTTTGCACTAGGCCGGATCTTGCACATGTTGTTAGTGTTGTTAGTAGGTTCACGGGGAATCCTGGTAAGAAACATTGGCAGGCAGTGAAAAGGATCTTCAAGTACCTTAGGGTACATCGGATGTTGGGCTCATGGTGACACGAGGAGATCTATGATCGGATACGTTTTTACTCTTGGTGGGTCAATTGTCAGTTGGAAGGAAGGCTACTTTGCAATTTACAATGACTTTGTCAACTACGGAAGCGGAGTACATGGCATTGACAGAAGCTGCTAAAGAGGGAATATGGCTAAAGGGTTTGATCAGCGAACTTGGGTTACATCAGGATCAACCTACATCAGGATCAAGCTACATAGATGTGAGGTATCATTTTCTGAGAAGTGAGAAGCGGATTAAGGTGAAGAAAGTGGGTAATGAGGAAAATCTTGCTGACATGTTCACAAAGTACGTTCCAACTAGCAAGTTCCAACATTGCTTGGACTTGCTGAATGCTCGAAGCTGTTAGACAGCATCTTAGGCAGAGGGGAAGTTCAGGTTATGATCTGTAGGTTAGATGTCAAGATGGAGATTTGTTGGGTTTGATGTCATCTAAGTTAGGGACGCCTAAATTAGGGGATTAAACAAGCAAATTGAGTAATTCATGTGACAGCACCAGGGGGCGACCGCGCCAGCAGCAGGGAAAGGCCACGCACAGGCTTCTTGACAAATGGGGCGATCGCGTGCTCTAGGGGGAGCGACCGCGCCCAAGTCTCTGGACAAAGACGGCGATCGCGCCCTAGGCTATTTTGGGCCTGGCGCCGGCAATTTGCAGAGCAGGGTTTGAAAACCCTGCAAGGTTAGAAGTAGGGCAGTATAAATACCCCCTATCCCCTAACAGTTTGAAGAAATTCTAGTGTGATAGGCATATCAATAATTCTAGGGTTCTGAAGTTCTCTTGTTCATCTGTTTTCTAGATCTAGGGTCTGCACAGCCAGGTATTCTTATGACCAAGAATTTGTGCACTAGATTAGAGATTGTAATTTGTTGATTTCCAGTTGATAATAATACTCTCTCCCTCTGCCCGTGGACGTAGCCAAGTTGGTGAACCACGTATATTGCTGTGTTGTGTGATTGTTGTTTGTCTTTCAATTTTCTACATAGACTCTGTTCTAACAACTATAATAACCCTCTAAAAAGAGAAGGAAATATCAGACCAAACTCGGTGCATTTAGTGATCATTGCACTCAAATTATGGCTGACCCATTTAAAAAGTTAAGCTATACTCCCTCTCGGTCTTTTTTGATAGTTCACACTTTGATCAAGATCCGGAACAGAGAGAGTGCATGAGCATTGCAGTATTCCAATCAATCGACCATGTTGTCATATTCTACAAGCTAAAATTCAACAACTGCATCACTACAGCACCTAGATTAACAATTAGAACAGTCACAACACATAACTAGATCTAATGCTAGTTAGTTTACCATATCCCACATTAGTTTTTGTACATGTTTCACTGTATTAAACCTACTCACCTGGTATTTAAAACACACAGATACATGCTGAATTTTATTTTCTTCTCGCCTGTACAATAACATATAAACAAAACATAACTTCTAGTCAACTTGATGCTACAGGATCTGCTAATGAAGAACATCATCAAATCCTGAAGGGGACCATGTAGTGCTGCAATGTCAAGAATTCAAGATAACAAAAATTAAATGCAGATAGATTCTTTACCTCCATTCTTGCCCTCGACAAGACACCACTGAAAACAACAAAAGTTCGTACAAAGTTTCCTCCTTTGATCCCATCCCAAACCTGCATTTCCTTTGTTTCCAACTGCCTGTAAATGTAATGGCTGCTTCAAACCCTTTGTGCTGCTCCCTAGTGCCTCTCCCTGTATGCCATTAAGTGGAACATTAACCCGAAGTATCATAGAATAACTTAAGAATAAAATTAGGCTATTAAATTCTGAACTCAAAACGGTTATCAATAAAAGCAACTCTTACTGGAAATATACATGCACTACTTATTAGGCTCACGTTCAAAGGTACACTTCATGATTGTGGACAGACAAATTAGATGGATAAGATGAATAGATTCTACAAAGAGAGTGAAGAATAAGTTTAACAGATCACTGGCATATAGGAGCTGTAGCAGACCACCATTTGAAGACATTGACGGGTGGAGCTTAACAGATCTTCTCACTAGACACCCAACCAATCTGAATATTTCACCTGCCCCATCTTTCTTAGTCCTTCTTACCATTGTCCAACCCCATAAATTTACTGCTGGGAAAGCAGGTGACAACTCTTCATCAAAATTGATGACCTGGACATACAAGGGAAAAAGAAAGGGGACCATATTCAGAAAACGATATGGAGATGATCCAGATTGATGCCAATCTAGCACGAGAAAAGGAGAGAAAAATCATCTTTTAACATAAACTTCTTATAATGAACTTCCGCTTGCACCATCAAAATCTGTCATCAGGAATCCATTCACCTTCTTGTAACAAGAGTGCTATTATTCTATGCACCTGGACAAATCCAAACCATCAATTCAAAATTTTAAGCTTTCTTCGTTATCCCTCTCCACAAGCATCCTCTCATCGGAATTAGCATTCGTTGCTGGGTTTATGTAAGCCGACAGATAAAGATCAGTGAGAGTGTAGTCTAGCCTAAAGACAACTATTCACATTTGTAGATCAAACTAGGTGACATGCACAAATATTAATTGTAAATGACCAACTTAAATGAAAAATATCAATCAGATGGAAGAGGAAAAATTCAGGCAATTAACTATCCATGCATTCTGTATAATCTGCAACTGAAAACAATACGATACATGATAACAAAAATAAATAAGATTGTAAGCTGTCCAAGTTAGATGAATATGGTTTAGCATAATTATTATCTCTAAAGTGTTGTCATGGCATAATTCAATCGGAATGAATTATAAGAATTTGTATTTAAGTCTTCCATATTGCCATAGCAGGATGGTATATAAACAGTGACAACCATGCGAACTTGGTTACCTGCACTAGGTTCATCACAAGTGGTTTCTGCTTCGTTGGCGACAGACACACGTGTAGGTGTTAGTGCCCTAGGCCTATAGAGATAGACCTTTATGTAATGTCATTGTTCATTTATATATGAGATTGTTTCTTTGATTGTTATATATGTTTGCATGTTTTATTATAATAATCGTGTCCCTAGTACTTATGAAGCACTAGTATGAAGTCTAATGGATAATCATGTGATGATTATATGCATGGAGATGCACATTAGATTCATGGGTACTTGTTAGAGAACAAGGTACTGGACTTGACCCATTATGAGATCTATGTCATGGTCAAATGTCATAATTAGATCTCATATAGTCATATCATTGATATCTTTTGACCTGAGATTATCATCGTCTTCCGCTCGATGAATATCATGTTTGATATAGTTTAACGTTGTCTTTAACCGGATGACAATAAGGGCTATCATTGGCATGGTATGATTCTTGTTGGGAAGAATGATAAGTCAAGATGGAAATTGTCCCTCGTAAAGAGAGATGTTTGCTAGGCCACTCGTAAGTAAGATTGATGTAGTGCATGGCCATGCCCGAATGAATTAATGTGATTAATGTCATTCGATTAAATCAATTTACTTGATAACGAGAAAGCATTGAACAATATGAGTTGACGTGGACCATGACTCATGTTCAATATAACATCGTGTGACAATGGGATTGTGATATGTTCTATGTAGGAAAATCGAACTTGATATTATACTATTTGGGTAGGCATGATGGCTTGCTAGAGTCCGCTCATGTCTTATGAGGATCGATGTGATCGGACTCATTGCCAACATAGTATGGTCCTATGGGGTCACACGCATCGAACGAATTGTCAAAAATGAAGAATATGGGTTTTCTGTGCTCAGGGGACGACTCGTCCCCAGTCTGAACTAACTATTCCCCATAAAGGGGAAGGATGATTCAGAGGGGGTGTCCTGAGGGACGACTCGTGCTCTAGGGCACGAGTCGTGCCCAAAGGGACGACTCGTCCCATGAGCAAAGCCAAGTCGTGCCTCTCAAGGGGACGCCAGGATCAGTGGAAGGTCCCAAGGGGACGACTCGTGCCCTGGGGGACGAGTCGTCCCGTCGGGCCTGGACTGATACGTAAATGACCTAATTTTAGGGTTTTCGCAAAGGGCTTTTATTTGTAACGTATAAATACTTGCCCCTGGTTGCCCTAGCCGTCATTAGAACGTTTTGGCTTGAGAGAAACACAAAAGGTGAGAGATTTCAATTGAGAATTGAGAATCAAACACCACCAAATCCATTGTTCTTCATTGATTGAAAGGTGTTTCAATCAATAGGATCTAGCAATCCTCCTAGAAGAGTTCTAGGGTTCGTTCTTCGCGTGGATACACATAGAGGATCTTCGCTCGTCAAGATCTTTAGTTCGTGATTCCCATTCGTTCATCAAGGATTAACAAGGTCATTCAATCTGGAGTTGGGTCAAGTTTATCAAAGGCAAAAGCATTCAAGGTTGGTATTTCTATTTCATCTTTTCTTAATTAATCATCTAGAACGGATTCTAGGGCTTGGGGTTTTTCGAGTTATTGCTTATTCCGCTGCGCATGGACCCTCGAAACCCAACAACACGTCCTTCAAATGGAGCGCAGTTGACCTCTTTATCACAAGGTTCACGTGTACATGAATCATCTTGAACTTGAAGAGAGCTTTTGGCAACACTATTTCCACACTCTTAAACTGTATCTTCTTGAAAGATTAAAAGCAATGAACCAGTTGTGATTTAATGAAACTGTATCTTCCTGAAACCATGATAAACACAATCAAGTCACCATGACTATATGAAAGCAAATCACATATTTATACAACTAACTTCTATTGCAGTCCCCCTGTCCTCGGCATAGAAGAAAGTATGAACTTAATGGAAAATATTTGATGCATCTTCTATTAAACACCACACCTATTATGTGTGTTCCCTCATATAGAAGGACTATTTGAACCTTCTTTTATTAGCAGAAATAAATGCTTCTCCAGCCTTTTGGGTCTCTTAACTTGTAAATTCAAAAAGGGAGGGCTGGTTTCACAGGCTCACAAGAAAATAAACTCGCAAATCTTACAGTAAAAGCATACCAAATTGTTAACTTGACGGTACCATCCACTAGGAGCAAAGATTATCTCGTTTTGAACTTGAGTACATTGCAACAAGCTATCTCGGATATACATATGAAAATATTAACAAGCACACGAGCATATGATGTGAATAGAGACAAATTGAGACACTGATTTATAATGGTAACTTACCTTCTTGAAGCCAAGAAATTTCATCTCACTATTATCTTCAATGATTTTCATAACAGGGTTGTCAAGAATCTTTTCTCAAATAATACATTTTAAAAAAAAAAAAATTCCCAAAATGACAACCCTTTCAAACTATTTGCCAAAATGACCATTTTTTTAGAACTCGCTACTAGATGTGGCGAGTTTATATTTTTCTCGCTCAAACTCGCTACTCCAAGTAGCGAATTTAAATTTCCTCAATTTTATTATTGATATTTATGAAAATTTTCAAAAAAAAAAAACTAAATTAAAATCGCTACTTGAAGTAGCGATTTCAATCAAAGTAGGATTTACAAAAAAGAATACTTCTCCGTCCAACCTCAAATTGCAAAACAATCATTTTGATACGAAAATTATGTCTTGATAAAGGAAGTAGTATTCATTTTTGGAAAAAAAAAAGTAGTATTTTTTTTAGTTATTCATTTTGGGAAGAAACTACTATTCATTTTTGAAATGAAGGAAATAGAGTTTTTTAAAGAAGTAGAATTTTTTTCATAATATTTATTTTGAGACAGAAAAAATAATACTCCCTCTTAATTTTATCAAGACATAATTCTCGCATTAAAATGATTGTTTTGCAATTTGAGGTTGGACGGAGAAGTATTCTTTTTATAAACGAAGGAAGGTACCTGCTTTAATTTTTAGTTTTTCTTTTCATAAATATCATAACAAAATTGAAGAAATTTAAATTCGCTACTTGGAGTGGCAAGTTTGAGCGAGAAAAATATAATCTCGCAGTGAGTTTTAAAAAATGGTCATTTTGGCAAATAGTTTGGAAGGGTTATCATTTTGGGAAATAATTTTTTTTGAATGAATTATTTGAGAAAAAAATCGGTTGTCAATGTCATCATTATGAAAAGTTAATACAATAAACGTTAGTCCAATATATTCTGAAACAATATAGGAGTAACGTTTATTGTATTAACTTTTCATATCACTGTTAATGTAGACATGGTAAATGATTATCGACACTCTTCTCATTCTATGAATGTGAACTGTCTAGCCTGAACAGTCCAATATTGTTTTTCAAGTGTCAAGAATTATATACTCGAAGTTGATGATCACAGAAGGAAACAGTAAATTGTTATCTTCTTTTCTTTACTCCTTTACTCTCTAAAAGGGATTATAAATTGTTTTGTAAGTGAAAAAATATACCTGTCAAAGGGATGCCCGCAAGAAACAGCAGCAAGATATTGAACAGATTGTCTCCGACATGTATTTCATTCACCACAAACATGTAACATCTCGGAACACCTCTTTTGATTCATCATAAAGCCATCTGCAAAACACATTTGATTATTAGTGAGGAAGCAAGGTTGCAATGTCCTGTACCTGCTAAAATATGTAATGACCATATAACAACCATTAGTATAATTAAGAGGGAACTATTGGGCACGCGGGGTCTTACCCTGATGGTTAGAGTTCATGGCTTTCAACCTGGAGGTCATGGGTTCGATTCCCCCACCAGTGGTTAGAGGGAATGACATTGCCCTCCCTAGCACGCTACTGAGCGCCTCTGTGAAGAGTGCATCAAAGGGAGCGGTGAAATGTGTTGATCCCCTTAAAAAAAAAAAAAAAAAAAAAAAAAAAAAAAAAAGAGGGAACTATTGGAAGAGCTGTTTTTATCTTCTTTTCTTTATCTCCTTTTTCCTTCTCCACAATGTCATTCATCTGGAGGGAGACATTGGAATATTCACTGAAAAAGTTATTCAGGGTCATTGGCTTATAGAATGCGAGGGAAAACAAGGTGGAACTTGTCTCTTCAGGATACAAAATGAACCCTCTGTAGGTGTTAGTGCCCTAGGCCTATAGAGATAGACTTATTTGTAATGTCATTATTCATTTATATAAGAGATTGTTTCTTTGATTATTATATGTGTTTGCATGTTTACTTTAATAATCGTGTCCCTAGTACTTATGAAGCACTAGTATGAAGTCTAATGGATAATCATGTGATGATTATATGCATGGAGATGCACATTAGATTCATGGGTACTTGTTAGAGAACAATGTACTGGACTTGACCCATTATAAGATTTATGTCATGGTCGTATGTCATAAATAAATCTCATATAGTTATATCATTGATATTCTTTGACCTGAGATTATCATCGTCTTCCACTCGATGAATGTTATGTTTGATATAGTTTAACGTTGTCTTTAACCGGATAATAATAAGGGCTATTATTGGCATGATATGATTCTTGTTGGGAAGAATGATAAGTCAAGATGGAAATTTGTCCCTCGTAAAGAGAGATGTTTGCTAGGCCACTCGTAAGTAAGATTGATGTAGTGCATGGCCATGCCCGAATGAATTAATGTGATTGATATCATTCGCTTGATCAATTTACTTAGTAACGAGAAAGCATTGAACAATATGAGTTGACGTGGACCATGACTCATGTTCAATATAACATCGTGTGACAAAGGGATTGTGATATGTTCTATGTAGGAAAATCGAACTTGATATTATATTATTTGGATAGGCATGATGGCTTGCTAGAGTCCGCTCATGTCTTATGAGGATCGATGTGATCGAACTCATTGCCAACTTAATATAGTCCTATGGGGTCACACGCATCGAACGAATTGTCAAAAATGAAGAATATGGAGTTTTTGTTCTCAGGGGACGACTCGTCCCCAGGCCTGAACTAACTATTCCCTTGGCCTGGGACGAATGATTCAGAGGAAGAGTCCTGAGGGACGACTCGTGCCCATGGGGACGAGTCGTGCCCTGGGCTTGAGTCAACTATTCCCCTTAAGGGGGACGCCAGATTCAGAAGCTGGGTGCAAGGGGACGACTCGTGCCCTGGGGGACGAGTCGTCCCGTCGGCGCTGGACTGACGCGAAATTGATTTAAATTAGGGTTTTCGCGAAGGGCAAATATTTATAACGTATAAATACAAACCCTTGGTTGCCCTAGCAGTCTCTCTCATGTTTTTGGGTTTAGAGAAACACAAAAGAGAGATTTCAATTGAGAATTGAGAATCAAAACACAATCCAATCCATATTTCTTCATTGATTGAAAGGAGTTTCAATCAAAGGATCTAGCAATCCGCCTAGAATTGTTCTAGGGATCGTTCATCGCGTGGATACACATAGAGGATCTTCGCTATTCAAGATCTTTCGTTCGTGATTCATTGATCGTTCATCGAGGATTCACAAGATTAACAATCTGGAGTTGGAACGCGTTTATCAACGACAAAAGCACACAAGGTTGGTAATTCTATTTCATACTTCTTAATTAATCATCTAGAAAGGATTCTAGGGCTCCGGGTTTTCGAGTTAATTTGCATTATTTCGCTGCGCATGGACCCTCGAAACCCAACACCCTCTATGTATTCATGATCCGGAGAACTTCACAGGTAAACTTGAACTTTTGGTATGTCTACTGTAATAGAATATATTATGATATCTCTAAAAGATGATGGGGGAAAGTAGGATTTTCATGGTTTGATTCAGTCACTTTCAAGCTAGATTTACAACCAGTCAATCTTTTCCATTCCAATATTTTGAACCTTCAGGAAATGAATTAATACCTGTCCAACACAGGCTGACTGTGACCTGGAGATAGAAAGATTCATGGCTTCTTTTTGAATACATTGGCTGACCAACTGTAAGACCTGAAAACATTGGCATGAAAAGGAGTCCATGTACCTGGAGCAGAAACAAACTAATTAGTCATTGAGCACGTGGATAAATTCCACCTAAATTGGCTACAAAATACTCCATCCATTCCAAAATAAGTGTCCCTTCTTCCTTTTTGGGATGTCCCAATTAAGTGTCCCCTTCCAAAATTTTACAAATTTACCCTCCAGTAAACACTCACATCCATATGGGCCCAACCTTTTTAGACAAAGAAATTTCACAAATACTCCAACCATTTGATAGTTCACACTTGGATCAAAATCTGAAACAGAGAGTGCATGAGCATTGCAGTATCCAAATCAATCCACCATGTCGTCATATTCTACATGCTAAAATTCAACAACAGCGCCTAGATTAACAATTAGAACAGCACAACACATAACTAGATCTAATTGCTCGTCATATTCTCGTCTGTACAACATATAAACAAAACTAAACGTTTAGATGCTACAAATTTATGTTACAGAGGCCTCCTAGAAGATTACTAAGTCCACACCCCTAACAAACATGAAGAACATCATCAAATCCTCAAGGGGACATGCGTAGAGTTGCAATGTCAAGAATTCAATATAACAAAAATTAAATGCAGATACTCTTTACCTCCATGACATACTCTTGCCCTCGACAAAACAACCGTTTGATCCCATCCCAAACCTGCATTTCCTTTGTTTCCAACTGCCTGTAATGGCTCCGTCAAACCTTTTGTGCTGCTCCCTAGTGCCCCTCCCTGTATGTCATTAAGGGAAACTTTAATCCGAACGTATAAGAATATAACTTAAGAAATAAAGTAGGCTATTAAATTCTGAACTCAAAACGGTTATCACTAAAAGCAACTCTTACTGGAAATATACATGCACTACTTACGAGGCTCACATGCAAAATTACACTTCATGATTGTGGACAGACAAATTAGATGTATAAAATGAATAAATTCTACAAAGAGAGTGAGGAACATGTTTAAACAATGGAAGTTATTTTTTACAAAATTAAAAAAAATCAATAAAGCTGAGTTGTAAAAGGAAGTTTCTACAATTCAGAGCGCTAAAGAATTCTTTTTCTTTTTTTACTATTTTGTTGATGCGTCAGGGAATATTAAAATCCCCACCTCATTAATAGCCTTTAAATCTTTTTCACTTCCAAAAAATATATCAAAATTTTCGTCAGTCTACCCCTCCAGAAAATCAAGGTAACTTGTAGAAACAAATGATAGCCTGATGTCACTCAAACCTGTTTGTAGCAGACCACCATTTGACGACATTGACGGGTGGATATGCTTCTACAGCCTTTGGGTCTCTTAACTTTTAAATTCAAAAGGGCCTAGTTTCACAGGCTGACAAGAAAACAAACTAGCAAATCTTACCAAAAAATTAAGCACACCAAATTGTGAACTTGATGGTACCATCCACTAGGAACAAATATTATCTCATATTGATCTTGAGTACGTAGAAACCAGCTACCCTGGATATACATAAGCAAAGATTAATAATCACACGAGCATACGGTGTGAAGATAGCGACAAATTGAGACACTGAATTATAATGGTAACATACCTAGTCATAAACAGAGTGAAAAGTCATAAAATTACAGGCCACATAAAGGATAAGATTTGGTCAATATCCTATTAAGTATGCAATCAATAATGCATAATCAATGTATACAATTTTTTACCTTCTTCACATTTTCCCTTCAGAAAGACGCATAACAAATCAGTTAATGTATTTATAGTTTCCGTATTCTTAACATGAAGAGGACTCCTAACAGGTATGATGTATATGGAAATGCAGGGTTGTCTATGTCATCACTCATCATTATGGAAAGAGGATCGAGTATTTTTGATATTTTCTGGAGTGCTCCAGGCATTCCAGAAAATAAATATCTAGTGTTGCATTCAGCAGCCTGCAGGTGTTACAATATAACATACGAAGTTTTCCAATTTTATAATAAAAATCTGAAACAGAGAGAATGCATGAGCATTGCAGTATCTAAAATCATCGACCATGTTGCCACATTCTACATGCTAAAATTGAACAGCTGCTGCACAGTAGCCCCTAGATTAACAATTAGACCAGTCACATCACATAACTAGATCAAACCTACTTACCAGGTATATTAGAAACACACAAGTTCACGCTGAAATATTTTCCTTAGGCATGTACAACAACATACAAGCAAAATATATCTTCCAGTCAACTTGATGCTGCAGGTTAATGTTAAGTAGCCTCCACGAAGATTACTTATTACACACCCCTAACAAACATAAAGAACATCATCAAATCCTCAAGAGAACAAGTGTTGTAATGTCAAAAATTCAAGATAACAAGAACCAAGTGCAGATAGGTTCTTTACCTCCATTACATCCATCCATTAGCCCTTGACAAGACACCACTTGAAACAACAATTTTTTTTTCAGAGTTTCCTCTAATGATCCCATCCCAAACCTGCATTTCCTTTGTTTCCAACTGTCTATAATGGCTCCGTCAAACCCTATGTGCTGCATCCTAGTGCCTCTCCCTGTATGTCATTAAGAGAAACATTAATCCGAAAGTCTCAGAGAATAACTTAAAAAATAAAGTAGGCTATTAAATTCTGAACTCAAGCTAAAATGTCAATCATGAGGCATGAGCCTCAGTTTATTTTACGCTGGGTTGTCTTGTTGTGCTATCTAGTCATCTTCACATGTACTCATAAATTGCAAATAATTAGGTGTAACATGTTACGTTTCTTTGGTGAAATTGTCTTGGTTAAGCTGAAAAACATGTTAGTTCCCAAAAAATAATATAATGGCACCCTGCTCTTTTATGAAAAAATATTTATTGCCAACTCATAAAATTAACATTTTTGAACCCCAGGCGTGCTACTATCCTGATGAGCAGCTTAAGTTATATTCTAAAACTATGTTTCAGAACGTGTGTTGTCTTTAAATTGTACCTCTTTCCATCTTATGTTTTCCACTATTCTTTTGGCATGACTACCATCACCAAATGACATGTTTAAAGATTCAGTAGCAGCTGCCGCTGAACTTGCATAAACAGGAGACGATGGCGAAGAATCAGCATAAAGCTTTGCTTTCTTTTCTCCACAACCCACATCAAAACTACCATGCAATAATCTTCCATTTTCTTGTCAGCACTCTTTCTATAAACTCCTGTCAGCGGTCTGTCTGGAATACCACCGGAGACAAGCGTTTTCTCTATATGCATGGCCATCATTCGGCAAATGTTATCAAGACTTAAGTTACAAGGCAACCAAAATCAGAAAATAGCTGGCTGCACCAATATACACTTCATCAGGGAGGATAAATTAAATAAATAGGCAAGTTATTTTTGAAAAAGTGAATGAATTTTACTAGGACACTGTCCCTCATCAGTAGCATACATTTGTTTCTTGTGAAGCATAATTATTAATTTGTATATATCATTTGAGTGACAAATTCTTTATTCAATCTTGCTAGGCTGATGACCCTTAAATTAGACAAATAAATTAAGTGAAATGGACCCCATCACCTCTATAGCAAATTGAATCGAAGAGTGCAAGTGAACTACAGTTACCCGTTCATCCAATGAAATGAAAATACAGGAAAGATAATCTGCAATGACAAACACATTCACAAAATCACAAGAGAACTTGCATAGAAATGACATTTGAAGCAAGTTTATGCGCAGTTCCTGACTAAACAAACAAACGAAAAAACTTACCGAACAATGAGAGGAATTCTCCACCAAACAAGTTTCATGTACAGTGATAAATTCAAGTATCATACTCTTGCCAAACTCTTGTCTGTACGCCATACAAATCCTGTTCAGCAACTTATAGTCCCATCTGATGCCAAATTCAGAAACCAACTGAGAAACCGCTAATTCAGCTTCTTCTTCTTTTTTTTGCTTATAGGTACTCATTTCTTATAATTTTTTGTGCATACAACTCTGGATGAAAAGTAGAGACTATCAACAAGAAATCTAAACCCGATAAAAAGTACATTAAAGCATCTAAAGGGAGGTTATTGCTGGTTCTAGACATAATAATTGTCAAAGGGAACTAACTGTTACAGCATCATGAAAAGTCAGCATTTGCAGAAGTTACCTTAGGGTTAGGAATACACGGAGCTGCTTTGTTGGCACATTTTTATGAACGATTCCCTCAACTATTTTGCAGGATTTAGGTAGCCTCTGAATATGCTTATCAATTGAAAATTTTGCAAAACCTCAATCCTTGATAGGGTTGGAAGAATCGTAACTTGTTAGAGAAGCTAAGTGTTCCACACTAGGAATGCTCAACTTGTATATCTGGCCTGCATGATGAAGGATAGAAACAACTGAGTCTGTGAGACATTCTGATCAGTAATATCAGGTTAGGTTAATGTGGTTACATGAATAAATGACTTTGTATATGTGTACACATGAGAGAAAACTGGCAGCCAATTATACAGATTCTGTAAGAAGAGTATTTTGGTTTTGGGTTTTGAACTTTTCTTCTTTCACTCTCTTTCGCCACGCCATCTGTCTCTATCTCTATCTTTTATACTTTCTTTCCAATCATTAAATAAAGAAACTCAATACCATGAAAGAATACTAAGCGCAAAGCCAAATCCGCACTTTATGTCCTACCGTACTCACTAGTGTACACCGAAAGATCTGCTATAAAGTTGCCAAGAAGTTATGACGAGACAAGAAGTTTATCGTGTAAAACCCCAACTATAAGGACTTTCAAAGTCCAAAAGTCACAAGACGGTAATCAATAAAAGACCCTTTTACTGGAAAAATACATGCGGTACTTATGAGGCTCACATGCAAAAGTACACTTCATGATTGTGGACAGAATATTTAGATGGATAAGATGAATAGATTCCTAAATGAAAGTGAAGAACATGTTTGAACATTGGAAGTTTTTTTTTTAATTCAAAGTTTTAAGAGCTGAGTAGTAAAAGTAAGTTTCTAAAAATGAGGGGGTAAAAATACATTTTGATTATATTGTAGATGTGACAGGAAAAATACATGCGGTACTTATGAGGCTCACATGCAAAAGTACACTTCATGGTTGTGGACAGAATATTTAGATGGATAAGATGAATAGATTCCTAAATGAAAGTGAAGAACATGTTTGAACATTGGAAGTTTTTTTTTAATTCAAAGTTTTAAGAGCTGAGTAGTGAAAGTAAGTTTCTAAAAATGAGGGGGTAAAAATACATTTTGATTATATTGTAGATGTGACAGGAAATAATAAAATCCCTACTCCATTAATAGCTTATAAATCCTTTTCACTTCCAATTATATTTCAAAACTTCGCTTCATTCCATTTGAAGACATACATGTGGAAATGATACTTCACCTGTCTCGTCCTTCTTAGTCTCTCTTACCATTGCACAATCCCATAAATCTATTATTGTGAATGCAGGGGATAACTCTTCAGCAGAATTGATGACCCGGCCATACTGAGTTCACCAGATTTCTTCATCCTAATAAGCACCTACAATGAAAAAAAAAGGAACAATATTCAGAAGACAATAGTGACATGATTCAAACGAGAAAAAAAAATCATATTTTATCATAAACCATCTTTAAGGAACTTTCACTTGCAATGAAACACAAGTATTGTCATCAGGAATCCATTCACCTCCTTCTTTTACAAGATTGCTATTATTCTTTGCATCGGGACAAAGCTAGACCTTTTAGTCCAGCTCCAGGTCCTATCATAGTAGTTCAAGAATGGAACACAATTATTGACAAACCATTAACTGATAAATTTAAGCTTTCTCTGTTTCCCTCTCTACAAGCATCCTCTAATCAGAATCAGCATTCATTGCTGGGTTTGAGTAAGCAGACAGATAATCAATGAGAGTGTCTTCTAGCCTAAAGACAGTTACTGTAAATGACGGGCTTATATACAAAATTACCATTCAGATGGAGGAGGAAGACAATCAGGTGATCCAATATTAATGCATTCTGTATCATCTGCAAAAGAAAACAATAAGATAAATAACACCAGAATGGTATATGCACAGTGACAGCTATGCGAACATGATCATCTGCACTTGGTTCATCACAAGTAGTTTTTGCTTCATTTGACAGACTCACTTCCTTCAAATGGAGCGCAGTTAACCTCTTCATTGCAAGGTTCACGTGTACTTGAGTCGTGTTGAAGAAAGCTATTGACAACAGTATTTCTACACTCATAAACATCAGACAGACCACCTTGAGATAATATAACAAGAGAACAATAATAACTCCCCTGAAGAACTGAGTTTTATACAACAGGTTGACTTACTGGGACAAAAATAAGGGGAAAAAAAAGAGGGGAAGGGAGGATCAAGAAATGTTCAATGCTACCTGGTCAGTTACCACAAGCCCATAACTCCCATTTTCATTTTTTTAGAACAGACCATATCCGCTACTATATTACCATCCATCATTAGGATCATGACAAACCCACTACTGCAATATAAGAAGACAGGTCAGGGTCAGAACACTATAAATGGATTGCTAAGTGAAGAAATGCGAACACTGAACATGAGACATCAATGAAGAGCTTATAAGCACAGATTATCAACAAGAAAGCTAAACTTGATGAAAAGTTACATTAAAGTGTCTAAAAGGGAGCTTCATGCTGGTTCTAGACACAATAATTTTCCAAATTTCGCTTCATTCTACCCCTCCAGACAATCACGGTAGCTAGTTGAAACAAATGATAACTTGATGCCACATGAACTAGATCACGATGGACTTTACATATAGGAGCTATTTTTAGCAGACTACCATTTTAAAACATTGGCAACTGGATACTTCACCTGTCCCGTCCTTCTTAGTCCCTCTTACCATTGCCCAATCCCAAAAATCTACTACTGGGAAAGCAGGGGACAACTCTTCATCAGAATTGGCCTGGTCATACTGAGATCACCAGGTTTCTTCATTTTGATGTGCACTTACAAGGGAAAAAGAAAGGGCACAATATACAGAAGACAATAGGAACATGATCCAAAGTTATGTAAATCAAAAACCGAGAAAAAGAGAGAAAAAAATATATTTTAACATAAACCATCTTTTAAGGAACTTCCACTTGCACCGACAGCATACTATTATCAGGAAGCCATGCACCTTCTTGCACAAGAGTGCTATTATTCTTTGCATCTAGACAAAGTGAGACCTGTTATGTCCAGCTCCTATCATAGCAGTTCCGTTCCAAAATGAAACAGATTTTTTTTGACATACCATCGACTTAAAAATTGAAGCTTTCTCCGTTATCCTCTCATCAGAACCAGCATTAATTACTGGGTTTGAGTGAGCCGACGGATAAAGATCAATGAGAGTGTCTTCTAGCCTAAAGACAATTATTCACATTTCATAGATCATACTAAGTGACATGCTCAAATATCATAACGTCAATTATTTATATAAGAACATACCATTCATATGGAGGAGGAAGACATTCAGTCAATTCCCTATTCATGCATTCGTATCATCTGCGAAAGAAAACTATACGAGAAGTATTAAGAGAAATAAATAAGAATGCAAGTTGTCCAAGTTAGACTAATATGGTTTAGCATAATGATTAATTCAAAAGTGTTGCCGTGGTATTCATACAATTGGAATGAATTATGGTTTCAAGAATTTGTAATCATATATTCCTTATGGTAATACCGGGGTATATAAGCAGTGACAGCCATGCGAACTTGATCACCTGCACAATGTTCATCATAAGTAGTTTTTGCTTCATTGGCGACAGAACAGATTCATGTCCTTCAAATGGAGCGCAGTTAACCTCTACGTCACAAGGTTCACGTGTGCATGAATCATCTTGAAGAGAGCTATTGGCAACAGTATTTCCACACTCATAAACTTCAGACAGACCCCCTGAGAGAATATAACAAGACAACAATATTAACTCCCCTGAAGAAAAGAGTTGAATACGAGTTAAATATAACATATTGAATTACTGGGAAAATGGGGGAGAAAAAGAGGTGAAAAACTACTGCAACATAAGAAGAGAGATCACTTTCCAAGAGAACAAAATTTCATTTTCAAATTTGTAGTACAGATCATCTCCTCTACTACAATACCATCCAGCCTTAGGATCATGATAAACCTCCTACTGCAATATAAGAAGACATGTCAGGGTCAGAAAACTATAAATTGATTGCTGAGTGCAGAAATGCGAACATTGAACATGAGACAGCAATGCAGAGATTATAATGGTTATGTAATTCAATGTTGTTTTAGTCTATCAATAGACTATATCATGAAACAGAAAGAGGGCACGTTCTAAGAGATCACGAAATTCTGTAGTACCATAACCACATCTTCAAAAGTACCTAATCTTGACGTCAAGAATTCTCGACAGGAAAACAATTTTAAATGGCATTATTACTCATCAATCATATAATTTAAAATAAAATATTATTGACACATTTAAGCCGATGCGGACAAACCCTAACTTCTGTCATCTATGTCACCTGAGGCTGCATCATCATGCAAGAAATAGAAGATGCAACTGTCAACGTAAACCTACACAATCCAGAAATGAGTTATGATGAGACAAGAAAGTTATCGTGTAAATCCCCAACTATAAGGATGTTCAAAGTCCAAAAGTCAAAACGGTTATCACTAAAAGCAACTCTTACTGGAGATATACATGCACTATTTATGAGGCTCACATGTAAAAGTACACTTCATGATTGTGGACACACAAATTAGATGGATGAGAAGATTAGATCCTACAAAGAGAGTGAAGAACATGTTTAAACAATGGAAGTTATTTTTACAATACAAAAATTTAATAAAGCTGAGCTGTAAAAGGAAGTTTCTATAATTCAGAGCGTTAAAAAAACTTATTTTTACTATTTTGTAGATGTGTCAGGAAAGGGCAAGCTCCAATCTCATCCATTGTACTTTCAAGCGTCTTTCACTTTTACCACTAAATCTGTGACTGATTTGTGCCTCAATCCACGATTTTGGGGTTAAATTGGTATATTTTCGAAAGTACAATGGTTTTAATGAAAGAAAAAAAGTATAATGGTAAGAGTGAAACATGCTTGAAAGTACAACTGGATGAAAATGAAGTTTGGCCGTCAGGATTTTTTTCTTTCATAAAAACCATTGTACTTTGGGAAAAAAAAAACATTTTAGCCCCAATTCCGTCCCTAAATCTGTGACTGATTTGTGCCTCAATCCGCGATTTTGGGGTTAAATTGGTATATTTTCGAAAGTACAATGGTTTTAATGAAAGAAAAAAAGTATAATGGTAAGAGTGAAACATGCTTGAAAGTACAATTGGATGAAAATGAAGTTTGGCCGTCAGGAAATAATAAAATCCCTACTTCAGTAATAGCCAGTAAATTTATTTTACTTCCAACAAATACTTCAAAATTTTGCTTCAGTTTACCCCTTCAGAAAATTAAGGCAACTTTTAGAAACAAATGATAACCTGATGTCACTTGAATCAGATCACTTACATATAGGAGCCGTTTTTAAAAGACCACCATTTGAAGACATTGACAGGTGGAGCTTCTCACTAGACTCCCAACCAATCTGAATAAATGACCTGTCCCATCTTTCTTAGTCCCTCTTATCATTGTCCAATCCCATAAATTTACTGCTGGGAAAGCGGGGGACAACTCTTTATCAGAATTGATGACCTGGACATACTGAGATCACCATGTTTCTTCATCCCGATAAGCACCTACAAGGAAAAAGAAAGGGGATCATATTCAGAAAATGATAGGGACGTGATCTAGAATCTAAATCTATGCAAATCCAGCAAGGGAAAAGGAGAGAAAAACTCATATTTTAGCATAAAACCTTCTTATATTGAACTTCCACTTGCACCGACAGCATTACTGTCACCAGGAATCCATTCACCTTCTTGTAACAAGAGTGCGATTATTCTTTGCACCTGGAAAAGCTATTGACAAACCATCAGGTTCCTCATGCATGCTGTACAGGTCAAGATACTGATTCAGCCTGTCATTGCGACATACCATTGTAGTTGTATATTCTGAATATTCTGGGTACTCGTGCAATCCATACAAAGAGTATGAGTAACCAGGGAAGCAGAAATGATTCAGTAACATGGAGAAAGCTGAAGGACCGCAGAGCTGGCAAGTCAAATATATACTCTTTCCATTCCATGTAACGAGTTTCTTATAATTTATATTAAAGTTAAATTTTCTCTAAAAAAAACCTATCATATTTTTAGAAAATTGAAGAAATAAATAAATATTTAGAGCTTGATATTAGAAAGTGGACTCTTAAAATAGACCCCAAATCATTTTTGGACAAGCGTCGCAATGTCAAGAATTAAAGATAACAAGAACGAAGTGCAGATAGATTCTTTACCTCCATTACATCCTCTATCCCCCGACAAGACACCACTAGAAACAACAAAATTTCGTTCAGACCCTTTCTGTTGCATCCTATTGCCTCTCCCTGTATGTCATTAAGAGAAGAATTAATCCGAAAGTATCAGAGAATAACTTAAGAAATAAAGTAGGCTATTAAATTTTGAACTCAAGCTAAAGTGTCAATCATGAAGCATGAGCCTCGGTTTATTCTGCGCTGGTTTGTCTTTTTGCTTTGTAGTCATCTTCACAGGTATTCATATATTGCAAATAATTCAGCGTAATATGTTGCGTTTCTTTGGTGCAATTGTCTTAGTTAAGTTCCCAAAAATAATATAATGGCACCCTGCTCTTTCAAGATAAGATATTTATTACCAACTCATCAAATTATCATATTTGAACTCCAAACTATTTTTACCTTGCTACTATCCAGATGAGCAGCTTCAGTTATCTTCTAAAACTATTTTTTTTAGAAATTGTGTTGTCTTTAAAGTGTACCTCTTTCCAGCCCAACTTTTCCATGATTCTTCTGGCATGACTACCATCACCAAATGACATGTTCAAAGATTCAGCAGCAGCTGCCTCTGGACTTGCAGAAACAGGAGACAATATACACTTCATCAGGGAGGATATACTCCCTCCGTCCCAGCCGAAGCTTCCCATTTTGCCATTTTGGGTGTCCCGTTAAAAGCTTCCACTTTCCTTTTTTGGCAAAGAATCTTTACTATTTCCTCCACTCATTCTCTCTCCTAATTCACTATTACACTCACAACACTTTTCAAATTTACTATTTCCTCCACTCATTCTCTCTCCTATTTTCAAATTACACTCACAACATTTTTTCTTCCCACCCATTTTCTTAATTTGCGTGCAATGCCAAAAGTGGAAAGCTTATGTTGGGACGGAGGGAGTATTAAATAAATAGGTAAGTTATCATGAAAAAATGAACATGGGTGTTACAAGGATGCTGTCCCTCATCAGTAGTATACCTTTGTTTCTTGTGGAGCATAATCTGTACACAATATAAGGATGATCAAATTCCCGAAGCCACATGACAGTTATCACTAAAAGCATGTCTTACCATAAAAAATACATGCGCATGTTATGAGGCTCACATTAAAAAGTACACTTCATGATTGTAGACAGACTAATTAGACTGATAAGATGAATAGATTCTAAAAGGAACTGAAGAACATGTTTTGGTTAAATTAAAAAAGTTGTTACAGTAGAGTTGTAAAAGGAAGTTTCTTAAAATCATAAGGTTAAAAATTCTTTTTTAAATGTATTGTAGAGGTGACAAGAAATAATAAACATACTCCATTAATAGCCTTTGAATCTTTTTCACTTCCAAAAATATTTCAAAACTTTGCTTCATCCATCCCTCCGGACAATCAAGGCAGCTTGTCGTAACCTGATTTCACTAAAACCAGATCACGATGCACTTTACATACAGGAGCTGTTTTTAGCAGACCACCATTTGAAGACAATGAGTGGTGGAGCTTAACAGGTCTTCTCTTGAGCTCGTCCTACTAAGATCACCAGGTTTCTTCATCCTGATAAGCACCTACAAGGTAAAAAGAAAGGGAACAATATTCAGAAGACGATAGGGACTATTATTCTTTGCACCTGGAAAAAGCTAGACATGTTTAGTTTAGCTCCTATCATAGCAGTTCCTTTACAGAATGGAACACAAAACTATTGAAAACCATCAACGTACAAATTTAATCTTTTTCCGTTATCCGTCTCCACAAGCATCCTCTCATCAGAATCATCATTCATTGCTGGGTTTGAGTTAGCCGACCGACAAAGATCAATGATTCACCTTTTTAGATCAAACCAGGTGACATGTTCATATATCATATTGATGACCCATATAATTCCATTCAGATGGAGGAGGGAGACATTCAGGCATATCTCTATTTATGCATTCTGAATCATCTGCAAAAGAAAACAATAAGATCATAACAAAAATAAATAAGAATGCAAGTTGTCCAAATAAGACTAATATGGTTGAGCGTAAACTATTATCTCTAAAGTGTTGTCATGGCATAATTCAATTGGAGCAAATTATGGTTTCAAGAATTTGTTATTAAATCTTCCATATCGCAGTACGACGATGGTACATAAACAAAGACAGCCCTGCGAACTTGATCACCTGCACTAGGATCATTACAAGTGGTTTCTGCATCATTAGCGACAGACTCACTTCCTTCAAGTGGAGCACAGTTGACTTCTTTATCACAAGGTTCACGGGTACATGAATCATCTTGAAGAGAGAGATTGGCAACAGAATTTCCACAATCATAAACTTCAGACAGACCACCCTCAGATAATGTAACAAGAGAACAAAAATAACTCCCCTGAAGAAAAGAGTCAGATACAACTGGTTAACTTAATGGGAAAATGGGGAAAACAAAAGAGGGGAAATGGAGGATCAAGAAAAGTTCAATATTACCTTGTCAGTCTTCCAAAATCAATGGATAGGGCAGCTAAAAGTTGCCGAAGAAGCCATTCTAACAAAAGAAACATAGATTATTTCATGTAACAGAAAGAAGGCACATTCTTAGAGATCACAAAATTCTGTAGTACCATAACCACCACTGCTTTTCAGAACTTCATATTCTAAAATCTAGACAGCCCTGCGAACTTGATCACCTGCACTAGGATCATTACAAGTGGTTTCTGCATCATTAGCGACAGACTCACTTCCTTCAAGTGGAGCACAGTTGACTTCTTTATCACAAGGTTCACGGGTACATGAATCATCTTGAAGAGAGAGATTGGCAACAGAATTTCCACAATCATAAACTTCAGACAGACCACCCTCAGATAAATGTAACAAGAGAACAAAAATAACTCCCATGAAGAAAAGAGTCAGATACAACTGGTTAACTTACTGGGAAAATGGGGAAAACAAAAGAGGGGAAATGGAGGATCAAGAAAAGTTCAATATTACCTTGTCAGTCTTCCAAAATCAATGGATAGGGCAGCTAAAAGTTGCCGAAGAAGCCATTCTAACAAAAGAAACATAGATTATTTCATGTAACAGAAAGAAGGCACATTCTTAGAGATCACAAAATTCTGTAGTACCATAACCACCACTGCTTTTCAGAACTTCATATTCTAAAATCTAGAGTATTACTCTAATCTTGATAACTCTAGGGTTCTCGTCAGGATAAAAAAAATTAAATGGCCTCATTACTCATCACTCGTATAATTTTAAAAAGTTAAAATATTATTAACTCATTTATGCCTGTGTAGACAAAATATACCTGCTATGACAACTGGGACTGCACCATTATAAAGAGTCAGCAGATGCAACTGTCCAAGCAAACCTGTACAATCGAAAAAGGATGGTCGATGATAGTTTTAAAGTTGGTAACTGGAACATAATCTGGTTCTAAAACGTTCTGAACAAGTTCTTACCTGCAGGTGTCAGGAATTTCGTACCATATTACAAAAAATGTTAAACTGCATTACTGCGAGATTCATTGGCAGAGTCCCTCAAAATCATCACATATGTCCTTGATGTCTTCAATGTACTCCTTAGCCTCATTGTTATCTCTCAAAAGCAAATCCCACTATAAATTGAGGAGGTCTTAAAACGTGATTCAGTTTAGGAAGTAAAATAGTTAGACGTCCACATCTCTATCTACAGTTTGCTGGTTTTGCGCAGTGTACTTACCACCCAAGAAAGATTAGAAGCACTGAACCAGTAGTGATTTATTGAAATTGTATCTTCCTGAAACCATGGTAAACAAGTCACCATGACTATAAGAAAACAAAACACATATTCATACAGCCAACTTCTATTACAGACCTTCTGTCCTTGACATATAAGAAAGCATGATCTTAATAAGGTTATGGAGACAATTCGATACATCTTCCAGTAAACACCACACCTATGACGTGCGTGGCCCCATATTTAAAGACTATTTGAACCCTCTTTTATTAGGAGAAATAAATGCTTCTGAAGCATTTGGGTCTCTAAACTTGCAAATTAAAAAAAGGCTATTTTTACAGGCTGACAAGAAAACAAACTCGCAAATCTTACAGAAAAATATAAGTATACCAAATTGTGAGCTTGGTGGTGCCATCCGCTAGGCATAAAGATTTTCTCATTTGAACACTTCCGGATTTCTGCAGGAAATAGCTAGATTCTGGTTTTCTACCTGTCATCAAATACTCCAAACACCCTTCTGAATAAAGGTCTTTCTCTCTGTCGTTTGCATAGCCTCTCTTAAGTACATTTCCAACCAGCTAGCCTGGTTATACACATGCAAATAATAGCAATCGCATGAGCATATGGTGTGAAGATATAGAGACTAATTGAGACACTGATTTATTATGGTAACTTGCCTTCTTGAAGCCAGGAAATTTCATCTCACTAATATCTTCAAAAATGTCTTGTACGAGATTTTTCATATTCCTAGACATGGATAGAGTGAAAATTACTAAAAATACAGGCCAAATAAAATCTAAGATTTGGTCAATTTCCTATTAAGTATGTAATCAATAACGCATAACCAATGTATGAATTTTTTTACCTTCTTCTCATTTCCCCTTCAGAAAGACACATAGTAAATTAGTTAATGCATTTAAGTTGTCATATTCTACATGCTAAAATTCAACAACTACTGCACTGCAGCACAAAGAGTAACTGTTAGAACAGTCCCATCCCTTAACTCAATCTAATGTTAGTCCCTTAACTATACCCACAGGACCACACTAGTTTCCGCACTTTTTTCACAGCACAAACCCTACTCCCCTGGAATTAAAAACACAGATATTCATGCTGACTTTAAATCTGTTCAGTCAACTTGATCATTTCTCCGACCAGAAATTGATAAGAATCTTTTCCAGGCCGGTAAACCTAGAGGTCCTGAAGTAAAAGTTTAATCGTCCAAAAATTATACAGACAACAACAACAACAACAACAAAGCCTTATACAGATCAATTCGAAAAATGATCAAGTTAATTGCATATCTTTCAAGCAGATTTATGGATTCAGAGTGTAAAAAAAACATGCACCTGGACTCGGGAATTGCCAAAATTGGAAGCAAATATATTGAAATTTGGTCGTCCATCGTGAAGCACCCAATCCTTGCAAGCTTTACAATCGTCCATGAGTCCGGTCAGAACAACTAGGTCCTTCTTCGCCAATATCTCTCCACAAATTCATTGTAACCGAGTTACTTACCGTTCACCCTCTCTAATGTCCCTACAATTTTCAGTCCCATGACGGTTGAAGTTTCTAGCGCCAAAAACATAATGAGATATCCAATGTTTGAAAGAAACTGAAATCAGCATGGGAAACAATTGAAATCAGCGTAGGATTAAAGCAATTGAAACAAGATACAGTTTATGTTAGGAAATTAAGCACCTTCGTATTGACTTTGATGGATGAAATAGTGGAAATTGGTTGAAGCAGGGGTGGGCATTAATATGTTCAAAGAAACTCATTAAGCTTTTCATCAAATTTCGTTAAAAGAATGTTCACTCTGTTTTCACACCAGATTGGAACAAAATGTAAGTGTTGGGATTCGGGTTGCAAAAGTATAATGCGGGGAACCAATTTGCAAATGTGTATAACAGTAAGGTAAATGAATTGCAAATTACCCATTAACTTTCTAATCGTTTTCAGTATCATATGATTATAAAACTTTCAAAGCACATAAACAGACATACTCATTCAGTTAACTTATCTGTTGCTTCGTTATTCGACATTTGGAGAGATCGCGAAATTCAGCTTTTCAGCACTTCATATTCTAGAGTGTTACTTTAGTCTTGATGGTTCTAGGGTTCTAGACAGGAAAACAATGTTAAGAGGCCTTATTAACTCATCACTCGTATAGTTTTAATAAAATTAAAATGCTATTAACGAGTTTAAGCCTGTGGATAAGCCTTAACTGCTATGTCAACTGGTGCTGCACTGTCATAAAAGAAAAGGCAGATGCAACTGTCCAAGCAAACCTACACAATCGAGAAAGAAGGGGACGACAATAGTTTAAAAAAATGTAAAAAGAAGAGCAGAGGTGCAGTCATCATGTGTGTGTCCCCATATTAGAGGACTATTTGAACCCTCTTTTATAAGCAGAAATAAATGCTTCTGCAGCCTTTGGGTTTCTTTACTTGCAAAATCAAAGTGGGCTAGTTTCACACGCTGACAAGAAAATAAACTTACAAATATTACTGAAAATTTTTAGCATACAAAAGTGTGAATTTGATGGTACCATCCACTAGAAACAAAGATTACCTCGTTTTGATCTTGACTACATTCCAACCAACAAGCCTGGTTATACATATGCAAAGATTACAATCACACAAGCATACGGGGAGATATAGAGAGAAATTGACACCGATAACTTACCTTCTTGAAGTCAGGAAATTTCATCTCGGGAATTTGACCCGGAAGTTCCTTTTGGAACAAATCACTTCCCCTCAAGTTCCTCATTAAATCGAAATGACCAGGAAGTTCTTATGCAGTAATATATAATACTGCATGCAATATTATTATATTCACTCATATGTGAATATAATACTGCATCTATAATACAACATAGTGAAGGAACTTCTCGGGCATTATGATACTTTTTTAGAACTTCCCGGTCACTCTCCCATTCATCTCACTAGCATCTTCAAAGATGTCATATACAGGAGTTTTCATAATTCTAGACATGAGAGAATGAAAAATCATAAAATTACAGACAAAATAAAGGCTAAATTTGTTCAATTTCTGGTATTAAGTATGTAATCAATAATGCCTTAAACCAATGCATGAATTTGTGTACCTTCTTCTAAATTCCCCTTCAAAAAAGACAAAAAACAAATTAGTTAATGCATTAAATTTGCCATATTTTTCATGCTAATTCAACATCTGCTACACACCAGCACCTAGAGTAACAGCTAGAACAGTCCAGTCGCATCACATTACTCAATCTAACGCTTGTCCCTTTACCATATCCCAAGCCACTGGCGGAGCTACATCCTCATAATGGGGGGCAATTGCTCCTCTTTAATTTTAAAACTTTTCTTTTTACTAGTGTAACTTTTTAAGAATTTAGGGTTTATAGTGCAATTTATTAAAATTTGCCCCCTTTGAGTAAAGAAAAAAATTCACTGATTTTTATTTTGCCCCCTTTCACTTAACGAGAATAATTTTGCCCCCCTTTAAAAATAATTTAGGCTCCACCACTGTCCCGAGCTAATTAAATTTCTGTACTTTTTTGGCTGCGTAAACTCTACTCGCTTGGAATTAAAAACACAAATAATCATGCTGAATTTAATTTTCTACAGAAATATAGACAAACACAGTAAACACAATTTAAAGTAAACTTGACCATTTCTCAAAAATCAGAAATTGATAAGAATCATTTCCACGTCGATGAACCTATAGGTTAACAGTTCAATTTTCCAAAAAGTATTCAGATCGATTTGAAAATTGATCATGTTGAGTGCATATTTCTCAACCAGAATTGTTGATAAAGAGAGTAAAAAATTCACGCACCTGGACTCTGGAATTGCTAATCAGAAGGGAAGAAGTCCGGTCAGAACAACCGATTGGTCGCCATAGAGCTCCTTACTGTTCACCCTCTCAATAGATTCACTACGATTTCCATTCCCGGTTGAGGTTTGTTGCGCCAAAACCCTCCCTCTATTTATTGTTTTAACTCAGCGTGGAGATGAAGCAATTGAAGTCCGCGTGGGATTAAAGCGAGTGTTATAACGGCTATTTGTTCCGGCCCAGGCCCAAATTACGATTTTCATTAAATATGGAGGAAGTGTTGAGTCTGTCAGATATATATACTGGGCCTATATGGCCCATTAGCATGATTATTGGGCTGAAACCCATCGTTACCAAATTACCATTATAACTTTTTGGATTATTTTTTTTAAGGAAAACACAAAAAACACACACAATTATTGGCAAAGTCAATCTTTCTTCGTTATCCCTCTCCACAAGCATCCTCTCATCAGAATCAGCATTAATTGCTGGGTTTATGTGATAAAGATCAATGAGAGTGTCTTCTTGCCTAAAGACAATTATTCACAACCTTAGCTCAAACTAGGTGACATGCTGAAATATCATAATGTAAATGACGGACATATATAATAAATACCATTGAGATGGAGGAGAAAGACATTCAGGCAATTCACTATGCATGGATTCTATATCATCTGCAAATTAAAAACAAAAAGATAAATAATAACACAAATAAAAATGAACGCAAGTTGTCCAAGTTAGATTAATAAGATAAATAATATCACAAATAAAAAAAGAGCGCAGTTGACCATTTCATTGCAAGGTTCACATGTACATGAATCATCTTGAACTTGAAGAGAGCTTTTGGCAACAGTATTTCCCACTCATAAACTTCAGACATGCCACCCTGAGATAATATAGTAAGAGAATAAGATTAACTCCCCTGAAGAAAAGAGTTAGATACAAACATGAGCTAAGTGGAGAAATGCAAACATGAACATGAGACAACAATACGGAGCTTAGAAAGTTTATGTAATTTAATGTTGTTTCAGTCATAAAAAATCATTAGCTACGGGAACCAAAAGCAGCAGGAGAGGCCATTCTGACAAAATAAACATAGATTATATCATGAAACAGAAAAAGGGTGCGTTATAAGAGATCATGACAACATAACCACATCCGCTTTTTAGCGCATCACATTCTATAACCTAGAGTGTTACTCTAAGCTTGACAACTATAGGGTTCTAGGCAGGAAAACAATTTTAATGGCATTATTACTCATCACTCGCATAATTTAAAACAATTAAAATACACTATTAACGCATTTAAGCCTGTGTGGACAAACCATAACTACTATGTCAACTGGGGCTGCACCATCATAAAAGAAATAGAAGATGCAACGTACTGTCCAACAACCAATCTGGATACTTCACTTGTCCAATCCTTCTTAGGCACTCTCATAGAAGGAAGATCGATAGTTGGCAACATAATCCGGTTCTAAAACATTCTGAACAAATCAATGCCTGTCCAGAAACTTATAGTCCAATCCTTCTTAGGCACTCTCATAGAAGGAAGATCGATAGTTGGCAACATAATCCGGTTCTAAAACATTCTGAACAAATCAATGCCTGTCCAGAAACTTATAGTCCCATCTGATGCCAAATTCCAAAACCAACTTAATCACCTTTTTTTTTTGCTTAAAGGTATTCATTTCTAAGAAATTTTTGTGCATATAACTCGGGATGCATAACAGTGGCGGAGCTAGTAATATATTTAAAGGGGGGCAAAATTATATCAAGTAAAAGGGGTAAAAAGAAAATAGTACAATTTTCTTCATACAAAAGGGGGCAAGTTTCGATAAATTGCACTAAAACCCCTAAATTCTTAAAAAAAAATGCAATAGTAAGAAGAAAAAAATTAAAATCAAAGGGGGGCAATTGCTCCCTTTTGTTCCTATGGAGCTCCGCCAGTGATGCATAATAGAGAGTATCAACAAGAAAAGTAAACCTGGTGAAGAGGACATTAAAGTATCTTAAAGGGAGCTTAATTCTGGTTCTAGACATTATAATTTTCAAAGGGAACTAACTGTTTCAGCTTCATGAAAAGTCAGTCTTGGCAGAAGTGACCTTAGGGGTAGATGGAGCTGCTTGGTTGGCACATTTTTATGAATACCCTCAACTATTACACATTCAAGATATTTGAAGGATTTAGGTAGCCTCTGAATATCTGGCCTGCAAGATGAAGAAAGCAGCAACTGAGTCTGTGAGACATTCTGATCAGTAATACCAGCCCCAGGTTAGGTTAATGTGGTTGCATGAAAAATTGACTTTATATACTCCCTCGGTCCCAATTTAAAGTTCTAAAAATTCCCAAAAGGGTGTCCCATTTTAAAGTTCAAAATCTCGAAATGGAAAGTTTATAATACTTCTTTTTTCAATGGGCCCCACATGTCGTACTCACAACAATTATCCACTAATTATTCCATATCCCACTTTCTCTCTCCTACCCACTTTCTATACTCACAAGTCACAACACCCTACCCCACTCACAATATTTTAATATAGAAAGTTCACTTTCTTAAATCTTGAACAAAAAAGTTTTTTGAACTTTAAATTGGGACGGAGGGAGTATGTTTACAAATCTAGATATTCTGACTTGATGCCCAACAAATCTGGATACTTTACCCATCCCATCCCTTTTAGTCCCTCTTATTGTCCAATCCCATAAATCTACTACTGGGAAAGCAGGGGACAACTCTTCATCAGAATAAATGACCTGGCAGTAAAACATGATTCAGATTCAGATTCAGTTTATGAAGAAAAATGGTTAGATGTCTACATCTCTGTCTACAGTTTGCTGGTTTTGCACAGTGTAATTACCACCCAAGAAAGATTATAACCACTGAACCAGTTCAGTTGTGATTTCATTGTAATTGTATCTTCCTGAAACCATGATAAACACAATCAAGTGACCATGACTATATGAAAACAAAACACATATTCATACAACTAACTTCTATACTCAACATAAGAGAAACCGTGAGCTTAACAATGTTATGGAGATAATTTGATGCATCCATTAACACCACACCTGTTATGTGTGTGTCCCCATACAGAAGAACTGTTTGAACCCTCTTTCATACGCAGAAATAAATGCTTCTGCATCCTTTGATTTCTTTACATGCAAAATCAAAGAGGGTTAGTTTCACACGCTGACAAGAAAACAAACTTGCAAATCTTACAGAAATTTAAGCATACGAAATTGTGAACTTGATGGTACCATCCACTAGATTATCTCAATTTGATCTTGACTACATTCTAACTAGCTAGCCTGGTTATACATATGCAAAGATTAGCAATCACCCGAGCATACATGAGGAGAAAATATAGAGACAAATTTAGACATTGATTTATAGGTAACTTACCTTCTTGAAGTCATGAAATCTCATCTCACCAACATCTTCAAAAATGACATATACAGGATTTTTCATATAATCCTAGACATGAAAAATCATAAAATTACAGACCAAATAAAGGCTAAAATTTGGTCCATTTTTAGTATTAAGTATGAAATCAATAAAGCCTTAACCAATGCATGAATTTGTGTACCTTCTTCTAATTTCCCCTTCAGAAAAGACACCTACTGTAACAAATTAGTTAATGCGCTAAAGTTGTCATATCTTACATCCTAAAATTCAACAACTGCTGCATGGAAGCACCACATAACTCAATCTAATATCTAACGTTAGTCCCTTAACCATATCCCCACGCTAGTTTAATTTCTGTACTTTTTTTCGCTGCATAAAGCCTACTCTTCGGGAATTAAAAATACAATATTCATGCTAAATTTTATTTTCTTCAGGCATATACAACAAAATATAAACAAAACAAATTAAACACATTTTTTAGTCAACTTAACCATTCTCAAAAATCAGATATTGATATAAATCTTTTCCACGCTGATAAACCTAGAGGTTAACAGTTCGATTGTCAAAAATTATTCAGATTGATTTGAAAATTGATCAAGTTGAGTGCATATTTCTCAAGCAAAATCGTTGATTCAGAGTAAAAAAGTTCACGCACCTGGACTCCGGAATTGCTAATCGAAAGCGAAGAAGTGCGTCCGAACAACCGGTCGGTCGCCGTATATCTCTAGACATATTTATTGTAACCTAGTTCTTTACCGTTCACCCTCTCGATATATTCACTATGATTTTCATTTCCATGGCGGGTTGTAGCGCCAGAAACCCTCTATTTATTGTTTCAATTCAGCGTGGGGTCGAAGCAATTGACATTAGCGTCGGATTAAAGCTAGTATTTATAACGGCTACTTGCTTCCGACCCAGGCCCTAATTACGATTTTTTCTTTAATAAACGAGGAAGCGTCAATCAGATATATAATGGGCCTAGAAGCCCAATCATCATGATTATTGGGCTTAAACCCATTTCTCAAATATTATTACTCCATGTTACACGAAATGTTTATCCTATCGAACTTTAACTGTAATTTAATGAAAATTTAGATACCTCTATAATTTACAAAAAAATATTGTTTTACTATTGCAATTAGTTTCAATAACAGATCTAGGTTTTCATAAATTTATATTTTTTGATTCATAAAAGTCAAAAGGGGACAAATTTTTTAGGAAGGAGAGAATACCAAATTACCATTATAAGGAGTAACATTTTTTTAAAGAAGGAAAAATGACAAATTAGTGTACAAAGTTTTGGGAATATGCCAGTTGTGATTTGATGTTTCAATTTCAACAATTTAGAGTTCAAAATTATCAAAATTAGGCGGCTAGGGATTTTTTTACAATTTTAATTTTCCTAATGTTACATGTGCAAGGCACATGTCATTTAGCTGTCTTTTTATTTTCAATTTACTTGGTCTTTTTGTCATTTCACTTCACGCAGGGTGGGCCCCAAATTAGCCAGATTGTTCAGACTTGGGAAGGTTAGAGCTAAACATGATTGTTAGAGGAAAATATTTGTACCTTAAAATTAATTGGTGATAAGGGGGTGATTCATGATCTTTATATATTATAGGCAAGGTTTGTCAATTTTCGCTGTAGGATAATATCTCAAACAGAAATTTCATGTTCCATCAAATTCTTCTTTCGTATCACCCCCCTAACAAACATGAAGAACATCATCAAATCCTCAAGGGGACATGCGCAGTGGCGGAGCCAGAAATTTGAGGAAGGGGGGGGCGAATTTTTTTTTTTGCTATTTTTCTCCTATATAATACAACTTTAGACATAGTTAAGTACCTATTTTAATGATGACAATAATAAATTAATTGTTCTCTCATACGATTCAGCACAGTACCAAAAGGTTAAACATCTACAAATGTAGACTACTAAAAGAAAATCATAAATATAAAATATTTTACTTCCACATATATTACTCCGTCTCACTAAAGGTTACACTCTTTACCTCATTGATGTCTCGTTAAAAATTACACTTTTTAAAATGAAAATTACATTTTCTAAATAGAATTATTTTAATACTTCTTTATTCAATAAAATTCATACACTTAATCCTCGAGTCCAAAACTAAAGTGTAATGTAATTAACTAATTATAGATGGAATGGAGGGAGTATGAAACATTCATGAAACACGGTTTAAAAAAAAAGAAAAAAATCTTGCCCCTCCTTGACTTTTTTTTTTTTTTAATAAACACCACACCTATTACTGTGTTCCCCATAGAGAAGGACTATTTGAACCTTCTTTTATTAGCAAAAATAAAGGCTTCTGCAGCCTTTGGGTCTGTTAACTTGCAAATTCAAAGAGGGAAGGCTGGTTTCACAGGCTGACAAAAAAACAAACTGCAAATCTTACAGTAAAATTTAAGCATACCAAATTGTTAACTTGACGGCACCATCCACTAGGAGCAAAGATTATCTCGTTTTGCACGCGGGGTCTTAGCCTGATGGTTAGAGTTCATGACTTCCAACCTGGAGGTCATGGGTTCGATTCCCCCACCAGTGGTTAGAGGGAATGACATTGCCCTCCCTAGCATAGCTAGGCGCCTCTGTGAAGTGCATCAAGGGGGGAGCGGTGAAATGTGTTGATCCCCTTCTTTTTAAAAGAAGAAGAAAAAAAAAAAAGATTATCTCGTTTTGATTTTGAGTACATTGCAACCAGCTAGCCCGGATATACATATGAAAATATTAACAATCACAAGAGCATATGGTGTGAAGATAGAGACAAATTGAAATGCTGATTTATAATGGTAACTTACCTTCTTGAGGATTTTTCATCCTGATAAGCACCTACAAGGGAAAAAGAAAGGGGACCATATTCAGAAAACGATAGAGGCATGATCCAGATTTATGCCAATCTAGCACCGGAAGAGGAGAGAAAAACTCATATTTTAATATAAACCTTCTTATAATGAATGTCCGCTGGCATCGACAGCATTACTGTCATCAGGATTCCAGAGTGCTATTTGTACCTGTACAAAGCTGTTGAAAAACCATCAACTGAAAAATTTAAGCTTTCTTCGTTATCCCTCTCCACACGCATCCTCTCATCAAAATAAGCATTCATTGCTGGGTTTATGTAAACCGACAGATAAAGATCATGAAAGTGTCATCTAACCCAAAGACAATTATTCACATTTGTAGATTAGACTAAGTGATATGCTCAAATATCATACTGTAAATGACCGACTTATATAAACATACCATTCAGATGGTGGAGGAAGACATTCAGGCAAATCACTATTCTTTCATTCTGTATCATCTTCAAACAAAAACAATAAGATAGATGAAAACAAAAATAAGAATGCAAGTAGTCCAAGTTATATTAAAATGGTTTAGCATAATTATTATCTCTAAAGTATAGTCTTGGAATACCTCAGTCGAAATGAATTATTGTTTCAAGAAAGTTAATGCTGGAAAGGCAGCGGACAACTCTTCATCAGAATTGATGACCTGGCTCACTGAGATCACGAGGTTTCTTCATCCTGATAAGCACCTGCAAGGGAAAAAGGGAAGGAAATATATCCAGAAGATGATGGGGTATTGATCAGAAGGAGATAAAAACTCATATTTTTCATAAACCTTATGAACTTGCACTTGCACCAACAGCATTACTGTCATCATGAATCCATTCAACTTCTTGTACACGAATGCTATTATTCTTTGCACCTGGACAATGCTAGACCTGTTTAGTCCAGCTCCTATCATAGCAGTTCCTTTCCAGAAAGGAACACAAAATTATTGGCAAAGTCAAGCTTTCTTCGTTATCCCTCTCCACAAGCATCCTCTCATCAGAATCAGCATTAATTGCTGGGTTTATGTGATAAAGATCAATGAGAGTGTCTTCTTGCCTAAAGACAATTATTCACAACCATAGCTCAAACTAGGTGACATGCTGAAATATCATAATGTAAATGACGGACATATATAATAAATACCATTGAGATGGAGGAGAAAGACATTCAGGCAATTCACTATGCATGGATTCTATATCATCTGCAAATTAAAAACAAAAAGATAAATAATAACACAAATAAAAATGAACGCAAGTTGTCCAAGTTAGATTAATAAGATAAATAATATCACAAATAAAAATAGAGCGCAGTTGACCACTTCATTGCAAGGTTCACATGTACATGAATCATCTTGAACTTGAAGAGAGCTTTTGGCAACAGTATTTCCCACTCATAAACTTCAGACATGCCACCCTGAGATAATATAGCAAGAGAATAAGATTAACTCCCCTGAAGAAAAGAGTTAGATAAAAACATGAGCTAAGTGGAGAAATGCAAACATGAACATGAGACAACAATACGGAGCTTAGAAAGTTTATGTAATTTAATGTTGTTTCAGTCATAAAAAATCATTAGCTACGGAAACCAAAAGCAGCAGGACAGGCCATTCTGACAAAATAAACATAGATTATATCATGAAACAGAAAAAGGGTGCGTTATAAGAGATCATGACAACATAACCACATCCGCTTTTTAGCGCATCACATTCTATAACCTAGAGTGTTACTCTAAGCTTGACAACTATAGGGTTCTAGGCAGGAAAACAATTTTAATGGCATTATTACTCATCACTCGCATAATTTAAAACAATTAAAATACACTATTAACGCATTTAAGCCTGTGTGGACAAACCATAACTACTATGTCAACTGGGGCTGCACCATCATAAAAGAAATAGAAGATGCAACGTACTGTCCAACAACCAATCTGGATACTTCACTTGTCCAATCCTTCTTAGGCACTCTCATAGAAGGAAGATCGATAGTTGGCAACATAATCCGGTTCTAAAACATTCTGAACAAATCAATGCCTGCAGCGTCAGGAATTGTTTCCCATAATTAAAAAATAAAATAAAAATAATACCTGTACCAGCTGTGAGATTCTGTTGACAGAGTGCCTTAAAATCTTCACATATGTCCTTGATGTCCTCAATGTACTCATTAGCTTCATTGTGATATCTCAAAAGCAAGTCCCATTAAAAATTGAGGCGGCAGAAAACATGATTCAGTTTAGGAAGAAAAATAGTTAGATCTATGTATACAGTTTATTGGCTTTGCACAGGTGTACTTACCACCATAGAAAAGTTACAAGCATTGAGCCAGTTGTGATTTATTGAAATTGTATCTTCCTGAAACCATGATAAACACAATCAAGTCACCATGACCATAAGAAAACAAATCATATATTCATACCAAATTGTGAGCTTGATGGTACCACCCACTAGGAACAAAGATTATCTCGTTTTGATCTTAAGTACATTGCAACCAGCTAGTTTGAATATAGATATGCAAAGATAGAGACAAATTGAGACACTGATTTATAATGGTAACTTGCCTTCTTGAAGCCAGGAAAATTCATCTCACTATTATCTTCAAAGGTGTCATATACAGGATTTTTCACGTTCCTAGATGTAAACAGAGTGAGAAGTCACAAAATTATGAGGCAAAGAAAGGCTAAGATTTGGTCAATTTCCTATTAAGTGAATCAATAATGCATAATCAATGTATGGAAATTTTTGTACCTTCTTCACATTATCCCTTCAGAAAGACACATAATAAATCACGTCTACAGAAAATCGAATCGAAGAGTGAAAGTGAACTACAATCAACCATTCATCCAAGAAAATAAAAATATAGGAAAGATAATCTGCAATGGCAAACACATTCGCAAAATCATAAAGAACATGCATGGAAGCAACGGCAGTTGTTTGTAGCTAGTTAATGTGCCGTAAATTTTTTTACGAACAATGAGAGGAATTCTCCACCAAACAATTTTCATATACAGTGATAAATCCAAGCATCATACTCTTGTTTGTATGCCATGCGAAACCTTTCCAGAAACTTATAGTCCCATCTGATGCCAAATTCCAAAACCTAACTTAATCACCTTTTTTTTTTTTTTGCTTAAAGGTACTCATTTCTAAGAAATTTTTGTGCATATAACTCGGGATGCATAACAGTGGCGGAGCTAGTAATATTTTTAAAGGGGGGCAAAATTATATCAAGTAAAAGGGGTAAAAAGAAAATAGCACAATTTTTTCTTCATACAAAAGGGGGCAAGTTTTGATAAAATTGCACTAAAACCCCTAAATTCTTTAAAAAAAAAAAAAAAAGGCAATAGTAAGAAGAAAAAAATTAAAATCAAAGGGGGGCAATTGCTCCCTTTTGTTCCTATGTAGCTCCGCCAGTGATGCATAATAGAGAGTATCAACAAGAAAAGTAAACCTGGTGAAGAGGACATTAAAGTATCTTAAAGGGAGCTTAATTCTGGTTCTAGACATTATAATTTTCAAAGGGAACTAACTATTTCAGCTTCATGAAAAGTCAGCATTTGCAGAAGTGACCTTAGGGGTACATGGAGCTGCTTTGTTGGCACATTTTTATGAATACCCTCAACTATTACACATTCAAGATATTTGAAGGATTTAGGTAGCCTCTGAATATCTGGCCTGCAAGATGAAGAAAAGCAGCAACTGAGTCTGTGAGACATTCTGATCAGTAATACCAGCCCCAGGTTAGGTTAATGTGGTTGCATGAAAAATTGACTTTATGTACTCCCTCTGTCCCAATTTAAAGTTATAAAAATTCCCAAAAGGGTGTCCCATTTTAAAGTTCAAAATCCCGAAATGGAAAGTTTATAATACTTCTTTTTTCAATGGGCCCCACATGTCATACTCACAACAATTATCCACTAATTATTCCATATCCCACGTTCTCTCTCCTACCCACTTTCTATACTCACAAGTCACAACACCCTACCCCACTCACAATATTTTAATATAGAAAGTTCACTTTCTTAAATCTTGAACACAAAAGTTTTTTGAACTTTAAATTGGGACGGAGGAAGTATGTGTACAAATCTAGATATTCTGACTTGATGCCCAACAAATCTGGATACTTTACCCATCCCATCCCTTTTAGTCCCTCTTATTGTCCAATCCCATAAATCTACTACTGGGAAAGCAGGGGACAACTCTTCATCAGAATAAATGACCTGGCAGTAAAACATGATTCAGATTCAGTTTATGAAGAAAAATGGTTAGATGTTACATCTCTGTCTACAGTTTGCTGGTTTTGCACAGTGTAATTACCACCCAAGAAAGATTATAACCACTGAACCAGTTCAGTTGTGATTTCATTGTAATTGTATCTTCCTGAAAAACCCTGATAAACACACTTAAGTCACCATGACTATATGAAACAAAACACATATTCATACAACTAACTTCTATACTCAACATAAGAGAAACCGTGAGCTTAACAATGTTATGGAGATAATTTGATGCATCTTCCCATTAACACCACACCTGTTACGTGTGTGTCCCCATACAGAAGGACTGTTTGAACCCTCTTTCATATGCAGAAATAAATGCTTCTGCATCCTTTGATTTCTTTACATGCAAAATCAAAGAGGGTTAGTTTCACACGCTGACAAGAAAACAAACTTGCAAATCTAACTGAAATTTAAGCATACGAAATTGTGAATTTGATGGTACCATCCACTAGATTATCTCAATTTGATCTTGACTACATTCTAACTAGCTAGCCTGGTTATACATATGCAATGATTAGCAATCACCTGAGCATACATGAGGAGAAAATATAGAGACAAATTTAGACATTGATTTATAGGTAGCTTACCTTCTTGACAGCGTTCTAAAAGACCCCGCCTAAGGGCGCCTAGGCCCCGCCTAGGGGCTAGGCCTCTCTCCAACGCCTAGTTCTAAGCCCCGCCTAGGTCCCGACTAATCCCGACTAGTCCCCGCCTAGGCGCTAGGCCCGGCTCCGCCGCCTAGCATCCGCCTAGCGCTTTTTAGAACCTTGCTTCTTGAAGTCATGAAATCTCATCTCACCAACATCTTCAAAAATGACATATATAGGATTTTTCATATAATCCTAGACATGAAAAATCATAAAATTACAGACCAAATAAAGGCTAAAATTTGGTCAATTTTTAGTACTCCCTCCGTCCCAATAAGTGCTTCACCCTTTTGGGTGGGCACGCAAATTATGGAAATGGGAGGGAAAAAAATGTTGTGAGTGTAATTTGAAAATAGGAGAGAGAATTAATGGAGGGAATAGTAAATTATAATGGTGTTGTGAGTATTAAAATATGTAGGAGAGAGAATGAGTGGAGGAAATAGTAAAGATTCTTTGCCAAAAAAGGAAAGGTGAAGCTTCTAACGGGACGCCCTTTTGGGTAATTAGTGAAGCTTTTATTGGGACGGAGGGAGTATTAAGTATGAAATCAATAAAGCCTTAACCAATGCATGAATTTGTGTACCCTCTTCTAATTTCCCCTTCAGAAAAGACACCTACTGTAACAAATTAGTTAATGCGTTAAAGTTGTCATATCTTACATCCTAAAATTCAACAACTGCTGCACGGCAGCACCACATAACTCAATCTAATATCTAACGTTAGTCCCTTAACCATATCCCCACGCTAGTTTAATTTCTGTACTTTTTTTCGCTGCATAAAGCCTACTCTTCGGGAATTAAAAATACAATATTCATGCTAAATTTTATTTTCTTCAGGCATATACAACATAATATAAACAAAACAAAATAAACACATTTTTTAGTCAACTTAACCATTCTCAAAAATCAGAAATTGATATAAATCTTTTCCACGCTGATAAACCTAGAGGTTAACAGTTCGATTGTCAAAAAATTATTCAGATTGATTTGAAAATTGATCAAGTTGAGTGCATATTTCTCAAGCAAAATCGTTGATTCAGAGTAAAAAAGTTCACGCACCTGGACTCCGGAATTGCTAATCGAAAGCGAAGAAGTGCCGTCCGAACAACCGGTCGGTCGCCGTATATCTCTCGACATATTTATTGTAACCTAGTTCCTTACCGTTCACCCTCTCGATATATTCACTATGATTTTCAACTTCACGGCGGGTTGTAGCGCCAGAAACCCTCTATTTATTGTTTCAATTCAGCGTGGGGTCGAAGCAATTGACATTAGCGTCGGATTAAAGCTAGTGTTTATAACGGCTACTTGCTTCCGGCCCAGGCCCTAATTACGATTTTCTTTAATAAACGAGGAGGCGTCAATCAGATATATAATGGGCCTAGAAGCCCAATCATTATGATTATTGGGCTTAAACCCATTTCTCAAATATTATTACTCCTGTTCTAAAATGTTTGTCCTATCAAACTTTAACCATAATTTAATAGAAATTTAGATACCTCTATAATTTTAAAAAAAAATATTGTTCCACCTTTGCAATTAGTTTCAATAACAATTTTTAAAATTGCTTAGAGATGTCTAGATTTTCATAAATTTATAGTCAAAGTTTGATTGAGTAATCTTAAAAGACAAAAAGGGACAAATTTTTCAGAATAGAGAAAGAATACCAAATTACCATTATAAGGAGTAACATTTTTTTAAAGAAGGAAAAATGACAAATAAGTGTCCAAAGTTTTGGGAATATGCCGGTTGTGGTCTGATTTTTCAATTTCTACAATTTAGAGTTCAAAATTACCAAAATTAGGCAGCTAGGGATTTTTTGACAATTTTAATTTTCCTAATGTTACGTGTGCAAGGCACATGTCATTTAGTTGTCTTTTTATTTTCAACTAGATTGACTCCCGTGCGATGTACGGGGCATTACTATATATTCAAAAGAAAAAAAAAATTGAACTAAAATAAATCAAAAAATCAATTCGTATATACATTATGGAATACTTTCAGAAAGACTACATTGTCAGTACATAAAAATTAGAAAACAATAAAATAGGAATAAAACAAAAACTATAAGGAATACGCATTTCTCTATATACAATTCTGTAATATTTTATCATTTAAGAAAGTAAATAAAACACACGAACATGTTTATCACATACGAAATAAGGTATTGAAATTAGTAAAAAAAATTGAAGATTGGAAATCTAGATAAAAAAGGTGATATTTTATTTCTTTTTAATAAAGAGAAATTTTTAAATAAACGGCCCATTGTCGGCGCGTGAAGTAAACGCGCCAGAGAAATGTTGAAATTGCCCTTCTTATTAAAATTTATTAATATTTTATTTACTATGCTTCAAAGATTTTTTATTTAAAATTAAATAAATTGTTTGATATATCAAACTAAAATAAACACAATAACCATATTACCCCATCTCACTTATTAAATAGAAACCAAAATCCACATTCATCACAATCCCCTATATATAAAAATTATTATTATATTAAATAACCATATTTACTTTATAAATACACAATTGTTTCATTTATAAAAATTCAACACCATTCCAACTCATCATCCTATTCCCCACCACTTTTATTTTATTTTATATTCTTTATTTTTATGATCTTTAAAATTATTATTATTATTATTATTATTATTATTATTATTATTATTATTATTATTATTATTATTATTATTATTATTATTATTATTATTATCATTTATAATTAAAAATAAATACTTCACACTTATTTAATTTTTACTAAAAAGATATTGAAAAAAATGAAAATTAACAAAAGATAATTAATAAATTTATATTTAAAAAAGAGGCTTTTTTTCTCTCTGTCCAAATCAAATGAAAGAAGTATCTATTTAAAGAGAAACAAAAATTATGAATTTTGGTGTTAAAAAAAGTTTTAAAAAAATAATTTATTATAAAATAATTGAGGGTTAAGAAGGCGGATGGAAAAAAAAATCGATAATCCAGCCAATCAAATGGCAACACGTGTCAAAATTTAAAATTTAAATTTTAAATTTTAAATTTTAAATTTTAAATTTTAAATTTTAAATTTTAAATTTTAAATTTTAAATTTTAAATTTTAAATTTTAAATTTTAAAATTTAAAATTTAAATTTAAAATTTAAAATTTTAAAAATGATGACCACCTTTCCCGATATTCGTCTTTCTTAATAATTTATTTACTATTATTTAGTTTTTTCAAATAAAATAAATAAAATGTTTGATGTATCGAACTAAAATCAACTCAATAACCATATTACCCTTTCCAAATCATTATTTTATACCCCATCAATTTTATGTTATTATTATTTTTATCATTATCTTCTACCCCCTCAAACCCTCTTTTATTACCACAACCTTGTTATTATATATAGATAGATTATTATTTTCATTTATAAGTAAAAATAAATCATTCACACTTAATAAAAATAAATTTATATTTAAAAAATAGAATTTTTTTTCATTGTCCAAATCGAATGAAAAATTCTCTATTTAAAGAGAAAAAAAAATTAACACCAACCCAACTAATTGTCCTATACCCTACCACATTTACTTTATTTTAGATTCTTTATTTTTATGATTAGTAAAATTATTATTATTCTTATTATTATTATTATTATTATTATTATTTTCATTTTTAAGTAAAAATAAATACTTCACACTTACTAAAAATAAATTTATGTTTAAAAAAGAGGATTTTTTTTAATTGTCCAAATCAAATGAAAATGTCTATATTTAAAGAGTAAAAAAATTATAAATTTAGGTGTAAAAAAATATTTTAAAAAAGATGATTTTTTTTATTATCATTTATAATTAAAAAAATTACTTCACACTTAATTAATTTTAACTAAAAAGAATTTAAAAAATTATTAAAGGATAATTACCAAATTTATATTAAAAAAAGAGGATTTTATTTCTTTGTCCAAATCAAATGAAAGAAGTCTCTATTTAAAGAGAAAAAAAAAATTATGAATTTTGGTGTAAAAAAAAAAATAAAAAAAATTATTTTAATATATAATAATTGAGGTCAAAGAAATGGGATAATTTTTTTTTTCGAAAACCGTCCATCCAATCAGGTGATGACATGTGTCAAAATCAAAAAAAAAAAAAAAAGATAAAGTTTGAGTTAACGCCCCATTGTCGGCGAGTGTGTACACGCGCCCGGTAAGTTACTGAAATGCCCCTCCCCAGGTACGCGACACGTGTCCCACCTGAATTAAAAAAAAAAAAAAAATTGGCCAATAACACGCTGCCACGTTGCATTTTAGCCTTTTTTAATTGCTTTCTTGCCACCGCGTGAAATGACGAAAATACCCTCGATGGCCAAACAATTACCGAAACCTTGTTATTATATATTTATAGATTTACTTGGTCTTTTTGTCATTTCACTTTACGCAGAGTGGACCCCAAATTAGCCAGATTGTTCACACCCCTAACAAACATGAAGAACATGATTAAATCCTCAAGGGGACATGCGTACTGCTGCAATGAGAAAGCACTGCAGAGCTTATAATGGCTATGTAATTTATTGTTGTTTCAGTTTTCCAAAATCAATAGCTACGAGAGAGAGAGAGGCCATTCTACCAAAATAAACATAGATTAAGCAATTCAAGTCTGCGTGGGACTAACGCAACGGCTACTTGGTTTCCGGCACAGGCCCAACAAGGAACTGATAGCGTCAATCAGATACTGGGCCTAGAATAGATGCGCTAGCATTATTATTGGGCTTTCTCAAATATTAATATCAAATTATTCCCTTCAATTCAAAATAACAGTAGTTTTAGCAATTTCGCAAATTTTAAGTAAATTAATTATTATCATAGTTTATTGAACAAAGAGCCAAATATATTCTTATAATTGTCTATTTCACCTATAGTATTTTGAATAGGAGGGAGTACTAATATATTAGTAACTTTTTCTATAATTGGTTTAATTGTTAAGATACTCCCCTTCTCTCTCGCACACAAATACAAAAACATTTTAGAATAAATTTTCTTGAAAATTTATACTCCCTCCCCTTGTCAAATGTCCAAATTTTATTTTCAGAGACCTTTGCTAAAGAAAATTATCCTTATATTGGAAATTCTTACTTTGCAATTTGCTGATAGGTTAAAGCAAGTGGATGCGACAATAGAGGGTAGGGGTGAGCAGAAAAATCAAAAAATTGAAAATAACCGAATAAAATCGAAAAAATCGACGCCAAAAAATTGTACCAACGGTTAATTGGATAGGTACGGTTTATGAAATATTGAAAAATCGAATCTATCGGTTCGGTTTGGGATACATGATTTCACACCGATTACTCATACCGAACCGTACCGATATGCTTCTAAATAATAAATATTCGTAATATTTACTATAATTTTACATCTATTCAATTTTCATATATATTAAATAAATAAAAAGTATCTTCAAGATTTACAAGATTTAGTAAATCTTGTCAAAGTCAAAGCCAATTAGCCAAATTAAATAAATATCCTTTAACCTCATAGGCTCACATCGCTTGAGAATATCCTTTAATTTGGTCAATTAGTAAATTAGCCAAATTAAATATGACGCATATTTGTATCATCCCCCATCGCTTGATCGGCTGATCGCAATTCGCAATATCGGTATTGATATATATTTTGACAATGTGGGTGGAGAAATGCTTGATGCGGCGCTTGTCAAGTCTGTATAAGCAAGGGAAGATTGTGTATGTGGAAAACATGAATGAAGGGTTGGAGAGTGCTCCGGCTGCGTTTGTTGGCTTGTTTTCTGGTAAAAATGTTGGAAAGCAGGTTGTTTTTGTTGTGCTTTTAAGGTTGCCGTTATCTTCTCAAGGTTGTGTAGTATGATGAATAATTGTGTTAAAATATTGAACCATTTGTTGGGTGTCAAAAAAAAAAAAGATTGATTTTAAGATCGAATATTATCGAACCGACACTTACCAAAGTCGAAAACCGACTACACCAAACCGAGCTAAAACCGAGTGGTGGCGGTTTGTTAAAATTAGAAACCGAATACTTTTGGTTCGATAACGGTTTTAGCCTAAAATCGAGCCAAACCGTATCGAGCACACCCCTAATAGAGGGAGTTCACTGTTATACGTGATATAATTGGACTTTGTTCTAAGTAGTGGAGGAGCCAGAAATTTTAAGAAGGGGTAACAATTGTTCAGGGAAAATTATTATATAGAATTTGAAATAAAAGAGGGTTAAAATGAAATACTTGATTTTTGGGGTAGGCCATCTTGGTTTTTGTATACTAGTGTCATATTTTCATGGCCGGGCATGGAGATGAAAAGGCATCAGCTCCTAGGGCCAGTTTACTGGGAAACAACTGATTTAACCCAACGTTGGCTTATTTTCCTGCTGGAAAAGGTTTGTGGATCCTAGGTCCAGTCATACTTCATCCGTCCCATCCCAGAATCAGTAATCAATTTTTATTCTCATTACATTTATTTAGAGACAGAGGTTACAAAGTCAATTTTATTTGTTTTTATGGCTTCACAGGATCTTTTTATATGTTAAATGCAAAGTTTGTCAAATACTGGTGTGGGATAGTTTCTCTAACAATATATACAGTACTTCTTATAATGCACTCTATTTATCGAGTCATATATTTTTCGTTGTCGTAAGATTTGAATCAGCGTGTGAACGAAAGGGGTCAATTTACAACACTAGAAGTTGCTCTTTCAACGACGATAGCTTTATTTTGAGAAATAAACCTATTCTCCACGATGGACGAACAATAATGTTCGCATGTTTCTATATATCCATTTCACTCATCATCTTAATCAATTATGTGAAAGGGAAAATAAGAAGAAAAAGAATCTATCTCTTTATACATTTCTAACAGCTAACTATCCCTACAAAATATTTTGCATTCAAAACTAAATTATTGTTTTCTTGAAGGATAATTATCAGAAGACGACGAATACGCTAGAGAAGAATTCGAAGAACCTTGGAGAAGCAACAGCTGAGCAGGTGTGACAGAGGACGATGAATATGTCGAAGCCCCATTAGAAACTTTTGAGCCTTTATTGGTCTGCTTATGGGCCAAATCACTACCTGTCATGGGTTCATGTCTAATCTCCTTCAATAATGCCACTACATCTTTCATTGTCGGACGATCTTCTGACCTGTTGCTAGTGCACAGAAGGGATATCCCCAACGCTTGCAGCATTTCTTGTATTTGTGTGTCCGGATTGCCATGCAGCTTTGGATCAATGATGGCTACCGGGTCCTTCTTGCTCTTCAAGTGATTCCGGACCCATTGAATTACGTGTTGATCTTCTGGGAATGATGGATCCACCGGCTTTTTACCCGTTATGATTTCTAGTAAAACTACTCCATAGCTGAAGACGTCGCTCTTTTCCGTGATTTTTAGCATGCAGGCATATTCTACAAGAACAAGAAAAGCTTTAGATCATTTAACGACAAATTATGAGACCAAAATTGGAAACATGATCAGACAATAATTCACATTAGTCAAGTTTACCACTGATCTAAAAGTTTAAGCCGATGAATAGGGGTCGAACGATGAATATCAAATCTTAATAATAACAAAAAGAAAGGGAAAATTAAAATTAAAATTACCTGGAGCCATGTATCCATAAGAGCCAGCAAATTGGGGGTTTACTGAAAATGAACCATTGTCATCCTCTAGCAATCGAGCCAGCCCGAAATCAGCTAAGCATGACTCATATTGGTCGCCTAACAGTATATTTTGTGCCTTAACGTCACGGTGGAGGATAGGCGGCACACAGTCATGGTGCAAATAAGCTAATCCCTCCGCCACGCCCAAGGCTATCTTGAACCGGATCTCCCACTCCACTGTTTCTCCGACTCCCTCGTGTAATAATGCACCTAATGTACCATTAGGCAAAAAGTCATAGAACAATAACTTGGTCTTCCTGTTGGCAGCCCAACCCAGTAAACGAACAATATTCCGATGGCGGATCCGTGCCAGTGTCGCAATTTCCGATGAGAATGCGGAGGCGGAGTGATTTTCCGATGTCTGGAATCTTTTCACGGCGATGGTCAGTCCGGATAAGAGTTTAACTCGGTAGACTAGGCCGGAATGTCCCCGGCCCACTACGTTGCCAGATGTCAAGCTCTTTGCCACGTCGCAAATTGACAAGTCGAGCTTTTGGTATAACGTGACCTCCCATGGTGGGCCCATTTCCACGTCAAGGTCTTCTTCGAGATCGGTCTTGCGGGCGCGTAGCCTTCCCCCTGCGATTATGTAGAGTGCGGCAACGAGTAGAACACACGCGACGCCTAACAGCACCACCATCGCCACCCTGGCAGCCCTGCTGTGTCTCGACGCGCCTCCCTTTTCGGCAGCACATTGACTACCGGAAAAGCACAAGGATGGATTGCCTGCTAGAACGCTCAGTGGCAGCTTTGAGAAAAAGGTTGTGTCGGGCACGTGACCTGAAAAATCGTTGTGCGATATGTTCAGTACCACGAGATTTTGGAGATCCGATAGATACTGAAGGTCGCCGGAGAGTTGATTGTGGGATAGATCTAGCACTCCTAGCTTGTCAAGTGCGGCGAATTCTGACGGAATGTTGCCGGAGAGTTGGTTGCAGCTCAGATTTAATGCGATCTCCAACGCTGGGATCTTACCCAAACTAGCTGGGATACTGCCGGAAAGTTGATTGCTGCTCAAATCAAGTAACTGAAGTTTCCCACAGGAACCTAGTTCGGTCGGTACCGCACCGGAAAACCGGTTCTTAGCTAGAACGAGTTTGGTGAGTGAATCAAGTGAGCCGAGACTCGGACTCAGTGTGCCTTCAATGAGATTGTCGGAGACGTCAACGAACTGCAGGGACACAAGCTCGTTCAGATTCGCCGGCAGGTTTCCTCCAATAGAGTTAGAATGTAAATCGAGAAACGTCAGATTGCTGCAGCCCGAGATCTCCGGTGGTATTACTCCGCTCAACCTGTTTGATCCAAGATCCAAGAAATTTAAATTCTTCAACATTCCGATCTGTGATGGAATCTGTCCAATTAGGTGATTATTGCTAGCCCTAAACCGAATCAGCGAAGATGAATTCCCAATCTCCGGTGGAATTTGGCCTGACAAATTGTTTGACAGCAGTAACAATTTGTTCAGCTTCTGCAAATTGAATATACCTCCAGGAATTGGCCCAGTCAAAGCATTTTGTGACAGATCAATTGCTTCGAGATTGCGACAAGATGATAATGAGGAGGGTATATCGCCTCCAAGATGGTTCTGCCACAAGAATAACAGCGTCAGATTTTGGAGATTCCCAAATTCCGACGGAATGTTGCCGGTGATTTGATTGTTGTCAAGCTCAATATGAGTGAGGCTGCGGCAATTCCCAATTTGGATAGGAATTTGACCTGACAGTTGATTGACACTGAACTGAAGTTCTTGCAATGAACTCAAGTTCCCCAACGTGGCCGGAATGCTTCCGGTCAGAGTATTCATCGAAACATCAATCAGAACCAACTCTTTGCAGTTGCCAAGCTCCAGTGGAATCATGCCAACCAAATTGTTCTGCCATAGCAAGAGGTTCTGCAACTTCTTCAGATTACCCAACTTGCTCGGGACAGATCCCGATAGCGAATTCTCATACAAGTAGATGTTCTCGAGCTCGGTGCAGTCACCGAGCTCGGGAGGTATCTGGCCGGAGAGGAGGGTGGTATAGATAGCTAAAGTTTGGAGCCTCTTGAGGAGCCCTAAACTTGGAGGGAGGAACCCAGAGATGCTTGTTTCTGCAAGGCCTAACATGACCAGATTAGTACAATTACCAATTTCTCTAGGCAATGAACCTTCAAGATTCTTGTTTCCACCAGCTCTGATAACTTCAAGCTTCTTCATATTCCCGATGGTGCTCGGAACAACGCCGCTGAGCTGATTATCGTATAAAAACAACGATATCAAGCTTGTCAGGTTGCCGATTTCCGTCGGAATAGCTCCCTCGAGGTGATTTGTATTGAGATATAGCTGCTCTAGCTTTGGCAATTGACATATCTCACTTGGGATTTCACCGGTCAATGCATTCTCACTCAAGTCCAAGTTACTCAATTCTTGAAGCAAACCAATCTCTTTCGGGATCGAACCTGTAAGGTTCGTTCCCGATAGAACAAGCTTATTCAAAGACAACAACAAAGTAAAATTCGACGGAACATTTCCAAGCAAATCTACATACCTCAAGTCCAATTCAACAACATTCATGTTAAAGTTGCAAGTGACCCCAAACCACCCGCACGGAGTTTCATCCGTGGGGTCCCAAGTATTTAAGGCTTCTATGGATCCCTTCAAGGTAGCTTTCCACGACAAAAGCGATTCGCCTTGGGGGTTGACGGCGGAGGAAAACGGGAGTAAGAGGATAAGAAAGAAGAAGTTTAAAAAGGACAAGAAGTGCCATGGATGAACAGGCATTACAAATTTAGTAAGCTACAAACTCCGATGAAAAACAGAGCAAAGAAAGGAAGGTATGTATGTGTATAAGCCTAGGGAGAGACAATTCAAGAAAAACCAAATCATTTGTTTTGTGGGATATCTATGGGGATTAAATAAGGTTGTACTATAAACAAATGAAAAAACAAAGCTTTAATAAAAATAAAGAGACCCAGAAACTCGGGATCCAAGAACAGCTAGGCCATGATGTTTGGGCAGTGAGAAAATGGAATTTTAGATGGTTGTTTTTAGGGATTTGTTTATGGAGGTAAGGTGAGGTTGTGGCCTTGTGGGTGGGAAGATGACTAGTTTTTGGTATGTTATTTTAATTCAAATGCAGAGCCAAAGATGGTGACAGTGCTTCCCCCATAAAATTTTGTTGCAGTATGGAACTTTTATGCCTTCACATGTGACCTTTTACATGCTCTTTCATGGCTTCATTTTCTCTTAACTTTATGAGAGGTATTGGCATGGCAACGTCTCAATTTGGATTTTTGACAGTTGCATCATATCCAGCCATTTTTCAGTTTTGTTTGTGTCTTTTTCATTGTTTTGTATTCAGTTCCTCCCATTAGTCCTAAAATAATACTCCCTCCGTCCCATTTCATACTTCACCAATTTCCCATTTCATACTTCACCAATTTGAGGTTGCACGCAAATTAAGAAAAAAGGTAAGTGGAGAAAGTGTTGTGAGTATAAAAGTAAAATAGGAGAGAGAATTAGCGGAGGGAATAGTAAATTTGAAAAGTGTTTTGAGTATAAAAGTGAAATAGGAGAGAGATTGAGTGGGTGGAATATTAAAGATTCTTTGTCATTTTAGGAAAGGTGAAGTTTTAACGGGACATCCATTTTGGCAAAAGGTGAAGCTTGAAATGGGACGAAGGGAGTATTAAAATTTGCTCGATTGATTAAAAACAAATTTGGATATTTATTTTCGAACGAGCATTTTGTTAATGTGGGGCGCTAGTTTCACATGATGAAACCACCTTATTACTGCACCAAAGATTGGCCTTCAACGGATTTCGAATCGCTTTGTAAAATATTTTGAAGGAATGTAAAAAAAAAAAAGATTTTATTACCTTGTATAAGTTTCACATGCATTATTAAATGTTTTACATTATATTTTAGTGCAAAAATGTATTTTTACCTTCAAAATATTTTACATTGATGGTAGATTTTTTACATTTCGGTGTCTGATTTTTAACGGTACACAAGACTAGAAGTAGTATCAATTCTAATAAAAGCAATATTAGTAGGGATCTGGGACTGCAGTAAGTAGAACTGTAAAGTAATTGAGACTGTGGCTGTTGAATCGCATGATATAATTGTCTTTTCGTCTCTTGTTCCCACCAATGAGACCGTTTATTTGAAGGAAATTGAATATGGGTCATTGATGCAGTAGGAATGCGGGTCCTATGGGGGTAATGGTAGGTGAACGGGATATTTCGTGATGGGCCGGGCCCAATACATATCTACGAGCTATGGGCTATCAAGCCCACCAATGGATCAAGATCAATGAAGCCCATCAAGGTTTGGAGACATGGCCCGTCGATACGCTAGATGGCGGTCGTCGCCAATGAGCGACCAAGCCCATCTAACGACGAGCCTTCTCTTCACCAGCCAGAATCCTTTCCAACGTAGAACGACGGTCGTCGCCATTAAGCGATCTGACTCGCTTGTCCACTCGCTCATCAAGTTTTGATAAGTCGACGACCTTCCTGGACGTACAGCTCCAAGGTCGTCCCTTCACTTAGCTTCCTCAATAAGCTTGATTTTAGCCATATTGGGGTAAAGTCAGACCTGACACTGGGACATTCTGTGCTTGCAATCATGGAAGCAGTAATAACGCCAAAAGGTACACAGGTTGACTTTCCTTTTTATAAGGCAAACCACTTATCCGTGTCAGACACAACAGTGTCTTTGCATAGGCGGAGCAATCATGGCGTGACACGTGTACGCCTAGGGTACCAAGATGATCCAACGGTTGGCAGCAACCCAATCCAACGGTTCAGATGGAAACCCTAATATCACCTCATCCACTATAAATATGGGAACAAAATCATGGACTAAGGTAATGCATTTCTGCCTATTTACGTACACACCCACTCTCCATATTATTATCATTATTTTCCAGTCCATACACTGATTCTCACGCCGAGGGCTTGGGAAGGCCCCCAGCTTCACTGCTTCTTTTCCTGTGGTGTGCAGATCACAAGTCAGCTCAATCAACTCGCTGGACATCAATACCTGAGCCCAAACACATTCCTGCGCCATCAGTAGGTATACTAAACATAGGTGTGGGAAAGGCTTTGTGAGGACTGAGGAGTGAATTTTGGGTCATAGTTTAGACATATAGCAGAAGAGCATATATAATTTTAGCATATAGGGGATGATATAAGTAGAAATGTCAAGATCCCAAGTTAGTGTTTGGGATCTAGATCTAAGTAGTGAGCCTGGAGGCATATTAGAACACTCCAAATTAAGTTTTGTAGGTGTCACCTTCAGGGGACAAGATCTGTTTAATTTTTTACATTTATATTACTCATCTTATCTCTATTTATCTCATAATCCTTGAACACCAATCATATAATCAGATCAAGTAGACATTTCCCATAAATTCTACTGTTATATCACTGAAATAATTATATATGCTCCATTCTACGTGGTTACATATGTATTTGATTACTGCCGATGAGCGTTTGATTTAATGGCATAGGCCTTTTCTCGCAAAGGTCAAGGGTTCAAACTCCATCCCTTATACTTTGTATATTTTTTGTTGACAATATTTCAGCCTAGAGGCAATAAAAGAGATCCAACCATAGACCTTATACGGAAAAAGAAAAATAGCAGGTATTTAAATACTCTCTCTGTCCCCGAGTGAATGTCTGAAAAAAAATTCAAATTGCTCTCGATCAAAAGCAAATTTAAAAGAACAATTAGAGTTGGCAGCATGAAAGTCTTGATGAGCAAACTGGCGCAGTAATGGTGCCTGCAAGAGTATGAATGAGGGGTGCCCATTTTGACTTAATGGTGGGTATGAGATGTACAAGATGAAGAATCATTTTTAGTTTATTTGTTTTTGAAATGTAGATCGCAATGAGTTAGGAGGTGATCACGTGATGTCGCGTGACCGGAGATATAATTTTGGATTTTGGTTTACTTCAACCTCCTCCATGTTATCGCATCTCTCGTCGTCGTGATTATGATTAATTAATTAAGCAAAACTTAAACTAGGTTATAACTCTGACCACACTGAGAATCTAAGCACGAGATGAGAGCAAGGGTTGCTTGCACTGTTGCACATGAGAAATTAAAGAAACAAAGTGAGGGATAGGAGTATGTGTGTGCGTGTGACTGTGTGAGAGAGAAAGAAGAGAGAGAAGACGAATTATGCACGATTTATCTCTCCATTAGGCTCCGTTGTTTGCCAAATGTTTCTCCTTTATGTTTCTCCTTTTTCGCCGTAAAATTACTTACCAATTTTTTCTCAGTAAAACATTTTTCAAAAATGGTAACACCTTTACATACATAACTTTTCATATACCTCACATTACCTATCCCACTCACCACCACCACCACCACCCATTGCACCCCCCACTCACCACCACCACCCAACCCCCACCCCCTGCCCCCCCCCCCAACCACACACCACCGGATCAAAAAAAAAAATTAGTCATTTAAAATTTATTTTTAACAACTCCACTCACCCACCACCAACCCTTGTCGGGTCAAAAAACTAAATTAATCATTTAAAATTTACTTAAAAAAATATGTAAGTCATTTTATGCCGAAAATGGGAAAAATATTTTTCAAAAAACGTTTTACGAGCAAACAAACGGAGCCTTTAGTGTCTCCTTAATTTCAAAGGGAAAGTGTTCTAAAGTAAACACTCCATTAACAAATTAACACTAGTTATATAGCACTAACCAATATATGGGGATTTCTTTTATTGGCCTATTATCCTTCTTTTTCTATTTGTATTTGCTTTTTTAATAAAGAAAATTTCAAAAATTGCCACTACCCATTGAGCAAATCTTCAACATATATTTTTCTCAATAAATTTGATATCAGATCAAATATTTTATATATACCACTAGTGATTCAATGCTAATATAGCATATGATATTCTAATGTCAGCTCGAATATATTATAACCGTTGCATCATTAATAATATTCATTATGAAAAAATGTATACTTCCTCCGTCCAGTTACATACTTCACACTTTCTATTTTGGGCGTTCAATTACATACTTCACACTTTGTCTCCTACATTATTTTAATACTCATAACACCATTATAATTTACTATTCCCTCCACTCATTCTCTCTCCTATTTTACTTTTACACTCACAACATTATATCATTATTTTTTTCCTTAATCCACGCGTGAACAGTAACTGTGAAGTATTAACTTGGACGGAGGGAGTATATATAAAAGATTTGGTCTCTTTTATCTTTTATCATTAAATGTGTTTTTGCATTTATGCTGTTGAAAAACAATTTTATTTTTTTAATTAAAAATGAATACTCCCTTCTTCCCATTAATAGCTTCACTTTTTATCAAAACGGGTGTCCCGTTAAAAGCTTCACATTTTCTAAAATGACAAAGAATCTTTTACTATTCCACCCACTCATTCTCTCTCCTATTTCACTTTTATACTCACAACACTTTTCAAATTTACTATTCCCGCCACTCATTCTCTCTCCTATTTTACTTTTACACTCACAACACTTTCTCCACTTACCTTTTTCCTTAATTTGCGTGTCATGCTCAAAATGGTGAACCTATAAACGGGACGGAGGGAGTATTATTTATTTAGAAACTATGAATAAGTGAGGAGTTGGCTTAGTGTGCAAGGGTCTAATATATGTTTGCATGTGCATGCGCATGACAAAGAGAAAAGAGCAATAAGAAGCAAAGAGACCCTTACTCCTTGTGCCCTCACATTCAAAATCCTCATCAGTTTAACGTGAACTTGAAGCTTAATTGCCCCTGATTAACACGTACTCCAACTATCATTGTTAGCACAACTCTAATCATGACCCTTGCTATTTTTCCTTTTAATACAAAACTATGCTTACACATGTCATCTTAATTGATGAGTTTCTTTTTTATTTTTGAAAATTTGACCTGAAAAAATGAATGTTTATTTATAGTACCCTAGTCTCAAAATAATTATCTTATTTGACTTGTCAATATTTTTTAAAAAAGTTTTTTAATAATTTGTGTATTGCTTATACAATAATAAAATTGTATCAAATCTGTTTCTTTATCTAGAAATGCAATATTTATATCGGAATGAACTTAAAAGAAAAGTGTGACATTTATTAGGACGGATGGAGTATATAACTTTATCCATAAATGATTTCTTATAAAAAAATCATTTGTATTAAAAAAAAATTAAACTAAAAAATTGAAAGTGTATACTAACAATGGTATTTAATTTTGATTCAATTAATATACTTCCTTTGGCCTCAATTATAAGTAAAAGAAAATTAATTTCACATACATTAATAATGTAATTGAAGTAGTGTAATTGTATTGATATTATAATAAAAATATGTTCATAATTACAATTTTTTTTTATAATAAAAAAAAGTAAAGAGATCAACAATTACCTTTCAAATTAAAATAATCAACCGGATGAATGAAGGGATTTTGTAAGTAGATTGCTCTCCTTCTCTTCAGTATAATTTTTTTTCCTTCAAATTTTGTTATGTTGAACTGAAGTGGGGATTCAAATTTCGCTTGAACTCGCGAAATGAGGTAGCGAGTTCACTTAAAATCACTAAATCGAGTAGCGAGTTAATATTACGTGAAATATATTTAAATTTCCGTAATATTTACTAGAATTACAAAAAATAAAAAATAAACTCATTACTTGGAGTAACGAGTTTAGGCGAATAAAATATGAAATCGCTATATGAAATATCGAATTTAAAAAAAAAATGGACATTTTAACAATTAGTTTGCAAAAGTTGTTATTTTTGAGAAATATTTATTTAAAAAGAAATATTTTGTGAAAAAAAAATATCATATTAGAACTAGAAAGATATAAGCTATGGAAATGGATGAATGATTGAGACCTTTTCCAAGAACTGTTGATGTGGGGACTTATATTTCAATTTCAATTTCAATGTTAATTTGAGTCACATTTTGAAGGCAACCGTCATGTGTTAATGGGACCAATATTTGGCTACATTTGTTTGTCCTATAGATCATCTTATTATCCTTGTCCTTCCTAGCCTTATTTCCAGGTTATAATTGATTGGGTTGGGTGACCCCTAATAATTGATAACAAGTAAGTTACTACTCCCAATCCATCAATCTCAATCTCAATCTCATGACCCACAATATTTTGTTGCCTTTTCTTCTTATTGTTTGCTTCCAGAATTCCGAGCCAACCCGGTCCTGCTCATAGGGGCCTCCTCCGGCTACCTCCTAGGAAAAAAGGCCTCATCTGTCGGCAAACAAAAAAAAAATGTCATTGCAATGGTGATGAACATTTGACAATTTGACACCGCTCCTTTCGAGCTATCCTCCTTTTTTTTTTTTTTTTTTTTTTGCAATAAAGTCCGTTAAAGCCACATATTCCTACTTTAACGAGACAAATTTTAACGTTAATTAGTAGGAATATTCACAACTATTAAAACAATCTCAACAAAAAATAAAAAAATGAGAAGATCTGATAAATCAAGTAACGCTCGTGGGACAGGAGCACCAGTTTACAGGACTGGCTGTTGAATTGCATGGAGTTTTAATTTATTACTAATTTAAAAATATAAAATGATATTTATTTTAGTACGGACGAAAAGAAAAATATTTATTTAAGCAAATAAAAAAAAATGAAGATGCCCTCCATCCCTATCTGAGGTGTCTAACTCTTGCTTTGGTTATAAGTTTGTAGTTATTTAATAATGGCTTGCATGGGTGTTCAAAGTTGAATAATAAAGAGATAATATTCACTTTTGAAACTAAAAAAGATGGTCTTTTATTCGAGATACATTATAAGTTTCAGAGTTCCTCAAAGTGGGCATGTGGGAGTGATGTACATTTTTAATAAGATGCAGTCCAAGTTAGGACAATGCACATTACATAAATAAGGATTTCCAATACCAAATCAATGACTCATGACCCCCTTTTTTTTTTTTTTTTTTTTGTAAAAAACAACCCCCCCCACCACCCACCCCCCCCCACACACACACACACACTTTTTTAAAATGGAACTATATATTCTTCATATTGTTGAATATTGTGTACATAATTTCATTTTTACAAGCATAGTAATCTTTCTAAATAAAGCGATTTACTTGTTTGGCAATTTTTTTATATCATGTTAAAATTGTACTAAAATATTTCTTTCATAAAAATACATTACTATAATCCTTTCATCCTATCTCAAACCAGATTAATTTTTTGGGCTGATGATTAAAGAAAAATAAAGTAGGAGAAAAATGTTGTGAATATGGAAATTAAAATAGGAGAGAAAATAAATGAGAAGAATAGTAAGGCTTCATTTGTTTTTCATTTTCAGCTTTTATTCAGATCTGAATGAGTGGATGCATCAGACATAACACAATTCAAACTGTTTTTTTTTTCTCTATTCATATCTGAATGTCTCTTATTTTTCGCTTAATTTTCAGATATAAAAATATCACTTATTTGCCTCTTAATTGAATTTTTTCATATATATATATATATATATATATATATATATATATATATATATATATATATTCCATAAACTCGTAATTTCAAAAATATCAAAGTCAAACGCTAGATCAGCAACCATTCATCTCATATCTCTACTCCATTAAATATCGTAACCCTAATTTCAGATGTGAATTTCGATAAATATTCAAACAGTTTAAGTAATTCAAAAATCAGTGTTCATACGCTAACTATTGTCAGTTCAGACAAATTCAGACATGAAATCAGATTTCAGCACTTAACACTTAAAAAAATCAAACGTCACCTAAGTTAATTATTGCTGTAAATATAAGACTGAAAAATAGGATAGAGAATAAGTGCGAGGAATAGTAAAGATTATTTGTCATTTTGAAAAGTTCGGTTTGAATGAAGTGAGACGGACAAAAATAAAAATAAAAAATTGATAGTATTTTGTTGATAGATAAAAGAAAGTGCACATCATTATTTTATTTTTATGAGACAAAGTAAGTATAAATTGATTCATTTTATAGATATTTCAGAGGACATCAATCATACAACTTATGGAGTTCTTTTTATTGAATATTTTTGCATGCATGGATTTGGTAATCAAATCATATGTTAAATTGGTGGGCATAGAGCAATTATTGAGAAAGTATGAAGATTGCTTTACTCGTTAATGGGTTTGTCAACTAATAAATCTTTTGGACTATTGACCAAACTTTTGTTCTACAAGTGGATGATTGATCATATTCCTTTAGATTTTATAATTCCAAGCATCTTCATTGATTTATTTGTATGGATTGATTAAGAATATGCTTGAATAATACTTAATAGAATCCTAGTTTAATTCCCGCTAATTATGAAATTCACTCATTATTTAATGTCATTAATTAAATCAATTAAGAACCTGTTTGGTAAAACTGAAAATTAAGCTCTGAAAAATTAGAGCTGGAAAAGAGGAGCTAAAATAATTAGCTTACAGAATTTTAAAAGTTTATATTTGTTTGATAATGACAAGTTAAATATATCTTAATTCAATGAAAATTTCAACTAACACTCAAGAATTTTGTTTGTATTATTTTCTTATCAATTATATTTTTCTCCATATATTCCCAAATAAGTAGTTTTATTTTTTAAAATAACAAAAATTATATTCCAATAGTTTAAAAAATACAAAATAAATAAATTATCATTTATAAAATAAATATTATGAGTTTAATCATCAAACTATTTTAAAACTATTCTATTTTGGACAAGAAAAATATTATTTAAATATTTCTTATTGATACTTCATTAGTCTCATAATAAATGTTAGTTTGATTTTTCTTCCTCAACTTGAGTAAACTTTATGAGAAAAATAAATAAGTATTTTAAACATGACATACAAATGAAAATAAAACATATTCTAAAAAAAAAACTTTAAAATAATATAGCTTATATAAAAGAATAAAATATCACAAAAAAATAAAATTTTAGGTATAGTAAAATATAGAATATGTTGTTAGATAGATTTTAACTCATTCCTTTTTTTCTCTTTTCCCCTCTTACATTGATAAGACACCCATTTCTAGCTTAAAATTAATAGCTATTTTTAATACATTATTAAGAGTTGTTCTTGTGTGAAACTAGTTCTAAGATAAGCTATCCTAGAACTTGTTTTGCTAAAGTGCATTTTCTAGTACAATAAAGTGTTTGTTGCAATATAAACAAAGTGTCTGTTCTATTATGACACTAATAAACACATTTAAATCGGTTGTAATGTTAAATAATGCGGTGATATTGTTGAAAAATAGTGTCTGTTGTAGTGTTAAAAAATGTATGTTGTAGTATTGAAAAGTGCCTCTTGTAGTATTAAAAAATGTCTGTTGTAATATTGAAAAGTGTCAAAGTGAATTAAAAAACACATGCCCCTGTTGTAGTGTTAAAATATGCCTCTTGTAGTATTCAGAAGTGCCTTCTGCAGTATCAAAAAGTGTCAGGTGAGTTTCAATTATTTACAATGTTAAAATGTGCCTGTTGTTGTATAGAAAACTGTCTCTTATAAGTTTCAATTATTTACAAAAATGCCACCGCACATTTTGAGTAGTTTTATTTATTTACAAAAATGCCACCGTGCCTATTTAAAAACACGTTCTACGCTTAGACGAGCATAGAACACGTTTTACAAGAGATTTTCACCATTATTAATTGTTTAAGTGATTTAATATTTCCTTACCAAACAAGGTTAATTTTATAATCTCTTAAAATATTTTAAATTAAAAGCTTAATTTGATTACCAACGCCAAATAAAAAGCCTTTGCTTTGCTCGTAATTTTGGAATCACTTTTATGTTTTCTATCGGGCGTAATGTAGATCGGGATTTATGCCTTTCATTTTCAACTTAAATTAAAGCCAATGGTTAGGCAGTGTCACTATTGGCTTTCTTGAAATGTTCTTCCCTTGTTTCAAGGCTAATGGCCTAACTTAATTATCTTTCTGTCTTTCGGCATTTAAAAGCTAAAAAGATTGCTTAGTTAGCTACTCCTTCACTTATTTAGCAACAAAGGTAGTGTAATATTGATTTTGTTTTTCTAAGCAAAATAATAGTAATTACTCCGTTACACTTCACTTGATACTAAGTATTTTTGACATAAAAATTAAGAAAAAGTATGAGAGGTGATCAAAAAGAGGTGTCATGAGTAGGAAAAGTAAAGTTAGGAGAGAGAATGAGTGGGAGAATACTAATTTGTTTGCTGTTATGAAAAAAAAAACTTTTAATTTTGGATAGTATTCATAACAACTTTTGATTTTGGATAGTATAAAGTGAAGTGACATGAATCAAAATGAAAATTAGTTACACTTCACTTGATACTAAATTTTTTTGACATAAAAATTAAGAAAAAGTATGAGAGGTGATCAAAGAGAGGTGTCGTGAGTAGGAAAAGTAAAGTTATAGAGAAAATGAGTGAAAGAATACTAATTTGTTTGCTGTTATGAATATAAAATGAAAATTAGTTACAAGTGAAGTGGAAGCAAATATTTTGCTGTACTTTCTAATCGTGGTGACACATTTTTGGTGTGACGTTAAAAATATTACTACAAATTTTGTTATCTTACAGATTTTAATACAATATGGAAATAAATATGTTTGTAAAGTTCAATATTCAAAACTTAAAAAATATTTATTAATGTTAATCGCGCGAATATTTAGATGGGTGAAATCGATAAGTTTGATGGAGAGAAGAAAAATATAATAATCCTGTAATCCCAGATGATTTTTTAAAAAAAATAATTAAGAGACATTTGGATTTTGAAAAATATTTTATATAAAATGTAATGCCAATGTATATATATATATTTTTATTAAAATTTTGAGCTTGGAAGTATTTAGTGAAGTTTGTGTTAGAACATGGATTAATTAATATGTGTTATTTAATTCCATTTGTTATAATTATTTAATAATGTTAAAGTATAGACAAAATGTGTAGAATTCCATTAGGTGTAAGTACCATTAAATGATGGGCATAATGGTAACTTCACACCATCATCTTTATGAAAGGGTGTAGTCCCTAAATGAAGTGCCCCTTGGATTCCTATATAAAGGCCTATCCATCAAGCCTATGAATCTGCTAGTTATATCATTTCTCATTCAGTCAAAACTCTTCCTAAGTAATTGAAGATTAAAGAGATTAAGGGCACTTATCATTTAGAAGATCTACTCTTCCCTACTTTCTCATTTATTCAAGAACAAGATCAAGAACACAATCATGGAATCACAAGGTACACGCTTCCGTATTATTCTTCTTCTTCTTCTCCTTCTCTTCTTAATCTAGTTGTGAGTCGGTTCATGGTTAATGGATCGTTAAATGTTCCAAAAATTGGTATCAGAGCCTGCTCATATACTAGATTGAGTTTGAAATTCTTATAAAGCCTTATGCTTTAATTCTTGTATGATTTCATTTAGTTTTTATTCTTGTTCATGATACTCATCTTGTCTAAGAGTATTATATTCATAAACTTCATTCTATTTCTGATTTTGGTTTACTCAAGGCTTTCAATTCTTAATGTAAGATTATCCTATTTTGGACATAGCCACCATCATTTGATGCGTTGTGAGTTTGTTCAAATGTATAGCCACACATTTAAAAATGTGATGTGAGTATAAGGATCTACTTGCTTTGGTTGAATAATTATTCACCATTAAGTTAATAATTGATAGTCTAAAGGGTATTGGATGTTATGTCTCGTTGTCCTGGCAAGGGCCGGCGCCTCCGAGGCGCGGGCCTAGCCGACGTGTAGGCGATATCGGACCACGGGGTGCGGGGCGTAGCCCCGCGGTATGTATGACTCTCTCTATTTGGTTCAAAACTGCTCGTAAAAGGGTTCAAAACTATTCATAAAAGTGGTGTTAAAAATGGTGACTTTTCGTCAAATCAGGCGCTGGGCACACGGGCGGTCGCCCATCTTGATGCAGGCGGTCGCCCATGTGTACGGAACTTCAATGACTGTGAAATGCGGCTTGGGGCGGTCGCCCATCTTGACCTGGGCGGTCGCCCATGTGTACAGCGACTTCAAAATTTGTGGAATTGAAGCTTGGGCGGTCGCCCACCTTGACCTGCGCGGCCGCCCATGTGTGCAGAAGCTTCAATGTTTATAGAACTGCAATTTTTTTGTCATTCGTACCCTTTTGGTCATTTGTGATAATTTGTTAGTAAATTATAGTATCTGGACACCAGTCGCGCTTCGGCGGTTCTTAGAGTTATCGAACTTTAAGAATGGACGGGTAGAACAAAAGGATACTATCTTTTAATGATAAATTTCACTTATTTATTTATCCTTTAAATTTTCAGAAATAACCTTAAGTCCTTTTGTTTCCGATTAATTATATCCTTAACATTTTGGACATAATTAACATGCTTGTTTCCCAAAGGAGACCTTGTTGATTAAATTCAAACTTGTTAAAAGATAATGTAAATATTGATATGTGATAACATGCTTGTTTCCCAAAGGAGACCTTGTTGTTGACTAAGTATTTACATTCATGGGGTAATAATTGAACTAAACTTTTGGTCATTTTAAATGCTGTGAACCATCCCAAAGGAAGGCGGGTGTTTAAAGTGAATTGTTTATATTCTTTATTGCCGGGGAACAAGTACCTTAAACTTTAGGACACTTTTTGTACTTGATCCGGCCCAAAGGAAGGCAAGTATTTAAAATGTGTTGTTTAAGCTATTTGTTTACCTTAAGATAAATCAAATTGTGAGTCAATTCGCAATCCAAAGATTAGTCTTGATGTCATGTTGATTATCTTTTATTTTGATGGAATTCATTTGATATAATTAATCGTTATGTAGTTTCTTATATATGTTTTGTTTCATTCTTGTTCTTCTCCTTGATTTGATTAATGCTTCATCCGTAACTACTGCTATAAATGATGCACCTTTGCTTCGGGACTAAACTTAAAACTTGGAAAAATAATATAACGATGATCTTAGGCAATATGGACATCGATCACGCATTTGGGGAATCAAGTCCCGCTTGCTCTCACTAAAGGAAATACCGTTATAGAACGGAAAAATGTTGAGCGATGGGAACGGTCCAACCGCGTGAGTCTAATGATCATGGAAAATGCAGTTTCAGAGACATTTTTGGACAATGTCTACGAAATCGAAAATGCCGAGATTTTTCTTGAATTCTTGTGGAAACTTGTTTCCATTCGATACAAGGGTGAAGAAAATCTTAGGGAGTACATTATTGAATTATTTCATCTTTCGATCAAACTAAAGGCACTTAAGTTAGAGATTTCGGAAGATTTGCTCGTGCACTTAGTTTTGATCTATCTTCCTCCTCAATTTGGTCCTTTTGAAGTGACCTATAAATGTCAAAAGAAAAAGTGGAATATTAATGGATTACTTTCACATATGACATTAGAGGAAGATAGGATGAAATATCTCAAATTAGAAAGTACTCACTCATCATTTACTTCTTCTCGTGGGATTAAGAGAAGAGGGAAGGAAATTGCGGTTGCAAGTAAGAAGCATAAGGGATCATTTAAGGATCATAAAGTCAAGAAATGCTTCTTTTGCAAGGACCTTACTCGCATGAAGAACGACTACCATAAATATCGCGAATGGCGAATTCAGGATGGTATGTCATTTGGTCTTGTTTGTACTAAGGCAAATTTGGTTTCAATTCCTTAATATACATAGTGGTTGTATTTGGTGCAACAACTCACATTAGTTCATGTATGCGGTGTTGCACTGAATTACCGAATCCCCAGTGAAGATGAGAAATACATCTATATGGAAGCTGGAAATCCGGTTGAAGTTATAGGCATAGGGATTTTTGTTAAGTACTGGCTATTATTTTGTATTAAATAATACATTTATTGTACCGTCATTTAGGCGGAATTTGATATCAGTCACAGTATTAGATCGGGAAGGTTATTCCTGTTCATTTGGTAATAATAAATGTGATCTTATTTTCAATTCCGAGATTGTCGGTATTAGTACTTTATCTTAACAATGACAATTTTATTTACTTCAAACAGTAAATACTATTAATGAGTCCCATAATAATGAAACCAAAACTAAAGGCACTAAGCAAAAGTTATCAAGTGAAAATTCTTGTATTCTATGGCATAGGCGTTTGGGTCATATCTCCAAAGGGAGAATTGATAAAGCTTATGTCAGAGGGAATTCTAAAACCAACTTGATACTCCGGATAAAACTTTTGCATTAAAGTGTTTTAAAGAATAAATTTACAAACATTAAAGGAAATAGAATTTTGAGAGTATCAAACGTCTTGGAACTAATTCATATAGACATTTGTGGACCATTCATTAACCCTTCATGGAATGGTCAACAATATTTCATTACGTTCATGGATGATTACTCTCGTTATGGATACATTATTTTCTTCATGTAAAGTTTCAATCATTGGTCGTTTTCAAGTCTTTTAAGGCATAAGAAAGACTATTAAGAACGTTAAATCCGATCATGGTAGTGAAAACTACGGACGGTATAACGTATTGGGTGAATAACGTCCGGGTCCTTTATATTCGCTATTTTGAAGAGTGTAGGATTGTCCCTCACTACACCATGCTGGGTAAACCTAGTATAGTATATTGGAGAGACTTAAATCCTTAAGGATATGGTAAGAAGTATGTTTTCTTGTACTTCTTTACCTCACTCATTATGGGCGAAACATTAAAAACCGCAGCTTATATTCTCAATAGAGCACCTTCAAAAAGCTACCGACATGAAACCCCTTATGAGTTATGGACGAATAAGAAACCGATCCTTAAATCATCTTCATGTATGGGGGTGTCCAGCGAAGCTAGACCTTATAGGCCTAATGAGGGCAAACTGGACCTAAATACCGTTAGTAGCTATTTTGTAGGGTATCTTGAGAGATCTAGGGGATATAAATTTTATGACCCGAAAACTAGAACATTTTTCGAGATCGACAATGTTAGGTTCCTTGAGGATATTGAATTTAGTGGGAGAAATAGTAATGATTTTGAATTTGAAGAGTTAGAGGAACCACTCTTTGTTCCTCAAACTTTAGTTCTGTTGAAAATCAAGTAATTGTACACGAAATTCAACAAAGAACATACAATTCAAAATAATATAAAGACTCCCGTAAATAACGGACAACATGAGAATGTTGGACATAATGAAATTCAACAACCTCAAAATGAGGATGAGCCGGTGCCACTTAAGGAGATCTACTAGAGAAAGAAGAAGTTCTATTTCGGATATTTATGATATGTATCTTGCGGAGAATGAGGACACCTTAGGTTTAGTGGGAGATGATCTAATCACCTTCCATGAAGCCATTAATAGTTCTAATTCTCATAAGTGGATCAATGCCATTAATGAGGAGTTAAAATCAATAAAAGACAATGACATTTGAGATCTTGTCCCATTACCTGAAGGTGTAAAACCTATTGGTTATAAATTGATATTTAAAATCAATAGGGATTAGCAAGGTAATATGGAAAGATATAATGCACGTCTTGTTGCTAATGGATTTACTCAAAAGGAAAGCATTGATTATAAAGAAACATTTTTCCGGTATCTTCTAAAACCTCTTTTATGATCATTATGGCATTAGTGGCACATTATGATCTTGAGCTTCATCAAATGGATGTTAAGATGCAGTTTTTCAATGGCAACATTGAGGAAACTATCTATATGAAGAAACCGAAATGGTGACTAATTCGGATCAAACTAGTCAACTGCGGTTTGTAAACTTAAGAAATCCATTTATGGGCTTAAGCGAAGCATCTCGTCAATGGTACTTAAAATTTAACCAAGTTATTCTTTCATTTGGCTTTGAAATGAATCTTGGTGAAGATTGTGTGTACCATAAGTTCGATGGGAGTAGATTTATTATTTTGGTCTTATATGTGGATGATATTTGAATGATATTTTCTTGCTAGTAATGATAAGGACCTTCTAAAAACTAAGAAATTTCTCAAACAAATTTGAGATGAAAGATCTTGGTAAGGCATCTTTTGTATTGGGAATTCAAATTCATCGTGATCATTCACGAGGTATTTTGGGATTATCACAAAAGAGCTATATAGAGAAGGTATTACAAAGGTTTAGCATGGAAAATTGTAAACCACATGACACCCATGTCTCTAAGGGAGATAAATTCAGTTTAAAGTAAATGTCCTAAAGATTAATTTTAAATTCAAGTATACGGAAAATATCCCTTATGCACCGGCAGTAGGAAGCTTAATGTATGCGCAAGTCTGTACTCGTACGGACCTTGTATTTATTATTGGGATGCTTGGTCAATACCAAAGCAATTCGGAAAGAAGAACATTAAGTCGCATCCAAAAGAATGATGAAGTACCTATAAAACATTAAACTACATGCTTATGTATATAAAATCGGATCATTTTTGAGATCATTAAGTATTTCGATTATGTTTTAGTGGATGCAAAGATGTCGAAAGACATCCCATGGTTATGTCTCTTGTTGAAGAGAAATAAGTATAAAATGAACAAATAGATATACAATTTATAGGATCAAACTCCATGTTATTGGATCCATTTTGTAAAGTGTAATCTCTTTTGATGTTTCACGAGCATCTTTGCTCATATGGGTGAAACAACTTTTGATAATGCTTAAATCAGTGGGAGTTTGTGTTGTTATCTATTTTTTTGTGTTATTATTTATATTGATCTCATTTGGTTAAGTAGGACTAGTTGGAGAATATATATATGCGTTCTTCATATATATTCATTAATATTTCATGCTACATATCTATACTTAATCTATGTCGTTTAGTTGAATATATATATGTGATTAATGTGGGTTTAGTTGCGAATCAATTACAACGACTGCCCCTTTAGTCCCTATACTTATAAGACTAATGGACGGGATTGTGTTTGATGACAATAAACGTGCACATAAGGGTTGTCATTCATGTTATAAATGATTAAGGAATTTATTTAGTAAAAGATACATATTAATATTAATCCAAGTGGGAGATTGTTAGAACATGGATTAATTAATATGTGTTATTTAATTCCATTTGTTATAATTATTTAATAATGTTAAAGTATAGACAAAATGTGTAGAATTCCATTAGGTGTAAGTACCATTAAATGATGGGCATAATGGTAACTTCACACCATCATCTTTATGAAAGGGTGTAGTCCCTAAATGAAGTGCCCCTTGGATTCCTATATAAAGGCCTATCCATCAAGCCTATGAATCTGCTAGTTATATCATTTCTCATTCAGTCAAAACTCTTCCTAAGTAATTGAAGATTAAAGAGATTAAGGGCACTTATCATTTAGAAGATCTACTCTTCCCTACTTTCTCATTTATTCAAGAACAAGATCAAGAACACAATCATGGAATCACAAGGTACACGCTTCCGTATTATTCTTCTTCTTCTTCTCCTTCTCTTCTTAATCTAGTTGTGAGTCGGTTCATGGTTAATGGATCGTTAAATGTTCCAACAGTTTGAGTTTTGTTTCTGGTAAAAAATGTTTATCGACAAAGTTATTTAGAAAAATAAAAAGACATCATGGGACAAAATTTTCTGTTCGATACAATTTAAGATTTTTTTTTCAAAATATAGGTTTTTAAAAACTTATATACCAAAATAACATCCTAAAAAATTTATATACCAAAGTAACACTTTTTATGGTATTCAGGAAGTGGTAATTCCGGAATAAGATAATCCGGAACTACCATTTCCGGAATTCAAAAAAAAAAAATTTTTTTTAATCCGGAACTGCCATTTCCGGAATTAATTTTTTTTTTTTTGCAAAACTGAATACTGACAAATTGTGTGAAAAATTGGGATTGATTAATTATGTGAGATTTTTATTAGGTTTTGGTTTGGAATATAATTTGCCACGGAACGTGGCAAAAATGCTAAGAACAAAATAAATTAACCATTTTCCTTGTAAGTTAATGCACATATTTAGTTAATATTCATCATTTCCAAGTCTTGCTAGTATTGGGAACTGGGAAGCCATTATATTTGTTCAACCGAGGAATTGAGTTTTGAAATCCATTCATAATTAATTTAAGCATTTACCCATAAATTTTAAACGTTTCTTTTCAGTGACTTTTACTTTGAGATTTAATGCATTAAAAAATTGATTTTTTTTTTTGTTTCACCTTAATTAAATTTGCTCAATTTTATTACGATTAATTATGAAAATTTTCAAAAAAAAATCTGAAATATAAAATCACTACTTGTACTATAAAAAAAGTATTTTTTTTTGTCTCACCTTAATTAAATTGTTAAACAATCATTTTGATTACGAAAATTATGCCTTGATAAAGGAAATTAAGAGAAAGTAATATTTTTTCCGTTTCAAAATAATTATTTTGAAGAAATTTCTACTTCTTTTAAAAAAAAAAATCCTTCATTTAAAAAATTAATATTATTTTGTCCCAAAATGAATAACTAAAATAATAATAATATTTCTTTTGTCCAAAATTCGTCCCAGTGATTGTTTTAGAAAAGAATACTTCTCCATTCTTCATTCTCTCAATAATAAATATTAATGCATTCGTCTCAAAATATATTAAATGTTAATGTCTTAGTCTCAAAAAATGAATTCCCAATAATAAATGTTAATGCATTTGAGGGAATAAATTTTCGAAATACTGTTCACTTCTTTCCATTTATGAAATGACTCATTTGAAGTGAGACGTCCAAAAAAAAAAATGGCTCAATTAAAGTGAGACGGAGGGAGTAAATGTTAATGTCTTAGTCTCAAAAAATGAATGTTAGTGCCTTAGTCTCAAGAAAAACATTTATTTTGGTCTCAAGAAAAACATTTATTTTGGACGAAGGTATTAACATTTATTTTTGAGACTAATGAAGTAGTATTTTTTTCTAAAATATTCATTGAGGCGAAGAAATTAATATTAATATTAATTTTTTGAGCAAAAGAAGTAGCATTTTTTTTTTAATTATTCATTTTTGGATGAAAGTAATATAGTACATTTTTGAAATGAATAAAATTGGGCTACATAATTTTTTAATATTGCAATAAATATTCCTACAAGTAACTCAATAAATTAAAAAAGTACTCCCTCCATCCCACTTCACTTGATACTAATTTTCATTTTGGTCCGTCTCACCTCACTTGACACTGCCCAAAATGAAAAGTTTTTACACTCACAACACCAATCAAATCACTATTCTTTTCACTCATTCTCTATCCTACTTTACCTTTTCTACTCACAACATTTTTTTTAATTAATTATCTCTCTTACTTTTTCTTAGTTACCGTGTCCACCTCTTTGGTGCCAAGTAAACCGGGACGGAGGGAGTATGTAGCTAAAATTTAACACTATACAATTATTCACTTACAAAGCCACCAACAACTTTCTACAGAAGCCATAAGAAGGGCAAATGAGTCAAAATCTTAGCATTTTTGCCGGTAAGCCACGCATGTCCTCATGTCCTACGTGTTGGACATGTAAGGGTTTGTTCTTAGACTATCCACAGTGGTTTCATCTCACTCTCACATTTCATCTAACACTTTTTACACTTTTTCTCATCCACCTAATATTTCATCTACCCATTTCATTTACCCCCACTCCAATGGCTAACTTAAATTAAATTTAAACTCCCTCCAACTCATCATTCTATACCCCACAACTTTTATTTTATTTTATTTATATTCTTTATTTTATTTTTATGATTAGTAAAATAATAATAATTATTATTATTATTTATAATTAAAAAAATATTTCACACTTAATTAAAAAAATATTGCATCAATTTATAGGTTAAAAAAATATAATTATTTGTTTTAAATGAATGCTAAAATGAAAAAGGATAATTGAGAAATGAGTGTTTTTTTTTTGTGTCCAAATCAAATGAAACTTATATCGATTTGTAGGGAAAAAAAAATGATGAATTTTGGTGAAAAAAAAAATTAAAAAAAATAATAATTTACTAGGTAATAATTCAGCCCAAATTGAAAACTAAGTATTTTTTTGTGTCCAAATCAAATGAAACTTATATCGATTTGTAGGGAAAAAAAATGATGAATTTTGGTGAAAAAAAAATTAAAAAAATAATAATTTACTAGGTAATAATTCAGCCCAAATTGAAAACTAAGTGTTTTTTTTTTGTGTCCAAATCAAATGAAACTTATATCGATTTGTAGGGAAAAAAATTATGAATTTTGGTGAAAAAAAAAATTAAAAAAAATTAATTTACTAGGTAATAATTCAGCCCAAATTGAAAACTAAGTGTTTTTTTTTGTGTCCAAATCAAATGAAACTTATATCGATTTGTAGGGAAAAAAATGATGAATTTTGGTGAAAAAAAAATTAAAAAAAATAATAATTTACTAGGTAATAATTCAGCCCAAATTGAAAACTAAGTGTTTTTTTTTTGTGTCCAAATCAAATGAAACTTATATCGATTTGTAGGGAAAAAAATGATGAATTTTGGTGAAAAAAAAATAAAAAAAATAATAATTTACTAGGTAATAATTCAGCCCAAATTGAAAACTAAGTGTTTTTTTTTTGTGTCCAAATCAAATGAAACTTATATCGATTTGTAGGGGAAAAAAATGATGAATTTTGGTGAAAAAAAAAATTAAAAAAAAATAATAATTTACTAGGTAATAATTCAGCCCAAATTGAAAACTAAGTGTTTTTTTTTTGTGTCCAAATCAAATGAAACTTATATCGATTTGTAGGGAAAAAAAAATGATGAATTTTGGTGAATTTTTTTTTTTATTTTTAAATCATTTATTATGAGATAATTGAGTTTAAATAATTGGGTGAAAAAATAATAAAGTACGGACCAATACCCATTTGACACGTGGCAAGTTCCGGAAAAACAAAAAAAAATAAAAAAAATAACCTGCGCCTCACGCGCCTATCCGGAGCGTGAGGTACACGCGCCTTGTACCCTCCAATGCTAAGCCGACATGTGTCCGTTAAAAAAAAAAAAAAAAAAAAAAAAAAAGAAAAGGCTTTCATACGGGATGAAAACTTTCATCCCGTCATTCCATTCACCTAGGTTTAATACTCCCATTGGAGTGGTCGTGCTGGATGAAATGGGATTTCATCCCCCATTTCATCCTCCATTGTACACGGTCTTAGCATTTTTGCCACGTTCCGTGGCAAATTATATTCCAAACCAAAACCTAATAAAAATCTCACATAATTAATCAATCCCAATTTTTCACACAATTTGTCAGTATTCAGTTTTGCAAAAAAAAAAAAAATTAATTCCGGAAATGGCAGTTCGGATTTAAAAAAAAAAAAAAATTTTTTTTGAATTCCGGAAATGATAGTTCCGGATTACCTTATTCCGGAATTACCACTTCCGGAATACCATAAAAAGTGTTACTTTGGTATATAAATTTTTTAGGATGTTATTTTGATATATAAGTTTTTAAAAACCTATATTTTGAAAAAAAAATCTACAATTTAAGGTTCATATTTTTTCTTTTTGTTACATTCCAATTTAAATTATACCTTTTTCTTTATTTCCAAAATGGAAAATAATAAGGAAGAGGCTATCTCCACTAAGTAATTTACTTATCCACTACATTCATTAAGATTACATAATGACTTGACATGTTTGTCCTTAGGATCCGTTTGGATACACATGATTGAAATTGAATTGAAATCACAATTTTATGAAATTGAATTTCAACATATTCGAATTTCATAGAGCTTCAATTCTATCATTTGGCTAATCTATAGAATTTCATTAGAATTGATTTACAATTCCAATTCTATTGTTTGAATACTCATGCAGTCTAACGAAAATGAATTTGTCATTTTAAATTTATTTTAATAACTCCCCATCCCTGCCCCTGCCCACTGATGGGTATATTTCTACACCCACTCTCGTAATAAACCTCACAAGCGAACAAGAGTCGCGTGTAGCATGTGTGCAAGTAAGGGTCGATTCACGAGGACTATGTGTATGACCAAGCTAACTCAAACTGTATACAAATGAAAAGTAACCAAAGGGGGGGGTTTGGTTTTGATTAAACTAACAGCTACAAAGATCAAGAATTAGAATTAAATCTAGGAATAGCAAGTAAACAAAGAGAGCAAATTCAAATAGAGAGTAAAAACAATAATAATAGAGGATTTCATGGATTGGATTTCATTTAATCACAAAATACTATGTCATTGATATAGAAAAATATATTAATTTCAATCTTGGGTTCAATCACTAAAGTCAAGATTGCTACGGTAAGGCCGCCGGATTTCAATCTCTTAAATTCTATTCAATCACTTTTCGCAAATCAAGTCCAAGTGATTAAAAAGAAAAGCTTTAAGCTTTAAAGATTTTATGAACCAAAACCCACTGAGTATCAATCAAGAACACCCATAGATTTCATCATCTAGCAAAAGTCTAAGTCAAAATCCTCAAATCAATATAAGACATTGACACCCATAAAGTTAAAAGGAAGAAAATTGGAATCAATCACACTTTAATCCAATAAACTTTTATGAAAAGAGCAATTATGAACAAGACATCAATTAATGAGATAAAATAATCAATGACATAACATAAATGACTAAATTAATATCCAATCCATGAAATTAAGAGTTTAGCTACACATATTAAGCATTAAATAAACAAAACTAATTAAGAAAAGCATAAATGAACTTATCTTGTTTGAAGAAAATTACAAAACCCTAACTTTCTCTCTCTCTTCTCTTTCTTGCCTCCTTCCTTGTTTTTCCAAAATAAAACTAACCCTAAAAATTATAACATCTTCATATTTATACTAAAATGACCAAGGCTGAAAAAGGCTTTAAAAAGGGGTAAGGCCCAAGCAGGAGGGAGGCCCCAAATGCATTAAAGCCGGCTGGAACCAAGGCCTTGGCGCTGAGGCAAGCTGGCCGGCCAAAATGGACTAGGGCGATCGTCGTAAGGACTTGGGCGGCCGCCCAAGAGGCACGGCAAGACTAGGGCGGCCGCTGTAAAGGACTTGGGCAACCACATCTCTTCTTTCTTCAGCAAATTCTCAGCAAGTCCATGCCATGAAAATTCCCAACAGGTCCTAGCAGCACCAAAAAGCCTCTAAAGTCCCCAAAGTTTGCTCCGCTCCATATTTTCATCTTTCTTTACTTTAAACCTCCAAATTTTCACCCTTTTCAACCTGAACTAAAACAAAACTAACAAAGCCATTAAACTACCTTTTTACTCGGGAATTTTGCAATAAATAGAGATTAGAACATATAATTTGGATATGAAAACATATCCATCAAATACCCCCAAACCTATCGTTTGCTCGTTCCCGAGTAAAATAAAACACAAATATAATTAAAAACTACTTCTAACACTAGCTACCCCCACATAGATACTAAACATAAATCAATCATAAATAACAAGCATAAAAGGAAAAACTTTGGTCATCCAACTCACATAAAGGATTTGCCACCCGCAAGTCTCAGAATTCTACACCACGCATAAACATTGTGTATCAACATAAACATAAACTTGCCATTGCATTTACTTATTTCAAAACATGATTATTCCCACCGTGCAAGAATGTACATGGGGCCATTGTCACGAACTAAGATTGTTTAAAGATGCACTATGTCATGCCCTAGATCTTAGTATAATAGATGGTGCGTTAAAATAGCACAAAAGGGACAATATGCATAATTACACGGTTGTCAACCCGGTTACTTGGTAGTGAAAACGAAATGATATGGCTAAAGAGTTCAAATGCGACCAATTCGCGGGGCTAGGTTCACAGTTACAATGAAAGGTATAAATATGCAAATAAACCAAGGGGAGACAGTGAACTAGAGAGTCTTCACTCACAAATATGAACCTCTCCTCACTCAACACTTTCATTTATCCGCTCACCCAAAGAACCCAATGTCACAACCCCCAAACCTCAACTTTGACAATACTAAACATGGGGTTGTTGACATTACCTCAAGCACTACTAACACCAAACAATTGTCTTTACACAACATAAGGGGCAAGTAAATTTAATTTTTTTTTAACCTATATACATACATACATGAATCAATATATACTATGCATATCTATACATCACACATACTTGAACATAAACAACTTTTTTTTTTACCTTGTCCCTATTTTCCATATAATCCCAACTTGTCCCTTGTTTCCCTTTTGTCCCAAGATGACCATTCTCACTCTTTGGTTTGGCCCTTTTTGTGACCCTTTTTCACTCTTTGCTTTGGCCCTTTTTGTGACCCTTTTTCACTCTTTGCCTCACTTCCCAAATGTCCCACAAATCCCATCATTCCCTAGTCCACCTTCTCACAAGGAAAGGAAATCCTAGTCTAGGTGTAGAAAGGGGTAAGAAAACGTAGGTTGAAATGAAGGCGAATGGCGGTCTAATATAATCTCCCCACAAGGAAGAGATTCCATTCATTATCAAGGCTCAAAAAGGACACTAATGGATGATTTTATTTGGTGACTAGAAAGCCGAAAGGTCCAGAAAAGGGGTCCCTAAATAGCCATAAATACCATACATAACCACTTGACGTGATATTGACAACCGTGCAACCATGTTCTAAGGTCCCCCGAGAATGTTAAGTGCTAATTAAATGGCTCTTAGTTCAATAACAAGGACCCGTGCAAAAGAAGTGTGTGGTGAAAAAAAAATCATGCCTTGAATAATCAAATACAATCCCACTTTTATGTTTATATTGAACACAAGATGCACAAATAACACTCGAATCATCATGGACGTTGGGTGGCAACCCGAAATATAAACTACACAACCAAATTTTTTTTTAACAACTACAAAAGCATGAAATCCTACCTACAAAAGCAATAAATCCTAACTAACATGGTGATCCAACAAAAAAATCAATTACCCCACACCCCAAACCTAAAGCATGCATTGTCTCTAATGCATAAAAAAACAGTGAAAATATAAGGGCGGGATACCTTAACCATCTACTGGGGCGGGTGAAAAGGAGGGTGGTCCCACTGACCACTAGAACCCTGACTCTGATCTGGGGCCGGCAACCGGCTCAAGTACTGCTGAAGCATAGCCTCCTGACGAGCCCAATGTGCTTGGGCAATCAAATCATGCTGGGCTCTCCAAGCTTGGGCCGCCTCAACTTCCTCTCTCCGCTGCAACACCAGCTGGCCCACAGTCTCAGTAAGTGAACTCAACTGGATGCCAAACCCCCTATCCCTCTCGTCAATCTCATCAAAATGCCCCTGAATAGACGCTATACTCTCATCAAATCTCCTCATAAATCCCTCTCTCACTTGTGCTTTTCTTTGTGCCCCTTCATCCTCACTTTCTTCCTCTTCTTCCTCTTCCTCCTCCTCATTCCCCCGAGAACTGCCTTCACCCGTACTAGATGATGCTAAACTTCTCATTGGGTGGCTCTTCTCCTTATACGATTTCCAGTTGACTCCACTCTTAGACTTTAAATCTTTGGTCCTTTCCTCCTTCAAAGCCACTTTGGCTTTTCCACACAAGGCAATGATCAAAAGAGGGAAGTTATGATTCGTCTTGTTCAAGTCCGTCGACGTACGCCAAATTTCATCGGAAATAATTCGTCCCGTGTCGACGTACTTGCCTTGACAAATTAAATGCATTAAGATCGCCCTCTTCCAAGTCACTTTGTTAAAATGGCTACTTGGCAAAATCTTTTCACAAATGAACCTATGCAAATACCATAATGGTTCCGGCAAATTTTTCGTTAAAACCACCGTTCCATCCTTCATTTGGCTTACATCTAGGCCAACAAAAGTGTCAAGAACCAAGTGCATGTGGGACTTCCAATTACCCCAGTTGATTAGCGCTATGGCCTTAGTGAACTCACATTCCAAATCGGGCGTGTCGCTAGTCATGGAGAAAAAATCATTTATCATTGCCGCGGAATAATTCACATGCTTTCTCCGGACATAAGATATTCCAGTGTGTCCTATTTCCGCCATATTTGCATAAAACTCCCTAACTATCACACTTGATCCCACATTCAACAATTTGCTCCCCAATTTTTTCCATTTGTATTTGGTCACAATGTGGTCAAGACCCATGTTAGCAAAATCAAACTCACCCTCCACATTAAATCCAACTTTTTCCCACATTATAAAAAATTGCTCGGCCTTTTTCCCAACCCATTTGTGTTTATCCGATGGAGGGTGACCCAGGCCAATTAAGTCGGAAGTCTATTGCTTTTTCGACAAATTGCAATCAAAACCCAGCTAGACAATGCAAAAGAAGTGAAGAATGATCTTACTTTGAACAATTGGGGTCGCTGGAAGTTGGCCGGAAAGTTGGTCGGAGTTCGCCATTATTCGAGAAGATGACCGGAGTGAGCGGAGTATGGACTAGAGTTGTTTCCCTTCAAGAATCTCTCTTCAATTCGAGCTTGAACTCACGAAAATCACAAACCCAATTCTTCCACAACTTGGACTATTTCTTCAAAAAATGGCTTCAAAATTCATGAATTTGGGCTGAGATTTCGGATTAGAGGGAGTATATGTTGAGGGGGAGAAGATTTAGAGAAGAAAAATGGATGATTTGAAGAGAGAAGGGAAGAATTTTAGAGAGAGAGAGAGGGGAATTCGAAAATAGGTAGAGAGAGAAAGGGGGGAGTGGGCGTCTGGTATGAACAGAGAGAGAAGAGAGAGAGTGAACGCCCAAACAAGGGATCTGATTTTGACGGTTTGACCCTCTTGGACGGTCGCCCTAGTGACTTGGGCGGCCGCCGTAGTCCTTCGGCCAAACTTGGGAGATCGCCCAAACACTTCAGCGGACGCCCTTGAGTCTCGGCCTGACTTGGGCGGTTGCCCTAGTGACTTGGGTGGTCGCCCAAGCTTCTATTTCAGCCCAGAATTTTTATAATTTGAGCCCCTTCCATTCAGCTTCAATCCCATTACCCAAAATTTCAATGGTTGAGCTTAAAATAATGATGCACATCACCACAAAACAAACACCAAAGCATAATACCTATTGATACAAAATAAAAATGACATAAAATTAAAATGTTTTTCGAGGGTGACACTATAAACACTCCCCTATAAACCCACAAACTCAGGGAGATCCTTTCGGATGACTCAATAATTCAACAATTTAAAACAAAACTAACTACTCTAAATTACTCTACATTGGTAAAATATGTTGACCGCACCAAAGGTTGCCTACGTCCCCAAAACAATGAGCGGACTACTCATTGAAATAGGCTCAGGTCACCGTAGTTCAAACATTTTCCCTCAATAAATGAGAGGAAAACACAATTTGACTCAATTTTTCAATTTTTTTTAGATAAAAATACTACCACCCCCAAACCTAAATATTGTTATGTTCTCATGGCATGAAAACCAAAAGAAAGCAGAATTCAAATTCTGGAGGGGAGGAGATGAAAAGTAAACAACATAAAATAAAAAACTGAAATTAAAACAAAAAGCAATTAAAGTCATACCATGTTGGGGTGCCTCCCAACGAGCGCTTTATTTTTGGTCGTTTAGCTCGACGGCAAGCCCAAGAGAATTAGTTGACCCCTTCCGGGTCAACAAGATCCATAACTTACAAATCCTCATTAATTGATACCCCTTCAAAATAAGGCTTTACGCGATGGCCATTCACCTTGAACAAGTTACCGGTTCCCAAATTTTTGAGCTCCACCACTCCATGTGGAAAGATCGTCACCACCTCAAAAGGACCCGTCCATTTGGACTTCAACTTTCCGGGGAAGAGTCTCAACCTTGAATTGAATAGAAGCACCTTTTGACCCGGCCTAAATTCTTTCGGCCTCAAGTGTTTATCGTGGTATCTCTTGGTGCGCTCCTTGTAAGTCTTGGCACTAGCATAACTATCTTGCCTCAACTCATCCAACTCGTTCAAAGTTAGCATTCTTTCCTCTCCCGCCGCATCCAAATTCATATTGAGCTCTTTGATGGCCCACCAAGCTCTGTGATCCATTTCCACGGGCAAATGGCATTCCTTCCCATATACAATTCGGTATGGGCTCATTCCAATCGGAGCTTTGTAGGTGGTTCGGTAGGCCCATAGTGCATCATGAAGCTTGATGGCCCAATCTTTTCGGTTGGGTCGAACCGTCTTTTCAAGAATGGCTTTGATTTGCCGGTTGCTCACTTCAACTTGCCCGGATGTTTGAGGATGATAGGCGGTGGCAAGCTTGTGGACCACCCCATATTTCTTCAAGACCTTGTTGAAGAGCCGGTTGGTGAAGTGAGTACCTTGATCGCTTATGATTGCCTTTGGAACTCCATACCTACTAAAGATGCATTCACAAACAAACTTTGCAACAACTTTAGCATCATTAGTCCGGGTGGCAATAGCTTCCAACCATTTAGAAACATAATCAACCGCAACAAGAATATACACAAAACCATGGGACGGGGGAAATGGACCCATAAAATCAATGCCCCAAACATCAAAAATATCAACAACAAGATTATAGTGTTGGGGCATCTCATCTTTCTTACCAATGCCACCGGTTCTTTGACACCTATCACATCTTTTGCTATAATGAAAGGAGTCCCGAAAAATTGTGGGCCAATAGAATCCCGCTTGGAAGATTTTCCTCGCGGTCTTTTGGCCACTAAAGTGACCACTACAATGGAGGTCATGACAAAATTTAAGCACACTTTCTTGTTCATGTTCGGGAACGCACCTTCTCAAAAGCTTATCGGGACAAATCTTAAACAAGTAGGGGTCATCCCAAATGTAATTCTTCACATCCGACCTAAACTTTCGTCTTTGGTCTTTTGTGGAGTGGAGTGGCATCAAATTTGACACAATATAGTTCACTAGATCCGCATACCAAGGCTCATGGACATTCAAGGCAAGGAGTTGTTCATCCGGGAAGTTCTCATTCACCAGAATCACTTCTCCATTAATATTATGAAAAGCATGGTCCTCTAAACTAGATAAGTGATCCGCCACTACATTTTTGGACCCTTTCTTGTCTCTAATTTCAATATCAAACTCTTGAAGCAAAAGCATCCATCTTAAAAGTCTAGGTTTAGCATCCTTTTTGTTAAGCAAGTATTTCAAAGCCGCATGGTCAGAGTAAATGATTACCTTAGACCCTAGAAACTATGACCTAAACTTTTCTAAAGCAAACACCACCGCATGAAACTCTTTCTCGGTTGTGGTGTAGTTCATTTGAGCATCGTTTAAGGTCCTACTAGCATAGTGGATTACATGAGGTAATTTTTCCACTCTTTGTCCCAAGACCGCCCCAATGGCAAAGTCGGATGCATCACACATAAGTTCGAAAGGATGAGACCAATTGGGACTAGAGAGGATGGGGGAACTTGTCAACTTTTCCTTAAGTGCATTGAAAGCATTCAAACAATCTTGGTCAAAAACAAATTCGGTATCCTTGGCAAGTAGGTTACATAAAGGCTTACAAATTTTTGAAAAATCTTTTATAAAACGCCTATAAAAACCCGCATGCCCAAGAAAGCTCCGAATTTCTTTGACCGAAATGGGAGGGGGAATTTTAGCAATAACATCTATTTTAGCTTTATCTACTTCTATCCCCCTACTTGACACAATATGCCCCAACACAATTCCATGCTTAACAAGAAAATGACACTTTTCTCAACTTAGAGTCAAGTTGGTTTCACAACATCTTTTCAAAACGGAAGTCAAGTTCTTGAGGCAACAATCAAAGCTATCTCCAAAAACGGAGAAGTCATCCATAAACACTTCAACACACCTTTCAATCATGTCGGAAAAAATGGAGGTCATGCACCTTTGAAAGGTCGCCGGTGCATTACAAAGCCCGAAGGGCATCCTCCTATAAGCAAAAGTACCAAATTGACAAGTAAAGGTGGTTTTGGATTGGTGGTCCTCGGGAGCAATGGGGATTTGGTTATATCCCGAGAAACCATCCAAGAAGCAATAGTAGGAGCGACCCGCCAACCTTTCTAAAATTTGATTAATGAAGGGTAGTGGGAAATGGTCTTTCTTGGTGGCGGCATTTAACTTCCTCAAGTCAATACACATCCGAAGACCTGTCACTTCCCGGATTGGAACCTCTACACCCTTGTCATTTTGAACAACCGAGATTCCACCTCTCTTGGGCACCACTTGAACCGGGCTTACCCATTCACTCTCGGCTACCGGGTAAATGATACCCGCATCTAAAAGTTTAAGCACTTCTTTTCTCACCGCCTCCTCCATGTGAGGGTTCAATCTCCTTTGCCTTTCCCTAGACGGTTTTGCCCCTTCCACAAGATGAATTTTATGCATGCACATTGAGGGACTAATTCCCTTGATGTCTTTCAAAGTCCACCCTATGGCCTCTTTGTGCTCACGGAGCACTATTAGCAATTGGGCCTCTTGTTCTAGGGTTAAGTCCGAAGCAATGATTACGGGAAGGGTCTCATTCTCTCCTAGGAAATCATATCTCAAGTTTGAAGGGAGTGTTTTTAACTCAAGGATTGGGGGAATTTCAACCGATGGCGCCAACCTCTCATTGAAGTGGCCTAGGGTGTGATATGGGACATCATAAGGATGATGTTCATCGACCTTATCTTCAATGGCCAACAAGTGGGAACCCACATTATCCCTATTATTCTCACAGCCATTCAACAATCTCTCAATTTCCTCACAATCTCTATCATACCACATAACCTCATTGACACACTCTTCAACTAGATCAAGAAAGTTAACCAAATTCTCATCATCTATGGGGTTATGCATAGCATCATAAACCGAAATTTCGATTTTCTCATTAGCTAGCGCCATAGACAATGTCCCATTTCCTACATTTATGATGGTGTTGGTTGTGGCCATAAAGGGACGCCCAAGTAAGATGGGTGAATCACGACCATTACCTACACTCTTCGGCATTTCTAACACAACAAAATCAACGGGAACAATAAGAGAACCCACTTGAACTAAAACATCCTCCACATTGCCTAAAGGTCTCTTGATAGAGCGGTCAGCAAGTTGTAAGGCCATTGTGGTGGGTTTTAGCTCGGGCAAACCCAACTCAATATACATGTAATGAGGCAACAAATTGATACAAGCACCAAGATCTAGCATAGCTTTCACCTTATTTGAATCCCCCAAAGTGATGGAAATTACAAAGATTTCGGGGTCTTTCAACTTAGGTGGAAGACAATATTGTACCACGGCGCTAGCATTTTCTCCCATTAAAACTGTTTCATCTTTCCCATACTTATGTTTCCGAGAATTAATTTCTTTAAAGAACTTGGCATAAGCCGGCACATTTTTTATGACATTCAACAATGGAAGGTTGATGTTCACCTTTGAGAACATGTCCATCAACTCTTTCATTTGTTGGTCCATCTTGTTCCTTAGAAATCTCCCGGGAAACGGTACGGGAGGTACATATGCATTGGGAGTTGGAGAAGTAGCAATAGAATTTTCCCCCAAATCATTTGTACACTTATCCTCAACACAAACTTCATCATGCATAAACACAAACTTCATCATGCATATCATTAGGGGAGGGGGAAGAAGTAGGAGAAAGTACCTCCTCTCCTATTTGCTTTCCGCTCCGAAGTGTGATTATTGCCTTCAAACTTGATGGGTATATTTCTACACCCACTCTCGTAATAAACCTCACAAGCGCACAAGGGTCGCGTGTAGCGTGTGTGCAAGTAAGGGTCGATCCACGAGGACTATGTGTATGACCAAGCTAACTCAAACTGTATACAAATGAAAAGTAACCAAGGGGGGGGTTGGTTTTGATTAAACTAACAGCTACAAAGATCAAGAATTAGAATTAAATCTAGGAATAGCAAGTAAACAAAGAGAGCAAATTCAAATAGAGAGTAAAAACAATAATAATAGAGGATTCCATGGATTGGATTTCATTTAATCACAAAATACTATGCCATTGATATAGAAAAATATATTAATTTCAATCTTGGGTTCAATCACTAAAGTCAAGATTGGTACGGTAAGGCCGTCGGATTTCAATCTCTTAAATTCTATTCAATCACTTTTCGCAAATCAAGTCCAAGTGATTAAAAAGAAAAACTTTAAGCTTTAAAGATTTTATGAACCAAAACCCATTGAGTATCAATCAAGAACACCCATAGATTTCATCATCTAGCAAAAGTCTAAGTCAAAATTCCCAAATCAATATAAGACATTGACACCCATAAAGTTAAAAGGAAGAAAATAAGAATCAACCACACTTTAATCCAATAAATTTTTATGAAAAGAGCAAAGATGAACAAGACATCAATTAATGAGATAAAATAATCAATGACATAACATAAATGACTAAATTAATACCCAATCCATGAAATTAAGAGTTTAGCTACACATATTAAGCATTAAATAAACAAAACTAATTAAGAAAAGCATAAATGAACTTATCTTGTTTGAAGAAAATTACAAAATCCTAACTTTCTCTCTCTTCTCTTTCTTGCCTCCTTCCTTGTTTTTCCAAAATAAAGCTAACCCTAAAAATTATAACATCTTCATATTTATACTAAAATGATCAAGGCTGAAAAAGGCTTTAAAAAGGGGTAAGGCCCAAGCAGGAGGGAGGCCCCAAATGCATTAAAGCCGGCTAGAACCAAGGCCTGTTATGAATTCACGCAGCGGAACGGCCCAAGCTTGGAGTAATAATAAGAGCAACACACACGAAAAGTAAATCACACACAAAGGGACACACAAGAATTGTTTACCCGGTTTGTTGCAACAACAACTACGTCCAGGGGCGCTACCAAGCCAAAATATTCTCTCCAATATTTTCAGATGTTACAATTTGTTTCTAGGCTATCACATGTATTTATAGGGAACAATGAATCAAATCCTAGTAATACTCGAATTCCTACTCAAGAAAGTAATCTTCTTTCTTCTCAATTACATCCAAATATAACTATCAAAAGGAATCACCAATGCAAGAGGAGATCTTATCAAAGTAGGAAACAAATCACCCAGTAAATATCCTCCCCGACACGTGGGCGGTCGCCCACCACCCTACGGGCGGTCGCCCAAGATGGAAAAACCTCTGAGCCAACCTTCTGTACCCATGGGCGGTCGCCCACCACCACCATGGGCGGTCGCCCAGCCCAACAGACACACCTCCGGATTTTCTTCTTGATTCCTTTATCCATGGTTTTGACTCCACATCCCAACAATCTCCCACCTGGAGACAAACCATCCATGATACCTCTCTTGAAACAAATTTCAGTGGCCAGCTATTGCGTTGGTAGCACCCGGCCTCTTGTCTAGTTATCCAAGTGAGTTGAAGCTGAGCTACGCTTCAACATAACTGTCGGTTCTACCATGCTCCGAGTCTTCATTCCGAATGATCCTCCCTGCACATCCCCGCTCACTTGCTTGCTAACTATCGATCCTGAACAGCGCAAATCTACGTGCCCCACACAATCACAAGCTTGGAACCTTTGTGTGTTCTTTGCAACCCATCGCATCACCGTTCTAGATCCCGCTCATGTTGGCCAAATTGGCTTCGCGCCGGCCGACTTCATTACCCAATTTTCTACCAACATACCGTTTAGTGAAATTTCTCCCACCATGGCGATCTCGGCCACCACCATTCATCATTGGGATGCGCCTTCGTTTCCCTCAACGACTCATGTTGCATGTGGTATACAACATATTTTCCACGCCGCCACGAGCCACCAAGCTAGCTCCGCGGTTTACCTTCCACGTCCCACAACCGAAGGTCACCACACAACCCTCCTTATCAAGTTGCCTTATGGAAATTAAGTTCCTCTTCAAATCCGGAATATGTCGCACATCACATAGCCGCAAAACAGTCCCATCCGTTGCTTTGACCCGAACAACCCCTTTTCCAATGACCTTGACAGGATTATCGTTTCCCAAACGAACAACCCCAAAATCACCCGGAACGTACTGCTCCATTCTTTCTGCACTGGTGCATGAATAAAACGTCGAGCCCGAATCCAAAACCCACGAATCTGTTGAACTGCTCCCACCCAAGATTAATGCATCCGCTATCTCCTCAGCAACATTCAATTCCCTCACTCTACCTGACCGCTTCGGACAACTTCTCCTAAAGTGCCCCTTCTCCCCACAATCATAGCAAGTAATCACCTTCTTGCTACCCTTACTCTTTTCACTGACATTTAGTGTTATCCCCGATGTCCCACCTTTGCTCTTTCTAAGAATTTCTTCGCCAAGAATCACATCAACGACATTCGAAAACTTCAACTTCACGTTTCCTGTTGAAACGTTAACTGCTATCGCATTCGTATCCCAACTTTCCGGCAAAGAAGAAAGTAATATCAATGCTAGTACCTCGTCATCAAGAGTAACAGCCACAGAAGATAGTTGGGTCGCAGTAGATTTGAATTCACTTATATGCTTTGTTGCCGACATGCCTTCCACCATCCTTATGTTCAACAGCTTCCTCATTAGATGAGCTTTATTCGCCGCCGATGGTGCCTCGTACATACTCGCCAACATCTGTAACATCTCCATGGTAGTCTTCGCCTCCAAAACATTCTTCGCCACATCCTTGGTCAACGTTTGCCTAACAAGCCCTAACGCTTTCCGATCCAAGATTTCGAATTTTGCTTGTCCGCCGGCTTTTCTTTTAATGGTAGATACAAATCCTTGTTCCACAAAACATCCTCGATTTGTGTCTTCCAAAAATTGAAATCCGTCCCATCAAACTTTTCGATCAACACCTTATTACCATCCTCCAAAGCTCCCAAGAAATCCATGGCAAAAGACAAGCCAAGCAATGATTCGACAAAACCAAAGCTCTGATACCAGTTGTTATGAATTCACGCAGCGGAACGGCCCAAGCTTGGAGTAATAATAAGAGCAACACACACGAAAAGTAAATCACACACAAAGGGACACACAAGAATTGTTTACCCGGTTCGTTGCAACAACAACTACGTCCGGGGCCGCTACCAAGCCAAAATATTCTCTCCAATATTTTCAGATGTTACAATTTGTTTCTAGGCTATCACATGTATTTATAGGGAACAATGAATCAAATCCTAGTAATACTCGAATTCCTACTCAAGAAAGTAATCTTCTTTCTTCTCAATTACATCCAAATATAACTATCAAAAGGAATCATCAATGCAAGAGGAGATCTTATCAAAGTAGGAAACAAATCACCAAGGTAGAATATCCTCCCCGACACGTGGGCGGTCGCCCACCACCCCATGGGCGGTCGCCCAAGATGGAAAAACTTCCGAGCCAACCTACTGGACAAGTGGGCGGTCGCCCACCACCACTTGGGCGGTCGCCCAACGCGACAGTCACCCCTCCGACGATTTTCTTCTTGATTCCTTTATCCATGGTTTTGACTCCACATCCCAACAAGGCCTTGGCGCTGAGGCAAGCTGGCCGGCCAAAATGGACTAGGGCGATCGCCGTAAGGACTTGGGCGGCCGCCCAAGAGGCACGGCAAGACTAGGGCGGCCGCTGTAAAGGACTTGGGCAACCACATCTCTTCTTTCTTCAGCAAATTCTCAGCAAGTCCATGCCATGAAAATTCCCAACAGGTCCTAGCAGCACCAAAAAGCCTCTAAAGTCCCCAAAGTTTGCTCCGCTTCATATTTTCATCTTTCTTTACTTTAAACCTCCAAATTTTCACCCTTTTCAACCTGAACTAAAACAAAACTAACAAAGCCATTAAACTACCTTTTTACTCGAAAATTTTGCAATAAATAGAGATTAGAACATATAATTTGGATATGAAAACATATCCATCACCCCCACCCCCTACCACCGGGTAAAAAAAAATTAATCATTTTAAATTTATTTTAACAACTCCCCACCCCACCCCTGCCCTCCCCCTCCCCCCCCCCCCGGGCGGGTCAAAAAAAATAATCATGTTAAAATAAATTTAAAATGATTATTTTTTTGTTTTACCCGACCGGAGGGATGGTGAGTGGATTGGGAGAGGAATTGTTAAAAAAAAAAAAAAATTTTGACTTGACGGAGGAGGAGGGTGTGGGGGGTGCGGAGGCACCTGCAGCACTTGAACCCCCACCAAATTTATACTCCATATTTGTCGTATTTGTTTTACAGGAAGGAAGTGCAGAGTCCCTTCCATCCATCTCCAGAAGCACCTTGGGTGCAACTGTTATTTGCATGCATTTCTATTTTTTTTTTTAACTTGACGAGGGGTGGGGGGCAGGGGGTGGGGAGGGGGGCGAAGGCAGGGGTGGGGGGTGGTGAGTAGATGGGGGAGGAGTTGTTAAAAAAAATTAAAATGATTAATTTTTTTTTACTCGACGAGGGGGAGGGGGTGGGTGTGGGGGTAGGATGGCAGGGGGTGGTGAGTGAAGTTGGGAAGGAGTTGTTAAAAACAAAATTTAAAATGATTATTTTTTTTTTACTCGACGGGGTGGGGGGTGGGGTGGGGTGGTGATGGGGATGGGGTAGGGGTGGTTGATGTGAGGTGGATATGAGGAAGATGAAAACGAGGAACCAGTGACCTAAAAAAAATTCCCGATAGTTTCGAATTGGGGTAGAATTGGTTTTGTAATTTTTTACTTTAACCATGGAATTGATTTTATGGAATTGGACTATTAGAATTATAATTCAATTCCAATTCTATCCCTCATTTTAGCATCCAAACAGCAGAATTGAAATTTCATGCTCCAATTTCAATTCCAAATTATGGAATTGGTGTACCCAAACATACCCTTAGGGAATTTGACCCGAAAGTTCTTTTTGGAACAAATTACTTTCCTCAAGTTCCTCATTAAATCGAAATGACCTGAAAGTTCTTATGTAATAATATATAATAATGCATACAATATTATTATATTCACTTATATGTGAATAAAATACTGCATCTATAATACAACATGGTGAAGGAACTTCTCGAACATTATGATACTTTTTTAAAACTTCCCGATCATTCTCCCTTGTCCTTATAATTCATTTTAATCTAACCTAGATTCAGTTTAAAAAATTAACTCCTTATTTTTTGTAGTTTTCCTTACCCGTTTTACTTCGATTTATTTATTTTTATGCAAAGTCAAACTACGGACGAACGTTAACGAAAGTTAAATAATGTAGGAGACAGTAGTAAATACTTTATTAAAAGGATAGAGGAGTATGGATTTCGTTTATGTTATATTGGGCTTTAAATATTGAGAAGCCCATTGACCCAAAGTCCATGTCTACACAACTGCTAATTTGTGGCTATATTATACTCCCTCCGTCCCGCCCGAAAGGGCATTTTTGGTCAACGGCAGTAAACTTTGACCCAAATATTAATGCAAATGTAATCATTATATTGAAATTCTAAAAATTGTTATTGATAAATCATTAAATGATTTATGAATAACAATTTTTAGAATTTCAATAAGATGATTAAATTTGCATTAATGCCGTTGCCAAAGTTAATCATTGCTGACCAAAAAGCTCTTTCTGACGAGACGAGTAGTATCTTATTTTCGGCCCAAATTTAATTCCAATAGAAGTTATAAAGAAAAGCTTCTTCTTGAAATATTCAGGCCTTTTTGTTTCCAAAGTCAAAATAAAATTAAGGCGGGCGGATTTCATACTTTCGAAAATTACTCTGCAACGATTCAGATGAACGTAGTTCGATCAAAAATGAAGGAATTAAGATTGATTTGCGACAAAGAGATGTCAATCCAGCAGCAAAGAATGGAAACCGCCAGTTCTTCCTTTCATAAAGCCCTTGAATCAGCCAAAGCCAACGCCCACCACACAGTTCAATTTCAAGGTAATTTTCGTCCGTTATTAGACCAGTTAAAATTCTATGTTAAGCTGATTTATAGCCATATTTGTTGTCGATTCTGATAATTTTCTTTGAAATTGGAGGTTTGCCGTTCGTTTTTGGTAAATTTCTAGAACTAGGTAGTTATAAAATTAGGTTATGTTTGGCCGCTCAATTCCAAGCCATTGAACTGGAGTTGGAAGAGTAAATTTATTTCATGGAATTCTTTTTGTTCTTCCAATTCCAAATACAAAGCGTATAATTGAAGTTGTTGAACATAGCCTTTTTTAAAACCTTGAATGATGGGGTTATGTTGGTGAAATCTGAAGTTAGTTTATGATGTGAGTGATTGCAGCCAAGGTGGGAAAACTAAGAGCTCTTCTGAGGGAGGTTGAGGATGATTTAGTGAAAGCTCTCGCAGGTAGCTATTTCTTTTTACTGGTGATTTTATGGGTTTCTTTGTATTGCTGGTAAAATGATTCATTCACAATGATATTTGCTTCTAAATCTTGAACTTTATTTGTATCCACTTTGAAAGGACTACTCGTGGTTGTAAGATATGCAATCTCCCTTTAGGTAGTTCATTATCCACACATGTACTTGTGTTGATATGATGTTGAGTAAGGTATTGAAACTCTTGGAACTACTGAATGCCAATGATATGAATTTTGATGTGCTCATTGTCCATGTAAAGGTTGAGGATTTATAATAGTCTTTGATCACTAGTACATGTAATTTCTGTTTCACCTCATTAATCTAGTGAGAATTGATGTCAAATTTAAGATCTCTTTTCCATGGGGTTACTGTCGTGTATTCTGTTAATACTGGTAAGAAATTATATACTCCCTCCGTCCCTGCCGAGTGGATACCAAAAATTTGGGCACACAGATTAAGGAAAAATAAGAGAGATAAAAAATGGAAGGAAATGTTGTGAGTATGAAAAATTAAATAGGAGAGAGAATGAGTGGGAGGAATAGTGATTTGATTGGTGTTGTGAGTGTAAAAGTAAAATAGGAGAGAGAATGAGTGGGGAAAATAGTAAAGATTCCCTTCCATTTTGGGCAGTCTCCATTGGGCTGGGACGGACCAAAAAGGAAATAAGTATCCACTCGGCAGGGACGGAGGGAGTATGTGGTAGCACACTTCCGCTTCTCATGTGGTATTAGAAGTTGTTAGACCCTTTTAAAAACCTTTCACTGCTTCATTTTTCAAATAAGAGTAAAACTTCACCATTTGTGAAAAGGCAATTAGACCCTTTTGAAATACTGCAGGAGCCTGCATACTAATACTTTTCAAATTTTGGTGAGAAATAATAAGTTGGTTAAGGGGTGGCCAGTAAAATGTGACTGATCCATTTATGTGGGGGATATAAATGATGTATATTAACTAAGCCTGACAATCTGCCCGACTTTCCTACCTCTGTCTTTCTTGCTGGAAGGCCGCTGGTGTCTTTCAAGATTCCCACTTGGGTGGTTTTTGTATATTCTCATAGAGCCGTAGGAGAAGAAGAAAAACCAGCAGTTTGAATAATAAAAGTGGTTCAGTTATGGACTTTTAGATCAGTGCTCCACTCTTGGATAATTTGTTGCCATTGTAAAGCTTTCCCTTTATTTTGAATTTCATGACCAATTTGTTGAAGTTTAGGACTGATCAATACCAATTGCCTACTGGCAAAAATATGAACTGTGTTATGTATTGTTGGTATGCCTGACTTGAGTATGTTTACTCAAATTGCAAAACTAGAATTCCCTGCTATAGTTTCGTGCTATGTTGGATCCGTGATCTTGTAGTATAATGTCCGATAGAAATCTTTTTTGCTCACAGTAAGTAATTTATTTATTTTTTGGTATAATTATGATCTACTGGGGATAAACATAGCCTCAATATAGAACTTTGAGACTCTGGAACTAACCAGATGTTAGCTAGCTGTCAGAACACCTAGTTTCTTAGTTTCATTTACCAAGCTTCCTGACCAAACTCTTTCGCGTTTTTTGTCCTTTGTTGATGTTTGTTATAATCTGGATAATGATAAGCCATCCAAACAACAATTTTTCTTCACTTCACAATATGAAATTGTATGAGGTTAATGGGTCGTGATGCTGATGGATATCTTGACTTGAAGGAGAAAACATGTGCTTCTCTGAATTTTGTTTGTTCTTCTTCTGTACTACATTTGCAGTGAAGACCCGTAAAGAGGCAAAGAAGTTGGCAACAGCAGACTCCATAGCAGCCACAAAAACTAAAATGGAAGAGCTAAAAAAAATTGTGGCAGATCAAAGGGCGCGAAAAGATGAGTATGCGGCAATTATATCCCACCAATATGAAGGTATTTAATTGAACTACTAGTCTCAATTGTTTTCATGCACTGAAAGTCTATATCTTTACTTCTTTGTTGTGGGGCTTCTTAGTTATCTATGATCTTGATATCCATAAATTTCCCTGCGTCAATCCAGAGCTTCACAAAATATAGTAGAAGGTCCCGCATAATTTATTTCTCTACCTAGCATGGAGGAAAGCATTATTACTTATAGTATCATGTATCACACCTTTTCCCATTATGTTTGTACGTTGAATAAATCAGAAACTTAATTCAAATAAAGAGTTTTTAACCTTCATAGAGAAATTGATTTGACGACACTGCGATTTTTCTGACAGGGTGCAACTTGTTTTACATAGATAAAAGTATAAAACCAGATACTTTCGTCAAGCCTCGACATTTTTCTCGTTTTCCTTCTTTTCTTCATTGATAGATACTCTGCTATATCATAATTATCATTTATATTACTTTGTTTATGCTTGCCTTATACTTCCTTTCTATGCTCTTAAAAGTTATTGCAGAATGTGAAGAAAAGCGGAATAACGATGCTGAATGTAGAGGAGAAATAGAAGAGGCTGTTTCCTGGTACAATAGGGTCCTTGGATTCAGAATAGAATGCGGACGTGGTATGTAAATGAACTGATTTGATGAGATTTATCATTTTCTGTGGTAATATAGCTTACGTGTTTCTTCTTTATCCAGGGGTAAAATTTGTATTCACAAACATCAATCCAAAGAATCCAGGTGAAGAGTTCTCTTTCACCATTCGACATGAAAATGATATATATACGTGTAAGTCTGCTTATCCTATTTTGATTAGTCTTTTACTCCATCATTTACTCCATTAATTGACAACTTCTTTCCCACTGCTACTTCCTCTTACATTGTTGTTGGTTGGGTTCAAATGAGGCGAATCCAGGAACTTCAAGATCCATGGGTCTATATATGCATGGATGTGATACTTACTGTCCAGTTTCCGGAGATAAGTAATTTCACAAAATAGGGCTGCATTTGGTCCGCTCTCTTGAGAAAAACAAAATTGCCAATGTTTATCTGAAAAACTTTATTCAAAGGTTGTTCTTGCATAACTGGTTAAAAGCAAGTGATACGTTTAAGCTATTTTTTATTTTTAATTGGGCAAATTACAAATAAGGGTCCAAAGTATAGGGGGTGTTTGCACTGCAGGGCCCGATGTTCCATTTTTGGCGATTAAGGGTCCAAACTTATCAAAAGTTGGCAGTTAAGGGTTTTTGACGGGATTGTTAGAATTCACCGTTAAATAATGGCAATTTAGGTCTGAAGTCTTCAACTATTAGCAAAGAATGATATTCAGTTATTGATTCTTAGCAAATAAGGGTCTAGTTTAATGGCGATTTCTAACGATTCCGCGAAATACCCTTAATTGCCAACATTTGGTAAGTTTGGACTTTGGACCCTTAACATGATCAACGAACATAATCAGCTTGTTTTCCGTCCTTCTTGGAATTTTTCTTTCCTTGGGAAAATTGAAAGTAATTTGTGCAGCGAATGTATCATAAGGAGGTCTATGGACATACGTACTACTTTGTTACCTTATGACCAATTTATTCTATTCATATCTCAACTTTGATTGCATTAACATGATGATGATGATGACATTCTCTCTTTTGTTTCTTTGATCTTTAGTGCTTGATTGTTATCCACACATGAATGGTACAAAGGAGTTGATCCAGGATTTGAATCTTAACAATAGCTTATTCAAGTTTGTCAGAACTATGAGAGGAAAGTTTCAAGATGCTGCATCATGTGGTAATCACCCGATCTTTTGCATTCTTCTTTTTCGTCCTTTATTCTTAATATAATACTCCCTAATAAGAGTCTTCTTTGACATCATGTGGTCTTATGACTTCAGGGAATTTTCCTGAGACTGCATCTCGTGATCAAGACTCTGTGACAAGTTCTTTGTCTGCTCCTGCTTCTTCAGTATTCACTGATAGTAGAACTGAATCTCCTGCCAAGCAAACACAGTCTCAACCTGCCGAAACCAACAGAACTCCTAAGAAAGGGAAAATTGGTAAAGGGGGAAAAGCAACAGTGTTATCGCCTGGATCCCTACGTCGATCTCCACGATTTAAGGTATCCATATCGAGTATTTTTCAGCTTCCTTCCTTTATTCAGAGTATCTGCAATGCAGTAACAATGCAAATGCCAACTTTAAATTACTTGTAATGATGATTAAGGATTTTCCAGTTCATGTTTTAATATTGGCACAGATATTCCAGTAGCCATATCATTTTGGATATCTCGTGTTTCATTCTCTTTTTAATTTTGACTGACAAACTTTGCCGCTGTACTCTTAACATATCGGATGAAATTCATTATGTTATTTGGCAGGTTAAGAAATGAAGATGGAGCTGGCCATGCTTAATTTGTTGAGCTGCTCCACATTTAATTAACCCGCTCACCAACCCTCAATGGGACACCTTAAGTTACTATTGAAGTCCTGGCAAATATCTTATTTGCTCGTCTTTCAGAATATTTCCTTGAAGGAATTTGGGTGATCTAACCACCAAGTGATGTTGTTCGTTGGACACAGTTTCAGCTCAAGTAACTTTGAATGCAATGTGTACGGGTGATAATCCTATCCTTGACATTCTCAAGCTAGTTTTTGGTACAAAGCTCACAAATTATGTTAGCTCCACTTATGCAAGACTTGTTAGTTTGTATTTGTTTAAAAAATATCCATTCTATTTTTGTGCTATAATTTAAAATTGTGTTCAGTTTAATTATGAAGTGCTCATTGAGCCACATCTGGACTTCATATGTACATCAAATTCTGTGCTCATTGAGCCACATTTGGACTTCATATGTACATCAAATTCTGCATTTATTGGTCAGCATGGGTTTTTGGTAAAGCATCACCGTGTTATGTTCACACTTGAAATGCATGACATCAACTTTCAATACCTGTTTATTTCTAACTTAAATTAATTACATGATAATTCACAATCTCAATAGTCATGAGTATTTTGATTTTTGCGCAACTTTTTCTGGTGCTATTTCTTATGACCTACTATTACTAGACTAACTTAATGGTATTTGTCTAATCACCTTATGGAAATGGGAAATTGGATACAAGATATAATGCCACTTGTCTACTATTTAAGATTGAATGAGCAGGGATCTGAGGTGCTAGGCCCCATGTTGACGACGTAACCGCTTGTGTATGAAGGTACGAGTCTGCTTCCAGAGCTTGTACCTTTCAGCATGGTCATTAGCAAGTACAGAGCAGTAAGTCTCGTTACAATCTGCAAAATATCTTCCACTCACCCCTTCTGTTTTTTGATTAAGTGCAACATAACATGTGGTTGATGCAGCCTTCAAAACCCAAGAACATATCACCATCAAAACCATATTTCGGGGAGAGCGAGAGAGAGAGAGGGCATCTTGGAGCTGAATAAAGAAGACAAGGAAGATGAAGACAATTGTACCTGTGATGTTGATTTGAGCAACTTGGAAGCAATAAAGAAGAGGGAATCTGAAAAACAGAAGTATATACCCAAAAGGTAAGGTTTTTTATTAGTGTTCTCTCCTTCTCTCTGGGTGTGTTGTCAAAAAGCAAGTTAGATAATGGCATGCCTGTGATAAAGCCTTTGTGATCTCTTATGATTCCCGTCTTCACAATGCCTGGGTGTACTGCATTGATCGTTACGTTTGCTTTCCGTGCCTGTAAATATTCCCAGGGACAATTCATTTTCAGGTGAAATCATTTCATATTTTACAGCACATATACCCAGGGACACATCATTTTCAGGTGAAATTCAACAATCATTTCACACTTCCAGACTCTTTCTCTCCACAAATTGTAAGTACTTTTTCCATATTGTTTACTTGGATCATTTATTCAAAATCCAATTTTGTTGAGTTGCGTTTATTATCTTTGACAAGTCAACTACAACACTTATTATGAGACGGATCGAGTATATAACATACCTTGAGTTGTCTTGCCAACTCCTTGGCATGCAGTATGTTGGCCAACTTTGATTGAGCGTAAGCACGAGTCGCGTTATAACTGCAGAAGTTAGATCAAACTCTTATTTTATTTTCCCCATCTTAATATATTTTAAAATATGTTGAGAAGATTAAGGGTATAAAGAAGATTACTGCTTAGGCTGGAGCATGTGGTTAAAGCTAAATTTATCTTTCTTGACCCAGCTATGAATTACAGAAGAAACGTTCACTATTCTGCCTTGGATTCCAGTTTTTGCTGCTGTCTCTATCATTTTCTCTAGCAGTAATTCAGTTAACAGAAAATGACCTGCCAAAAATATAAATATTCCATGACAAAATTACCAACTTGTACTCAAAAGTACTACTTGCATTAATTCTCATGTTTTCTGTAAGCCTACAAGTCAGAGAAGGTTCCCATTTTATCCACTATGACCCACTTTTGGAGCAACTTAATAAAAGTGGATTAGCATAATTAGGGAATTTACCTAAATAATTTGTAGCAAAAGTCATCTCAACTTTGTCTTCTGAAAACTCCAACTTATTTGAGAATTTCCCAGCATTATTTCTGCATAACAATGCCATTAGTTCACAATTCTCTCTCACATTAAAGGGAATACTCCCTCCGTCTCATAACAAAATGCTGCATCATAACATCACGTGTTGCATTTGACTAGTCAACAGTTTTAACAATTTTGGGATGAATTAAAAAGGAAAGTGCAATACTTTTTATGAGACCCGAGGGGAGCATAAAGAAAAGGTAAAGTAACTCACATGAGAATATTGAGGGGTAATCTTAGGGACAAGAATAGAGAACAAAATCTCTTAATAGAAGCAAATGAGCTTAAATCAATCTCCAACAATATAATCTCAGCATTTGGAGTCTCCCTTTTTATATTTTCTTTAACTTTAGATGCCTTCTTTAAATCCCTTGCTGGAATCACAACCCTCACTCCCCTCTTTGCCAACACTCTAGCAGTCTCTGCTCCGATCCCCGACGTTGCTCCTTGTAATTTAATAATTAACCATAAATTAAATAATTCCATAAGTAAATTACAAAATCAATAAAAAAAAAGCTGAAAAATATACTGTAAACTTTAAATGAAAAAGATCTGACAATATAATTAGTAACACAATATTTTGGGGGAAACTAGTTTCTCCCTAAGTTATAAAAAGTCCTGTTTTTTTAAACTGATCTTATATTCGTCAAATATTTGCAAGTTGAAAAAAATTGAACTTTTTATAATTTATGGAGAAATTGGTTTCTCCCAAAACTTACTCATTAGTAATGCATGAAAATCGTGTATTATATAAAGTGATTTATATATTTGCATGAAACATTTTATAATAATAAAAAATGATGTGATTGGTTTTCATGGGTATTGCCTGGAATGCAATGATCAGTGGAAAGAATTCAAAGGAGGCGTAAAGAACCATTTATTTATAAACCACACGCATGCTTGAGTACAGCAGAATTATGAAAAAGAATAAAAAAATATTTATTAATCTTATCCTGAAAATTCCAACAAACAATGGGAAATATTCAGATAATTTATAAAAATGAAGGAAAAAAAGAAGACAATTAGAAGATTTGTCAGAATCTAAGGTAACAACATCCTTGTTCATAAGTCTGTTCTAAACCCTACAATAACAAACAAATGCATATACTCACACATGACACAACAACCACTACTTAATTGTCTAGATTATAAATAAATTCATTATATTAAAAATTAAACAGAAAAATAGATTATTTATTTGTGGATTATGTCGTCTCAAGAAATAGTCCCACTCACATGAAGTCAGCTAACTATATAGTTTGTGGCATCAAGAGACTGATTTTTCTGAGAAAAAAAAATAATAATACAGAAATATCGTTAACAAGGTCATGTTTGTTGTCAGAAACTTGAAGTTGCGTAGAAAAGAAAGTAAAAAAGAACATATTAACATAAGACATTTTCTGACAACATTTAGAACAAACAACACTTAACCAAAAGTCCTAGAAGCTGAACCATTTTTTCAGCAATTCAAACTAAGCCGAATGAAAAACATACGGAAAAAACTCGCATGGTCGTCGAAGTTCACTTATAAATGCACTGCACAAACACTATATAAGGATAGTAGTACACAGAGACATGTGTGTGTAGTGTTTGATGGAGGGAGGGAGGGAGGAAGGGAGGGAGGAATTACCGGTGACGATTGCAGTAAGATGGAAAGGAAGAAAGGAAGAAGAAGAAGAATGTTGAGTGACTTGTTCAGCAGTAGATTTAGAGCCATATCCACTTGGACCAGGAATACCTGCTAAGTACTTCAGTGTTCCCTTCATCACTTCAACCCCGCCTACAACCACCTTACACATCAACACTATATATATATATATAGAGAGAGAGAGAGAGTATATATTACAAGTCTCTCTGCAGCAGTCAGATCTTTTGTGAATATATGTATATATGCCACAACATTGTAATACACGCACACACACACTCATATATATATAAAGTTTCTTCCAACATTCTGTGCTTCTCCATGGACCACCATAAGTAGGTGGTGATCATGTAATTCAGACACTTTTCAAGGGCTAAAAAAGTCAATTTATCAGGTTTCTTATGTGGTAATTTATGGAGTATATTGACGTGGATATTGATCTGAGTCCACTAATGTTGTTGCCTATTCTATTTTTTAGTGAAATCATGATATATATATCTCAAACAGACCATCCATTAAAGGGTATAGTGGTCTGTTAATTAGTTTCATTTTCGGAGTCTAAAGGGAATAGTGGTCTGTTAATTAGTTTCATTTTCGGAGTCAAGACTATCCACGGACGTTGGAAGTTTCGACTCAAAGGGGGGCTCGCAATTACAAATGTTGCCCTAAAAATTACATTCGCCAACATACTGGCATTTTGACATGTTAACTGCAAAGAAAAATGAATGGTCCTATTAATCATATCCCTGCAACACATAACATTAACAAAACCTGACTTTGGAAGATTGCATCATTCGCAACGTTAGACCGCATGAATATCATGATGAAATATTGTGTCTCTAGCCTCCTTCCACTCCTCTAAGTCAGATTCATGCTTTCCGATAATCTTAAAAACAACAAAAATAATACACAAAACCCTCAACGAAGGAGGGGAGTGACAAGTCCTCAACAACTAAGGAGGAAAACCATAGACTCTCACATATAAAAAGATAAACAATATCAGAAATACGATTAACATTATTTAGAAACTAAATTTAGTAAACAAAAAAAATAGATATGAAAATTAAAAACATGATTTCACATTTATTAATTGCAGAACAACAATTAATAAATGTGAAATCGAGTTAAACGAATCAATAAAAAGTGATCAAGAAAATCAGATTGAATATAGATAATGGAGAAAGGCAATGGAAATGTAAGAAGAAGTTGAAAGTTTTTGTTCAATGTATTTTTGCTTTAGTTATCGAATAATACAACATTTTTTTTAACTTACGTCGTCAAAAATTAAATGTAGATGCTGACGTGTCACTGCTACATAAGTGCCACATCATCAAAATAACAGTCGTGGGTGACATGTCATTGACATGGCGCTGATGTTGTGATTGCGTAGAAGTGACACGTCAATATCCCCGTTAGATTTTTGACGTCGTGAGTTAAAAAGTTTGTTACATTATTTGATAACTAATGCAAAAACACATTGCATATATCTGTTACTAACGAGTACATTTCATTATTCAAAAACTAGAATAAAGTAAGTTGAATAAATTAGTAATTATTTCAATAAGGACGTTATTTTTTAAAATCTACAAGTTCTAGTTCAGGTTCAAAATCTTGTTTCATCGACCAGCATAAAATATAAATATTCTCCTATATTTTATTTATTTCATTCTACCCCTCATCTATTATTAATTACTGTAACTTATCCAATTATAAAATCCAAAATTCTAGGGGTCGGAAGTAGGGGCGGATCTAGCCTTTTTTTTAGGCATTTTTTTTTTTTACCTAAGTCACTCACTATATATAACTTATATATATATATACTCCCTCCGTCCCATTAGTATTAGCACAAACACTGTTTGCGCGGGAATTAAGAAATATGATATTTTAATAAAATGTTGTGAGTGTAAAAGAATGAGTGGAGAGAGAATGAGTGGAGGGTGTAATAAATTATAATGGTGTTGTGAGTATTAAAATAATGTAGGAGAGAGAATGAGTGGGGTTGGGTGAATATTTTATTAATATAAAGTTTCCTTTTTGGGAGTGTGCGGATATTAACGGGACGCCCAAAAAGGAAAGTGTGCTAATATTAGCGGGACGGAGGGAGTATATGAAGTTATTTTTCACTGTTATTATTGTTTACAATATTTTTTAAACATCAAGCTCACGCAGTTTCAAAATTCTAGATTTGCGCCCGGTTGGAAGATATACTACAACTATCTGATGTGCTTCCTCTTGAACTAAAGGGGGTCAAAGTGCTCATCTATAGTATAAATGGTAGTGGTCCTTGCTACAGTTGAATGAACAGTACCAAGTGGCAAATTTCCCGTTTTGCCCTCACTAAGTTGTCCCGTTCCCATTTTGCCCTTAAAAAAAATATTTTAAATTAAAAAAAAATGTGTCCTCGGACACGCGATTAAAAAAAAAAAAAAAAAAAAACGTGTCCTCGGATACGGGCTTATTCTATATTTCATAAATGATGGTGGGTTTTCACCCATGGCATCTACTTATGAATCATGCACTTACTTGCAAAAAAGTCGCAATTAGGTTTTACATTCGTGCTTAGGATTAGGGTTACGCAAACCATTTAGTGCCAAATTACTTGAAGAGTAACTATCACACGATGCCCGTGTGCCCAACAACATTAAGGTTCCACTTCACACGTGCACATCTCAATAATAACTTCCCTTTCCCCTTTTACTAACTTTTTTTTTCTTTCCATTTTTCCACTTTCCTATACTTTTTCCACTTTCCCACGCTTGTACACGTTTGTACATTGTGATGCTGAAACTGTACTATACCTATTTTATATTCAGAAATGCAACATTTATTTTAGAACATATATAAAAGAAAAGCGCAACGTTTAGCAGAGTAATACTTAAGTTTCGTTTGTTTTTTATTTTTAACTATTATTCCAGATCTGAATGGATGAGTGCATCGGATATAAAATAAATCAGACTATTTGTTTTTTTTTTTTCCATTCAGATATAAATATCTATTATTTTTCACTTAATTTTCAGATGTAAAACTATTATTTATTTGTCTCTTAAATGATTTTTTATATATGTATCCTCTATAAACTAATAATTCCAAAAATACTCAACTCGAATGCTGAATCAACAACCATTCATTTCATCTCTTTACTCGATACAATCAAGTTTATTCCGACATAAAATCAGATTTAAACAATTAACTCTTAAAAAAAAAAACTAACAATTGTGCCAAACAATGGTACAAGGTTTCATACACAATGTACAATCATACAATGCAACCTATTCTTTCTTCCCAAAATAGGTGGAAAACAACAATGGGGACAAAAGTAGTCTAGGTGCTGCATGCGACCGTGTCACACTCAAATATCCATTCTTGTCTTTGATGGACCAATTTTTCCTTCTTCCTTTTTTTACTTTGGGAAATGATGATGAAAATTGTTGGAGGTTTGAAGGAGTAAAAGAGAACATTGAGGTTGACTACTCAACAAAGAACCCCATTTTTGTTTCCTAATTGGCATACAAAAAAATCCTCAATTTGCATGCCTCAACTTATTTGGTTTTTTTTCACAAATTACTTGCTAACTACTACTACTACTTCTCTTGTACTCCTACTACCAGCTTGTAGATGCAAGCAAATATGCCCATCTTTACTTCTATCACCCATTCATTGCATGCCCCTTAAAGTAGGCAAAGTTATTGTAATAACCAAAAGTATGAATTACATCACTTTCAAATGAAATATTGCAGAAATTACACCACTTGTTATCAAGTTGCTTCTCTCACCATTGGAACATAAAATGTGTTTTACCTTTTCTTACCTTCTTACCGCTGATGTCTTAAAGTTTGAGATTTCACCTTAAAATTAATTGGTGTCAAGGAGAGTGGCCCATGATCTTTATATGTCATAGGCAAGGTTTGTCAATTCCCAATGTGGGATAATATCTCTAACACGCCCCCTTACGTGTAGCCGGGCTTTGTCAAAGGCTTACAACGTAGACTAATTAATCGGGTGGCGTGGAATAACATCGTGGGCCGTTGAGCATGCACGTGTAAGGACCTGCTCTGATATCATCTTAAAGTCTGAGGTTCCACCTTAAAACCAATTGGTGTCAAGGGGAGTGGCCCAGAATCTTATATGTCATAGGTAATATTTGTCAATTTCCAATATATGATAATATCTCTAACATGATGCGCAGAACTACCTCTCGGAGGGTGATATAAAATATCAAACTTAATTATACTTATGGTGTACTTCCTCCGTCCCATTAATAACTTCACTTTTTGTCAAAACGGGTGTCCTGTTTAAAGTTTCACCTTTTCTAAAATGGCAAAGAATCTTTACTATTTCACCCACTCATTCTCTCTCCTATTTTACTATTATACTCACAATATTTTTCAAATTTACTATTTTCTCCACTCATTCTCTCTTCTATTTTACTATTACATTCACAATATTTTTTCCACTCACCAATTTTCTTAATTTGCATGCTGAAACCAAAACGATGAACTTATTATTGGAATGGAGGGAGTATTTAGTTTATTAGTGACAAGTAATGTTGTATAAAATTGACATATGATGACGCCACAGCTTTTCGGGGTCAGGAGCGGTTCAAGGATATCTGGCTAGGATATATTTAGTGGATTTGTGTACCTAGATCACAACACAAACAAGCACCGTTAAGGTCGAAGTTGGATGTTACTCCAACTCAGGCCCTCGGGTGTGAGAGTAAGAATACTGAGTAATAAGGCTTTGAATACCTTTGGAGTGTGTGTGTTTAGGTGTAGAGAGTAAAAGAGCTTACTCAATTGTATATGGAACTTACCTTGCCCAAGGGGGTAAAGGCCTTCTATTTATAGGCAATGCCACGTGGTGCTTGTTGAGGTAAGAACGATGAGATCGGCTACAGGGGCACTTTGGTATTTGACCGCCTACACGTGTCCGCAGCCTAATTGGTCCTGTCGAGTGAGGAACATTGACCGTCCGGGGGACATGGGCCGAAGAAAGGACATGGCGAGCCGCAGCCCAGAGCTTATCATTAAATGGAATAAGTAGGCGCCGGGCCGAGCCGCATGAATGCGTGATGGGAGCCAGTGGCTGTCGAGCGCAAGCTAACTTGCTCGCAAGGCTTGACATTAACCGGAGCGGCATGTGCGGTTAACGCTGTGCCTGATGCGAAAGATATATGACGCGAGCACGGTTGATGCGGCCATGACTCATGCGGGCACGGATCCAAGCAGCGTGGTCCCAACGGTCCTCGAAGAGGGTGATCGCGAGAGGGACACGATCTTGACCACAAGGCCTATTTGTCCGCGGTCTCCTCCGCGGTCTAAGGAACCGCCACGTCACCGGTTCCTTGGACTAGACCGAGCGCGGCCCTGGTCCAAGATCCGGGCTCATCAATGGCCCCTAGCTCCAAGTGTGATTATTTATGGTCCGAGCGAGGAGCTCACTGTGGCTTCGGGTCTCGCCTCACTGCTTCCTCGCGCGAAAGCACCGGTGCTAGCGCTTTTTGTTGCCGTTGCTCGGCCCTACGGGCTTAGGGGAACGTTCGGGAGGCACCAGCCGTGAGTGACACGTGGTCCTTGCGTACGGCGTGCCTCCCAAGCACGGGTGGGCCCTCGCGTATGAAAAGACGGGTTAGTGGTACGTCGGGGGTACGTGTCAGCCATCCAAGGGGGGTAATAAATGCAAAAGGTATTTAATTTTCGAATTTTCAAACGTTTGGAGACGGTTGAGGTTCCGAGGTTGGATTTGTGGGCTAATTAATACGGGTTAACGGGTTAACCCGTATAGGCTCAAACCTTATAAATACCAAACCCTTAAACCCCAAACACTTTTACCGTTTCCAAATATTCAAAGAGCTTTAGAGAGAGAAACTTGCTGCGAATTCTTGCTAGTGCTTTCCGAATCCCCTTCTCAATCCTTCTCTCGTAAGTAAACTTGGGTGATTTCTCTTCTTCATCTCCCTCTATTTTTCTTTTCCCTTTCTGGGTTTTGCATAATGACTACTCGAGAATTTGGACCCCGCCGTCCCATAGAACTAGGAGATGGATCCACCCCTGATATCTTTGCCGTCTGTAAACGGACTGGTGGTATCTTTAGGAAGGTAGGATTGGGGTGGATAAGGCTATCCCTTAGGTGTTTCCCGTTTTTTCGTGAGAGAGATGATTGGGGGCCATTTGTCCCACCCCGGTTGTGGGAGGCCAAGAAAAAGTACATCTACAATCGTAATGTACTCGTGCCGGGGATCACCGAAGGCTAAGAAATTTTGTAATGGGGGTTTTGTGCAGTGTTTCCCCGCGAGAGAGATCGTGCTCGAACGCCGTTGAACTTGTGAGGAGAGCGATCCGTGTCCCCGAATGTATAACCGATTGGGAAAAGTGTGAGCTAATGGACCCCGAACAAACCAATCTTTGCCGGCACCGGCACGCACTGAATGACCCCTCGATGTCCCGCCCCGAGGCTGTTTCTTCCCACCGTGGTGCCCGCGGCCCCGGTGCCGAACCCATCGAACTAAGTAGTAGCGAGGAGCCGGAGCCTCTAAATTTTGAGACTACCGTAGGCGGGGAGGATGAGGATGAAGTGACCTCTCGCCGCGGTGATGCCACCGGTCTCTTTGGCTCGACGAGCACGGAGACCGAGGAGGATGACCGCGAGGTCGAACTTAGGAGGGCTGCGGGGACCTCTAAGAAGGCCGCCGAGACCACGAACATCGTGGATGCCTTTTCGACCACGATTCCGAGGAGGAGGTAGTGAGGCCCCCGCCCGCACAAAGGCAAACGGCCGGACTGCTGAGGCGAACCCCGGCCTACGGCCGCAGTGAAGAAAGCCAAGGAAATGGCCATCCTCAATCGGGAGGAGGATATTTATGAGGTTTATAACGTAGACCGCAATGCCTACCGTGTCCGCACCTTAGGACATGTTCCGATAAAGGGGAAGGATAAGTTGAGGCGGAGACGATGGCGATGTCCGCGAGGATAATAGTGGCCTTAGTTTTCTATGGTGCTCAATTTGAGAATGGCTGAGATTTGCCCTTGGATCCTTTCTTTTATGACTTCCCGGAGTTCAACCGCCGCCGCCTCCCCATGAACTCCGACTCCCAATGCCATCGTGGCCATTGTTTCTTTCATAGCTGTCATAGATTCATGGGCTATGAACCCACCCCGGCCGGGCTCTACGCTTACTATCGTAACCAAATCGCCCGCAATATTCTGGCTCAAGGCTAGGAATTTCTCTACCAAGACCTTCTCTCCCCTTCGAACAAGTTTGACCAATGGAACCGAAGGACATCTTGGTCATCGAGTCTAGGTTTGGATGGCCCTTCTCAAAACCCTCAAATCCAGTCCGATGAAGGTGGCCGCGAGTAGCTATCCAGACCCTTCCTCGCCCGATACTGTGCTGCGCCCTAGAGAAATACTCCGGCCCAAGATTTGGAGAGCTGGGGATGAGCCCGTATATGACGTGGGCGCCATAGTGGAGGATTTAGCTCTCTACCGATCTACTCCTGGGGTGGCTCTCGCAGTGAGGCGCCCCACATGCCCTGCAGTAGTAATAGAGCCTCTCCGCCCCCGCGACCACGATTTGCGGGTGCACGAACATTACCGCTCGAGGCAGATCGTAAGACACGTATGCCGGGCGCCGAGTGCGATCCCCCGAAATAATTGGTCTCTCGATTCCACTATGAAACCGTTTTGCCAATTTACTTTGCTTTTGATTTTTGAACCGTTTGCTAACCATTTTTCTTTCCCTCCGTAGTAGATCCGCACTGTACAATTTCGATGGCTCCTCCACTAAACGCCGCTCAACCGAAGGCCAAGAACATGAGGGCCAACAAAGAAGCCGCCCGAAGAGGCGTAATGAGACGGGAGGGGTTCCCACAAAGGACAAGACCGTGCTGTTGCGAGCAGAAAACCGGGGATACTCTACCCGCTCCCCGAATTATTCTCAAGACCGGAATGCGCCTCCACCTCCCCGGTCCTCCACCACCCACCGCCGTCCGGCATCATCTCCCGGCCGCACTATTGCTTCCGGCACAACCAGAGCACCAAGAAGAGACTCCGAGAGGGACGACTGACCACGACGAGGGAGAGGTCTTCGAAGACCCAAAAAGTGGGGGATACCCGTAGCCCTCCAACTGCCGCCACTACCTCCACTACTGTTCCCTCCGTCGCGGACACTTTGCTCGGTGGCTTATCCGATTTCCTCCTTGGCCACCCGCGAGGAGGCAATGGGAGAAGAGGAAGCGAGGTGGGGACGTGCCCGCCATTACCGGGGTGGACTGTATGCCCGGCTCGCCCAAAATTCGCGCGGGCATTGGGCCGATCAACCGGCTCTTCTCGACTTCTACCACCAGTGGCCGAGAAGGAAAACGCACGCCCACGATGGGGGACATTGGGGTTGCCCTTACCGAGGTGGGGACCTTTCTTCCGCTCCCTTACTTCCAGCCTTTGAATTTCCACCCACTCGACCTTCTTCCTCGCAGTGGGCAACAAGGCCACGAGGCTCCGGAGACTTGTGATACTGTCTGGCGAGCTAGACAAAGAACACCAAAGACCCGCGGGCAAACTCCGCGAACCGGAGCAGCCCAGAGAAGGTGGGCACTCCGAGCTCCCTCCCTGGATGCCAAGGAAAAGGAGCTCACCACCAAGGAGTCCGATCTGAAGGGCTTCCGTGAGAGGGGGCGACCGAGGCCGGAGCAGAGCCTAGAAAAGGCTAAGGGTCACGGAATGAGCTCCGCGGGCACAAGACCAAGCCGGAGCAAAGGAATGAAGAGCTCGCAACCAAACCGGGAGGCTGCGGAGGAGTCGGGCCAAACTCCCGGAGGCTAAGGCCGACGAGCTCTCCGAGAAACCGCTACCTCTCACGCAGCTTTGAGCCGGAGAGGGAGAGGATGCCGGCCGAGGCTCGCGAAGAAGCTGTGGAGGAGTATAAAACTCGACTCGCTCACCGCGGAGTGCTTGGCCCAAGATGAGGCAAGTGTCCGGACACGTATCCGGAACCGCGGCCACGGCATGTTCTCCGCGCAGCAGCTTGGCCGTAATTGGCTCACCGGGTTGCTACCGATGCGGAGTGTGTGCCCGGGCATGCGCTAGTTCCCTTTTCCGAGGAAGAGGTCGGGTTTGGATCTCTCCGCAGCCGCCTCTCGCCCGGTGGCCGAAGTGATCGCCTGACCGATCGATCTCCGAACCGGATGCTCAAGCGCTTCGGGGACAACCCTTTATCCATGGGGATGCCCCGCTCGATTCTTCCGGGGGACCGGCCCTGGAGATCTATTCCCCAGGGCGAGCTCCACACCGGCCTCCGCCGAGCAACAAGCTGCTCCCCATACCGAGGTGACCACGGAGACCAGCCTCGCCTCCCCAACTCCGGACTCAGAACGCGGGCACAGGGGCGCGGCCACCGAGGAGCCAGGAGTGGGGCACCGATGGAGCGGCCGTCGAGGAGCCCAAGGAGAAAGCTCCTCGCATAGGATTTTTGTTTTTTCTTGTTTGTAATAGATTAGGACCTTTTGTAATAGTGTAGGAACCTTGTAAATATTTCCTCAACATGAATAGAAGAATTTTTCCACTTGGCTCCTTTACTATTTATCTTAATTGCTTGTCTCGTAGGCTATTTTGAGTAGTTTGGCAATTTTCGAGCACCTCAAGATTGCGTTCTTGCCTATTACTTTTTCCGGCGTTTTTGACTTGCAATTAACTTTATACTTCTCCTTCTGCGGGCAAAGCGGCTTTAGTAGGCCCTCCGCCCGCATTTTTTGAGTTTTCCTAACTCTTTATTCAAAACCCTTAGGTTTTTGTGAGAGTCACCTTATTCTTCTATGATCGCGTTTGTTTAGCCTTGTGGCAAAGTTAGGGGTCTTGACCCCGGTTGTCTATTTGGCTTTGTTAAACTAGTTTGATCACTCTCATCCATTTACACTTATTCCCAGCCTTGCGAGCCGTGGTGTAAGTCAAAAGTAGCCAAGGCAAGCATACTTTCATGTGGCATGCGAAGGTGGCCGTGAGGCTATTGTCCGCGCAATGTAAAGGTAGGAGCATATTTTAGCATAGAGGCCCTTTAACCTCCGGCATCCGTATCCCCTTATTGGAGGTTCTCACTTATTTGACCCTTTATTCAAAACTCCCTAAGGTTTTTCGTGAGGGTCTCGTGGCGATCCGGTGAACGGGCTTATATGTAGGCCTTTGTCACATACAGGCATGCGAGTAACGGCCCTAACGAGGTCCTTCGCGCAATTAGTGGGTCCGGACTTCGTGTCATTGTCCCCACTAGAGTCCGTAGGCACGGGCATCATGGCCTTTGTACCTACGTTCATCTATATCCACTTATTCTTGGTGGTGTCACGCGAGCGGGGAGGGAGTCCTCCCCGCGATCACGCACGGATCGTAATGGATCTTTGTACATATATAGGCATGCGGATCCTTAGATCTTTGCGCATCGTTAGCAGGAGCTCATGTGTTGGCTCTTGAACTCACCGGCATCCGCACGCGGGCATCCACCTTAGCTTTGAGGCCATGGGAATTGATTTTTGCATCAAAATATGATGATAACTTCTCCCTTATATATATATAGTCTATACTCCTTCCAAAATTACAAAGACTTCAAAAGAAGTATCTCTTAAGGTGGTCGCTATTCCAGAGTGCTTAAGCTCTTCTCCCTCTTTTGGTCGCAACATATAGGTGCCCTCTTTGACTATCTTTGTAACCTCATATGGACCTTCCCATTTCGGGGACAAATTGTTGAAACCTGGTTGAGTCCCTTGGACCTCTACGCTTCGAGTACCCGCCTAACCGAAAAACTCCTTTTATTTACTCTTTTATCATGGTGCTTCTTCGCTTCTGTTTGTAGTTTACCATTTTTTCATGTGCCCGCATTCTCTTTCCTTCGAGATCGTCTGTGTCATACCTTCGTTTGCCTCGTTTTGAGACTCGTCGAAGTATGTGACTCGTACGAGGGTAGGGCTACCTCAACCGGAGCCATTGCCTCCGACCCATACGTGAGCGAGAAGGGAGTTTCTCCCGTTGAATTTCTTATCGTGGTGCGGACAACCCACAATGCGATCCGGAGCTCGTCAACCAACGTCCTCCTCGTCCTTCCAAATTTTTCTTTAAGGCGCTAGGACTAGCTTGTTCGCAGCCTCGCCTTGACCATTTCCCCGAGGATAGGCAATCGCGGACTTACGGTGTTGCACCTTCATTCTCACACATTCAGCAGCTGAATTTTGCGGAGAATTGGGTGCCATTATCTCGAAATTATTGCTCTGGGAACCCCAAATCGACAATAGATGTGGTCGTGGACAAAACCGATAGTGTTATCCTTCGGAAATAGTGGCCAAGCCCTTTGCTTCCGTCCACTTGGTAAAATAATCCACGGCCACCACAAAGATACTTGATGCTTCCTCTAGCAGTTGGAAATGGTCCAATAAGATCTATCCCCACGTATCAAACGGCCACGATGGTACTACCAAAGTCCGGCTCTGCTGATGGTAGTCTAGTGGATGTCCGCAAATCTCTCGGCACTTATCACATTTTCTAACATACTCCCGCGCATCCCTTCTCATTGTGGGCCAAAAGAATCCTTGGAATTTGATCTTGTCTCGAGAGTGTGCGAGCACTGGATGTCCGCCACAAACTCCTTCATGAACCTCATAGAGTAAGTTGGTGACCATGTGAGTCTTAACACATCTTAGTAAAGGCTTGGTGAATGATCGCCGAAAAGCACCCCATCGAGGACGAGGTATTTCGCGGACACCGTTCGATGGCTCTAGCCTTTACCGGATCCTCGGAGGGTTTGCTTCTCGATGTAATCCTTCATTTCATCCACCCAAATTCCTTACTTGATCCTCAATATTGTTTATCTCGTATTCGATCTATAGCAGTCTCTCCGTGAATTCAATCTCGGCAATTTGTCTCCAACTCACCAATTTCTTGCTCGGCTATTCTTGAGAGGAGGTCGCCTTCCGCATTGTCCTCTCTCATGACTTGGTTCACTCATAGTAAGTGAAATTTTTGATGAGGGCTTTTGCAAGGTCACAAGATCGAGTTAGTACTCGGGTTGATAGTATCATACTCCCCTAATTTGATTAACTATGAGCCGAGAGTCACTATTGATCTCAATATTCGAACTCCCAAGTCTCTTGCCAATTCCATGCCCGCTATGATTGCTTCATATTCACCGATTGTTTGATGCCTCGAACTTGAACCTCAAGGCCCTCATGAATTTCTCCCCGCACAGGCGCAATCGAAGTATGCCCGCTCCACTGATTAACTTGCTCGCGTGAGCCGTCCACATATAAAGTCCACACCTCTTCTCGACGCTCCCCTTGGTTGAACAATTTCGTGCTCGGGCTCTTTGGGTCATCTTCTCGATTCTCGCTCGCTTTCTTTTTCCGAGGTCGCCGTCCGCTAATTTGAATGATGATTCTACTACAAAATCAACTAAGGCCTGCGCTTTGATTGTCTTTCTCGGGGAGTAGGTGATCCGGAACTCGGTGAGCTCTATAGACCAAGCTAGCATTCTCCCCGAGGACTCGGTTTATGTAAAACCTTTCTAAGCGGGGCCTCGCTAGTACGCTATAGGATGTGCGTAAAAGTAGGCTCTTAATTTTCGAGCGTATACAAGCAAGGCGTAAGCTAACTTTTCTATATTAAGATAACGCCCTTCTACGGCGGACAAAGGCCTTTACTTACATAATAAACCGGTTTTTGGGAGTTATTCTCCTCCTCACAAGAACAACAAGCACGCGTATCAAGAATCTGCTAGATATAGAAAAGCTCTTCTCCGGCACCGGCCGCCGAGCAGAGGCGGCCGCCCGAGGTATGTCTTGACTTCTTCAAAAGCCCGATGGCACTCGGTGCTCCATGTAAATTCATCCGCTCTCTTCCCCTTTGAGAGTTTTGAAGAAGGGGAGGCATCTCTCCGCCGACCGCGAGATGAAGCGGCCAAGTGCGGTGATGCGACCATTGAAGTTTTTGTACATCCTTCACGCAGCAGTGAGGTTTCATGTCTAATAGGGCCTGGATTTTCTCCGGATTAGCCTCTATCCCTCTTTGGTTGACCATGAATCCGAGGAACTTGCCCGCCTTGACCCCGAAAGCGCACTTAAGGGGGTTTAGCTTCATGCCGTTATGGCGCAAGTTTTTGAAGGTTTCCTCCACATCGAGCTCGTGGGAGTTTTCCTTAGTTTTTATGACCATGTCGTCAATGTAAGCCTCCGCATTTCTCGCCTAGTTGGTTTTTAAAGACCAGATTGACCATGCGCCGATACGTGGCTCCTGCATTTTTTAGCCCGAAGGGCATCATAGTGTAGCAAGATGTCTTGCCCGCAAAGAATGAAGGCTACAGAGCGGACATCTTCGTGAGCCATCCTGATCTCGGTGGTAGCCTGAGTAGGCATCAATGAAGCTTAGAACCCCGTGTCCGGCTATAGAATCCACCAATCCGTTTCCATGCGAGGAAGAGGGAAGCAATCTTTGGGGCATGCCTTGTTGAGATCGGTGAAATCAACGCACATCCTCCATCCGCCATCGATTTCTTAACCATGACCACATTGGCCACCCACTGGGGTAGGAGATCTCCTTTATTATCCCCGCTTTTAGCAACTTTTCCACCTCTTCCTTGATGGCAATCTCTTTCTCCTGGGAGAAATATCTGGATTTTTGGTGAATGTTTTTGAAGGAGGGGTCATCGTTGATTTTATGGAGGATCACGTCTCGCCGATGCCTTGCATATCTTCCACCCTCCAAGCGAATACATCGCAATTTGCTCTAAGGAACTCAATAAGTATCCTTCTTTCCTCGCTCGTGAATTTCCACCCAACCTTAACTGCTTTGCTCTGGGAAGGGATTGATTACCACCTCCTCGAGCTCGTCGTTAGGTTCAAGGTCGCCGATTTCACGATCAAGGCAGGAGTCAATGACAATAGTCAGGGGGCCGACCCTGAGCTTCTGCCAGCCTGCCATTGAATATATGATATCGCGGCCAATTTCCCCTCTATTCCTCGATCAATATATCCTCCTCAACAGGGCAAACAATCGCTGATTTTCTCGCTCATCTTGAGCTCCACCTTTGTGGAATGGAAAGAAAGCATGCCAATTGGTACGGGTGGCGGCGGGAGTGCAAGGGCTTTCCCTTTGTTGATTTGTCCTCGCCTTTTCCCTCTATTATTTTGTCCTTGCCTCTATCTCATGCGTGATGTCCGGCCTTTCTGTTCTTTCCTTTTTTCCTCCAAAGGCTCTGAGGAATCTCCCGGCTGGTTCTTGATGGTAGCAACCCCGCCCGGGTGTTAAATTTCACCCTTTCGTGGGGGACGGACGCAACTATTCCCAATTCGGCTCGAGCAAGCTACGCCGAGAATGGCATTGTATTGGGAAGGAAGATCGACCACCATGAAAGTTATCTTCGCCGTCTTCGTATGGGTTTTTCTCCAATAGCTACGTCAAACACAATCGTCCCCTTTACCCCTTACAAAGCGGTTTCAGTGAAGCCTTCGAGCATGCCCGCATATGGAGTGAGATGTGCTTCCGTCATTCTCATTCCAATCAAAGTATGGTAGTAAAGTATGTCGCGGCACCCAGATCTACCAACACACGGCCTATGTTTGCCCGGCTGATTCTCATTCCGAGGGTGAGCGGCCGTGTGGAATGAAAAGGGTGGAGGCAAGTTCACTCCTTTTGAACCCAATTTCCAGCTCTTCCTCCGGGGCCAAGGCGGGGATGGAAAAAACCTTCTCTAATGTCCGAATTTGGAGAGACAATCGCCTACTAGTGGGAGGTTCCTCCCCAATGAAGTTAATGTCATAGTCCCCAAAATCGTCATCATTATTATCTCTTTCATTCCCGTCTGGTCCCCGTGTGTCGTGCCCGCCGCCGATCATTGTTATTGGGGCGTATTGTTTCCCTTAACCCACTTGGTTAGCTCCCCGTTATTAATTTTCGCTGGATTACTCGCTTCACTGAAACAATCCTCGCTCCGTGCCCGCGGTCGTTGTGAAACTCACGTAATTTAAGTCTACTCCTCTCATTCGCTTTCAAGCATGGGGGAGGAGGAGGAAAGTCTCGAGGCTCTCATGATCACCACCCTTGGGTCGTGAGCTCGTATAAACCGTTTCGCCACGGCCTGAGCCTTTCGATCCCCTACTGCTTTTGCCCCGATTATTGGCATGAGCGGGCTCCTGGGGTGGTCTCCCCTGGACTTGGCTTATCCTTTCTTTCGCGTAAGCTCGTGGAGCGGGCACACTAGGCTCTTTCGGCGGAGGCAATGGCCGATGCCCTTTCATACATTTCCTCCATCGATTTAGGTTTGCTGAGGCAAAATTCATTTTGAGGAAGGAGTTACCGAGGCCGCCTTCAAAACATAGTCCGATGTCCCCTCGTCCCGTGTCCACAATCTCCTCGCTCACCTTCCCCGAACCGGGATATATAATCTTTGTAGGCTCATTTGGTGCCTCGCTGACACTGACAAGATCTCGTCTTTGGTCTACGGCACACTGGCTCCGGCAAAGGCATCGAGGAAGAGGACTTCGAATCGATCGAATGACTGGATACACCGGCTTCGAGGGCTAGCATCCAAGATAGGGCCTCGCGCCAAGGTCGCAGCCTAAAGCTTTGCACATCACCGACTCATCCGCGGAGAATAAAGCCATCTCGGCTCCTCAAATCTTCCCATATGACTTCTGCATTTTTGGATCCGTCATAGGTGTCCATCTCGGGGGGTTTCGGGCTCTTTCTCGGATGCGGCGTCGCGCAATTTTATCGCCAAGGCGTCCATAAGTGCTGCCACACTTCGGGCAGCCTTCCGATGGGTTTCCCACATCTTCGCATGAATTCCACAAACTCGGGTTCTCGATCATCAACCTTTTGCTTTTTAGCCCGCGGAGTCACGCGCCTTCTCTCGTCTGAGCCAAGGGTCCGGCTGACTTCGCACGGTGATTCGATCGCGCCTCTTCCCCCTTTCCTCGCTATCATCTACGCACCACGCCCGCTCCGCCGGCCCGTCCGCGGCCAAGGGCCGGGTCAACCCGCTATGCCCTACATGCCTTGACTAGCAAGCGAGTGTGCGGGAGCTCGTTGGGAGAACCTTGTGACCCTCGAGGGAACCGTAGCCCTCCATTGGCCTCTATTTCAAATATTTCCATCTCCGCGTCGTTGATGGCCACGGCTTCCGCGACCGCCTGATTTGGAGGCTAGGATTTCCTTCCTTCTCGTGATCTCGTTCTGGGAAAGGCGGTGGTCCGATTGGTGTTTTTTATGCGAGCTTGGGGAGTTTTTGGGCTGTTTAGTAGGGCTTGGGCTTTCTCAAGACGGCTTCCTGCTAACCGGTGGAGAGCTCGTTGAGCCGGGGATTTTGAGGCCGAGAATGGGCCCCCATTCCGTTGAAGACAGAGTTGGTTTGCCTTTCCCTATTGTTATTGGAGGGTTCGGCTTGGTTTTCCTCCTCTATGGTTAAATGACCGGATTTTTTAGAATTTGAGACATGTCACGTAAAGGTGAAAATAATCGAAAAGAAGTGTCTTTCTGACAATGTCAGTTGTTTAGACTACAGGTGTGTCTCCGAAAACAAAAGTTTTAAATGGGAAAAACTTAGTGACGTAAAAAGAAGAGCCTTTCTAAGATCGAATTTGTTTAGACACGCGAGGTGCTCAAAACAAAAGATTTTTAACGAGAAACGAAAGAAAGCCTGGCTTCCGCAATGGAACCACCGATGACGCCACGCCTTTTCGGGGTCGAGCGGTTCAAGGATATCTCGGCTAGGATATATTTAGTGGATTTGTGTACCTAGATCACAACACAAACAAGCACCGTTAAGGTCAAAGTTGGATGTTACTCCAACTCAGCCCTCTATGAGAGTAAGAATACCGAGTAATAAGGCTTTCAATACCTTTGGAGTGTGTGTGTTTAGGTGTAGAGAGTAAAAGAGCTTACTCAATCGTATATGGAACTTACCTCGCCCAAGGGTAAAGGCCTTCTATTTATAGCAATGCCACGGTGCTTGCTGAGGTAAGCACGAGATCACTCTAGGGGGCACTTTGGTATTTGACCGCCTACACGTGTCCGCAGCCTAATTGGTCCCGTCAGTGAGGGAACATTGATCTGTCCAGGGGACATGGCCGAAAGGGACATGAGCCGTGTAGCCGCTTATTGCATTAAATGGAATAGAGGGCGCCGGATCGAGCCGCATTGAATGCGTGATGGGGAGCCGGCAGCTGGCCTGTCAGAGCCAGCAGCTAACTTGCTCGCAAGGCTTTGACATTAACCGGGAAGCAGCATGTGCCCGCGGTCAACGTTGTGCCCGCAGTCAAAGATATATGACGCGAGCACGGTTGATGCGGCATGACTCATGCGGGCACGGATCAGCCGAAATGTGGTCCCAATGGGTCCTCGAAGAGGATGATCGCGAGGAGGGACACGATCTTGACTCACAAGGGCCTATTTGTCCGCGGTCTCCCTCCACGGCTTGCAGAATCGCCACGTGATTCACTCTGTTTGGACATCAGCCAGGCGCCGGGCGTGTCCAAGTAGATCCGGGCTCATCAACATACAACTTGTGATTCCTTTTGTTTTTATGTTGAACTTATGTTATTCCCTTGTTTTTTCGCAACAGTAACACTTATCCTTCTCGTTCATTTCATAAATAGAATTGGTTAATCACACTTTATTATCATGAGTGCTTATTTTTAATTTTTATTTTTGTAATCAATTGGGGGACCATTTCTTTTTCATTTTATGACCAATACTTTCATTTTTGTATCAATTAAAGATCTAGACAACATTTCAAAGGTTTTTTTTTTTTTTGAAAAAATATAGAAATATGCCCATATACTTAGGTTAATAATACAGATATGCCCTTATACAAGTTAATTGTCATATTAACCCCTTTATTTAAGAAAAATGTGTGAAGATTCGGACACAGTTAAATTTCAGTCCAAAAATTAACACAAAGGCTGACTAAGCATCCTAGTTCGTATGTCAAATATACTACGTGGAAAATAATTGCCCAAATGAAATTTGTTGAGTATGATGAATTCAAAACTACATCATTTTGCCACTTAATAAAAATAGGATTAAACTACGTCGTTTTAATTGAAGGGGGTAGAATGTGAAATATTAAACTATCAATCCAAAACAATATTTTACAATAGTGAAAGGAGAAAATTAAAATAACTAGTTACATTCAACACCCCTCATTCCCTAATCCCATCTATACTTAACATAAAATAAAAAAATAAAATTCATAATCCTATCTTTATCTTCTTCACACAGCACTGCAGCAGCCCCTTCTTCACCATTAAACCCAATGCCCCTTCTTCCCATTAAACCCATCGACGGTGAAACTTCCAATGGTCTCAAAACCTTAGATCTATTCCGCAGTAGACTAATATTAGCCAAGCCCTGGAAACCCTCAAACCCAATCGGTGGGAACCCGTCACCGCCAATGTCGTTAATGGAATTCATACATGAAGCTTTGAAATCCAAACTCGAGTTCTAACCTGTCGACGGAAATAACGATGACAACCCCTTCATAGCTTCATACGGTCAACATTGAGGGTTTAAAAACGGTTGTGGAGATAGACCTTAGAGCATCCGGGTATGAGGTTAGATTTTTGGGTGGGTTTGTGAGGGTTTAGTTTCATGGTGAGTTTGTAGGGGTAGTATATAAATAATTTGGATTGTATAAGGATGAAAAAAAAAAAGTGGAGAGGTTTACTTTCTTGGTTGGTATTTGATGCAACCATAAAAAATGGTAGCATAGGAAATTCACTGGTAGTGGGCGCGGCACGGACGGAAAACACGCCTCCGACTCTGATTCGATCTCAAATGGGACCTACAACACAAAAACACCGCAGTGTGTTTTCCCCCACAAACCCTCCGGCGTGAGAATCATCAATCCGATTCATAACAATTTATCATATATTTCTAGAGAGAGAGAGGAGAGAGAAAGCTTGAATTTGAGACATACTAAAATGGAGTGAGGGAGTATTTATACGACCCACGACTCATCAGCGACCATCTTACCTTACTTTACACGTGTCAACCATACAAAGGGGAGGAAAATCTATCAAAAAGATTTCATTGGATAAGATCAAGGCTAAAATCTCGACACGTGGCACGCTCCGTACTGAGACATCAACTGTTGCCGCGTACTCAACATCGACATGCGTGAAGACATGCGGGGAAGACATGCTCTTGCCGCATGACCAAACATCAAACATGCTGGGAAGACATGTGGAAGACACGCGGAAGACATGCGGGAAGACATGTCTTCGCTGCATTTACCAAACATCAAACATGCGGGAAGACATGCGGGAATTAATGCCAAAGCACATTCGGAACATTATACACACGTGGAATCAAGCCATAATCATCATATGCGGGAATGTCGACATAGGCGGGAATATCAACATTCATGCGACAATTCATGGACAATCCACTTCCGCTATGCGACAAGCCACTTCCGTCATGCGACAAGCCACTTGCGGCATGACGACAAGCCACGCTGAATACAAACCCATAACCATATAACAACAACATTTACTAGACCAATCATACGATAACCAAACTTAGACGGGACCCTTACGACATACGGGCCCATATAGACCATATTTGGTCTTGGGTCGGAGTCAACATTATAGGGCACAATATTTTGTCATGGTGTATCGTAACTCCTTTTCAAAAAGTGAGGCTTGTCTTTAGAGCACTCACTCCCAAGTTAAGATTCTTGCCAAAATTTCATTTTTCAAAAACTGTTCGAAACATGGCATCTCGCCAAACTTTAACTTTTCAAACATGCGGCATCCCTCCAAACTTTAACTTTTCAAAAACTTTTGAGACATGCGGCATCCCGTCAATCTTTAACTTTCAAACATGCGGCATCCCTCCAAACTTTAACTTTTCAAAACTTTTGAGACATGCGCATCCCGCCAAACTTTAACTTTCAAACATGCGGCATCCCTCCAAACTTTAACTTTTCAAAACTTTTGAGACATGCGCATCCCGCCAAACTTTAACTTTCAAGACATGCGCATCCCGCCAAACTTTGGGTCGACTCGTCTCTAACCAAGACGCCGCATCTTTTGGCGACTTGGTCTCTAACCAAGACGCCGCATCCATTTTTGGGCGACTTGGTCTCTAACCAAGACGCCGCATCCTTTGGGCGACTTGGTCTCTAACCAAGACGCCGCATCTCGGGCGACTTCGTCTCTAACCAAGACGCCGCATCTTTTGGGCGACTTGGTCTCTAACCAAGACGCCGCATCCATTTTGGGCGACTTGGTCTCTAACCAAGACGCCGCATCCATTTTGGGGCGACTTGGTCTCTAACCAAGACGCGCGCATCTGGGGCGACTCTGGTCTCTAACCAAGACGCCGCATCTCCTGGGGCGACTTTGTCTCTAACCAAGACGCCACATTCATTTTTGGGGCGACTTCGGGTCTCTAACCAAGACGCCACATCCATTTGGGGCGACTTCGGGTTCCTAACCAAGACGCCACATATCTCTGCATGGGCTAGTGGACGCGAGCCCATATTCCTCGGACATGGCCAGTGGGATGCGAGCCCATATCTCGCATAGCTTAGTGGATGCGAGCCCATATCTCGCATGGGCCAGGGACGCGAGCCCAACAGCCTCGGGATGTCGCCCTACATATCTCGCATAGCTAGTGGACGCGAGCCTACCGCCGGATGCACAATTTACCATATCTCGATAAAGATGGGATGTCGCCCAACAGCCGGCTGATGTTTCAAACTTAATGCATGCAAGCTTCAGGGATGCGAGCCTATCATGCGCAGCTCGGGATGCGAGCCTATCATGCAGCTGGGATGCGAGCTCATCATTTGGGGCCAGCCGATGCGAGCCCACATTACGCAGCCGGATGCGAGCTCATCACTGCGTGCCGGATGCGAGCCCATCATGCGCAAGCCAGGATGCGAGCCCATCATGCGCAGCTCGGGATGCGAGCCCATCATGCCAAAGCAACTCCCGAGCTTTATCATCCGGTATAAAATAACTTGGCCGACTTTTTCATACTGGATAGGCCTTACATAAAAACACGAGGTAGTCATTCGTCCATCAAGTAAACACTTCCTTCGCATTTAACACAAACAAGCAAATATTACGTAACTACTATGTAACAACATTTCTAAGCCACGCATACATATTCTCAAATAACGTGGGCTCATATAAAAATCATTTATCATGATTATAGCATGAAAAGAGACGCACTCCGACGCGAGGTTAACGATAATTCTGATAAACCTCCGTTAAACATTTAACCGTAGACTTTGCGCTACCGCTAGCTTTTCTTTACAATTTCCTTCAAACTCAAGCCACATGGGCGTATGTCCCTTCTTTCAATTTCCCCCACTTACTTTCATTCTCCCTCCACCCATTTCTTTCTATTTCATCTCTCAATTTCCTTTCATTTTCTCCTTCACTTTCTTTTATCTTTATTCACCTTCCTACTGCCTTCCACGCTCACCTACAATCCACTCCCGACTGCCACCACTTTCGACAACGACATTACCTAAACTGGGCGACATAGATCTCGCTCCCGCCGACCCTCCTCCTTCGCACTCAAGCAACGGCAGAACTCCCAAACAGCCGAGGTCCCTACCTAGCGACAACAAACCAAACGACATCGTCTCCCCAACTACGGCGACATAGGCAATTTGATTCCTGCCTAGCGACGCCCAAATGGCCTCGGGCGTCTCTATCTTCTCGCTTCTTCCACTCGAGCCTCTCACGAAACAACAAATCCTGTGATGCCGCCACTACCCAGCGACATCTCGTACCAACGACAACCCACGCCGCGCAGCCTCTTACCGGCAACAATCAACCCTAATCACTACCACGGCGACAATCACCCAAGGCACACTGTCAATACTCAGTGGGAGGCACCTTAACGAACGCACGACAAACAGAACCAGGCGACAATCAACGCCTACAAGCATTACGGCGATAATCACCGACCGCTCAATCTCGACTTTCAGCAATCTCCGAACCGCCCAAACTCAACCCCGCTTATTCCGTACGTACACTCCCAAACTGCAACAAAACCAAGCGACGACCCCCAACGCCTTTGCTACCCCACCTAATGACAAACAAAGAAGCAAGATAAAACTGTAGGAAGTCTCCTTCCTTTACTATAATTTTAATTCTCTCGATTTTAATTTCGTAACTTGGTTTCTCAATACAATTCTAAGTTCTTGCGACTTCGACTTTAAAATTTCGATTTCAATTCTTAGCGACTCCTTGTTTTCTCTTCTTCGCCCCATCGCTTACTCATTTTCGACACTTTCCAATCTTGATGCCTTCCTATGCATATCTTACCCTTTGCATGACTTTCTCGGCTTCTTCCTTAACCGAACTGCGAGATGCCATACAAATTTCCACGCTCCGCCCACCGACACATACTACCAACGTTGCTAACTAATCGACATACGGCCGATAAGGTTACTCTTCCGTCCGACACGTACCTCCCATCTATCAAGCCATTAATGTTTCACTACATCAAGTTCACTTTTTTCAATTTTTTCAACTTTTTTTCAATCTTTCTTTCTCGCTCTTCCCCTTCCTTATTTCCAAAGAAACAAAAATGGCCCTTATCTTTCTCCTGACTCGCCCTACCATTCGTACTCCACCTCAGCTTCTCCAAGGCTGACGAAGAAGATGATCTCGGCCTTGTTAAATTTCCGTCTTCGTGATTTCCCTGTGATCCCTGCGTCCTTCCTCCTCTTCTCTTTCTATTTCTCTCCTCTCGCTACTGCCTTCCCCACTCTCGCCTTTATGCCTGTAACAACGAAAAATGCCGATTCCCCATTTCCTGGCTACCCGGCGAACTCCGATCTCGATTTTACCTCTTTCTCGCCCAAAACGAAAATTAGTTTTCTTTCCAACTTCCTCTCACCAACTCCGGCTCCGAACTCGCCCGCCGCTACCCACACTCCGTAGTCTATACTTGATACCTTTGGGCCTCCTATTCCACCACCACTTCGGAAAATGTCGGGCCGCAACGGAACTATCCGACGCTACCATAAAAAATGGTGCATAGGAAACTCACCGGTAGAAGCGGCGCGCGTGACCGAAAAACATGCTCCGACGAATCCGATCTCAAATGGGACCTACAACACAAAACACCGTTAGGCGTGGGGGGTTTTCCCCACAAACCCTCCGGCGTGAGAATCATCAATCCGATTCATAACAATTTATCATATATTTCTAGAGAGAGAGGAGAGAGAAAGCTTGAATTTGAGACATACCTTTGAAAATGGAGGGAGGGAGTATTTATATGACCCATGACTCATCATGACCATCTTACCTTACTTTACACGTGTCAACCATACAAAGGGGGGAAAATCTATCAAAAAGATTTCATTTGGATAAGATCAAGGCTAAAATCTTGACACGTGGCACGCTCCGTACTGAGACATCAACTTGTCAGCCCGAGACTCAACATCGGACATGCGGAAGACATGCGGGAAGACATGTCTGCGCATGACCAAACATCAAACATGCGGGAAGACATGCGGGAAGACATGCGGGAAGACATGTCTCTTGGCACGCATGACCAAACATCAAACATGCGGGAAGACATGCGGGAATTAATGCCAAAGCACATTCGGGAACATTATACACATGGGAATCAAGCCATAATCATCATATGCGGGAATGTCAACATAGGCGGGAATATCAACATTCATGCGACAATTCATGGGACAATCCACTTCCCCGTCATGCGACAAGCCACTGGCTGCATTGACGACAAGCCACTTCCCCGTCATGCGACAAGCCACTTGCGGCATTGACGACAAGCCACGCTGAATACAAACCCATAACCATATAACAACAACATGACTAGACCAATCATACGATAACCAAACTTAGACGGGACCCTTACGACATACGGGCCCATATAGACCATATTTGGTCTTGGGCCGGGTCAACATTATAGGGCACAATATTTTGTCATGGTGTATCAGTATTCATGGTGGAGAAGTGATGGATAAGGCGGAGTGTGGTGGTGCGTCTTCCAAGCAGAGGAAGGGGATAGGGGGAGTGACGGCAGCGATGGGGGAGGGTAGAGGTTTTGGAAAAAATGGATGGCTTTCGTCAGGTGTGATTGGGGAAGATTATGGGTTTACTTTGTGGATTTACGTATTTTGCAAAAATATTTCACATTCCACCCCTTTATTTAGGTAAATTCTATATACAAGACACCTTACATACAAGACACCAATAATCCCCAAACTACCCTTCGTGTGTCGTGCTCGAAAGGACGACATGAAGCCTTCATGTCGTGTACTTTTACAGGACATCAACTAATTGGGTTAAATATTAGGTCGTATGAAATTATACGAAATTTAAATTTACTCTGTCATAAATGTCGTACAAACCAACACGATATAATCTCATAATATCGTGTATATCCATACAACATATCAAAATGAAGGTGTTCTTCGATGATTTGCAACACGATGTTAATGATACGCATATGCTATGTTATATTATTGAATTGTGTTGTTAATTGAGCAAAATTTATACACTTATACATGACAAGGAACAAACGGCATATTGGATCATACAATATCATATAACCTATCACATTTAAGTGATATCACTTTATTTATTTGGAGGGAACTCATGTAGATGAAAAACACTTTAAATGTCATCTAGAATGTAGAAAAAAATTAAAAAAAAATAAACGAGGTAGCCGTATACCATTTTTCACAAGATCGGGACACATAAAACCCTAAAAACCATAAATAATGGCACATATTTGTAACTCAATTTCCATTTGGATTTGGAGGAAACTCATGTAGATGAAAAACACTTTAAATGTCATCTAGAATGTAGAAAAAAATTAAAAAAAAATAAACGAGGTAGCCGTATACCATTTTTCACAAGATCGGGACACATAAAACCCTAAAAACCCTAAATAATGCCACATATTTGTAACTCAATTTCCATTTGGATTTGGAGGAAACTCATGTAGATGAAAAACACTTTAAATGTCATCTAGAATGTAGAAAAAAATTAAAAAAAAATAAACGAGGTAGCCGTATACCATTTTTCACAAGATCGGGACACATAAAACCACTAAAAACCCTAAATAATGGCACATATTTGTAACTCAATTTCCATTTGAATTTGGAGGAAACTCATGTAGATGAAAAACACTTTAAATGTCATCTAGAATGTAGAAAAAAATTAAAAAAAAAAATAAACGAGGTAGCCGTATACCATTTTTCACAAGATCGGGACACATAAAACCCTAAAAACCCTAAATAATGGCACATATTTGTAACTCAATTTCCATTTGGATTTGGAGGAAACTCATGTAGATGAAAAACACTTTAAATGTCATCTAGAATGAAGAAAAAAATTAAAAAAAAATAAACGAGGTAGCCGTATACCATTTTTCACAAGATCGGGACACATAAAACCACTAAAACCCTAAATAATGGCACATATTTGTAACTCAATTTCCATTTGGATTTGGAGGAAACTCATGTAGATGAAAAACACTTTAAATGTCATCTAGAATGTATAAAAAAATTAAAAAAAAATAAACGAGGTAGCCGTATACCATTTTTCACAAGATCGGGACACATAAAACCCTAAAAACCCTAAATAATGCCACATATTTGTAACTCAATTTCCATTTGGATTTGGAGGAAACTCATGTAGATGAAAAACACTTTAAATGTCATCTAGAATGTAGAAAAAAATTAAAAAAAAATAAACGAGGTAGCCGTGTATACCATTTTTCACAAGATCGGGACACATAAAACCCTAAAAACCCTAAATAATGACACATATTTGTAACTCAATTTTCATTTGCATTTGGAGGAAACTCATTAGATGAAAAACACTTTAAATGTCATCTATAATCTAGAAAAAAATTAAAAAAAAACAAACGAGGTAGCCGTATACCATTTTTTATTTTATTATATGGTGTGTCGTGTTTAAATACACGACATTTACTAAGACATTTCGTATGAACAATACACGAAATGAATCGGGCGCATCTCGTGTATTGTTCATACGAGATAATTACCAGAAACAAAGACTATATCGTGTTTGTATACACGATATGTACCATATTATCTCGGGTATATACACACGAGATACACCCTGAAGCCCTACATAAAACACGATATACACGCAGACAATGGCCCAAACACCATTCTTTGTACACCCATCCCATCTTGCAATGCGACACCATTGTCCAAGTCTTAACACCCATAAATTTATACCCATTATTTTCATTAATTCTCAAATCATCTAACACCATAGTATGGATTCTCCACAACATTCTCCAAGTTTTTATGATCATATTGATCTTGAGCTTGTGGAATATATTTTCGAAGAAGAAGGTTTGCCACCAAATTCTCCACATCAAAATCAAAATCCAAGCAGCAATGAAGTAAGTTTTTAAAGTTATATTTGGTGTTTTGATCAAAATCGCAATAAAAATCCAATGTTGAAACGAAATTGTTTTTCAAGATTGGATTTTTAAATTCTGATATTACTCTATTTCGTGTTATATTATACGAGTTTTATGCTATTTGTCGTGTTTTTATACACGAGTAATGTTGTATTACCTCGTATTATATAACACGAGATAAAAGCGTTTAAGTCGGGTAAATTTACACGAGATGTTCCAGGAACATCTCGTATAATGTTACACGAAATGTCATACAAAATTCGTGTTATTGTGCAATTTTCTAATTGATGGTAATACAATTTGTAGGGACCGGATGTCAGTGATCAATTCGATACATCCCTATTATTTCCAAATAGGGATGATCTTGTTAAACACGTACGGGATATCGCGGCCCGTCAAAATATAACCCTTTCTATAGGAGATTCGAGGAAGACAAGTGGCAAGATCCTAGGCTACGCGAAGATTGTATGCCATTTTGGTGGCAAGTACAGGTCCGGAAAAACTAAAGATGTGAGGTTGACTAGCACGAAGAAGATTGGGTGCAATTTTGAAATCCGGGCCAAAGATAGGGGTGATGGGGTATGGGGTTACGTTGTAAGCATGGTTCTCATAATCACGACTTTCCAACGTATCCCGAAGATCATCCGCTGGGTAAATTGACTACTTCGAATATGAGGAGGTGTGTGCGCAAGTCGGCCTTCGGTGCGTCCAAATAACATTCTAACAATGTTAAAGAGGAAGGATGAGAAGAACGTGAGTACTCCGAAACACGTCCACAATGCCCTCACAAAATGCAAGTCACAAGAACGACAAGGGAGATCCTCGCTTCAACAGCTTCATAAAAGCACTCGAGGATAAGAAATATACCTTCTTCATGAGGAAAGCTAACGAGAGTGACATGATCGGTGACATATTCTTCTCTCACCCACGAGCATCGGATATGCTTAACCTGTTTTCCATATGTAGTACAAGGTAAATTTTTGATTTTTTTGAATCGTTTTTTGACTCGTTTTCCTCTACTTTTGACACATTTCTAACTTTATTTATCTTTAAATGATACAAGGTGACCGCACTTACAACACCAACTGCTATGGAATGGCATTACTTGAGATTATAGGATTTACTTCAACGGAAAGAATTTCACAATTGCATATGCGTTCCTCCAAAATGAGAAGACCGAGAATTACACGTGGGCACTCAAGAATTTGCAAAGTCTTTTCATACTCCCCACATGCCAAGCTGTTTTCTTAACTCGATCGTGACTTGGCTTTCATTAATGATGTCCAAATGGTATTTCCCGAGACCGCACACCATTTGTGTCGAAGGCATATCGAAGTCAATGTTAAAAAGAGAGCGTTGGCTAAAATCGGTAGCAATGAAGTTTGCACTATCATTCATGAGGAGATTTAATAAAGCAATATCGCCCGCTACTCGCGAAGAGTGGGACACCCGTTGGCAATCGTTTTGCGATCATTACGATCTTATCCCGATTTATTGACCTACCTCCGCGAGACTTGGATTGCTCCATACTCTACGAATATTTTGTCGATGCACACAGATCGCCATTCTTGCACTTCAAACCCACACCACGAATTTGAGAGTGAGCATAACAGGTTGAAGAAGGCCTTGGGGAGTGCTTCTTCTACTTTTGACACATTATTCAAAAAGGCTCATGAGATTATGGAAATCCAAATAACAACAATCAAAGCTACTATGGAGCAATCAAAGAGTAGAATTCCAAATGATATGAAGACATGTGATCTGTATCAAGACATATTGGGGCGAGTGTCAAAGGCAGCTTTGGACATCATCAAAGAAGAGCGGAGTCGTTGTGGGGATAATGTATGAAATAAATAAGTTAACAATGTTATAACCATAAATGCATGTTGTAATTATTAAATGATTGTTAAATATTACCTCCAAAAGACTCAAACAACCACCAATCTGCTTGCATCCGTATCTAGATGCCTTCCCAACTCCCGTATAGATATGCCAACGCCTGTCCCCAGGATAGAGCCCCCACTCTGTCAATATCCACGCACAATGAAAGGTAGTCTGAGGGAATCTTATCCTGAGTCTTGTCCACGAACGGCGTGGAGCCAAGGAGGAACATGATGTACGTAGAAGCGCGCTCATCGTCAGTCATGTCGGAAGGGGACTCAAAGGACCGGCGGAGGCCATCTAAAGAGTAGGTCGTGCCCTTCCGACATGTCTCAAGGCGTGCCCCGATATGGCTACGTCGAGCTGCGGATCCGCCTTCGCAACAGGCCACCCGAGCAGTGATGCCTACAAATTGAAAATGAAATAATTAATAAAATTGATAAAATTTATGAAATTGATAAAATTTATGTAATTTATAAAAAATAGACAACAAACAAGAATATACCTAGGATATGAGTGACGTCATGCATAGTGATCGTCATCTCACCCCACGGCATGTGGAAGGTATTAGTCTCGGGAGACCACCGTTCCACAAACGCCGTTAGGAGCGCCATGCTAGGCCGGCGAATGGTAGCATCATGTAGGAAATGGAGGCCGGTACCCTCAACACGAGCCCACCAAGCTCTATCATCCTCCGGTAAAGAAGCATGGGAGAACCTGTTGATTCCAAACAAAAAATTATAATTAATACTCCCTCTGTTTCAAGATTCAGATGACATTTCGTGTTCAAATACCCGAAATGTTGGTGACATTTCGTATGTGTTCATCAGTTTATATTTCGTATGCCAATACCCGAAATGTTGGTGACCATTCGTATGAACACATACGAAATGTCACCAACATTTCGGGTATTTGAACACGAAATGTCATCTGATTCTTGATAATGTTTTGCAAATGGCTATTTAATAAACAAATCATATACTTACTTATCTAGAATCTGCTGCCTCGTTTGGCGCTTCAACACCGGCTCACAAGTGGCGTTCTCCCATATCTTACGGGCTCGATGATGACCAAACCCGTACAACAACTGAACCTCCTCCGGGCCGCCACCGGGGTTACTCTTCACCGCCACCGGTCATCCTTAGACCACTTTCCCTTTCTCGCCCCGTGCCTCCCGCCTCTTGCGAGGCCTCACAGATACACTCTCCTCCGCCTCCTCCGCCTCCTCCTCCTCCTCATCATCATCATCATCACTAGATAAATGTGCCTCCTGCACAGATGCACCTCGGGACCGAGTACGTGAAGATGAATCCTCACTAGAATAACTACCCTCACTATCACTCTCCTCAACCACGGGCTCCTCAATCACGACTTTCTTGTCGTGAATCTTTTGCTCCGTTTATCCGCCTTAGCCGCAGCCGCTCCTCGGCCTTCCTCTTTCTATTAGAGGCCATCGCAGGTTACGTCCCTACAAAAATTAAATAAGAGACGTTAATATTCAAGAACCAGGTTGACATTTCGTGTGCCAATACCCGAAATGTTGGTGACATTTCGTATATGTTCATACGAATGGTCACCAACATTTCATATTGGCATACGAAATGTAAACCGATGAATCGGTTACATTTCGTATGCCAATACCCGAAATGTTGGTGACATTTCGTATGTGTTCATACGAAACGCACGCCGACAATTTCAAATTTTAGGCACACGAATTCGTATCCGATTCAAACAAAAAACCCAAATTAATGTTATGAAATCGCAATTAGAACCATTTAGGATACGTTTAAACAACATAAAGCATTATATAATCGGTTTTAGGCATAAATTTGTTGTTGGGTTTTCAAAATTAAAATCTAGGTTAAAAATAATTACTTTTGGTGCGGAGGGAGAAGAGGCGGACTTTCCACCGGTTTTGGGGAGGTTTGTCTTCATTTTTTCCGGCGGTGGTGATCGGCGTTCGTCGAGTGATTGAGAGAAGAGAGAGCGCCGTTTGGTTTTGTTTACGTTTTGAGAGAGAGAGAGAGAGAATGCAGGCGTAGTAGGGGTGGAAGGAATAGAACGACGTTTGAAATGGGGGGAGGGAAGGAATTTTTTTTTTTAAAATATATATATATGAGGGTATTTTGGTCATTTGTATGTGCCTTGTAAATTTCATGCCTTGTATATAGTACTACCCCTTTATTTATGAGGGGTGTTAACTGTAAATAAATATGTTAATTTTATCCTATTATTAAGTGTCAAAATGACGTAGTTTTGAGTCCATCATTCTCAGCAAATTCCACTTGGCCAATTATTTTCCACGTAATGTATTTAACATGCCAGATAGGATGCCTAGTCAGCCTTACCGTTAATTTTTGGACGAAAATTTAACAATATCCGAATCTCCACACATTTTTCTTAAGTAGAGGGTTGATATGATAATTAACTTATATAGAGGCTTATATCTGCATCTTTAATCTAAATATAGAGACATATTTCTATATATATATATACTCCCTTCGTTCAAGTAGTTACTTCACAGTTACTGTACTCACGTAAATTAAGGAGTGGGTATTATATTGAAAATATTGTGAGTGTGAAATTAAAATAGGAGAGAGAATGAGTGAAGGAAATAGTAAATTATAATGGTGTTGTGAGTATTAAAATAATGTAGGAGAGAGAATGAGTGGAGGGAATAGTAAAAATTTCTTTCCATTTTGGGAAGAAACAAAGTGTGAAGTATGTAATTGAACGCCCAAAATAGAAAGTGTGAAGTATGTAACTGGACGGAGGGAGTATATATTTTTAACATAAAGTGAGCTTGTGACATTGGATTTCCTAAAATGGAAAGAAATCTTTATTATTCTCTTCACTCATTCTCTCTCCTCCATTATTTTAATACTCACAACACCATTTTAATTTACTATTCACTCCACTCATTCTATCTCCTATTTTACTTTAACACTCACAACACTTTTTTCATTATTCACTTTCTTAATTTACGTGCAAAAGTCAAAGTGTGCACATAGGTCCAGAACGGAGGGAGTATTAGCATATTTTATTGCAATTATAATATAATCGAAACCCAACAACAAAAGTTTTGTTGGATAAATTTCCATTAATAAGCTAACGAAATTGTTGCCTAGTCCCCTAATTGATATGAAGAATGAATTTAAATTAGTTATATTAGGAAATTGAAACTTTAGTGATGATATAACACGTTTGTTAGAGATATTATTCAATATTGGGTGACGTGAAGTAACATCGTGGATCATTGGGCCTACACGTGTAAAGAACCTGCTCTGATACCATAGTCTGAGGTACCACCTTAAAATCAATTGGTATAAAGGAGAGTGACCCAAGATCTCTATATATTATAGGTAAAGTTTGTCAATTTTCAATGTGAAATAATATCTCTAACAATGTTTACTCCTGCATTCTTAAAGTGAAGATTATTTGAATTTGAAGAAAGTATAAATACAAAAACTTTTAGAGACTTTAATTATATTTGTCTCCTCTTTATGAACCACAATGAATGCATCATTTGGTTAATACAAAAAGAGATCAATAACAAGATGATTAGGTTCTTAATCTGTGTTTAGTACAATTACTGTTTTGGATAGATCTCTTCAATTACAACTCAATTTTCCGCAAAGTCCACCCGACATATGTTTGAAAAATATGTCATTAATTAGCCAAACCACTCATTATATCACAAATCAATCATTCATATTAATAACAATTATAATTAGTGGTGGAAGGAAATACTTCCTCCTCCGTTCCTTAAAGATTGTCCCATTTGTCATTTTGACTTGTCCCAAAAAGTATGTCCCATTTCTAAATTTAGGCATGAATGTTAGTGCAAATTTACTAATGTACAAGAAGGTGAAGCTCTTTCTTAATAATTGCAAAATGTACAACAGGATAATCTTTTAGGGACGGAGGGAGTATAATCCAACGATAAAAAGCTAAATCTCATTTTAATTGGTGTTTAATTTCTTCCAACACCTGAAATGATGTATTAACAAAAGTTTACCGACAAAACTCATTTATTTCTTCATATTAATCATACTTAATTTGTCCATTTCAAAACTCTTCTCCTCACGTGTTATTGCCAATGTGGGTCCATGCTAAGAGAGCCAATCACGGAAACATTGTGGAATTGGAGGCATTGTTTTCTTTGTTGGAAGAGACATTAGGCTTCTTCTCACTATAATATAAGCCTTATTAATTATAATTTGCTTATATTTTGAACAATAAAATTCACAAAATTTCAATTTGTTTGATCAACATGTTATGAGAATTATCTATCACTCCCTCACTTTTTGGTTCTATCTAGTACAATTTTTTTATTTTAACGATTTCTCACGCCAATAGAAGGCGTGTAGAGAAATCGAACTCTAACGCTCACCGAGAATGAGTCGTGACTTTAACAATAGGTTACTCCTTTGAAAACGCTATTTCTATTACATTAAAAAAGATTAATTAGCCTACGAGCTTTAATTCAGTTGGCATGGGCTTGCTTCTTCCTCCGGGATATTGAAAGTTCGAATCCCCTCAGCTTGTAATTTGAAATGTTTAAAAAAAAAAAAAAAAAAAAATTCATAATCAATTAAAATCAATGAAAGTGACCTAAAGTGTTTTTGTCTTCATCTACTTTGGCACCAAGTAAAACAAAATGAAGAGTAATTTGAATAATCTGAATGTCGGAGGGCACTCTTTAAGAAAAATTACTCAATTAATACAGGTGGTGCGTACGTTATTTTTTTTCTTCTAATTTTTTTTATTAAGTCTTTCTTATCAAGTGCCAAAAAAGATATTTCCATTTTATTTTTATAAGCTTGTACGCTCTCTCTCTCTCTCTCTCTCTCTCTCTCTCTCTCTCTCTCTCACTCAATAAATGTCGCACTTTTAATTTTGTTTGTCCCAAATTAAATGTCGTGTTTCTAAATAAAAATAATGACTTAGTGCGCTTTTATAATTATACAAGTAATACAAATTAGTAAAACAACTTTATTAAAAATATTGACAAGTTAACTAGCATATTTATTAAGGGACGAATATAGTAGTAGGAGTCTTCGTGATTTTTTTTCTCATTTTACACTACAAGGAAAATCGGATTTAGAGACGGAAATTCAGAGACGGACGAAATCCGTAGCTAATTTGGCGACAGATTAGAGACAGAACCAAAAATCAGAGACGGATTCGGATTCCGTCTCTAAATTAGAGACGGATTCAGATTCCGTCTCTAATTCAGAGACGGAATATGAATCCGTCTCTAATTCAGAGACGAAATCTGAATCCGTCTCTAAATCAGAGACGAAATCTGAACCCGTCTCTAATTTAGAGACGAAATCTGATTCTGTCTCTAAATTAGAGACGGATTCAGATTCCGTCTCTAAATTTTAGAGACGGGTTTTGTATCTGTCTCTAAATTAGAGACGGATTCAGAATCCGTCTCTAAATTAGAGACAGATTCAGAATCCGTCTCTAAACTTTAGAGACGGATTTTAATCCGTCTCTAATTTAGAGACAAATTTTTGAATCCGTCTCTAATTTAGTGACAGATTCAACATCTGTCTCTAAAATTTAGAGACAGATTTAGTATCCGTCTCTAAATTTGACTTTTCTTCTATATACTTTCATTTGTTTAGTTTTTTTCTATCTTTTTATATAACTTTTTCTAAAAAAACCACTAATTAACAAAGGCTAAAATATTGTTTTCTAGTCAATAAAAATTTTAAAAAAATAAAAAATAAATATAGGGTAGTCCGTCCCTCTTTTGACTTTTCTTCTATATACTTTCATTTGTTTAGTTTTCTTCTATCTTTTTTTCTATAACTTTTTCTAAAAAAAACCACTGATTAACAAAGGCTAAAATATTATTTTCTAGTCAATAAAAAAACTTAAAAAAAATAAACAATAAATATAGGGTAGTCCGTCCCTCTTTTGACTTTTCTTCTATATACTTTCATTTGTTTAGTTTTTTTCTATCTTTTTTATATAACTTTTTCTAAAAAAACCACTAATTAACAAAGGCTAAAATATTATTTTCTAGTCAATAAAATTTTTTTAAAAAAATAAAAATAAATATAGGGTAGTCCGTCCCTCTTTTGACTTTTCTTCTACATACTTTCATTTGTTTAGTTTTTTTCTATCTTTTTTTCTATAACTTTTTCTAAAAAAAAATCACTGATTAACAAAGGCTAAAATATTGTTTTCTAATCAATAAAAATTTTTTGAGAAAATAAAAAATAAATATAGGGTAGTCCGTCCCTCTTTTGACTTTTCTTCTATATACTTTCATTTGTTTAGTTTTTATCTATCTTTTTTTCTATAACTTTTTCTAAAAAAAAACCACTGATTAACAAAGGCTAAAATATTGTTTTCTAGTCAATAAAAATTTTTTTAAAAAATAAAAAATAAATAGAGGGTAGTCCGTCCCTCTTTTGACTTTTCTTCTATATACTTTCATTTGTTTAGTTTTTTCTATCTTTTTTTATATAACTTTTTCTAAAAAAAACCACTGATTAACAAATGCTAAAATATTGTTTTCTAGTCAATAAAATTTTTTTAAAAAAATAAAAAATAAATATTGGGTAGTCCGTCCCTCTTTTGACTTTTCTTCTATATACTTTCATTTGTTTAGTTTTTTTCTATAACTTTTTCTAAAAAAAATCACTGATTAACAAAGGCTAAAATATTGTTTTCTAGTCAATAAAAATTTTTTTAAAAAATAAAAAATAAATATAGGGTAGTCCGTCCCTCTTTTGACTTTTCTTCTATATACTTTAATTTGTTTAGTTTTTTTCTATCTTTTTTTCTATAACTTTTTCTAAAAAAAACCACTGATTAACAAAGGCTAAAATATTGTTTTCTAGTCAATAAAATTTTTTTAAAAAAATAAAAAATAAATATAGGGCAGTCCGTCCCTCTTTTGACTTTTCTTCTATATACTTTCATTTGTTTAGTTTTTTTCTATCTTTTTTTATATAACTTTTTCTAAAAAAAAATCACTGATTAAAAAAGGCTAAAATATTGTTATCTAGCCAATAAAAAATTTTGAAAAATAAAAAATAAATATAGGGTAGTCCGTCCCTCTTTTGACTTTTCTTCTACATACTTTCATTTGTTTAGTTTTTTTCTATCTTTTTTCTATAACTTTTTCTAAAAAAACACTGATTAACAAAGGCTAAAATATTGTTTTCTAATTAATAAAAATTTTTTAAAAAATAAAAAATAAATATAGGGTAATCCGTCCCTCTTTTGACTTTTCTTCTATATACTTTCATTTGTTTAGTTTTTATCTATCTTTTTTCTATAACTTTTCTAAAAAACCCACTGATTAATAAAGCCTAAAATATTATTTTCTAGTCAATAATTTTTTTTTAAGAAAATGAAAAAATAAATATAGGGTAGTCCGTCCCTCTTTTGACTTTTCTTCTATATACTTTCATTTGTTTAGTTTTTTTCTATCTTTTTTTTATATAACTTTTTCTAAAAAAAAAAACCACTAATTAACAAAGGCTAAAATATTGTTTTCTAGTCAATAAAAATTTTTAAAAAAATAAAAAATAAATATTGGGTAGTCCGTTCCTCTTTTGACTTTTCTTCTATATACTTTCATTTGTTTAGTTTTTTTCTATCTTTTTTTCTATAACTTTTTCTAAAAAAAATCACTGATTAACAAAGGCTAAAATATTATTTTCTAGTCAATAAAAATTTAAAAAAAAAATAAAAAATAAATATAGGGTAGTCCGTCCCTCTTTTGACTTTTCTTCTATATACTTTCATTTGTTTAGTTTTTTCTATCTTTTTTTCTATAACTATTTCTAAAAAAAAACCACTGATTAACAAAGGCTAAAATATTATTTTCTAGTCAATAAGATTTTTTTAAAAAAGCAAAACTAACTCTATGGTAGTCCGTCCCTCTTTTGACTTTTCTTCTATATACTTTCATTTGTTTAGTTTTTTTCTATCTTTTTTTATATAACTTTTTCTAAAAAAAATCACTGATTAACAAAGGCTAAAATATTGTTATCTAGCCAATAAAAAATTTTGAATAAAATAAAAAATAAATATAGGGTAGTCCGTCCCTCTTTTGACTTTTCTTCTATATACTTTCATTTGTTTAGTTTTTTTCTATCTTTTTTTCTATAACTTTTTCTAAAAAAAAAACACTGATTAAAAAAGGCTAAAATATTGTTTTCTAGTCAATTAATATAGGGTTTAGGGTATAGGGTATAGGGTTTAGGGTATAGGGTTTAGGGTTTAGGGTTTAGGGGTTAGGGTTTAGGGTTTAGGGGTTAGGGTATAGGGTATAGGGTTTAGGGTATAGGGTTTAGGGTTTAGGGTATAGGGTACAGGGTTTAGGGTATAGGGTACAGGGTATAGGGTATAGGGTATAGGGTTTAGGGTATAGGGTTTAGGGGTTAGGGTTTAGGGTATAGGGTACAGGGTTTAGGGTTTAGGGTATAGGGTATAGGGTTTAGGGTTTAGGGTTTAGGGTTCTGGGGTTAGGGTTTAGGGTTTAGGGGTTAGGGTATAGGGTATAGGGTTTAGGGTATAAGGTTTAGGGTTTAGGGGTTAGGGTTTAGGGTATAGGGGTTAGGGTATAGGAAACCCTAAACCCTATACCCTAAACCCTATACCCTATACCCTAACCCCTAAACCCTAAACCCTAACCCCTAAACCCTAAACCCTATACTCTAAACCCTATACTCTATACCCTATACCCTAAACCCTGTACCCTATACCCTAAACCCTAACCCCTAAACCCTAAACCCTATACCCTATACCCTAAACCCTAACCCCTAAACCCTATACCCTAAACCCTAACCCCTATACCCTATATCCTAAACCCTATACCCTATACCCTAAACCCTATACCCTATACCATAAACCCTAAACCTTAAACCCTAACTCTGAGCCCTAAACCCTAAACCTTAAACCCTAAACCCTAAACTATAAGCCCTAAACCCTAAATTGTACACCCTAACCCCTAAATCCTAACCCCTAAACCCTAAACCCTATACCCTAACCCCTATAGCCTAAACCCTATACCCTATACCCTATACCCTAACCCTTATACATTATACCCTATACCCTAAATCCTATACTCTATACCCTAAACCCCAAACCCTAAATCCTATACCCTATACCCTAAACCCTAAACCCTATACCCTAAACCATAAACTCTAAACCCTAAACCCTATATCCTTATACATTATTAAATTATTATTAATAAATTTTAAATAATTAAATTAATGAGTATTATTATTAATTAATAACATTATTATTTTTGATATTATGTATTATTACTAGATATTATTAATATTATTATTAATTATATAATAATAATTACTAATATATTCAATTATATAATTGAATAATTAACAATAACATCATTATTAGTCTTATTATTAAGTATTATTACTAATTACTATTTTCTTTATAGATTAAATTATTGTTATTGTTAATAATTATTTTTTTTATAATTTATTAATATCAATTATTACTTAGGTATATTAATATTTCTTAGAAGTTTAAATTATTAAATTATTATTAATAAATTTAAAATAATTAAATTAATGAGTATTATCATTAATTAATAACATTATTATTTTTTATGTTATGTATTATTACTAGTTATTATTAATATTATTATTCATTATATAATAATAATTATTAATATATTCAATTATATAATTGAATAATTAACAATAACATCATTATTAGTCTTATTATTAAGTATTATTACTAATTATATGATAATGTTATTATTCTTGATATTAGGCATACTACTATAACTAAAATTTTGAATAAATCAAATCAAAGCATGTAAATATTTTAGATAACTTTTTATAAATTTCAGTAATAAAAAAAAATCTAAAATATTTTTTCCTTTTCAATAAAAAATAATAAAAATTACTAATTATTATTAATACTATTATTAATATTATTACTGATTATATAATTAATATTAATATTAATTAATTAATTAATTATATAATTAATAATTTATTAATAAATATTATTATTCTTAATATTAGACATAAATATTTTAGTTAGTGTATAATATAGTGTGAAATAAATATAAGTACGTGTGATGTGACATTGTTTGATTGGATTTTAAAATTTCACGGGGATTATGGGTCAAAGCAAGATCCGCCATTCAATACATTCGATCAAACGGCCCAAAACATTTCAAACAAACACAATTACTCCCTCAGCCTATTTCTCTTCTCTCCCCATTTCACTCTCTCTTCAGTTTCAATCAATTTACCAGCGCCTGCGCCACCACCGTTTTCTCTCTCTCTCTCATTTCCCTCAGCGTCCCTTCAATCACCGTCCCTTCAGCCTCCTCCGGCGCCACCACAGCCACCGCCGTCTCATTTCAATCACTGTCTTCGTTTTGATTCAACCGGAAAAAGGTAAAATGGAGAGAGCTACTCCGGTAAGGAAGCCTCACACATCCACCGCAGATCTGCTCACTTGGTCGGAAGTTCCTCCCACCGATTCACCTGCCAACGGTTCGGCCCGCTCTGCTGCCCAGGTCTGTTCATATATCTTTTTGGTTTTTGAAATATGGTGATATTTACGATTTTTTACATGATTTGATTGTTTTTTTGGGTGGAATTTGACAGACGTCGGATGGGATCAGTAAGGTGGTGTTTGGAGGTCAGGTAACGGATGAAGAAGTCGAGGGATTGAATAAATTGTCTGAGATCTGTCCTTTAATTCATTCTAAATCAATACTAGATCTGAATTTTTTGAAGTTGTTGGTGGATTGCGGTGGTTGCTGGTGGTTAGACGGTGGTGAATGGTTGCCGGTGGTTAGACGGCGGTGAATGGTTGCCGGTGGTGGAAGTTTGTGAGGACTGTTTGAGTATAAAAGAAGTTTAGGGATCAAAGTGTAATTATGAAATATCAAGGACTTATTTGAGATTAATAAAAATTAAGGGACTGATTTGAGAATAAGAAAAATTAAGGGACTGATTTAATATATATTTAAAAATATATATTAATATATTTTAAATATATATATATTTAAAATATATTAATATATATTTTTAAATATATATATAATTTTTTTTTTAAAAAATATCAATTTAGCTACGGAAATATTCGACGCTAAAATGGTTCGAAAATAAAACGAGAATTTAAATAGAGACGAAAAATCTGTCGCTAATCCGTAGACGGTCATATCTGTAGCTAATTTAGACACGGACATATCTGTCTCTAATTTAGCGACGGACATATCTGTCTCTAATTTAGAGACGGCCATATCTGTCTCTAAATTAGAGACGGATATATCCGTCTCTAAAATAGCTACAAAATAGCGACGCCCAATTTAGCGACAAACCTGCATCCACGGAATAGCTACGGATCAAATCCGTAGCTAAACACGATTTAGCTACGAAATCTTCATTTTAGCTACGGAATTTGCCGTAGCTAAAATCGATTTTCCTTGTAATTATTCCTTAAAAGAAGAATTCCCCTAAATGACAAGCATTGGAAAACATTTGTCAAAATAATCAGGTTTTGCGAAACTCACTAATAACAATCATGAGTTTAGCAAGAAAAAAAGGTAAAGTCGCTATTTCTAGTAGCGAGTTTTGGCGAGAGAAAGTGTAAACTCGCTACTGTTAGTAACGAGTTTCACAAAAATTAATTATTTTGGCAAATACTTTTAAATACTTGTTATTTAAAAAACATAAAAATAAATAAATGTAAAAAAAAATTCAGTATTATTGCGTTTTAAAAAAAATTCTTACTCCACCCCTCCAAAATAACTATGGAATGGAGAGAAATAGAGTATCCATACCCCTCAATTTCCCTTTTAAAGATTTTTTTCATTATTTACTATTTTTTTTAGTTTTCTAATAAGTATCGCATTTTAGTAGTGAATGAATTTCAAGCATTAACTCTTAGGCCATCTACAGTCGTTTTAACACCCTAATTTTTTCAACACCCTTTAAAACTCGACACATCAACTTCTCTCTCCTCCATCTAATTATTCAACACCCCATTCAATTTTTAACCACTACAATGGTTTCAACATCTTTATTTTTTCAATACCCTTCCAACTCATCAGCCAATACCCCACCACTTTTATTTTATTTTATATTCTTTATTATTATGATTAGTAAAATAATAATTATTATTATTTAGAAAATAATAATAAATATTATTAATGATAATAATAATAATTATTATTATTATTATTATCATTTATAATTAAAAAAAATACTTCATATTTATTTTATTTTATTTTATATTCTTTATTTTTCACTTATTTTCACTTATTTTATTTTATATTCTTTATTTTTCAATATAACTGAGAAATTTATATTGAAAAAAGAGTATTTTTTTTTGTATCCAAATTAAATGAAACAAGTCTCTATTTATAGAGAATTTTTTTTTATGAATTTTGGTGTAAAAAATTAATTTTTTTTATTTTTTTATATAAGATAATTGCCTTTGAAAATTTTGGATGACATTTGAAAAAAAAACAGTGATCAATCAGAAAATGACAAGTGGTGAGATCAGGAAAAAAGAAAAAAAAGAAAAAAGAAAACTTCAGCTCCTCCACGCGCCTTCGAGGAAGGTGGCCTTCACACGCATTTTTCAGCCCAATGGGAGCGCAACACGTGGCGAAACGGTGCCAAAACATTTTTTTCAACACTTGTTGAATTTTTTTCAACGAAACCAAATTTTTCAACTGTTTGATTTTTTTTTTTTCAACACATCATTGTAAGCTTACAACTGTTGAAAAAAAAAAATCAACACCCCATTATATTTAGTCTAAGTCTTATACAGTATTAATTAAAAAGGTTAGTGTAATGAGGATGATTAATTGATTGGCAAGTAATGAATCCACTTGGATTAACAGTGAATGAACTGTGGTAACATGTGGATGAACATTCCATATTGATGGTGGGTTTAGAACCTAAGCGACGTGGCTTTCTTGTATGCCATCCATTTTTTTTTTTTTTTTTTTTTACTAGTGCTGAGATTTGATTTGCTCCCTATGGCGTTTCTAGCTAGTACCTAGTGCTTAACCTTTTCTTTAGACCATCTACGTTTACAATAGTTTCAACACCCTCATTTATTCAACACCCTTTAAAATTTGATACATCAGCTTTTCTCTCCTCCAACTAATTATTCAACACCCTATTCAACTTTTAACCCCTACAATAGTTTCAACACCCATATTTTTTCAACACCCTTCCAACTCATCATCCTATACTCATCACTTTTATTTTATTTTTTATTATTTATTTTATTTTATTTTTTATTCTTTATTTTTCAATATAATTGAAAAATTTATATTGAAAAAAAATGTTTTTTTTCTGTGTCCAAATCAAATGAACAAGACTCTATTTATAGAGAAAAAAAATTATGAATTTTGGTGTAATTTTTTTTTTTTTTATATAAGATAATTGCTTTTGAAAATTGAGGATGAAATTTGAAAAAAAAGGACCAATAGCGACGTGACACATGGCATCTTAAGGAATAAAAAAAAATGGGTGAAATGCCAGCTCTCACGCGCCTATACAGGAGGTGTATTGCACACACCTTATTCGGACCAATAGCCAAGTGACACGTGGCAAAACGAGACCCATTTTTTTTTTTTCAACAGCTGTTGAATAATTTCAACAAAATTAGAAAACCTCAACAGTTGAAAAACTTTCAACTATCCCATTGCACACCATTCAACTGTTAAAATTTTTTTTCAACAGCCCCATTGCTGTTGGTCTTATAGCCAACCTCTCACTTTTCATTATTTTTTCTTTCTATTCAACTACCCCATTTTATCAACACATTTTAAAACACGACACATCATCTTCTCTCTCCTCCACCTAATTATTCAACACCTCATTCAATTTTTAACCCCTACAATAGTTTCAACACCCATATTTTTTTCAACACCCTTCCAAATCACCATCCTATACCCCACCACTTTTATTTTATTTTATATTCTTTATTTTTATTTTTATTTTTATGATTAGTAAAATAATAATTATTATTATTAATTAAAAAATTAATAATAATTATTATTAATGATAATAATAATAATTATTATTATCATTTATAATTAAAAAAATACTGGAATACTTATTTTATTTTATTTTATATTCTTTATTTTTCAATATAATTAATTTATATTGAAAAAAAAATATTTTTTTTCTGTGTCCAAATCAAATGAAACAAGACTCTATTTATAGAGAAATTTATTTTATGAATTTTGGTGTAAAAAAAAATATTTTTTAAAATTTTTATATAAGAAAATTGCCTTTTAAAAATTCAGATGAAATTTGGAAAAAAAAAATAATTCAGTGACCAATCAGAATATGCCAAGTGGCGAGATCAGAAAAAAACAAAAAAAACAAAATCCATGGCGCCTCACGCGCCACTGTCGGAGAGTGTACTTCACGTGCAAAAATCGCCCAATCAGATCGCGACACGTGGCAAGAATGGGCCCAAAAAAAATTTGAACACCTGTGAATTTTTTCAACAAAAAAAAAATCAACTACTTAATATTTTTCAACAAGGCCTTGCAATGGTTTAAGTAGTTGAATCTTTTTTACAATAACCCCATTGCAAATGGTCTTAAATCTTCAATTTCATAATCCAAGTTTACCACAATCATTCTTCATATCTAGTACATGCCCGTGTCCAAGGACACGTGTTTTTTTTTTTTAATTAAAAAAAAAAATTAAGGGCAAAATGGGAAAGGGAAAAATGTATGAGGGCAAAATGGGAAATTCGCCGCTTGGTACTGTTCATTCAACTGTAGATAGTGGAGGTCTTATTTATACTATAAATTTCACTTTTATCATTTTAGGTGTTTCAATTAAAATTTCGCTTTTTTAAAATATCAAAAATTCTTTATTGTTTCTCACACTCATTTTCTCTCCTACTTTTTTTTATACTCACAAAACCAATTAACTTAATATTTCTTACCCACTTTCTCTCTTTTACCTCATTTTTCATACTTATAACACTTAGACCATCCACAGTGGTGATCGGGGCATGGTTACTCTTTCTGCTCTATATCAGCTCCACGTCATCGGTCATCATTAACCATAACTCCATCCTATTTTACCAACAATGGTGACAAAAGTCATCAGTTTCTCTCTCATACTTTTTTCTATACCCACTATATTTTCTCTTTCCTACTCATTTCTATACCAATTATTAATATTATTCATATTATTTTATTATTATTAATTATATATGATATAATAATCTATATATTATTAATTAAATAATTTTATTAATATTAATATTATTTAATAATTATAATAATTTATATTGATAAGTTAATATTATCTTATTATAGATTATATAATTTAGCATACATCAGAAAAATTAAAATTACATAATTTAGCATACATAGTACACACTTTAATAAATAATACATAATTTTAATTATCATCAACTTCCTCGTTAAATTTTTTCCAAATATTCTCAATAAATCTTTTTTAGTGACTTGTTGATATTTGTATCTCGAACCCGGCTTCAATTACCCGTATATGATGATAAGTCATACTATCGAATATTGGAGAAAGTAAACCTTTCATTTTCACTGCTAGTTGATGCTTGATTTTGAGAGAAATTTTCTTCATAGTCCCTTTGATCAAAATGTGTATATGTTGAACGCTCGTCTTCAAATATCATGTTGTGATTAATAATGATACAAGCAAACATAATTTTACCCAAGATACTCATACTCCATGTTAGAACAGGTTGTCGAACTATAGCAAATCGAGCTTGTAAAACTCTAAAAGCACGCTCCACATCTTTTCTCACTCTTGTTTCTTAGCAAATAATTTATGCTTTGCTGTATGCGGGGTACTAATTTATTGAATAAAGGCTGCCCATTTTGAATAGATTCCATCGGTAAGATAATATCTCATACTGTATGAATGATTATTCACAACATAATTAATAGGTGGAGCATGACCTTCTAATATATCTGAAAATACTGGAGAACGATCAAGGACATTTATATCATTACACGAACCTAGTGTTCCAAAAATGCATGTCAAATCCATAAATCGCGCGTGGCTACGACTTCTAGGATTAATGTTGGCTTTTTGTTTATACCTTGAAATTGTCCTCTCCAACCTCGTGAACAATTTTTCATGTCAATGCATACGATCGCCCATCATTCCTAGAAATTCATGCTCCTCTCCTTGTCGGAATAACATAGCTATATTATCGACATTCGGCCTTCACATGTAACGGTCGCGGAACTGGATTATGACACCTTCAACAAAATGAAGAAGACACTCATTCGCTGTAGTTTCAACGACATTTAGATGTTCATCAACTGAGTCGTATGCAATACCATATGCTAGTACACGCATATCGACCGTGCAGTTTTGCTCAATCGCTAGACCAAGTCTACCACTAGCATCAACTTTCTGGTTCAAATAGTCATAAGATGCACGTAATGCTTCCATGATACGACAAAAGACATGACGCCTCATTCGGTATCTACGACGAAACACTTTTTCTAGATAACTGGTGTGTTCAACAAAATATTATTTATATAGTATGTTATGGTCTTCTTCGCATTTTCTGCGCATGTATCTCCTTCGAGCTTCAGGTAATGGCCTCTCAATAGTTGATGAGATTAGAGGAATGAATGAGAGTACGATCGCTTCTTCATTTTGGCGCCTTTCATCAGTAGATTTATCCCATTCCTTGACTATATACTAAACATTGCTTTATAATCGTTATCACTTGAAATTGACGATGATGAGTTGATGATGAATGCATTTTTGTTTATCTTTGAGGAGGTTTAAGGCACGTTGGAGAATAATTGGAGGATGAGTGTGGATTTGATGTATAAAACTTGTAAGAAAGATCTCTTTAATAGAAGAAGAAAATAATTGAGGTTAAAGTGATATGTCAGTTTATCAACACTGGATGCTCTAAAAGATAAAACATCATTTTCAAGCTTTATTGTTAAAATGACCTATCAATTTTGTCATATTTAAAAAATAAAGTGACCTATCAATTTTGTCAAATCTCAATAAAGGTTGACAGTGTTGATTTCATCATTTAATAATTTCAATGAACAATAACTTACATAAATAAGATAAAAATTACAATAAAACATAACACATGAGAGAGTAAATAAAATTACAACAATAATTAGAAGTTAAACTAATATAACTAAATATTCTTGAATTCTTCATACAATCTGGCATGGAGCTCCATTTATTTTGATGACAAAACTGATTTCCCCATCAATATACTATAAAGTTTGAACCTTTTATTCCGCTCTTTCTCCGCTAGCCTTTGATCATTCTCTGCTTGCCTTTTTTCTTCATTTTCTTTAAAAAAAGTCAAGCATTTCCTTTCCTAGGTGAAGTCGCTCAACATCCATCTCGCGATTTGTATTCAGACTATTGATGCAATTGGTTATAACATCTACATCAACACTAGAAGAAGTAGTTTGCTTACCTTATTTCTTAGCCCTCTTCACTCCTAAAGGTCGAACCTCAATTGTTGGCGCATCTGAATTTGATCTCTTTGAAATGTGGCCGCTTTCTTGATCTTCTGCAGTCATCCCACCTTGCCACTTTGGATAGTGTTTCAACAAATCTCAACAATGCTCGAGAAGAAATTTGTGCCCATTGTTAGTTTTTTTTCATATTTCTCGAGCTTCATCCATAACATTATCTTCATTATAACCGCTCTTATTTTTTCGTTGTGTTTTCGCGTAAACTCCAACCCACTTATTCACTTGGAGGTTAATTCTTCTCCAATGAGATCTGCATGACTCTTTATTTCTTTCATTTATGGTGCTTGAATTTTCTATTTAAGATTCTGCAAACATTTCTGTTATATTTGCCCAAAAGATACTTTTCTTTTGGTCTGTACCAGTAAGCGTATCTCCACCAACCTCAAGGTAAGCCGAACTTAGTGCTTTGTTTTCAGATATAGTCCACGCCCTCCTATATCTCTTACTTTTGGATTTATCAGGTTCGTTAGAAGGAATAGTGAGATCCTCCTCATCAAAATCAACTTCAAAATCTTGAAATAAATTTCTCGAACTACCTACATCTCCGACATGAGTTTTAGGAGACCTATTATGTTGTTGGGATGATGGAAAATCGATATTTGGCGAATGAAATTGAACATTTTGAGAAGACAACATATTTAGGAAAGAAAGCACTAAGATTATATTGAGATTGAAACAAATTTTAAGCATTGAGATTACTAGAAATTTGTTGAGGTTGAGAATAAAATTCCATCAATTAAGATAGTTAAGGATGGTTTAACAAATTTGGATCAATAAGCATATGAGATTTTGGAGAATTTCTATTGGCATTTGGATTTGTTTGAGAATGTGGCTATTTTCATAGTAATTAGGATAATTTGGATCCATAATTATTACGAAATTAAATATTTTTGAAGAAACTTAAGGAGAAAAACTAATATTGAAAGAAGCGGAGAATAACTAATATTGAAGGAAATTGAGAATTTTGAAGTAGGAGTACAAAACATAAGAAAATTGATATTTATTTATAGATAAAATAAAAATATGTCCGTTGGTTGTTTTTTGTAATTTTTAAATTTTTTATGAAATTGATATTATTTATGGTCACATGGCAGAATTTGGTTGGGTATCACAAATATGTCCGTTAAAGATTTTTTCAGTCTGAAAATTGATCCACAATGTCATCACAGGAAATTTCTTCTATTTTCTTTGGTGGGCCGTGAGTTACACTGGCTGGGAATGCATCTTCCATTTCATGCGTGCATTTCAAACGCATGTGAAAGTTGGGCCTCTCTTTGCCAACGCCCAATAGTCATTCCCCAAACATTTTTTTCCTTCAGTCATCCAAGCCCGAGCCAAAAGTCACCGTTGTTGCAGGCTTAAATGCCAGATCAGCGGACGCCGAAGGAAATTATCACCACTGTTGATGTTGATGCTCTTATATTTCTTTCACATTTTCTTAATTTTTGTGCAGAGTATACTATTCTTCATTTCTAAAGTATTATTGGGACAATGAAACTATCATTTCCATCCAAATTGAGGTTTTTTTTTTATTAATGAAAATAAACAATGTGTTATTGGCATAGTTAGAGGTTAAATTCAGTGTCACTCCTCATTTATGCCAAAAAATAGTCTCCAATATCCTATCATCGCAACTTCAAACAAAAAATGAGGAAAAAAAATGAGAAAAGATCCAACATCAATTCTTATAATTGGTCTATATTATAAAGTTCTTGAACTAATAATTATTTTATACTATTACTCATTTAATTTTATGTGACTGTATTTTTTTTTTTTGAAAGATTTTTTTTTAAAATTTTTATGTGACTGTTAAATGGTGATATCTACAGTATATTATAAATCACACCGGTACTATGAACAGTTGTGTGAACAATTTCAAATGTCAAATTTTTCATTTTGCCCTCACTAAATTGTTCCTTTCCCATTTTTTCCTTAAAAAAATTTAAATTAAAAAAAAAAAAATACGTATCCTCGGAGACGGACTTTACTAGTATGATTATATTTATACCTAGTCATTCATATCACAGTCTCTTACTTAATCTCATGGGCCATTAAGTCATGAACTATGACATGGGCTGGCCCATAAATCACTTGCGGCCCACTCTACCTTATGTCACAGGCCTTTCTTAAGCCAGAGGAATGTGGACCGAACATTTAGTGTTTTCTATATATCAACGGCTGGCGTTTTCTTGCAATCGTACAATCTGCTGTAGTTGATTATTACCCCCCATATTTCGGACGAAGCTGACGGAATAGGCTTCGACACGCCGTTGTAGTGACGCTTCCTCCTTCCCTCGTAACTGAAACTTCAAAAATTCTAATTTCCCCTATAATTTTAGGAAACGGAATTAGGGTTTTGAAATCTCGTCAATGGCGTCTCATTCCCAACTCGACGATGTAAGTTTGCTGCCCTCTATTTTTTGCTATCACGGTCTTATCTTCGATTCTAGGGTTTTTCACTGAATCAATTTTTAATTTTAGATTGATTTGGTAATTTATGTAGGATGATTATTTTGGTGGTGAATTTCCCGGAACGAACCCTCCAAGGCGCTCAGGTTTTCAATTGTTACTTGAATTTAAAAAGAAACTGCTTTTTTTTTTTTCCGTGTGTGTGTGTATGCTGATGTACTTTGATTTTTGTTTGATATTCTCCTTGTAATGTGATTGTAGGGCAGAAGAGGAGCTTTGGAGATTTTGACGATGATGAAGAAGATATTCTTGACTCCAAAAAGGTATTTTCTTTATTAGTTCCTATAGGTGGTTGCAATTTCACTTTTAAGGATGAGGGTTACTGGGGAAAGCTTAGGCAATGTGGAGTTTATGCATATTGTCTATCAGGGACAGTCCATTGTTTGTTGAACTTGTCAAAGTTGATCCGAATGGGGTTGCTACTTGTTCTTTTATTGGTTTAGTGTTTCTCAAAAGTCAAAACTAATTGGCATTAGTCCTGCAATATATAATGGCTAGAATCTGATTATTAATTGTTTAAAGGGTCATGGAATCTCCACGAGAGGTCTTAACATTAACTTAGAGCCATCTCAATGTGGGTTTTCGCCATTGATATAATGGAATTCTTTTTAACAGTTAGGTAATCTTTGAGAATTGTATATTTGAGTGAGATTGATGATTTGATGCATTTATAGTGGTCTAAGATTTAGGATTGAATGTTGCAACAATTGGGTGAAACATGTAAATTGGAATATAATTATGGTTTTGTTATATAGAAGATTTGTTTGGCATCAGATAATGGTTCAAGAAGCAATGTAACAATTTGAATATCACAGTAGAGTTGTTATTAGGACATTTGAATTAGGTGGGTTCAAACTTACTTGATCCTATATGGTTATTATGTTAGGCACTAGGTTTGTGATTTGTTGAAAAAGATGGATGATAGCATTCCTTAAACATATCTTTGGGGTTGTACTTGTAAAAAGAACTGAAAGTCATAAAGCATTCTAAGTGCAAGCTTTGATATTTTCTCTTGTTAGTTTAGTTTGAAGGATGTAGGAAGCTATAGCATCTTTCACTGTCTCCTTGAGTTGTATCGAACCATATGTTCACTGCCTTGGTATTTTCACTTGTGCTGTTGACTTGAAAGGCCTCCTTGTCCTTGCTTACTTGTTGATACTGTTGTAGACCAATTCTTGTGAACTTCTGAGGAACAACAAAATACCCATATATGACATACCCACATATCATTGCACTATCCGTTTTATTTATCATGAGAAAAGCCTATTTCCAGTACTTGGCAATATACTCAGTTTCATAATGGAGAATTTTCAGTTCTGTAAGCATTTTCCTTTGATATCGTGATCCATTTTTTGATCATGGAGGGGATATCACACACAAAGAAAGGGATTATACAGTTTTATCAGTAGCATTTTATTTTCTACATGCATAGTATGTTCAAACCTTGGCGAACAGCCTCTTGGCAATTGTTTGGGGAAGGCCCTAGCAAATGTTTCCCTCTCCCAACCCCCGCAAGGCGGGGAGCGCTTGGCGCACCTGGGTTTGCCCTATTTTATAGTATGTTCAATGTTGTTAGAACCTATAAAACTGACATAGTATCATTATTATCTCGTTTCTTTTGTTCGGTTGGGATTTCTAAAATCAGAAAGAGGGCCAACATCGTAGAGGGGGTTATATGTTTCTGATACAGCACTATACCAGTAGTGTCCTCCATCTTTTTTTTTTGATTAATGAGTTAGCTTGTCAAGTTTGTTGTAATAAGCAATGTGGTTTACTTACCTGTTATTTGTTTAAACTATCCAGGCTAATGTAAAGGTAGAAGAAACTGCACCAGGTGGTGCAACTGCAATTATTTTAGATCTTCGCCAGAGGTACCGGAGATTCAAGGATTTACACATTTCATAATTCATGTGGAAAGTTGTGTAATGCTATTTATTTAATGTAAATAAGCTGACATGTTTTTGTCCTGCTTTTGCGTTTTGCAGTCTCGAGAGCTGTAAGGACACTCTTACAACATGCCAAGTATGTTTGAACATATCTATCGATAGCAGCTTAATTGTTACTTTTGCTTGTATGTCAGTATGTCTACTATAAATCTTTCTTGTTTGCTTATCTCTTTCTGCAAGAAGCCCAGCAGATGTTGATCCTATTCCCATTTGTTACAAATCATGCCTGTTAGTGTTATAGACAATTAGATTAGGTGATTTTTATACGGTTTGTCTGCTCTTGCAAGCTTGAAACTATGGTTAGGTAAGGTTGGTACCCTAAGGCTTGGGAGTCATGTTGGAACCATCAAAGCTTCCTCTTCGTAGATTTTTGACCTTACTCTAGTTATAAAAATCTCATAGCATGGCAAAGCATAAAATGGTCCCTCGGGGCCTAGGTAGGAGCAAGACAGGTGTGTGCATAGTGAAGTAAGGTTCATATTGAACCACCCCCACCCCCACCACCTCAACATCATTAACAACAAAGCCTTAATCTCAAAATGATGTGGGGTCGGCTAACATGAATCACCGTATGGATTCGTCAATGAAGAGATGAGGAAACAATGAAGAATTAAGTGAAGAAAATCAAGAGAAACGGGAATAAGAAACATATGGAAAGATTAAAAGAATAAAAAAAAATCAAACCCCATCATACATATGTTTCTTACCTCCATTATGCCCTCTCCAACGCCATATCTTCTCCAATTGCAAGTGAACCAATATTGTTTTCAGTCAGCGTTATTCATGTTTTCTTAGGCCTTCCTCTTATCTTCAATGGATGCAAATCCAACTTTCTCCCTAATCACCTCATTCCTCAACCGATTCTTTTATGACTACATATCCACTGTAGCATACGCATCCCCGCCACATTCATCTTATATGAACGTGACACTGTTTTCATGGCCTAAAACTCAGTAAATTTGTGTTCTGCATTCTCATTTATAGATGTAGACTTGCTGTGACATCCTTATAAGGTTATGGCAGTTGAAGTGAATTATTTGGCTTTCTGATGTCTTATGATTTATAGTTGGCTGTTGTGCCTTTGTGATTTTTTATATTTTTGTAACTTACTGACTTCTAAATATGTTGATAAGTTTATCATGAATTCAACTTTGTTCCTTATCAGCAATTAAGTAGTTGCATGAACTTGTCAATTATTGTACTATATCATGAATTCAACTTAATTCCTTATCAGCAATTAAGTAGTTTATATAGTAATTGACATACTCTATTATGTTGAAAGAGTTTGTTTCCTATGAAAAATGTCAAGATAGGCAGTTGTTAAATCTGTATTCAATATGTATTTACTCTCTTTGAAGTATTATAATATCAATCATAAACCGTTAGAAAACTACACAAAAATCTCATGAATTACCCACTTTTCAAATTCTCTAATAACGAGTAAAGTTATATAGATATTTGGTTGAAGTGAGTCACTGTTTTGCTTATTGATAATCATGTACCTTTTGCTTGGGTGGCTATGATTTGAGATTAATGTGGTCCCATCCACAAGGTTTTAGGGCGCAGGGGATGTACATGTACTTTATGTTTGTATTTTGTATTAAGTATTACCGGTTTCTGGTTCTGACGTGTTGGCCTTGGTTTCAGTCGGACCTTGAAGCTGCGAAGTCTGAGATTCAGAAGTGGCATTCTGCATTTCAGAATGAATCTCTTATTCATACCGGCTCATCTATTGGTCAGTCATTTTCTAAAGGGCTGTTGTGTCCTTAGCAATTCGCACCTGTCATCAAATAATTTGTGTAAATTTTGTTGTAAGAAAGGTAAACCTTGTACCGCCTCTGTAATATGTCTGTGCAGAACCTAAGGTAGTTGTCACTTATCTGCAAAACCTGAAATCTTCAGAGGAGTCTTTGAGAGAGCAGGTTTGGTGTTTAGTTTAATACCTTTGGCTTACTGACAAATGAATCTTGTAAACTGTGAAATCTGATCGGTATTTACCTGCCATTATTTATTTTAGCTTGAAAAATCAAAGAAAAAGGAAGCTGCATTTATTGTGACTGTGGCCAAGCGTGAGCAGGAGAATGCAGAATTGAAGGTATGAGCATTGTTCGGTTTGTATGCATTTTTGTTGAGTATTCATTAATCGAGAAAACAATGACAAGTTTCTCTTTTTATGCATATTTCACCTATTTTGGGATATTTAACTTGCTGCTGTTGGATGGGCTTTCTGTGGAACCCCAGATTACAATAATATCACATTCCGGAAGAAAAGTACCAATACCTGTGAGAGAAGAGGGTTTCTGCTGAATGAAAAAACAATGTTTTTAAAATAGTCACAAAGATCACATTAAATTTTAATGAGCACTGTTAACCTGCATGCGTCCCCTGTATGCGTGGAGGCCCTTGATACTGCGTCATATTTCTATTCTTATATTGTACATAAACTCAAAATGATATATTTCAAGTGATCTTGAAAATGCTAAGGAAACTGGGTTGTTTTCACTGGCAGCCTAAAAAATATTACCTCCAGCCATATCATCTTGAAGCTGTTATATCCATTGATGCCAGAATAGTCTTTCCCTTTGGGTTGTAATTAGGAGGCGGCAATCTTTGAACAATTCTTTACCCACCACAACTGAATTTGGTTTTTTGGGTTCTTAATCTGCTGTCTCACAATTTATCTTTCAGCTTACTTTATGAATAACCAATAAATCAAAGGTTGGCCTGTGAAAGCTTGCCATTTCTTGACAAGAAGCAAATAATTGCTTGCATTGCCTTGAAATGCTTAGGTTTAGTCTAGCCCTTTGTTCCTATATGATGTCAGTTATACTTGATTATCCGAAAAAATGTTAGTTGACCATTTTATAATATTCCTTGATTGCATGATGCGGCTAATGTCATCAAGAACTAACCTGTATAGACTTCCTAATTTGAGCTAAGCATAAACTGGATTTATCTTTTCAGTCTGCAGTTCGAGATTTAAGAGCACAATTTAAGCCACCGTCGATGCAGGTACCATTTTTGGGATTATTACCTGCTTAGCCTAGCTTGTTTGTTATAGCTTTCTTGCCGTTGGCTTAGTCTGTTCTGTTATTTCTATTTAATGCAGGCACGGAAGCTATTACTAGATCCAGCAATTCATGAAGAGTTTATGCGGTTGAAGGTGAACTTTCTGGATTTTTTATTCTCTTTGAATTTCGTGTTATTTGATTCTTAAACACCCACACACACATAAATGTGTGTATATATATATTTAATATATATGTGTGTGTGTACATATACACACATATATACTCCCTCCGTCCCATAAAACCTTCCCCATTTTGAATAGTGCCAAGTCAACCGAGTACAACTTTGACCAAACTTTAATATCAATCTATTCATTCTAATGAAATTTTAATAATTGCTATTGATAAATTATTTGGTTATTTTATGGATAACAATTTTTAGATTTTTATTATGATAAGTAAATTGATATTAAAGTTTGGTCAAAGTTGAACTTGGTTGAACTGAGTTCGTAGTAACCGGGTAAGGTTTTATGGGACGGAGGGAGTACATAAGATTCTCTAGTGGTTGCCAAAAAGCTATAACTCAAGCGGCATCCGATGTCCCTTTCCATACGAGAGGTCATGGGTTCAAACCACATCAAATGCAATTTTTAAGCACTTTCAAGGGCCACTCATGTAATAGATTAAGTCATCCATACGAGAGGTGAGGGGTTCAAACCACAAACCAGATTTCTGAATGCCCTTACCAAGGTAAATAGGTGTTTCAAAATCCAATAACATATTTTTCATATGATTCCCACCTTTAGTGTAAAAGAGATTTAAACGTCCACAATCGGATATGGAGAAGTGAAGACCAATAGGCGCAGCAATGGAGGCTATAGCAAATCTGTCTCATTTTGGGATTCAGCACAAACAGTATACATTATGCTAATAGATGACAAATGGCTATTTATTGCCGAATCAAGTGTTGCAGAAAAATGGATACATACACACACTTATAAATATGCTCATTTATACCATAGTTGCGAAAGGTGTCCGCCTCTGTCGCGACCTCGCCATATTGGCGCCTTAGGGAGTAGTCCGCCTTTGTCCAACGTGGCGGTCGTTTTTTCGACCACCCTTTTTTTTTTTTTAAAGGAAACAAGGTTATTTAGGTAAGGATTTTCCAGAATTGACTGCCTTTGTAAAATCTATTGATTTTGCGAAATCGATTGTTGAAAGTGATTAGCCCCTAAATAGCAATCCTGCGTGGCAACAAGACTCTCCTATAAAGACGACCAGCAACGATTGACGGCGAACTAGTGGCGGCGAACCACCAACGACCTTGAACGAGCTGGACTTTGCGTTCGTTTGGTATTTCTCTTTGCGTTCGTTTGTTTGCGTTTCTCTTATTCTGTTATTTTATTTATTCTTTTATTTTCCGTAAAAGTCCTATTGATATTTTTAATTGCTTTTTTTTTTTTTCCTTTGTTTAATTTATTTTGTTTGCTTTCTCATTCTGATTCCAATAGTCAACGTGTCTTTTTAATTTATTTATGTTTCTGTTGTATTTTTTTTCACTCACTCTTAGAATTCTCTCTTTGGGGTCTAAATTACGTTTAGGATACTATTATAAGCAGTGACGGACCCAGGGTTTGTTTTTAGTGGGTGCCAAAAGTTGAAGAGTAACAAACTCATGATCTTTAATAAGAAAAAAAATGCTAATAAATTAACAAAATTATACGTGAAAACGAACCTGACGTTATTGATGTTGTCTATCTTTCCTTTGATCATGTATAACACTATCGACTACCACCTGAACATTTACACAAAATATAAGTTAGTGATTATACTTAATTGAAACCGATATACAAAAAATAAGTAATAACAATGCAATATTGTATAATATTTGAAACATATAAGTACATATCAACCATAGTTTATATAAATAAGCACCAAAAAGATGAACCTCATGTACATAGTGTTTACAAGACCAAAAGAAAACAACTATAGCAATAGCTGAATAATGGGTTCAACTTGAACAAAAAAGGCACCAAAAGTCACAAAACACCCGTAAAACTAGTTACAAAAGAGGTGCTTAATCTAATATTTAACTTGAAGAGTTAGATTATTTCAATTGCAAATTAGCTCTTGTTTGTCCTTCGTTGACCCTAGAATCACATGATTGAACATCAAAATTTAGAAAATAGAGTAAAATAAAAAAAACCAAATAAACCCTAGAAATAATTGGGGTAATTTCACAATGAAATTTTGAAAATATCATCCTCAAATCACTCCAAAATATCCGAATTCAAAGTAATGATGATATAATCTGAAATAATGAACATAAAAAAAGATTTGAATAAAAAATAATTTGTCTTTCCTTTTTTAGCCAAAGAAATTGAGGTTGACGAGAGAAATCAATCAATCAGAGAGAAATCGAGAGCCCAAGCTTCACAATCGTCTGCCCGCAGCCTACGGATGTCGGCGACGACGGCATGTTTCTCTCTTGCCGTTCTTTTCTTTCTCTCTCTACGATTTTCTTTTTCGTTTCTCTCTCTCTTGCCGTTCTTTTCTTTCTCTCTCTCTACGGTTTTCTTTTTCTTTTCTTTTGTTTTATTGTTTTATTACTGGAGCGAACCCAACGTAAATAATTTTTTTTTTTTTGAAATTTGAGTGGGTGCCATGGACCCCACTTGTAACTGAGTGGGTCTGTCCCTGATTATAAGTGGGAAAACATTTATTAAATGTTTTATTCTTGTTCCTAGCATGTTTGAATTTTGTTTATATGTTACATATATATTTATATATTTTTCCAAAATTTACTAATTTTTTTATTCTATTTTTCCGCCTTGCTCGCTTTTTTGCCGCTTTTCTATCGCCTCGCCTTTTGCCCTTTTCAAGTATGTATCGCCCGCCTTTCGTCTTTAACAACTATGATTTATACATAGATAGTCGTATCTAGGGCTGTTACACGAAACGAGCCTGTTCGAGCTCGGCTCGGGCTCGGCTCGAAAAAAGCTCGAGTTCGAGTGGGCTCGAGGTGAATTCGAGCTCGAGCTCGAACCGAATTTCAAGTTCGTCATTTTTTCGAGCCCGACTCGAGTTCGGCTCGTATGTTCGACGAGCTCTGTTCGAGTTCGACTCGTTTAAGTTCGACTCGGGCTCGGCTCGTTAAAAGCTCGAATGAATTTTAGTATATATATATATATATATATATATATATATATATATATATATATATATATATATATATATATATATATTTAGTGACAAATTAAAAGACCAAGCTCGAGCTCGGCTCGTTTAGGCTCGAGTTCGATTACAACTCGAATTAGGGCTCGATAAAGCTCGTTCGATTTCAATTTTTTTTCAAAAAATAAGTCGAAGCTCGAGCTCGGCTCGTTAATACTCGAGTTCGGACAGCTCGCGAAAAGCTCGCGAGCCGGCTCGCGAAAAGCTCGAAACTTGATTCGAGCCGAGCTCGAACATGAATTCTGGGATCGAGTTCGAGCTCGAGAAAAGCTCGAGCTCGTTTAAAAGTTCACGAGCTCGAGCTCGAAACATCAAAAGCTCGGCTCGGCTCGGCTCGTTTACAGCCCTAGTCGTATCCATATTACAAAGACCTATTTAATTACCCATATATTGGAAACCTCTTTGATCCGTGCAAGAGCACTATGGTAAGTGAATAGCAGTCGCAAACCTTCATTAGTCCAAAATACTTCAAATAATATAATATCCCAGCTGACCACAGATCATGAAGCCAAGCCAAAATCCGCCATGTTAATCATCACTAATTCACTAAATAGATTTTGATCTCAAAAGGCAAGCAATAATTTGATGAATGACAGGAATAACATTCGCAGTTAGAGAAGTATGTGACGCCATTTGAAAGCTTACTATGTTGGGAAAACCACATGGGTACATTTTACGTAAGTGCAGATCCAGGGAGAAGAACAGTGCTGCGCTTGTAATGGCTATGGGAGAGTTAGACAGCCCATAACAGTGGTGTGCTTTAAATGGCAATGGGAAGCCCAGAATTATTTATGGTTTAGAGTTGAAACCCTTGATTTTAATAAAATTAAATTCTCAAATCTCACATGTTACCAAAGTGGTTGCCCGGCGGATTTGTGATTTGCTGGTGGACTATGGAAGGGTTAGGAAGAAGAGCATGGTCATGTGGGCCTGCTTACCGAGATTTGACTGCTGAACTAAAAAAAACATCCATGAAAATTTTCAGAACAATTTTCGTGGTAAAATATTTTAAAACTGGAATTAAAGATGGCTAACCTCCAGCAACACAGGGGGAGGTCAGCTTTATGCTGCACATAGATACCAACACACACATGCATGTGAATTTATTTTGACTGTTGAACTTCAGTACTATTTATTTAAAAAGATATGCAGACTAAGTACGCTTTTGAAATTCCCCATTGCCAGAATTTGGTTGAGGAGAAGGATAAAAAGGTGAAAGAGCTGCAGGATAATGTTGCTGCTGTTAACTTTACCCCTCAAAGTAAGATGGGTAAGATGCTAATGGCAAAATGCAGGACGCTGCAGGAGGAAAATGAGGAGATTGGAAATCAAGCCAGGGAAGGAAAGGTAATGGTTATGTTATCACTTTGTCTTGCATTCTGTGATATCTTCATGCCCTCACACTCGGTTAGGGTATAATCAGCAGATTTTTTTTTCTAGTAGTCTCCGGATCTATCATTTTCGTTTGAGAATATGATTGCATGAGCCCCGTAAATCACTTTGAAGTTTGCAACATCTAGGATACTTGTATGGTCCCATTTTTGAACATTCTTTTTTCATGTCTCTATATATAGCTTGCAATTTTTGTAAAGTTCATTTGCATATGAGTTGAACATGACATGGTTAGGTGATCATACCTTTATTTCCTGACAGATGCATGAGTTGTCGATGAAACTCGCTTTGCAGAAAACTCAGAATACAGAACTTAGAAGCCAATTTGAAGGTTAGTGTTTTTAATCATCATTTCCAACCTTATACCGAGCAGCCTTTCCTCGATTGTTTATCTATCTTATTTTATTTTGTTGCTGCCAAGCTTGCCCAGTGTATTAGAGTCTTTAAAGAAATCCTTAGAAATAATGTTGAGCTTTATTCTAAAGTGTTTGCACAAATCAAAATAAAATTTTAAGTTCTTAGATGTGGCTGGATCTTTGTTTTTAAAATGCTCAATGACCTTGCTGCTATGAAACTCATTTTCTTTTACTAAGAGATCATGAGGGATCTAAAGAGTTGGTAATAAGAATGACCTTGGAAATGTGGTCTTTGATTTATGATCATTATATTTTACCCACCGTTCTATGCCAATTTTGAGATGGGCATAATCCCGACAAGCCAAGTTCCTCAATTAAAGTACCCTCTCGAGGAGTCCTCATGAAGATTTGAATGGAGAATGAGTTAGACAGATGCATATCAATAAAAAAGACAAATAAAAGAAAGTCATCTAGCAAGGATTAATTGAATACTCCCTCCGTTTCATGAAATGTGCGTTTTCAAAAGAAATTAAATTCAGTACACCTTTGTCATGATATATGAAATTATCATTCGTCCTTTAGAAAATGATTAAGAATACTATTGATTGCAAGTTATGAAACATTGTAACAGACAACAAAAATAAATTATGCGATTGACCTAAAAAGGAGATGTGTATATAATATGTATCCTTGATTCATTCTCAAGTTATTACTTTTGATATTGATACACATTACGACCAACCTGCTGCTACAAGAGCTCCCAGCCTCCCACTATGTGTGTGGTCCAGGGAAGGGCAGACCCATATGGACTTAATGTAGACAACCTTCCCTTGCATATAAATGCAAAATGCCGCTCCACAGCTCAAACCTATGACCTTCCAAGTCACATGGCAGCAACTCCAACCGTTGCGCCAAGGCTCCCCTTACTGGGATTGATACACATCTGAAGATTAAAAAGTTAAGGTGTTTTACACCTTGTGATTTTCTGGGAAGCATCAAAATGAAAATGGAAGCAGGAACAATAGCATGTTACGAGGATATGCAGTACAGAAAAATCTAATATAGATACAATGGGAAACATATAGTACCATATCATGCCTTCTGGTTTAAAAGAAAACTTTTATAAGGTTATGTTATGATGTTCCAAAAATTGCAATTATGCAAATATGGGGCATGATGAAAATCAGTGTTTTCAGTTTCAAACTTTCAATGCTACATAAACTTTCAATGATACATTAAGTTAGGTCAGTGGGTAGAAAAATTTAGTTTCAGTTGAAGATTTAGCAGGACTGCCAATATTTAAACCCATTATTGCATTTCGTCATGCATTGTAAATCATAGTTTTTCCTTGAATATACCTAGCATAGTTATTTAAGGCTCAAGGCGCACCAAGGCGCAAGAGGTGAGCCCGGAGCCTAGGCGCAAGGCGCAAGGCGGGCGCGCGCCCGAGTGACGAAGCCCAAAAAATTGGCTAAAAATACTAAAATATACATTATAAGTCAAAAAAGAAACAAACATAAAAGAAATAAGCATAAATAGATGTTCAAATAAGAATAAATAGATTTTCATCAAGCATAAATAGAAGTTCAATTGTAAAGAGAAGTTCAAAAATAAGGAATCCAAGTATAAATCATATAAAAAGCATAAATAGATGTTTTAAATCACTTCATCATTCCCAATCGTCATCTTCAAACACATCATCTTCTTCAACATATGTCTTGTCCACTTCCGCTTCTTCAAATTCCTCCTCGTCCTCTGAAGCTTCATCTTCCTCATCTATTAGGTGAAGACTATTCTGATTAGCACGAGATGAACTTGGACCAGAAGCTCCCTTTCCTCTCATGGTTCTCGCTGTGGGAGTAGAACTTGAAACTACTCCTGCTCTTGCATTCGATCTTGTAAAATGACTTGGTTCTCCCACTCCGGCAGCTCTAGCAACCGTAGGAACAGATTAAATTATTCCTACAAGAATAACCGTTTGAAAAAAATTAAAACCAAATTAAATCAATAAAAAAGAAAAGAAAAGAAAAGCACTTTACGTTGTTGGAAAAAAAATACATACTCGTATACCAGTTGGAAAGAAAACCAAATTAAAACCAAATTAAAAAATACAACTTACTGTTGTTCAGTTGTTGGAAGAAAAAAAATTGAAAAAAACACATACTCGCCGGTTGGAAAGAAAACCAAATTAAAACCAAATTAAAAAAGAAAAGCACTTTACGTTAAAAAAAAAAAAAAGAAACCTGTTTTGGAGCTGTTTATGGTCGCCGGAGACTCGCCGGAGGTCGCCTGAGTTCGCCGGAGCTAGCTGGATGTTCGCCGGAGGTCGCCGGAGGCTGCCGGATGCTCGCCGGAGGTCGTCGGAGGGTTACATTAATTAGCTTGGTAATTTACGTGTTTCACAGTCTTATTTATACACCGAATTAGAACCAAATTAGGGTTAATTAGCTTTGTAATTTACGGAATTGACGGTCAATTGCCTTGTAGAATTCCTCCGCAGACGGGAATTGATCATCGCAATACGTTAATCAAGGCTTCATTGACGGTCAATTACCCTCCTTGCGCCTAGGCGCGCCTCGCCGAGGCTCGCGACTCACCAATAGGCGCGCTTAAGCCCACGCCTTGGAGACGGCGCCTCGCCTGGCCTGATTTATACTATAGATTTCACTTTTATCATTTTAGGTGTTTCAATTAAAATTTCGCTTTTTTAAAATATCAAAAATTCTTTATTGTTTCTCACACTCATTTTCTCTCCTACTTTTTTTTATACTCACAAAACCAATTAACTTAATATTTCTTACCCACTTTCTCTCTTTTACCTCATTTTTCATACTTATAACACTTAGACCATCCACAGTGGTGATCGGGGCATGGTTACTCTTTCTGCTCTATATCAGCTCCACGTCATCGGTCATCATTAACCATAACTCCATCCTATTTTACCAACAATGGTGACAAAAGTCATCAGTTTCTCTCTCATACTTTTTTCTATACCCACTATATTTTCTCTTTCCTACTCATTTCTATACCAATTATTAATATTATTCATATTATTTTATTATTATTAATTATATATGATATAATAATCTATATATTATTAATTAAATAATTTTATCAATATTAATATTATTTAATAATTATAATAATTTATATTGATAAGTTAATATTATCTTATTATAGATTATATAATTTAGCATACATCAGAAAAATTAAAATTACATAATTTAGCATACATAGTACACACTTTAATAAATAATACATAATTTTAATTATCATCAACTTCCTCGTTAAATTTTTTCCAAATATTCTCAATAAATCTTTTTTAGTGACTTGTTGATATTTGTATCTCGAACCCGGCTTCAATTACCCGTATATGATGATAAGTCATACTATCGAATATTGGAGAAAGTAAACCTTTCATTTTCACTGCTAGTTGATGCTTGATTTTGAGAGAAATTTTCTTCATAGTCCCTTTGATCAAAATGTGTATATGTTGAACGCTCGTCTTCAAATATCATGTTGTGATTAATAATGATACAAGCAAACATAATTTTACCCAAGATACTCATACTCCATGTTAGAACAGGTTGTCGAACTATAGCAAATCGAGCTTGTAAAACTCTAAAAGCACGCTCCACATCTTTTCTCACTCTTGTTTCTTAGCAAATAATTTATGCTTTGCTGTATGCGGGGTACTAATTTATTGAATAAAGGCTGCCCATTTTGAATAGATTCCATCGGTAAGATAATATCTCATACTGTATGAATGATTATTCACAACATAATTAATAGGTGGAGCATGACCTTCTAATATATCTGAAAATACTGGAGAACGATCAAGGACATTTATATCATTACACGAACCTAGTGTTCCAAAAATGCATGTCAAATCCATAAATCGCGCGTGGCTACGACTTCTAGGATTAATGTTGGCTTTTTATTTATACCTTGAAATTGTCCTCTCCAACCTCGTGAACAATTTTTTCATGTCCAATGCATACAGTCGATACTGCCCATCATTCCTAGAAATTCATGCTCCTCTCCTTGTCGGAATAACATAGCTATATTATCGACATTCGGCCTTCACATGTAACGGTCGCGGAACTGGATTATGACACCTTCAACAAAATGAAGAAGACACTCATTCGCTGTAGTTTCAACGACATTTAGATGTTCATCAACTGAGTCGTATGCAATACCATATGCTAGTACACGCATATCGACCGTGCAGTTTTGCTCAATCGCTAGACCAAGTCTACCACTAGCATCAACTTTCTGGTTCAAATAGTCATAAGATGCACGTAATGCTTCCATGATACGACAAAAGACATGACGCCTCATTCGGTATCTACGACGAAACACTTTTTCTAGATAACTGGTGTGTTCAACAAAATATTATTTATATAGTATGTTATGGTCTTCTTCGCATTTTCTGCGCATGTATCTCCTTCGAGCTTCAGGCAATGGCCTCTCAATAGTTGATGAGATTAGAGGAATGAATGAGAGTACGATCGCTTCTTCATTTTGGCGCCTTTCATCAGTAGATTTATCCCATTCCTTGACTATATACTAAACATTGCTTTATAATCGTTATCACTTGAAATTGACGATGATGAGTTGATGATGAATGCATTTTTGTTTATCTTTGAGGAGGTTTAAGGCACGTTGGAGAATAATTGGAGGATGAGTGTGGATTTGATGTATAAAACTTGTAAGAAAGATCTCTTTAATAGAAGAAGAAAATAATTGAGGTTAAAGTGATATGTCCGCTTTATCAACACTGGATGCTCTAAAAGATAAAACATCATTTTCAAGCTTTATTGTTAAAATGACCTATCAATTTTGTCATATTTAAAAAATAAAGTGACCTATCAATTTTGTCAAATCTCAATAAAGGTTGACAGTGTTGATTTCATCATTTAATAATTTCAATGAACAATAACTTACATAAATAAGATAAAAATTACAATAAAACATAACACATGAGAGAGTAAATAAAATTACAACAATAATTAGAAGTTAAACTAATATAACTAAATATTCTTGAATTCTTCATACAATCTGGCATGGAGCTCCATTTATTTTGATGACAAAACTGATTTCCCCATCAATATACTATAAAGTTTGAACCTTTTATTCCGCTCTTTCTCCGCTAGCCTTTGATCATTCTCTGCTTGCCTTTTTTCTTCATTTTCTTTAAAAAAAGTCAAGCATTTCCTTTCCTAGGTGAAGTCGCTCAACATCCATCTCGCGATTTGTATTCAGACTATTGATGCAATTGGTTATAACATCTACATCAACACTAGAAGAAGTAGTTTGCTTACCTTATTTCTTAGCCCTCTTCACTCCTAAAGGTCGAACCTCAATTGTTGGCGCATCTGAATTTGATCTCTTTGAAATGTGGCCGCTTTCTTGATCTTCTGCAGTCATCCCACCTTGCCACTTTGGATAGTGTTTCAACAAATCTCAACAATGCTCGAGAAGAAATTTGTGCCCATTGTTAGTTTTTTTTCATATTTCTCGAGCTTCATCCATAACATTATCTTCATTATAACCGCTCTTATTTTTTCGTTGTGTTTTCGCGTAAACTCCAACCCACTTATTCACTTGGAGGTTAATTCTTCTCCAATGAGATCTGCATGACTCTTTATTTCTTTCATTTATGGTGCTTGAATTTTCTATTTAAGATTCTGCAAACATTTCTGTTATATTTGCCCAAAAGATACTTTTCTTTTGGTCTGTACCAGTAAGCGTATCTCCACCAACCTCAAGGTAAGCCGAACTTAGTGCTTTGTTTTCAGATATAGTCCACGCCCTCCTATATCTCTTACTTTTGGATTTATCAGGTTCGTTAGAAGGAATAGTGAGATCCTCCTCATCAAAATCAACTTCAAAATCTTGAAATAAATTTCTCGAACTACCTACATCTCCGACATGAGTTTTAGGAGACCTATTATGTTGTTGGGATGATGGAAAATCGATATTTGGCGAATGAAATTGAACATTTTGAGAAGACAACATATTTAGGAAAGAAAGCACTAAGATTATATTGAGATTGAAACAAATTTTAAGCATTGAGATTACTAGAAATTTGTTGAGGTTGAGAATAAAATTCCATCAATTAAGATAGTTAAGGATGGTTTAACAAATTTGGATCAATAAGCATATGAGATTTTGGAGAATTTCTATTGGCATTTGGATTTGTTTGAGAATGTGGCTATTTTCATAGTAATTAGGATAATTTGGATCCATAATTATTACGAAATTAAATATTTTTGAAGAAACTTAAGGAGAAAAACTAATATTGAAAGAAGCGGAGAATAACTAATATTGAAGGAAATTGAGAATTTTGAAGTAGGAGTACAAAACATAAGAAAATTGATATTTATTTATAGATAAAATAAAAATATGTCCGTTGGTTGTTTTTTGTAATTTTTAAATTTTTTATGAAATTGATATTATTTATGGTCACATGGCAGAATTTGGTTGGGTATCACAAATATGTCCGTTAAAGATTTTTTCAGTCTGAAAATTGATCCACAATGTCATCACAGGAAATTTCTTCTATTTTCTTTGGTGGGCCGTGAGTTACACTGGCTGGGAATGCATCTTCCATTTCATGCGTGCATTTCAAACGCATGTGAAAGTTGGGCCTCTCTTTGCCAACGCCCAATAGTCATTCCCCAAACATTTTTTTCCTTCAGTCATCCAAGCCCGAGCCAAAAGTCACCGTTGTTGCAGGCTTAAATGCCAGATCAGCGGACGCCGAAGGAAATTATCACCACTGTTGATGTTGATGCTCTTATATTTCTTTCACATTTTCTTAATTTTTGTGCAGAGTATACTATTCTTCATTTCTAAAGTATTATTGGGACAATGAAACTATCATTTCCATCCAAATTGAGGTTTTTTTTTTTTATTAATGAAAATAAACAATGTGTTATTGGCATAGTTAGAGGTTAAATTCAGTGTCACTCCTCATTTATGCCAAAAAATAGTCTCCAATATCCTATCATCGCAACTTCAAACAAAAAATGAGGAAAAAAAATGAGAAAAGATCCAACATCAATTCTTATAATTGGTCTATATTATAAAGTTCTTGAACTAATAATTATTTTATACTATTACTCATTTAATTTTATGTGACTGTATTTTTTTTTTTTTTGAAAGATTTTTTTTTAAAATTTTTATGTGACTGTTAAATGGTGATATCTACAGTATATTATAAATCACACCGGTACTATGAACAGTTGTGTGAACAATTTCAAATGTCAAATTTTTCATTTTGCCCTCACTAAATTGTTCCTTTCCCATTTTTTCCTTAAAAAAATTTAAATTAAAAAAAAAAAAATACGTATCCTCGGAGACGGACTTTACTAGTATGATTATATTTATACCTAGTCATTCATATCACAGTCTCTTACTTAATCTCATGGGCCATTAAGTCATGAACTATGACATGGGCTGGCCCATAAATCACTTGCGGCCCACTCTACCTTATGTCACAGGCCTTTCTTAAGCCAGAGGAATGTGGACCGAACATTTAGTGTTTTCTATATATCAACGGCTGGCGTTTTCTTGCAATCGTACAATCTGCTGTAGTTGATTATTACCCCCCCCCCCCCCATATTTCGGACGAAGCTGACGGAATAGGCTTCGACACGCCGTTGTAGTGACGCTTCCTCCTTCCCTCGTAACTGAAACTTCAAAAATTCTAATTTCCCCTATAATTTTAGGAAACGGAATTAGGGTTTTGAAATCTCGTCAATGGCGTCTCATTCCCAACTCGACGATGTAAGTTTGCTGCCCTCTATTTTTGCTATCACGGTCTTATCTTCGATTCTAGGGTTTTTCACTGAATCAATTTTTAATTTTAGATTGATTTGGTAATTTATGTAGGATGATTATTTTGGTGGTGAATTTCCCGGAACGAACCCTCCAAGGCGCTCAGGTTTTCAATTGTTACTTGAATTTAAAAAGAAACTGCTTTTTTTTTTTTCCGTGTGTGTGTGTATGCTGATGTACTTTGATTTTTGTTTGATATTCTCCTTGTAATGTGATTGTAGGGCAGAAGAGGAGCTTTGGAGATTTTGACGATGATGAAGAAGATATTCTTGACTCCAAAAAGGTATTTTCTTTATTAGTTCCTATAGGTGGTTGCAATTTCACTTTTAAGGATGAGGGTTACTGGGGAAAGCTTAGGCAATGTGGAGTTTATGCATATTGTCTATCAGGGACAGTCCATTGTTTGTTGAACTTGTCAAAGTTGATCCGAATGGGGTTGCTACTTGTTCTTTTATTGGTTTAGTGTTTCTCAAAAGTCAAAACTAATTGGCATTAGTCCTGCAATATATAATGGCTAGAATCTGATTATTAATTGTTTAAAGGGTCATGGAATCTCCACGAGAGGTCTTAACATTAACTTAGAGCCATCTCAATGTGGGTTTTCGCCATTGATATAATGGAATTCTTTTTAACAGTTAGGTAATCTTTGAGAATTGTATATTTGAGTGAGATTGATGATTTGATGCATTTATAGTGGTCTAAGATTTAGGATTGAATGTTGCAACAATTGGGTGAAACATGTAAATTGGAATATAATTATGGTTTTGTTATATAGAAGATTTGTTTGGCATCAGATAATGGTTCAAGAAGCAATGTAACAATTTGAATATCACAGTAGAGTTGTTATTAGGACATTTGAATTAGGTGGGCTCAAACTTACTTGATCCTATATGGTTATTATGTTAGGCACTAGGTTTGTGATTTGTTGAAAAAGATGGATGATAGCATTCCTTAAACATATCTTTGGGGTTGTACTTGTAAAAAGAACTGAAAGTCATAAAGCATTCTAAGTGCAAGCTTTGATATTTTCTCTTGTTAGTTTAGTTTGAAGGATGTAGGAAGCTATAGCATCTTTCACTGTCTCCTTGAGTTGTATCGAACCATATGTTCACTGCCTTGGTATTTTCACTTGTGCTGTTGACTTGAAAGGCCTCCTTGTCCTTGCTTACTTGTTGATACTGTTGTAGACCAATTCTTGTGAACTTCTGAGGAACAACAAAATACCCATATATGACATACCCACATATCATTGCACTATCCGTTTTATTTATCATGAGAAAAGCCTATTTCCAGTACTTGGCAATATACTCAGTTTCATAATGGAGAATTTTCAGTTCTGTAAGCATTTTCCTTTGATATCGTGATCCATTTTTTGATCATGGAGGGGATATCACACACAAAGAAAGGGATTATACAGTTTTATCAGTAGCATTTTATTTTCTACATGCATAGTATGTTCAAACCTTGGCGAACAGCCTCTTGGCAATTGTTTGGGGAAGGCCCTAGCAAATGTTTCCTCTCCCAACCCCGCAAGGCGGGGAGCGCTTGGCGCACCTGGTTTGCCCTATTTTATAGTATGTTCAATGTTGTTAGAACCTATAAAACTGACATAGTATCATTATTATCTCGTTTCTTTTGTTCGGTTGGGATTTCTAAAATCAGAAAGAGGGCCAACATCGTAGAGGGGGTTATATGTTTCTGATACAGCACTATACCAGTAGTGTCCTCCATCTTTTTTTGATTAATGAGTTAGCTTGTCAAGTTTGTTGTAATAAGCAATGTGGTTTACTTACCTGTTATTTGTTTAAACTATCCAGGCTAATGTAAAGGTAGAAGAAACTGCACCAGGTGGTGCAACTGCAATTATTTTAGATCTTCGCCAGAGGTACCGGAGATTCAAGGATTTACACATTTCATAATTCATGTGGAAAGTTGTGTAATGCTATTTATTTAATGTAAATAAGCTGACATGTTTTTGTCCTGCTTTTGCGTTTTGCAGTCTCGAGAGCTGTAAGGACACTCTTACAACATGCCAAGTATGTTTGAACATATCTATCGATAGCAGCTTAATTGTTACTTTTGCTTGTATGTCAGTATGTCTACTATAAATCTTTCTTGTTTGCTTATCTCTTTCTGCAAGAAGCCCAGCAGATGTTGATCCTATTCCCATTTGTTACAAATCATGCCTGTTAGTGTTATAGACAATTAGATTAGGTGATTTTTATACGGTTTGTCTGCTCTTGCAAGCTTGAAACTATGGTTAGGTAAGGTTGGTACCCTAAGGCTTGGGAGTCATGTTGGAACCATCAAAGCTTCCTCTTCGTAGATTTTTGACCTTACTCTAGTTATAAAAATCTCATAGCATGGCAAAGCATAAAATGGTCCCTCGGGGCCTAGGTAGGAGCAAGACAGGTGTGTGCATAGTGAAGTAAGGTTCATATTGAACCACCCCCACCCCCACCACCTCAACATCATTAACAACAAAGCCTTAATCTCAAAATGATGTGGGGTCGGCTAACATGAATCACCGTATGGATTCGTCAATGAAGAGATGAGGAAACAATGAAGAATTAAGTGAAGAAAATCAAGAGAAACGGGAATAAGAAACATATGGAAAGATTAAAAGAATAAAAAAAAAATCAAACCCCATCATACATATGTTTCTTACCTCCATTATGCCCTCTCCAACGCCATATCTTCTCCAATTGCAAGTGAACCAATATTGTTTTCAGTCAGCGTTATTCATGTTTTCTTAGGCCTTCCTCTTATCTTCAATGGATGCAAATCCAACTTTCTCCCTAATCACCTCATTCCTCAACCGATTCTTTTTATGACTACATATCCACCGTAGCATACGCATCCCCGCCACATTCATCTTATATGAACGTGACACTGTTTTCATGGCCTAAAACTCAGTAAATTTGTGTTCTGCATTCTCATTTATAGATGTAGACTTGCTGTGACATCCTTATAAGGTTATGGCAGTTGAAGTGAATTATTTGGCTTTCTGATGTCTTATGATTTATAGTTGGCTGTTGTGCCTTTGTGATTTTTTATATTTTTGTAACTTACTGACTTCTAAATATGTTGATAAGTTTATCATGAATTCAACTTTGTTCCTTATCAGCAATTAAGTAGTTGCATGAACTTGTCAATTATTGTACTATATCATGAATTCAACTTAATTCCTTATCAGCAATTAAGTAGTTTATATAGTAATTGACATACTCTATTATGTTGAAAGAGTTTGTTTCCTATGAAAAATGTCAAGATAGGCAGTTGTTAAATCTGTATTCAATATGTATTTACTCTCTTTGAAGTATTATAATATCAATCATAAACCGTTAGAAAACTACACAAAAAATCTCATGAATTACCCACTTTTCAAATTCTCTAATAACGAGTAAAGTTATATAGATATTTGGTTGAAGTGAGTCACTGTTTTGCTTATTGATAATCATGTACCTTTTGCTTGGGTGGCTATGATTTGAGATTAATGTGGTCCCATCCACAAGGTTTTAGGGCGCAGGGGATGTACATGTACTTTATGTTTGTATTTTGTATTAAGTATTACCGGTTTCTGGTTCTGACGTGTTGGCCTTGGTTTCAGTCGGACCTTGAAGCTGCGAAGTCTGAGATTCAGAAGTGGCATTCTGCATTTCAGAATGAATCTCTTATTCATACCGGCTCATCTATTGGTCAGTCATTTTCTAAAGGGCTGTTGTGTCCTTAGCAATTCGCACCTGTCATCAAATAATTTGTGTAAATTTTGTTGTAAGAAAGGTAAACCTTGTACCGCCTCTGTAATATGTCTGTGCAGAACCTAAGGTAGTTGTCACTTATCTGCAAAACCTGAAATCTTCAGAGGAGTCTTTGAGAGAGCAGGTTTGGTGTTTAGTTTAATACCTTTGGCTTACTGACAAATGAATCTTGTAAACTGTGAAATCTGATCGGTATTTACCTGCCATTATTTATTTTAGCTTGAAAAAGCAAAGAAAAAGGAAGCTGCATTTATTGTGACTGTGGCCAAGCGTGAGCAGGAGAATGCAGAATTGAAGGTATGAGCATTGTTCGGTTTGTATGCATTTTTGTTGAGTATTCATTAATCGAGAAAACAATGACAAGTTTCTCTTTTTATGCATATTTCACCTATTTTGGGATATTTAACTTGCTGCTGTTGGATGGGCTTTCTGTGGAACCCCAGATTACAATAATATCACATTCCGGAAGAAAAGTACCAATACCTGTGAGAGAAGAGGGTTTCTGCTGAATGAAAAACAATGTTTTTAAAATAGTCACAAAGATCACATTAAATTTTAATGAGCACTGTTAACCTGCATGCGTCCCCTGTATGCGTGGAGGCCCTTGATACTGCGTCATATTTCTATTCTTATATTGTACATAAACTCAAAATGATATATTTCAAGTGATCTTGAAAATGCTAAGGAAACTGGGTTGTTTTCACTGGCAGCCTAAAAAATATTACCTCCAGCCATATCATCTTGAAGCTGTTATATCCATTGATGCCAGAATAGTCTTTCCCTTTGGGTTGTAATTAGGAGGCGGCAATCTTTGAACAATTCTTTACCCACCACAACTGAATTTGGTTTTTTGGGTTCTTAATCTGCTGTCTCACAATTTATCTTTCAGCTTACTTTATGAATAACCAATAAATCAAAGGTTGGCCTGTGAAAGCTTGCCATTTCTTGACAAGAAGCAAATAATTGCTTGCATTGCCTTGAAATGCTTAGGTTTAGTCTAGCCCTTTGTTCCTATATGATGTCAGTTATACTTGATTATCCGAAAAATGTTAGTTGACCATTTTATAATATTCCTTGATTGCATGATGCGGCTAATGTCATCAAGAACTAACCTGTATAGACTTCCTAATTTGAGCTAAGCATAAACTGGATTTATCTTTTCAGTCTGCAGTTCGAGATTTAAGAGCACAATTTAAGCCACCGTCGATGCAGGTACCATTTTTGGGATTATTACCTGCTTAGCCTAGCTTGTTTGTTATAGCTTTCTTGCCGTTGGCTTAGTCTGTTCTGTTATTTCTATTTAATGCAGGCACGGAAGCTATTACTAGATCCAGCAATTCATGAAGAGTTTATGCGGTTGAAGGTGAACTTTCTGGATTTTTTATTCTCTTTGAATTTCGTGTTATTTGATTCTTAAACACCCACACACACATAAATGTGTGTATATATATATTTAATATATATGTGTGTGTGTACATATACACACATATATACTCCCTCCGTCCCATAAAACCTTCCCCATTTTGAATAGTGCCAAGTCAACCGAGTACAACTTTGACCAAACTTTAATATCAATCTATTCATTCTAATGAAATTTTAATAATTGCTATTGATAAATTATTTGGTTATTTTATGGATAACAATTTTTAGATTTTTATTATGATAAGTAAATTGATATTAAAGTTTGGTCAAAGTTGAACTTGGTTGAACTGAGTTCGTAGTAACCGGGTAAGGTTTTATGGGACGAGGGAGTACATAAGATTCTCTAGTGGTTGCCAAAAAGCTATAACTCAAGCGGCATCCGATGTCCCTTTCCATACGAGAGGTCAGCGGGTTCAAACCACATCAAATGCAATTTTTAAGCACTTTCAAGGGCCACTCATGTAATAGATTAAGTCATCCATACGAGAGGTGAGGGGTTCAAACCACAAACCAGATTTCGAATGCCCTTACCAAGGTAAATAGGTGTTTCAAAATCCAATAACATATTTTTCATATGATTCCCACCTTTAGTGTAAAAGAGATTTAAACGTCCACAATCGGATATGGAGAAGTGAAGACCAATAGGCGTGGAATGGAGGCTATAGCAAATCTGTCTCATTTTGGGATTCAAAGACAAACAAGATACATTATGCTAATAGATGACAAATGGCTATTTATTGCCGAATCAAGTGTTGCGAGTAAAAATGGATACATACACACACTTATAAATATGCTCATTTATACCATAGTTGCGAAAGGTGTCCGCCTCTGTCGCCCGGCCTCGCCATATTGGCGCCTTAGAGTAGTCCGCCTTTGTCCAACGTGGCGGTCGTTTTTCGACCACCCTTTTTTTTTTTTTTAAAGGAAACAAGGTTATTTAGGTAAGGATTTTCCAGAAATTGATCGCTCTTTGTAAAATCTATTGATTTTGCGAAATCGATTGTTGAAAGTGATTAGCCCCTAAATAGCAATCCTGCGTGGCAACAAGACTCTCCTATAAAGACGACCAAAGAACGATTGACGGCGAACTAGCGGCGGCGAACCACCAACGACCTCGAACGAGCCGGACTTTCGCGTTCGTTTGGTATTTCTCTTTGCGTTCGTTTGTTTGCGTTTCTCTTATTCTCGTTATTTTATTTATTCTTTTATTTTCCAGAAAGTCCTATTGATATTTTTAATTGCTTTTTTTTTTTCCTTTGTTTAATTTATTTTGTTTGCTTTCTCATTCCGATTCCAATAGTCAACGTGTCTTTTTAATTTATTTATGTTTCGTTGTATTTTTTTCACTCACTCTTAGAATTCTCTCTTTGGGGTCTAAATTACGTTTAGGATACTATTATAAGCAGCGACGGACCCGTGGTTTGTTTTTAGTGGGTGCCAAAAGTTGAAGAGTAACAAACTCATGATCTTTAATAAGAAAAAAATGCTAATAAATTAACAAAATTATACGTGAAAACGAACTCCGACGTTATTGATGTTTGTCACATCTTTCCTTTGATCATGTATAACACTATCGACTACCACTCCGAACATTTACACAAAATATAAGTTAGTGATTATACTTAATTGAAACCGATATACAAAAAATAAGTAATAACAATGCAATATTGTATAATATTTGAAACATATAAGTACATATCAACCATAGTTTATATAAATAAGCACCAAAAAGATGAACCTCATGTACATAGTGTTTACAAGACCAAAAGAAAACAACTATAGCAATAGCTGAATAATGGGTTCAACTTGAACAAAAAAGGCACCAAAAGTCACAAAACACCCGTAAAACTAGTTACAAAAGAGGTGCTTAATCTAATATTTAACTTGAAGAGTTAGATTATTTCAATTGCAAATTAGCTCTTGTTTGTCCTTCGTTGACCCTAGAATCACATGATTGAACATCAAAATTTAGAAAATAGAGTAAAATAAAAAAAACCAAATAAACCCTAGAAATAATTGGGGTAATTTCACAATGAAATTTTGAAAATATCATCCTCAAATCACTCCAAAATATCCGAATTCAAAGTAATGATGATATAATCTGAAATAATGAACATAAAAAAGATTTGAATAAAAAATAATTTGTCTTTCCTTTTTAGCCAAAGAAATTGAGGTTGACGAGAGAAATCAATCAATCGAGAGAAATCGAGAGCCCAAGCTTCACAATCGTCGGTTCCGCAGCCTACGGATGTCGGCGACGACGGCATGTTTCTCTCTTGCCGTTCTTTTCTTTCTCTCTCTACGATTTTCTTTTTCGTTTCTCTCTCTCTCTTGCCGTTCTTTTCTTTCTCTCTCTCTACATTTTTCTTTTTCTTTTCTTTTGTTTTATTGTTTTATTACTTGGAGCGAACCCAACGTAAATAAATTTTTTTTTTGAAATTTGAGTGGGTGCCATGGACCCCACTTGTAACTGAGTGGGTCTGTCACGATTATAAGTGGGAAAACATTTATTAAATGTTTTATTCTTGTTCCTAGCATGTTTGAATTTTGTTTATATGTTACATATATATTTATATATTTTTCCAAAATTTACTAATTTTTTATTCTATTTTTCCGCCTTGCTCGCTTTTTGCCGCTTTTCTATCGCCTCGCCTTTTGCCCTTTTCAAGTATGTATCGCCCGCCTTTCGTCTTTAACAACTATGATTTATACATAGATAGTCGTATCTAGGGTCGTTACACGAAACGAGCCCGTTCGAGCTCGGCTCGGGCTCGGCTCGAAAAGCTCGAGTTCGAGTGGGCTCGAGGTGAATTCGAGCTCGAGCTCGAACCGAATTTCAAGTTCGTCATTTTTTCGAGCCCGACTCGAGTTCGGCTCGTAGTGTTCGACGAGCTCTCGTCTCGAGTTCGACTCGTTTAAGTTCGACTCGGGCTCGGCTCGTTAAAAGCTCGAATGAATTTTAGTATATATATATATATATATATATATATATATATATATATATATATATATATATATATATATATATTTAGTGACAAATTAAAAGACCAAGCTCGAGCTCGGCTCGTTTAGGCTCGAGTTCGATTACAACTCGAATTAGGGTTCGATAAAGCTCGTTCGATTTCAATTTTTTCAAAATAAGTCGAAGCTCGAGCTCGGCTCGTTAATACTCGAGTTCGAACAGCTCGCGAAAAGCTCGCGAGCCGGCTCGCGAAAAGCTCGAAACTTGATTCGAGCCGAGCTCGAACTTGAATTCTGGGATCGAGTTCGAGCTCGAGAAAAGCTCAAGCTCGTTTAAAAGTTAACGAACTCGAGCTCGAAACATCAAAAGCTCGGCTCGGCTCAGCTCGTTCTGACCCTAGTCGTATCCATATTACAAAGACCTATTTAATTACCCATATATTGGAAACCTCTTTGATCCGTGCAAGAGCACTATGGTAAGTGAATAGCAGTCGCAAACCTTCATTAGTCCAAAATACTTCAAATAATATAATATCCCAGCTGACCACAGATCATGAAGCCAAGCCAAAATCCGCCATGTTAATCATCACTAATTCACTAAATAGATTTTGATCTCAAAAGGCAAGCAATAATTTGATGAATGACAGGAATAACATTCGCAGTTAGAGAAGTATGTGACGCCATTTGAAAGCTTACTATGTTGGGAAAACCACATGGGTACATTTTACGTAAGTGCAGATCCAGGGAGAAGAACAGTGCTGCGCTTGTAATGGCTATGGGAGAGTTAGACAGCCCATAACAGTGGTGTGCTTTAAATGGCAATGGGAAGCCCAGAATTATTTATGGTTTAGAGTTGAAACCCTTGATTTTAATAAAATTAAATTCTCAAATCTCACATGTTACCAAAGTGGTTGCCCGGCGGATTTGTGATTTGCTGGTGGACTATGGAAGGGTTAGGAAGAAGAGCATGGTCATGTGGGCCTGCTTACCGAGATTTGACTGCTGAACTAAAAAAAACATCCATGAAAATTTTCAGAACAATTTTCGTGGTAAAATATTTTAAAACTGGAATTAAAGATGGCTAACCTCCAGCAACACAGGGGGAGGTCAGCTTTTATGCTGCACATAGATACCAACACACACATGCATGTGAATTTATTTTGACTGTTGAACTTCAGTACTATTTATTTAAAAAGATATGCAGACTAAGTACGCTTTTGAAATTCCCCATTGCCAGAATTTGGTTGAGGAGAAGGATAAAAAGGTGAAAGAGCTGCAGGATAATGTTGCTGCTGTTAACTTTACCCCTCAAAGTAAGATGGGTAAGATGCTAATGGCAAAATGCAGGACGCTGCAGGAGGAAAATGAGGAGATTGGAAATCAAGCCAGGGAAGGAAAGGTAATGGTTATGTTATCACTTTGTCTTGCATTCTGTGATATCTTCATGCCCTCACACTCGGTTAGGGTATAATCAGCAGATTTTTTTCTAGTAGTCTCCGGATCTATCATTTTCGTTTGAGAATATGATTGCATGAGCCCCGTAAATCACTTTGAAGTTTGCAACATCTAGGATACTTGTATGGTCCCATTTTTGAACATTCTTTTTTCATGTCTCTATATATAGCTTGCAATTTTTGTAAAGTTCATTTGCATATGAGTTGAACATGACATGGTTAGGTGATCATACCTTTATTTCCTGACAGATGCATGAGTTGTCGATGAAACTCGCTTTGCAGAAAACTCAGAATACAGAACTTAGAAGCCAATTTGAAGGTTAGTGTTTTTAATCATCATTTCCAACCTTATACCGAGCAGCCTTTCCTCGATTGTTTATCTATCTTATTTTATTTTGTTGCTGCCAAGCTTGCCCAGTGTATTAGAGTCTTTAAAGAAATCCTTAGAAATAATGTTGAGCTTTATTCTAAAGTGTTTGCACAAATCAAAATAAAATTTTAAGTTCTTAGATGTGGCTGGATCTTTGTTTTTAAAATGCTCAATGACCTTGCTGCTATGAAACTCATTTTCTTTTACTAAGAGATCATGAGGGATCTAAAGAGTTGGTAATAAGAATGACCTTGGAAATGTGGTCTTTGATTTATGATCATTATATTTTACCCACCGTTCTATGCCAATTTTGAGATGGGCATAATCCCGACAAGCCAAGTTCCTCAATTAAAGTACCCTCTCGAGGAGTCCTCATGAAGATTTGAATGGAGAATGAGTTAGACAGATGCATATCAATAAAAAAGACAAATAAAAGAAAGTCATCTAGCAAGGATTAATTGAATACTCCCTCCGTTTCATGAAATGTGCGTTTTCAAAAGAAATTAAATTCAGTACACCTTTGTCATGATATATGAAATTATCATTCGTCCTTTAGAAAATGATTAAGAATACTATTGATTGCAAGTTATGAAACATTGTAACAGACAACAAAAATAAATTATGCGATTGACCTAAAAAGGAGATGTGTATATAATATGTATCCTTGATTCATTCTCAAGTTATTACTTTTGATATTGATACACATTACGACCAACCTGCTGCTACAAGAGCTCCCAGCCTCCCACTATGTGTGTGGTCCAGGGAAGGGCAGACCCATATGGACTTAATGTAGACAACCTTCCCTTGCATATAAATGCAAAATGCCGCTCCACAGCTCAAACCTATGACCTTCCAAGTCACATGGCAGCAACTCCAACCGTTGCGCCAAGGCTCCCCTTACTGGGATTGATACACATCTGAAGATTAAAAAGTTAAGGTGTTTTACACCTTGTGATTTTCTGGGAAGCATCAAAATGAAAATGGAAGCAGGAACAATAGCATGTTACGAGGATATGCAGTACAGAAAAATCTAATATAGATACAATGGGAAACATATAGTACCATATCATGCCTTCTGGTTTAAAAGAAAACTTTTATAAGGTTATGTTATGATGTTCCAAAAATTGCAATTATGCAAATATGGGGCATGATGAAAATCAGTGTTTTCAGTTTCAAACTTTCAATGCTACATAAACTTTCAATGATACATTAAGTTAGGTCAGTGGGTAGAAAAATTTAGTTTCAGTTGAAGATTTAGCAGGACTGCCAATATTTAAACCCATTATTGCATTTCGTCATGCATTGTAAATCATAGTTTTTCCTTGAATATACCTAGCATAGTTATTTAAGGCTCAAGGCGCACCAAGGCGCAAGAGGTGAGCCCGGAGCCTAGGCGCAAGGCGCAAGGCGGGCGCGCGCCCGAGTGACGAAGCCCAAAAAATTGGCTAAAAATACTAAAATATACATTATAAGTCAAAAAAGAAACAAACATAAAAGAAATAAGCATAAATAGATGTTCAAATAAGAATAAATAGATTTTCATCAAGCATAAATAGAAGTTCAATTGTAAAGAGAAGTTCAAAAATAAGGAATCCAAGTATAAATCATATAAAAAGCATAAATAGATGTTTTAAATCACTTCATCATTCCCAATCGTCATCTTCAAACACATCATCTTCTTCAACATATGTCTTGTCCACTTCCGCTTCTTCAAATTCCTCCTCGTCCTCTGAAGCTTCATCTTCCTCATCTATTAGGTGAAGACTATTCTGATTAGCACGAGATGAACTTGGACCAGAAGCTCCCTTTCCTCTCATGGTTCTCGCTGTGGGAGTAGAACTTGAAACTACTCCTGCTCTTGCATTCGATCTTGTAAAATGACTTGGTTCTCCCACTCCGGCAGCTCTAGCAACTGTAGGAACAGATTAAATTATTCCTACAGTAACAACTGTTTGAAAAAAAAAATTAAAACCAAATTAAATCAATAAAAAAGAAAAGAAAAGAAAAGCACTTTACGTTGTTGGAAAAAAAATACATACTCGTATACCAGTTGGAAAGAAAACCAAATTAAAACCAAATTAAAAAATACAACTTACTGTTGTTCAGTTGTTGGAAGAAAAAAAATTGAAAAAAACACATACTCGCCGGTTGGAAAGAAAACCAAATTAAAACCAAATTAAAAAAGAAAAGCACTTTACGTTAAAAAAAAAAAGAAAGAAACCTGTTTTGGAGCTGTTTATGGTCGCCGGAGACTCGCCGGAGGTCGCCTGAGTTCACCGGAGCTAGCTGGATGTTCGCCGGAGGTCGCCGGAGGCTGCCGGATGCTCGCCGGAGGTCGTCGGAGGGTTACGTTAATTAGCTTGGTAATTTACGTGTTTCACAGTCTTATTTATACACCGAATTAGAACCAAATTAGGGTTAATTAGCTTTGTAATTTACGGAATTGACGGTCAATTGCCTTGTAGAATTCCTCCGCAGACGGGAATTGATCATCGCAATACGTTAATCAAGGCTTCATTGACGGTCAATTACCCTCCTTGCGCCTAGGCGCGCCTCGCCGAGGCTCGCGACTCACCAATAGGCGCGCTTAAGCCCACGCCTTGGAGACGGCGCCTCGCCTGGCCTGATTGAAGCCCAAAGACTGCGCCTCGCTGGGACTTGCGCCTAGGCGCGCGCCTAGGCGCGCTTTTGATAACTATGTAAGCAAGAAATCCTGTATAGCAGCTGTGGTCCTTAGGTAATTAACAGCACCAGCCTTGAGGAATATATGCTTAGAGAAACCACTTGATCTTTCAAGATACCTTCTGGGAGAGGGCTATCAACCAAATTGTAGTTCAGCTTAGTACCATAACCAAGTTAATGCTTGTCCTTATTTCTGCTATTTTCCATTTTATCAGAGGACTTCAGTTGTAGTTGCTTGCTGTTGTATATCATTCATGTGGCTTATTTTCAGGTACATCAGTTTACACCATGTTAGTTTTATAAAGTTACCGTTTACTCGTACAGGTTTGTGTAAGCATATGGAGGGACTTACAAACGACATGGAAAGATCAAATGAAATGGTTTCTATCTACCCTCAAATTTTCTGTGTTTGTACTTTTACTTAAATTTTCTTTCTTTGTACTTTTACTTTGGGGTAGGGAATAGTAAGTGGTTAGTTGGTGTGAGTATGACAAGTAGGTCTAATTGATTAAAAAATATTATAAAGGTTCATTTTGAGCCTTTACAATTTTAAGTGGGAAGCCTAAAATGGAAAATTTTGCAATTTGAAATGGGACGGAGGACGTATTTCTTTTAAATTGTTCCAAACTTATTTGTAATCTGTATTAGATAAACGACACTATTTTGGGGATAATTTTTTTAGCAAGTACGATTCTCTTTTGGATGGAGGGAGTATATATTAATAAAAGAGAGAAGTTTCAAAAGAAATCCCTGGATAGCTGCTACTGGAATGAGTTTGTATCTGGGAGACTCAGAGAGATTGGAAGGAAAAACTGATTACTGATTTTAATTATAAGTACTACTTTCTCCTTCCCTAAATGAATGTCCAAATTTTACTTTAGGCCAAACTGCTCCTTTGCTCACCTAAGTTTTCACCTTTTTCCAATGTGCTCACTTATATAATTTTTGGTCCAATGTCCTCACCCAAGTACGTAATTTTTCCAATGCTCTCACTCCCTTGACGAAGTCGTTAGTTTTTTTAACTGAATTAGGTCATGTGCAGTCACATGACTAACTCCAATTAAAAACTTAACGAACCAAACCTAAAAATTATCATGACCACAATTTGAAACGTTTTAAAACCCTAGAAATCTTCCCCTAAATTTTCAATCGATTATATTATGAGAATTTACGTATATATTGAGGATTATATATTGAGGATTAATGACACAGACGTGCCCGCACATGCTTAATTAAGTTGGATTATTGACCTTAACAAAACAAAGTTAGGGTCATGCTAATTTTTAGGTTTGGTTCGTTAAGTTTTTAACTGGGGTTAGTCACGTGACTGCAGGTGACCTAACTCAGTTAAAAAACTAAAGAGTTCGTCAAGAGAGTGAGAGCATTGAAAAAATTACGTACTTGGGTTAGGACATTGGACCAAAATTATATAAGTGAGCACATTGGAAAAAGGTGAAAGCTTAGGCGAGCAAAGGAGCAGTTTGGCCTTTTACTTTAAAATAATTTTGCTAAAAGGTTGAACTTAATCATTGTTAGTATCACAAGTACATAAAGATCCTTAATGACCTCACCATATTGCATTGTTAGTCTTAAGTGTTACTTAGATCTTGTTTTATGATGAGGGAGGATTTTGTAACTTTCCAAAAATTGGACTTTCATTTCGGGAATCGTTTTTGAAATTTGAAGGGACGGAGGGAGTATTAAACTATGGGCACTTTTTCAAACATATAATTTGATCAGAGCCAATTGGTAACTGTCTGTAAGGGTGCCTCCTTTCGCTTTGGAATATGCTGTATAAGATGCAGTCAAGAACAAGTTTTTTTTTTTGATATTCTGGTGAAGTTAGTAGAAGACAGAAGTTTTAGGTTGTGGTTCCTTAAACTACGAGATTGTACTCCCTCCGTCCCGAAATGATGTTCCCACTTTTTTTGTTGTTTGTTTGAATGAACTTTGAGCAATAGTTATATATTCGTTTAATTATCCTAATAAAAATCTAAAATTTGTTATTGATACACCATTACATATACTATTAATAACAAATTTTAGATTTTCATTAGGACAATTAAACATACTTGTAGTTATTGCTCAAAGTTCATTCATACAAAAAATTAAAAAAAATAAAAATTTGGAACATCATTTTGGGACGGAGGGAGTAAAACAAATGGAGATGTTTCCTTCTTTTCTTTGATAGTGTATAGAATACCATTTAACTTGGTAAATTAGTTTTCTCTTTTTGGCGCATGCTTCATCCGTATCACAGACCTCTGGTCTTACTTTTTCTTGGCAGACATGATATTTTGCTATATTTCGGCAGCTGTTTAAGATGCTAGCTTTCATTCCTATAGTACTGCTTCCAAAAGATGAGATTTTTAAAGCTATTTCTTGTTGCAGGTAATCATCTTGCAAGAGAAGTTAGAAGAGAAGGACAAAGAGATTAAACAGTTGAAGCTGGAGCTACAGCAAAAAAGTGCAGTAGAGGCAACAAGTGACTTGGCTTCTGATAAAAAAATTAGTAGCGAGAGAATAGAATCAACAGAAGCAGAAAATGAGAATTTGTAGGCTGGATAAACATGGATTTTTCTCTTCTCTTCTCCTCTTCATGTGTTGTACATTAATATTTTATATGCTCTCGTCTTCAATTTATTAACTTAGCTTCAATGGCCACCGTAACAGTTATACGCAGGCATGCTAGAGTGGTGGCGAGAAACTTGATTTAATTTGAAGTGTTGTTTGCATGTGACCAGTTCTTCTGTGTTTGTTTTTCGCGTCCATGTAACCCCAAAGTTTAGGGGCATATCTCACAAATAAAGTTATTGTTTTGGAAACTCACATGTTGACTTTGCTGACTGCAACGATCTGGCAAGGGGATTGTTTGGACAAGTCGATTTTGCCGATTGGTGGTAACAACAGACAAGTAAATGGCATCATGAATTTGTTTTCTTCAGATACTATTAAAAAAAATATATGCAGTTGTACACGCATTATCTCATCCTGGTTTCACTGCCTCAATAATATTACTGAGCTAAATGACCCTCATTTCCAGAAAAAAGAAAAAACACTGGTGAGGAACTATTTTGTATACTACTCCCTCCGTCCCGGTTAGTCCCACCTTTTTTGTAATTCGAATCAACTTTGAGCAATAATTTAGGTTTGTTTTAACTATGTTATTGAAAATCTAAAACTTGTATTGATATACCATAGTAAATACTATCAATAACGAGTTTAGATTTTTATTAGGATAGTTAAGACTAACCTAAATTATGGTTCAAAGTTGATTCAAGTTAATAACCAAAAAAGCGGGACCAACATTTCGGACAGAGAGAGTATCAACAAGGACGTAGTCTGATGTTGATGCCACTGAACTTCAGTGCTCTATCTGAGGTATGGCACATAAAACCAAGGTCACTAGTTGCAATGCAGCAGGTTAATGTTACGGTAGCCTCCAAGAAGATCACTTATTCCACACCCCCAAAAAAACATGAAGAACATCATCAAATCCTCAAGGGGACATGTGTAGTGTCGCAAGGTCAATAGTTCAAGATACACCTCTAGCCCTCAACAAGACACCACTTGAAACAACTGAATTTTGTTCAGAGGAGTTTCCTCCTGTGATCCCATCCCAAACCTGCATTTCCTTTGTTTCCAATTGCCTGTAATGGCTCCGTTAAACCCTTTGTGCTGCTCCCTAGCGCCTCTCCCTGTATTTCATTAAGAGAGACATTAACCCGAAAGTATAAAGAATAAATCAAATAAAGTAGGCTTTAATTTCGGAACTCAAACTACTGTGTCAATCATGAGGCATGAGCCTCAGTTTATTATGCACTGGTTTGTCTTGTTGTTTTCTAGTCACCTTCACATGTACTCGTATATTGAAAAAAAAAAAAAAGGTGCAACAAGTTGCATTTCTTTGGTGTGCTTGTTTTAGTTATGTTGAAAACATGTTGGTTCCCAAAATCCTACAATGGGCAACATGCTCTTTCAGGATTAGATACCAACCCATCAAATTAACATATTTAAGCTCCGAGCGTGCTACTATCCTGATGAGCAGCTGCATTTATCTTCTACAACTATTTTTTATTTTAGAACTTAGGTTGTCTTCGAAGAGTACCTCTTTCCAGCCCATGTTTTCCATAATTCTTTTGGCATAACTACCATCACCAAATGACATGTTCAAAGATTCAGCAGCAGCTGCCTCTGGACTTGCAGAAACAGGAGACGATGACGAAAAATCAGCATTAAATTTTGCTTTCTTTTCTCCGGGACCCACACCAAAACTACCATGCAATGCTCTTCTCTCGGCAGCTCTGTCTCTATATGCACTGCCATCATTCTGCAAGTGTAATCATTAAAGCGGATAAATGAAATAAATAGGCAAGATATCATGAAAAAGTAAATATGAATTTTACTAGGATACTGTCCCTCATCAGTAGGATACATTTGTTTCTTCTGGAGCATGATATATATATATCATTTGAGTGAAATTCTTTATTCAATCTAATGTTATGTATAACCAAGTGTGCTAGGCTGATGGCCCTTAAATTATGAACCAACTAACTGAAATGGCCCCTTTGATGTCTATAGCAAACCGAAGAGTGAACAACAACAACATTACCCCAGTGCCGCAAAGGCTCCCACCTACGGTGGGTAAGGGGGTCAGACGAAATACGCAGGCTTGCCCCTGTAAAACAGCACAGAGAGGCTGTTTACGGATGACCCATGATGAAAATTGCGTCGAAAATTGCATGGATTGACGGCAGCTTCATAAAAAAGAAGCGCAGACAGTTTGGTGAGCCATTTTGCTTTATTTCATCATATTCCCAAGCCAAAAAATAGTGAGTCTTTGGCTCTATCGGAAATGATGGAAAAAACCGAAGAGTGATTGTGATCTATATTAAGTATTAACCATTCATTCAAGGAATGAAAATACGTGGAAGATAATCTGCAATGACAAACATACTCGCCATAAGAAAACATACATGGAAGCAATGAACATTGAAGGTAGTTTATGCACGGTTCCTGACTTTAATAAAAAATTTTTTTTTTAAAAAATTAACGAGAAATGAGAGGGATTCTCCACCAAACTATTTTCATATTCAGTGATAAATCCAAGCATCATACTCTTGTCTGTACGCCATACAAATCCTGTTCAGTAACTTATAGTCCCATCCGATGCCAAATTCCAAAAGCAACTGAGAAGCGGCTAAATCACCTATCTTTTTGGTGATAGGTACTCATTTCTTAGAATTTTTTGTGCATACAACTCTGGATGCAAAACAGAGACTATCAACAAGAAAGCTAAACCTGATGAAAAGTAGTTTGAAGTATCTAAAAGGGAGCTTAACTGCTGGTTCTAAACATTGTAATTTTCAAAGGGGACTAACAGTTTCAGCTTCATGAAAAGCCAGCATTTGCAGAGGTTACCTTGGGGGATACATGGAGCCGCTTCGTTGGCTCATTTTTAAGAACGATTCCTTCTACTATTTCACATTCAAGCTTTTTGCAGGATTTAGGTAGCCTCTGAATATGCTTACGAATTGACAATTTTGCAAAGCCCCAATTCTTGGTTGGGTTGGAAGAATCATAACTTGTTAAAGAAGCTAAGTGTTCCACACTAGGAGTCCTCAACTTGTATATCTGACCTGCATGATGAAGGAAAGGAACAACTGAGTCTTTGACACACTCTGATCAGTAAAACCAGGTTAGGATAATGTGGTTATGTGAATAACTGACTCTCCGTTATATGTGTACGAATAAGAGAAAACAGACAGCCAAACATCAAGAATATGTGAGAAGAAGATTATTTTGGGCGTGTTTGGCCCCTAATGTTTTGGTTTTGGGTTTTGAAATTTTCTTCTCCCCCCCTCTCTCTCTCTCTATTACAAAAGAAACTCAAAAAAAACCTGCAGGAAAACTAACCGCAAAGCCAAGTCCGCACTTTGGGTCGAAATTACTTAAGGAAAAAATATCGTACTTACTATATAGAATTTTGGCACAAAGGGGGTCAAAATGATATCGTAGTGCAAATTTTACCAAAAATAAAGAGGGGTCGAAATGGACGAAAATAGCATTTTTAGTGTACATTTAAAGAATTAATAGGTACAAAAATGACATTTTCCAAAAATTAAGGGGGTCGAGTGACCCCCATACCCTTAGGGTGACTTCACCACTGACGGTTATCACTAAAAACAACTCTTACCGTAAAAATACAGGTGTTACTTATGAGAGGCTCACATGCACAAGTACACATCAAGATAGTGGACAGACTAATTAGATGGATAAGATGAATAGATATTAAAAAGAACATATTTGAACATTGGAAGATTTTTTAAATTCAAAAAGTTATTGCATCTGAGTTGTAAAAGGAATTATTTTAAAAACCAGAGTGTTAGATTCTTTTTAACTAATTGCGGAAGTGACATGAAATAATAAAATCCCTACTCCATTATATTCTCAAATCTTTTTCACTTCCATTTTTTTTTTCAAAATTTTGCTTCATTCTACCCCCCTCCAGATAATCAAGGCAACTTATAAAAACAAATGATAACCTGACGTCACTCGAACCAGATCACGACGCACTTTACAAATAGGAGCTGTTTTTAGCAGACCGCCATTTGAAGACATTGACGGGTGAAGCTTAACAGATCTTTTCACTAGGCGCCCAACCAATCTGGATACTTCACCAGTCCCATCCTTCTTAGTCCCTCTTATCATTGTCCAATCCCATAAATCTACTACTGGGAAAGAAGGGGACAACTCTTTATTAGGCTCGGTGACCTGGCCGTACTGAGATCGCCAGGCTTCTTCATCCTGATAGAAACCTACAAGGGAAAAGAAAGGGAACAATATTCAGAAGACGTTAGGGACGTGATTAATATTTATGCCAATCTAAGCACATGAAAAAGTCATAAGATTAACATGAACCTTCTTCTAAGGAACTTCCACTTGCACCAACAACATTACAGTCATCAGGAATCCATTCACCTTCTTCTTGTACAATAGTGCTATCATTCTTTGCACCTGGACAAAGCTAGACCAGTTTAGTCCAGCTTCTATCATAGCACTTCCTTTCCATAATGGAGCACAAATTATTGACAAACCATAAACAGAAAAATTTAAGTTATCTCCGCTATCCCTCTCCCCAAGCATCCTCTCATCAGAATCGGCATGCATCGCTGGGTTTGCGTAATTCGACAAATAAAGATCAATGAGAGTGTCTTCTAGCCTAAAGACAATAATTCACATTCATAGATCAAACTAGGTGACATGCGTATATATCATATCGTAAATGACCAAATTATATAAAAGATACTCCGTACCATTCAGATGGAGGAGGAAGACTTTCAGGCAATTCAATATTTATGCATTCTGTATAATCTGCAAAAGAAAACAATAATATAAAGAATAACAAAAATAAATGAGAATGCTAGTGGTCCAAATTAAACTAATATGGTAAGCTCTGATGCTCTGACTCTTTGGTTTACCCCGCCGTACCCGTGTCAGACACTCCTATTTTAGTCTTGTTGACAAGGGTCCGACGAGGTAAACCAAATAGTCCGAGCATCATAGAGCACAAGTTTTTCCATCATTTCCGATGAAGCCAAAAAATGAGAATGCTAGTGGTCCAAATTAAACTAATATGGTGTAGCATAATTTTTTCCATCATTTCCGATGAAGCCAAAGACTCACTATTTTTTGGCTTGGGAATATGATGAAATAAGGCAAAATGGCTCACTAAACTTTCTGCCCTTCTTTGTTATGAAGCACCAGTCAATCCATACAATTTTCGAAGCAATTTCAGAAGTGGGTCAACCGGAAACAACCTCTCTGTTTTTTTATATAGGGGCAAGGTTGCGTACATCCGACCCCCCCTTACCCCACCGCAGGTGGGAGCCTTTGCGGCACTGGTAATGTTGTTGTTATTATTGTAGCATAAGTTATTATCTCTTAAGTGTTGCCATGGCATAATTCAAATGCAGTGAAATACGATTTCAATAATTTGTAATTAAATCTTCCATATTGCAATACCAGGATGGTATATTCAGTGACAACTATGAGAACTTGATCACCTGCACGAGGTTCATCACAACTGGTTTCCGCTTCATTGGCAACATATTCACGTCCTTCAAATGGAGTGCAATTGACCTCTTTATCACAAGGCTCACGTGCACCTGAATCATCTTGAAAAAAGCTATTGACAACAATATTTCCACACTCATAAACTTCAGACAAACTCCCCTGAGATAATATAACAAGAGAATAAGAATAACTCCCCAGAAGAACAGAGTTAGATACAACAGCAAATGGAAAGAAAAAAAGGAGGGAAAAGGGAGGATCAAAGTTCAATACTACCTGGTCAGTTTCCAAGAGCACATAAGTCCCATTTTCAAATTTGTAGTAATGACCATCTCTGCTATTATAATACCATCCAGCATTAGGATCATGATAAAACCCACTACTGCAATATACGAAGACAAGCCAGGGTCAGAAAACTATAAATGGATTGCTAAGTGAAAAAATGCAATCAACAAGAGACAGCAATGCCGAGCTTATAAAGGTAATGTAAATTAATGTTGTTTAGGTCTTCCAAAATCAACAAAACTAGCTGGAGAGGCTATTGTAACAAAATAAATGTAACTTATTTCTGAAACAAAAAGAGGAAGCATTCTAAGATCACCCAACAGCCAATGGTATGTATCCTCCACTTGATAAACTAATGTTGGTGGCTTGGTGCAACAAAAGAGTAACACAACTGCCATAAAGGAATATGCTTCAGAAAGGAGGCTTACAGGCAGGCCAGAAACAAATGTCAATAATCATTGATAGCCAACTCACATGTAAAATCTATGGGCACGATTCAGGTAATTACGGCTTAGTAATTAACAAAAAGGGGATATCAGTTCTTATGACGGACAAATATTTAAAGTCACTCAAACTACTTACTACCTCTGTCCCAAAATGAATGACCATTTTTGTCCCTAAATGAATGACCTTTTGAAACTTTTTCATCAAAAAACTCTGTCCCTAATCGATTTTGTTTTTCAATTTTTTTCCATAGTTCATTATATTGTTGCAAAACTAAAAGGTTGAAAGTGAATAACAATAATATTTATGATTTTTTCAATTAAAAATCAACCTTTTCAAAATAACCCTTAAATTCAAAATGGTCATTCATTTTGGGACGGAGGGAGTAGTTTGTTCAATAATCCCAGAGGAAAATTTATACCAATTCGATCCAGAGTTTCAGTTTCCAGGCCATTGAGTTGCTCTCATGATTTCTATGCAATACCAGTGTGATGCTCAACTAGGGTTCTTGAACAATGATAAGCATCGACTTCTCAATATCCAAGCAAAATTGAAGGGGCCACAGAAGATATTATCACTACCATGCAGTGGCGAAACCACATGCAACTCAAGGTGGTCAATCAAACCCCTTGATTTTGGAACTACTCTCATTTTTACCACTGTTAAGGTTAATATTATAACATTTTTACCCAGGGGATGATAATTTTATATTTATGACCCCTTTGGTTTAGAAAAAAAAAACCACTATATCCGTTGACACCATTATGAATGATCAAACCCTAGAAAAGAGTATAAATTAACATAAAACTCAATTTCATAGCATGCCCTATGAAATAAGAATTCAATATAAGAAAATTCAAAGGTAGAGCAAGATAATTGTTTACATTTGCTGGAACTGTTGAACCCTAATTGAAATAACAACATAATAAAGAAAATTCGGAAACTCGCCAATCGATTAAGAATTAATAACCTGGCATGGAAGTAAAGCTGCGAATATTCATCCCACTGGAAGCCGCAATCACTCTGCTCCCCTTCTTGTTGTTGATCTGGCTCGTGGGCTCCCGCCATTTTAGCAGTTCCCTTTCTGCTCAACCCGACATTCGCATTTACGCCAAAAAGGTCGGATAGTTTCCGGGTTCACGGTAGCTATCCATACCCGAATCGATGTATTTTCTAAAGATTTTCTTAGGTCAAATGTTTATGGCCGTGACTTTGATTAAATATAACTTTTTAAAATTTTAAATACCAAAATAACATACTCCCTCCGTCCCATTACAAACCACAAACTTTCCTTTTTGGTCGTCCCATTACAAACCACAAACTTCCTAAAATGGAAAGGAATCTTTACTATTCCATCCACTCATTCTCTCTCCTACATTATTTTAATACTCACAACACCATTATAATTCACTATTCTCTCCACTATAATTCACTTTTCCTTAATTCCCGTGTCTACAGTAAATTTCCTCTTACTAATGGGACGGAGGGAGTACATTAAAACTTATGTACCATAATAGCACTTTTTGAAATTTCGAGTTTGTCAAAACCGGAAAGGAAGTAACACATATTTTAGTATTATTTTAGTTTTGACCAATATATATTTTCCAAACTTCAGAGACTAAAATATAACTAGCGTAACACTCGTGTGTTAAACACACGATCAAAAAACTTTGATAAATAGGAGAAATGAAATTAAAAAAGTTACTATAACTATAAAGGTTAGTTTAGAAAAAAATTAAAATAAAAAGTATACAACAAAAATATATCCTGACATTAGTAATAAAAATTACAAACTTTAAAAAAAATCTTGTATACAACATTTGTGGTGTCATCCACGATCTTTTTCTTTCGTCACATATTAAAATCTTAAATCCATCACAATTATTTATCTTACACAAAATAACATACAATTAACCATTACTAAAAACAGATTATTTTAAAAACAGACCAAAATGAGTGAGTGAACAGATAAAATCGACGAACAACATGTTCATTTGCCTATGAAAATGGAAAATGTATAGTTTTTTGGTATTTATAGGCATTTTTAATAGTAAAATAGCATGTTCATTTGCCCGTGTCCCAAAATTGTTGTCTCAATGTCATAGTACGCTCTTTAAAAAAAAAATCAGGGCGAAAGTGAATTCTTAAAATTTGTGTCTGTAAATACTGTAAATAGTGAAGACCAAATCATTGGCTATTGACCACTATTTAAATACAAAAATATTGGGTTTGAAAAAAAAAATCTCTCCCCATCTCAATTTTTTTTATATTTATTTTAAAACGAAAGTAGTAGGACATTGTAGTAAAATGTCTTCAACTTTTTGTAATCTTATATTTATCCCGTTCCAAAAAAATATACTCACTTTATTTTTAATGTTAACTTAATTGAACATTGATCTAGAAAATAATGAAACTTAATAACTCAAATGAACTTTTAAAAATACTATTGATATTAATGTTGTGTTAATATCAATTTTTTGGTCAAAAATAAATCAAACTTACTATCAAAATTAAATTAGAACTATCCTGTCTTTTTGAGACCGAGAAAAATATTTTTTTTAAAATTAATTCTAAGTATTTTACTAAATGTTCTAATTTGAGCATGTGTATTTTTTGGCAAAAAAATAATACTTTAACTTTGATTTCATTGGTTATATTTTTGTTTTTTATTGCCTTATTTCTTCGAAGAAAAAAGCTAGTGAAAAAAAAGACAGTGAAAGGGAGTATTGGTTTCATACTTTTCGGATTAAATAAGTGAGAAAAAGGAAAAAAAAATATGAAAAGAGAAAATTTAAAAGTGCCATTATTTGTATCAGATTTGAATAATGACAGTTATCAAAGGTTGTACCAAATTGATTGCTTTTTAAACCATAATGTAGCATTTCCCATTTAGCATTAAATGTAATAATGAGGCATGAAAAAATTTATGATTTCAAAAAGGCTTATTATTTGTATCAGATTTGAATAGGGGTAAATAGGTCATTTGCTATCACTAATTTAAGGGTATATTAGTCATGTGATGTCTCAAAGTTTTGAAGGAAAAAATTGAGTGCTAAAATCACTTCGACCTTTATATATATATAGATTTTTAGTTTTGGACTTGCGTTGGTCTAATGTCGGAGTCCAGGGGCCTGTGGTAAGTGCGTGTGTAAGGGCATTTATGTAATCTTTGTTTCAGCAAGGGATGTCCGGGGGATTATCAAAATATTGTTTCCTAAATTGAGATTGTGTTTGGCCTGGAGGGCTCTAGGGTTCATTACCCTTAATTTTTAATTTTTAGATATTACTCCCTTCGTCTTCGTCTCAAAATAAATGTCTGAATTTCGTTGAGGGGATACTCTCTGAAATGTTTACTTTTTATACATTTAAATGGAAAATATGCAAGAATATCTAGTTATCCACTGTTCATCGAACTTTCGTGTTACAAACTAATGCATGCACGATGATTCTGGCAATATGCAGTTCATTTTAGAAAGAATATCAGTTACCAATGTAACACCCCTAATTTCTATACATAAATGAGCATTCAATGGCATTAAATATAACTTCAAAATATTAGGGTTTTCACCCCCAAAACCCTATTACATCATAAATGTCATTAAATACCATAAATACTTAATAAATGCAGAAGCGAAATAAATACTTATTGTCTCAGCTAGTAAAATCACACTAGCCATTAATGTACTTACTAGGGGTGGACATGGTTTGGTTCGATTTGGAAGGAATTTGGAGACCAAACCGCTAGTACTCGGTTTGGGAAAATCCCAAACCAAACCGAACCATAGAAAATTTCAAACCAAACCAAACCACCTCGGTTTGGTTCGGTTGCCTGGCCTCAAACCAGCTTTCATAAACGGTTCAAACTGTGGTCCGAACTGCGGTCTAGACCGCTATCCGAACTGCAAACCTGTCCAACTAAAAGCGTTGCTCTTTACATATTTTTTTTTATCAAACTAGCAATCATATATATTAAACATAAAACACAAATACTACTATCCAAATAGGAATGAGTTTTAGTAAACTGAAAGTTCATTGTGATTCATCTTTAATTTTTAATGAACGGCTAGGATTTAGGTTCAAGAATTTCATGGTTCAGTTCCGTGGTTCGGTTTCACGGTTCCAAACCGCGGTTCGGTCTGAATCGGTTTGGTTCGGTTCGGTTTGGTTCGGTTTTAAGGTTCCAGACTACGAGCTGAACCGAACCACACGGTTTATTAAATTTTCAAACCAAGCTAAACCATTTATAGAAAAAAACCAAACCAAACTGCGTGGTTTGGTTCTGTTCGGTCTCAAACCGCGGTTTGAACCGAACCATGTCCACCCCTAGTACTTACAACCAAATGAAATAACTAATTGTTCAATAATCCTAATTATTCTCCAAGCGTCGCCCTTCTCGCGACCAATCCAATTCCCTTCTACTTAGAACCTGGAAAGAAAAATTTAAGGGAGAAAGGGTGAGCGAATGAATGCTCAGTAAGTTCATACGATGTTGTTGGGTTTTACGGGTCCATGCGCAGCGGAATTAAGCATTAAAAACATAAAACCCAAGAAGCCCTAGGATCCGTTCTATACAATTAATTTGAATACCTATGAGATAGAATTAAACCAACCTTGGAACGCTTTCCGGTCTTGAGCTATCGAACGATTTGATTATGTGATATCGAATCACAAACTTCGTTCTTCAACTTGCTTGAACTCTAGGCCTTGATCGATGAACGAGCGAAGACCCTCTTTCGGTATCCACACCTTTGAATGAATCCAAGAACAACTTCTTGATGATTGCTAGATCTAAAACCTTGAAGAATATTGAGAGTATTTTGTTGTGAATTTTGAAAGAAAATTTCGGCTGACCTTTTAGGTCTGACAGAACCCTTGTATTTATACTACAATAGTAGGAATACCTCTCCTAATCGTATTAGGAGAGACAGTCATCAAACGGCGCATCGGCCTATTATGTCGCGCGGTATATTAAGCCATTGGCTTAATATGTCGCGCGGTATATATAGCCGATACGTAAACTCTCAACTATTCTTCCTCCCTAGGCTTAACCAATTCATTCTAGTTGTGTGTGACCCAATAGGATTACATTATGTTGGCAATGAGTTCGATCATATCGAACCTCATAAGACATAAGCGGACTCTAGCAAGCCATTATGTCTACCCAAATAATGCAACGTAAGAGTTCACGTTTCCAATGGTGTACTTCCATTTATCCCTTTGTCTCACGATGTTATATTTGAACACAAGTCATGGTCCTTGTCAACTTGTTATTGTTCAATGCTTTCTCGATTCTTGAGTATAATGATAATTCCAATCATATTGGGGTACGGCCATACACTTTCATCATTATCACTCATCGAGGGGCCCAAGCATAACATCTCTCTTCCGAGGGACAAATTCCTTCTTGACTTATCATCCTTCCCATCATGAATCCGATCATGCCAATGATAGTCTTTATAGATATCGTGTTAAGATATCGTTTGACTAAAATCAAACATGACTTTCATCATATGTAAGGTTACGATAATCTTAGGTCTAGGAAATAAATGAAGTAACCGTATGAGATTTAAGTATGACATTTGACCATGACATAAATCTCATGCGGGTCATGTCCAAATACTGTTCTCTAACAAGTACCCATAATTTCAATGTGCATCTCTTATGCATATAATCATCACATGATTATCCATTGACAATTATACTAATTATTCTCTTAATAATTAGGGACGGAGATTATTACAATAAATATGCAAACTATATAATAATCAAATAATAAACATAAACGATAAAAAATGATACATAACGGTTTTCAGTTAAACATAACTAAAGCCTAGGGCATTACACCAACAGATGTCTCTTCGGGTACTAAGAAGAGACGACCAGAATGAACACTTCAATAATATAATACAAGGATAGGTTACTTAAGCTTTATAATAGACTGCGGTACAATACAGTCAAGACACCATTTAAAATATTCTTCAAAGAATTATGGCACTACAATTCAAAAGGGATTCATACAAATTCCGTCAATTCCAACGTACATTATAACCTCAATGCCAAAGGTACAATTTATACACCTAGCTTCATCAAGCCATTAGTGTGGGTCGAAACATATATGGTACTGTCACACATATATGCTCGGGGTCTAGAATTGCCCTTGTAATCAGACAATTCCTGAGAGAAGACATGTGATCACTCATGCAATCCCTAATAAGAACAAGTCCTTAGACAAGTTATGACAATGCCTTTTCTAACTGGGCATGTCCATTCTAAGCAAGTAAGTGATTCCCCAAACATGCTAGAACGAGAAAGCATACAGAGGTACAGGTATGCATATGACAAGTTTCAAACTTCAGATATTCTGTGAACAACAACATTATCACAAAATATAGATATTTCCAAGTGACGTTTAAATATACGCAGATTATTCACAAATAACTATCATGTCATTTGATAGTTCAATTATATCAAGAAGGTATAGAATTTCCAATGGAAAAGAATTCAAATACAGTAAAGGAACGTAATTCCTTACCTTAGCTTTGCTTTCCGTCCTTAAGCAACGCCTTTACGCGAAATCTACAATCACGTAATAACATAACTTAGGCACAAGTAATCACTTATTACTTCTTATGTACCTAAACTTCCCTTCTTTAGTTAACCTATGAGTTACTCTTATACTCACCTTAACTGGTTAACTAACTTTCTATTTTTAGGAACTTTCCTAATTTAGCAGTTTCTTAATTTTAGAAACTTCTTCTTATAGATCTTTCCTCAAGAGGACACTTAGGTTCATTCCTTTCAATGGAAGTCTAATTCCTTGATAGCTTCCTAATTACGGTCCCTCTTCTCTTTTTGGGTAACCTTCTTTATTTGGAAAGTTTCCTTCTTCGGAAGCTTTCAATTTCGAACCCTACTATTTTAGGAACTTAAGTCTTTTAATATTCTTTTTAATATTAAAGTGTTATTTTTCTTCTTTCCCTTTGATATAACTCCTTTAAAGTCTTTGGGCTTCTCCTTAATTTCAAAAGGTTCCTTTAGGTATCTTAATTTCAACAAAGTCCTTTAACTTTATAAAATTTACAAAGAAGTCCCTCAACTTTTGAAAAATTACAAAACAGCCCCTCAACTTTTGAAAAATTGCAAAACAGTCCCTCAACTTTTGAAAATTGCAAAACAGTCCCTCAACTTTTGAAAAATTGCAAAACAGTCCCTCAACTTTTAAATAATTTCAAAACAGTCCCTCAACTTTTAAAATTTACAGAACAGTCCCTAAGAAACTTTGGACTTTTCAGTTCAGTCCCTTAGTTAACTGTTCAGTGAATAACTTAACTGGAAATCAGAATTTAATCCCTTCAGCTTTGTAAACATTGCAGTTTGGTCCCTTTTTCCGTTTGAAAACTAACTGTTTTTATACAAAATAGACCAAAAGCCTAACACCTAAATAGACACACCCCAAATCCATCTAGGCCATTCGGCCGAACCCTAGGTGATTCAAACCTTGCTTTTGTTCTTCTTTTTATTTCCCAAACATTAAACAACTCATTTAATTCACATATTCTTTAATCAAACACTTTTAATCATATATTAATTGTGTTAGATTTAAATCTAAATCAAGATGAACTAGGGTTATGATTACTTCATTATAACCTTCAATTTCACATTATTCAAACCCTTAATTTATTCATTAACTCTAAGATTAAACCATTAAAATCTAAGAATGACCAAACCTAGAATTAAAATAGTTTTAGAATTTCAAAAACTCATATCTAATTCAATTTAATTTCGAATTGAATGAAATAAAAACTAGGGTTTAGGGTATCATCTTACCTTGATTATGATGAAGAAATATTGGTCAAAGAAGACCAAAAATCCGACTGTCACCCCCCTCCAAGTGCTCGGCCGCCGCCCCCCTCTCCCTAGGGTTTTTAATTTTTTTTCTTTTTCTTTGATTAATGAAGAATTATGGGAAAAAAATAATGAGGAGGTTTATTATTTATAGCTAGACTTTAACCTCCTTGGGCCCTCTAACCTCATTAGCCCATAACTTAGCCCACTTGATTAATAAGTGATTTGGTCCACTCAAATAACGCCAAATCCAACTAAATAAGGAGTATTATTTTATTTATTATTCTAATTAAAATAATACTAAAAAAAATCAAAATTTTCGGTTCTTTACAACCAAAAACATCAGTAACTCTACTCTTGGATATATAATTAAAGAGGGCTTAATTTTTTTTAGCTGATAGAAAGAATATCAGTCAGACAGAATATTCCCAAATATATTGTCCTTTTTTGTTTGTTTCTTAATCTAATTTACGGGATATATTTACAAGAGTAAAAAACACACAGCAACACACACCTACGCACACGTTCTCACTCAGACAGAAACTATCAAACAAAAAAAACGCAGTAACATATAGCAAAAAACACACACATCAAACACACAGCAACACACACCACCACCGCTATATATTACTCACTCTAATCGAAAATGAATGATCGCCGGATTATTGCAGTCTGTGATTTACTCAGGTGAGTGAGATTATTCCGTATCTTGGCAAGGAAACCACCGGACGACAATCTTTGTTTTTTGCAACCAAGGTTGCAGCCATAGCGGAGTTCTCCTCTTACCTGATCTTTACAGACGAGCCTTGCTATACCCAAGGGCGGCGTTTATAGAAAGTGCGTTATGGAGAGGATTGGAGGAGATTGTTGATTTGAAGAAGGGATTAATTAAAGTGGTGAAGGAGAGTGTTGGGAAAATACATAAATATGCCCCTGAACTTGGGCTTTGGATGCACACTATTGTCGTTAATTGTCGTATTTACCCCTAAACTCAAGAAAAATCCTTCAAACAAAATTTAAAATACTTGGTTTGATCAATATTGTATAAAATATATTTAATTTAATTCTCAATGAAGTGGGCTTTTTCTTAATTAAACATGCAAGAAATTTAAAACACATAATGAATTTGTTACACGATTTAACAAATAAATGGAGATAAACAAGGTCATATAGGCTTTTGTCAAGGATAGGAACAGGTTCACGACAGCTGTGGATATCAGAAGCAATGTTGCACTGAAACCCTGAAATAGACATATTGTAGTAAAAGAAATAGTAGGGGAGATTCCTTGGAAATCTGTCCGTGCTCGAGGCTTTAATTAGATCTCTCTTCAAACAAAATAGTAGGGGAGATTCCTTGGCAACTCACTAGGCTGTTATTTTTGGCCTTCTTCGAGAATAGTTCATACCAAGGAAACCTGGCTTGGCTTTGTGCGGATTTCCATTGACAAATAAGTGCAAAAATGATAAACCTGGCTTTGTGCGGATTTCCGTGTTATTTCGTTGTAGGTTCTAGTATCATAAAGAGATGATCCTCTCTCACTACAAGGAAAAACGGATTTAACTACGGCAAATTTCGTAGCTAAAATGAAGATTCCGTAGCTGAATCGTGTTTAGCTACGGATTTATTCCGTAGCTATTCCGTGGGTGCAGGTTCGTCGCTAAATTGGGCATCGCTGTTTTGTAGCTAATTTAGAGACGGATCTGTCCGTCTCTAATTTAGCGACAGATATGGTCGTCTCTAAATTAGAGACAAATATGCCCGTTTCTAATTTAGAGACAGATATGTATGTCTCTAAATTAGCTACGGATATGACCGTCTACGGATTAGCGACAGATTTTCCGTCTCTATTTAAATTCTCATTTTATTTTCGAACTATTTTAGCGACGAATATTTCCGTCGCTAAATTGAGAATTTTTTTTTTAAAAAAAATTATACTAATATATTTTAAATATATATATATATATATATATATATATATATATATATATATATATATATATATATATATATATATACATACATATATATATGTATATATATATATATACATATACATACATATATATATGTATATATATATATATACATATACATACATATATATATATATATATATATATATATATATATATAGGTAGTATTTAAAATATATTAGTATATATTTTTAAATATATATTAAATCAGTCCCTTGATTTTTCATAATCTCAAATCAATCCCTTAATTTTCTTATTTTCAAATAAGTCCCTTAACTTTTATTAATCTTAAATCAATCCTTGATAATTCACAATTACACTTTGCCCCCCTAAACTTCTTTTCTACTCAAATCCGTCCTTAACCATAACCACCTGCAACCACCGCCATCAGTACCGTCGACCAGTCACCACCTCTAACCACCATCACACCACTGCACACTACCTACATTTACAACCACCATCACACAACCACTGCACACGCCGCCCAATCACCGCCGTAATCACAGATTCAGAAAAATCACCACAAATGAAAAACTTGATTACAAAACAAAAATCAACAATGGGCGAAATCAAAACTAAGAGAGAGACGGAAACTAAGAGAGAGACGGAGTGTGAGGAGAGATTGAAAAATGAAAACAGAGATTGAAGAAACAATCGTGCAAAATCTAAACAGAGGGAGAGACGGAGTGTTACCAGATCTGTGGCGAAGACGGAAGAACCAGAGGAGAGACGGAGTACGAACCGTTGCCGTCGCCGGAGACGAGAGAGGGAGAGGGAGGCGTATTGTGAGTGACGGAGGGCGAAGGAAATGGAGAAAGAGAGAGAGTGACGGAGGGCGTAAGAGTCTGAAGTTGTGGTTGCGCGGAGGGCGACGGCGGAGGGCGACGGCGGAGACGGTGAGGGAGCTGAGGGAAAATGAGAGAGAGAGAGAAAACGGTGGGTCTCTGTAATTTTGGAACTGAGTAATAGAGAGAGAGAGAGAAAACGGTGAGAGAAATAGGGAGAGGGAGGGATTGTTTTTGTTTAAAACATTTTGGGCCGTTTGATTTAAGGTAATGAAAGGTCGAATCTTGCTTTGGCCCATAATTCCCGTGAAAATTTGAAATCCAATCAAACAATGCCACATCACGTACTTATATTTATTTCACACTATATTATACACTAACTAAAATATTTATGTCTAATATTAAGAATAATAATATTTATTATAAATAATATTTATTAATAAATTATTAATTATATAATTATATAATTAATTAATATTAATATTAATTTTATAATAAGTAATAATATTAATAATAGTGTTAATAATAATTAGAAATTTTTATTATTTTTTATTGAATAGAAAAAAATATTTTAGATTTTTTTATTACTGAAATTTACAAAAAAGTTATCTAAAATATTAACATGCTTTTATTTGATTTACCCAAAATTTTAGTTATAGTAATATGTCTAATATCAAGAATAATAACATTATCATATAATTAGTAATAATACTTAATAATAAGATTAATAATGATGTTATTGTTAATTATTCAATTATATAATTGAATATATTAATAATTATTATTATATAATTAATAATAATATTAATAATAACTAGTAATAATACATAACATCAAAAATAATAATGTTATTAATTAATAATAAAATTCATTAATTTAATTATTTTAAATTTATTAATAATAATTTAATAATTTAAACTTCTAAGAAATATTAATATACCTAAGTAATAATTGATATTAAAAAATTATAAAAAAATACTTATTAACAATAACAATAATTTAATCTTTAATTATTTTAAATGACATTTAAAGTGTTTTTCATCTCTATGGCTTTCCTCAAAATCCAAATGGAAATTGAGTTACAAATATGTGCCATTATTTAGGGTTTTTAGGGTTTTATGTGTCTCGATCTTGTGAAAATGATATACGGCTACCTCGTTTATTTTTTTTTATTTTTTCTACATTATAAATGAGATTTTTTTTTTCAAAATATAGCTTTTTAAAAATTTATATACCAAAATAACATTTACAAAAACTTAAAAATTTATAAGATAATTTGGAATTACCAATTCCGGAATTCAATTTTTATTTTTTTTTCAAAATCGGTTAAAGGGAGCGATCGCGCTATCAGTTGGGGCGACCGCACCAAATGATATCCGGAATTATCAATTCCGGAATCCCTTTTATTTCTTTTTTTATTTAACTCTCCTCTTCTCCCGGAATTGGTAATTTCGGAATAAGATAATCTGGAATTACCAATTCCGGAATTCAATTTTTTTTTTTTTTTTCAAAACCGGTTAAAGGGAGCGATTGCGCTATCAGTTGGGGCGACCGCACCAAATGATATCCGGAATTATCAATTCCGAAATCCCTTTTATTTCTTTTTTTATTTAACTCTCCTCTCCTCTTCTCTTCTCTTCTCTTCTCTTCTTTCTTTCTATATATATATATATATATATATATATATATATATATATATATATATATATATATATATATATATATATTTTTTTTTTAAATATAGCTTTTTAAAAATTTATATATCAAAATAACATTTTTAAAAACTTAAGTACCATAGTAGCACTTTTGGCTTGAAATCCGGAACTGGTAATTCCGGATTATGAATTCCGGAATTACCAATTCCGGAATTGTATTTTTTTTTTGTTTTCCAAAATTGAATTTCCAAAAATAATATGGCCGTAAATAGGGAGCGATCGCGTCCTTATATAGAGCGATCTCTCCATGTGTACTCCGGCGTCACCAATTCCGGATTCTATTTTTTTTTTTTTTTTTTATTTTCCAAAGCTGATAAATTAGGAAAATAATATTTTCTGGAAAATAGGGAGCGATCGCACGTTTATGGGGGGCGATCGCTCGTATATAGGGGCGATCGCGCACCTATATTTGTAATTTAATAATATTTTTTATTTATATTATACTTTTTTTATTTAAAGAATCCGGAATTATTACTTCCGGATTACATTAGGGGCGATCGCCCTCTTCCATTCGCGCGTTCACGCGAAGTTACTGGAATTTTGGAGCGATCGCCCTATATGATGGAGCGATCGCTCCCTTGTCCATCCCTCTTTTCTCAAATTCCAATCGCTTATTTAACGTTTTTGTTAGTTTTTTTAGAATTTTCTTCGGTTTTTAACGATTTCGGTTAGTTTCTCGAATTCCGCTAGTTTTTTAGAATTTTCGCCGCTTTTAACGTTTTCGGTTAGTTTTTCGAAATTTCGGTTAGTTTTCAAATTGTAATCTTTATTAAAAAAATATAGAGTACAAAACTTAACAATAATAAAAGAATAAGTATTATAAAAAATTGACCACATCCCTGTCACGTAGGATACCCGTCGAGGATAATTAGACGGGGTAAATTCATCGAAGGATTGCGAATCCTACTCCCTCTCCTCAGCATACGACGACCACCCGATCTAGATTGTTGAGATGAGGATGAGGATGATCCATCGGGACTTTCAAACCGCACACGAGGCAAATGGAAACTAGGCCTAAATCCCGAATCCCGAATGCCCGCTCAGCGCCCGAGTATAATTGCTAGAAGAAGGGAAGGAGCTGGAGGCGGTTGCGTGAAACCAAACCGATTCATCATTTCGGTAAAAGAATTACCCGGTCCCGTCTCGTGAACTCTGTCCGATCGAACTCAAACCGATGCATATCACCGTATTGATCCTGCATCTCTGGCTCATCCTGCAGCTGTAATCCGCCACGCCTACGAACCCGATTCTCCCTCCGTGGCTCCTCTTCAGCAGTATGATCAATCGTTGGAGGGGGAGCTTGGGCTTGCAGTCGTTGCTGCTCCCTAATATGTGTCAGTGTGTTAGTGACACATTGTTGAGTGTAATTCGCCAGGTCTTCCAAGGATGTGGCATTACGGCTATATATGTACATCCCTTGGAGACTTTGAATCTGTTCAAAACAATGAACTAAAATTAATTAATACGGAAAAATGGTATTGTTTTTTGTAAAATCATTGTATGTAATATATAACTTACCACACCCTCATAACCAGTTGAACGTGGCCTGAACCCTAGTCCCTCCACATTAGACGAATTGTGGATGAGCGATCGAGTAATACGCCTATACCATGTCAAATAGGGGTGATGGTAACTCATATCCACTTCACCCAACTCTCCATCAACGACATTAAACTCCCGTTCATTCCACATTGCTATGTGCTGACCATGTTCTTGCATCCAGTTAACGCCTGACCGACCTTGCCGACTAATCCGATGCAAGTCCAAACTGGTGTCGCAGTCATCAGGCACACCTTGAACCATCCCAAATTGTCGCATTACGCGATCTGGAAAGTGCCATTCAACCCTCTCAAAGCGGATGAGGGGCACCTTCGCCCTCCATATAGCTTGGCCCCGAAGACGAAATTCTAATCGGCACACCGTTGTATGGCCGCCACACAACCTGATCCTTGTCTAAATATGACAACTGTTCTCGATAGCCTTGCAGGTTATGGGCAGTCACAGAAGTATACGACAATGGACCCTTCCACCTACATATGAAACCATTGACATAAAAAATAATGAGTAAAAAAGCCATATATTACAAAACAGATCATTTACAAAATGAAGTAATTGAAATATACCTGTAACCCACTGGTTGCAATCCAGTAAGTGTTATTGCATCCTGTCTCCTAGGTTGTGTACACAACAACCTCTCCCATGCCCAAAGCTATAAAAAAATTATCATTACGTACAAAACCGATTAAGTCCACTAGCATAATGTAATCATTTATAATTGACATACCTGTACAATGGTTAAGAAGCCACCACACTCTTTCGAATCGTGCTGAGATGCTACACACATCTCCCTATACAAGAAGGCCAACGCTCCACTACCCCAACTATACTGACCAATATTATTTATTTCCCTAAGAAGTGCGAGGTACATCAACTTCACTAGGTTATCAGACGAGACGGGCATAATGTATGACCCCAATAATAAGAAAATGTAGGCTCGAGTATATGTCTCAATCATATGCTCGGACGCATTATTGGGAAGCTGTTCAAAATGAGGGAAGTGTCCTAGAACCCATCTCATTGATATCATTCCACCTCTTTTGATGTCTGCAGTTGAGGGTGCAACCCCAAATAACTCCTCAACAATCTCAACCCATGCCCCCGCACTCCTACTAGTTTCTGAACTAGTCACCGGCATTCCGTCTACAGGAAGACCACACAACATGCCAATATCCTCTAAGGTGATGGTCATCTCCCCTACAGGTAAGTGAAAAGTGTGGGTCTCTGGACGCCATCTTTCAATCAAAGCCTCAATTAAATGCCAATCATATTGTATATGACCTAATAAATACACTCCATAAAATCCTGTATTTATAAGCTTATCTTCTATCCTCCAATCAACTCTAGCTGGAAGTACTGGACCACGCCTAGGTCTTAAATTGGTTAACTGTTGTCCCTCCCAAATATATTTAGATCTATGTGTATCCTGAGAAGTCAATACATGTGGATCGATTGTGAGATCAATAAATTGTTGTTGTTCATGTTGATTCATCTGAAATACAAAAATTTAATAGTAATTAAATTTAAATGGGACATAAAGTTTTGCTACATTTAAATAGAAAAATTGCAACATGTTTGTCAAAGTAATTTTAACAAACACTTTATTTTAAATCTAACTTAAAAAAATTCTAACTAGGCAAAAATTAAATTACAATTGTTTAATTCATTGACAATCAAAAATTAAGTACATAAATCACAATAGTTTTAACAACAAATTATATAAAAATGCACAAATAAAAATTCTTAGAAAAATATATATAGCTAAAATTAACAACTCAAAATAAATTAAAAAAAGAAATATAACTAACCATTCTTAGATACCAAAGTAACACTTTCTCTCACAACTCTTTAAACTTCTTCTCTTCTCCTTCTCCTTAATTCTTTCTTTCTCTATCTCTCACTGCACTTGCTCCTTCTTCTTCCCTTCTTCTTCCCTGTGTTTCAATTGTGTTTTGAATTGGAAAGTAATTGAAAATTTGAATCCGGAGATGGTATAACCGGATTCAAATTAAAGCAAATTCGGAATTTGCATTTCCGGATTTGAAGATACGCCACTAAGGAGCGATCGCTCCATATGGGGGGCAATCGCCCTCTCCTTTTTCCAGAATATTAATTTGTTTTTATATTTTGTATTAAAAAAAAAATAGAATCCGGAGTTATCAATTCCGGATTACACTATGAGTGATCGCCCCCCATAAACGTGCGATCGCTCCCTATTTTCCAGAAAATATTATTTTCCTAATTTATCAGCTTTGGAAAAAAAAAATAGAATCCGAAATTGGTGACGCCGGAGTACACATGGAGCGATCGCTCTATATAAGGACGCGATCGCTCCCTATTTACGGAATTATTTTTGGAAATTCAATTTTGGAAAACAAAAAAAAATAAAAAAATACAATTCCGGAATTGGTAATTTCGGAATTCATAATCCGGAATTACCAGTTCCGGATTTCAAGCCAAAAGTGCTACTATGGTACTTAAGTTTTTAAAAATGTTATTTTGATATATAAATTTTTAAAAAGCTATATTTAAAAAATATATATATATATATATATATATATATATATATATATATATATATATATATATATATATATATATATATATATAAATATATATTATTTATATATATATAAATATATATTATTTATATATATATAAAATAATAAATTAGAAAGAGGAAGTCCCCTTAAAAGTCCTCTCACTAAGAGAGGACCCAAAGAAACTTGAAAAACAATGAAGATGAATCATCTATTTATAATAGAAGAAAGATTAGAAAAATGTAGGATACATCTATGTGGAAAACACAAAAAACATTTGAATTTAGAGATGGTGGGAAAAACAAAATTTCATTTACCCAATACGGCAATACACATTATCCATGTTACTGTCGTATGGTGTACATGCCAATGTCGTATCTTTATGGCAAAAGATTTGTTGGTCTGATCACTCCTCTGATTTTACAGCTAAGGGGAGAGCTACTCCTCAAGCCATTGATAAGCCATTGATGTGTGTGTATATACATACATATATATGAATATATACTTTCGTTCGAGTCTCTATAGTCGAATGCTTAAGCTATATGTATGATTGCTTGTAGATTTTGTTATTGTAAAAAATTATATTATATTGTAATTTATAGAACCGGTGGAATCGAACCGGAACCGGACCATTGGAACCGGACCGATGGGATCGGTCCTATAATGTAATGGTCTGGTCCTGGTCCTAAATTTTTACAGAACCGAAGTATTTGGTCCGGTCCTGATTTTCTAAAATTTTGACAAAAATCGGATCAACCCGGACCGTGAACACCCCTAAGCATAATAGATATTTGAAAAAAGTACTAATTTGGATCGTGTTAATTTTTTTCATTGTTTATTTATTTTTATTTTTTAATTGTTAGCTGATAGAGTATGAGAAATATGTAGAAATAATGTCATGCGCCCCCTCACCCTAAATCATTATTTATAAAAGTGTAAAAATTGAAAAATTAAATACAATATTTTTTAAGTTTTCATTATTAAGATAATTAAATCACGTATATTACTAGTCAAAAATTTCAGGAGGCTTTCACATAAAAATGAAACAAGTAAAAGACCTAAGAGAAGTAATTGATTTAAGGAAAAATTTCATTTGCCTCCAAAAAAATCATGAGGGGTGCAAATGAAATTTTTGGAGGCAAATGAAATTTTGTTTTTCCCACCATCTCTAAATTCAAATGTTTTTTATGTTTCCCACATAGATGTATCCTACATTTTTCTAATCTTTCTTCTACTATAAATAGATAATTCATCTTCATTGTTTTTCAAGTTCCTTTGGGACCTCTCTTAGTGAGAGGACTTTTAAGGGGACTTCCTCTTTCTAATTTATTATTTTATATATATATAAATAATATATATTTATATTTATATATATATATATATATATATATATATATATATATATATATATATATATATATATATATATATATATATATATATATATATATATATATATAGGAAAGCTATTCAAATGAGAACCAAATTTATATGAGAACCATGAGAACCATTAGTATTGGATTAAAAAATACATCAATGCTCCAGATTAAAAAAAGAGATAGAGGGGGTGGCATTTTCGTAATTATTGTGAACTAAATCCCCCTCAAATTTCAAAATAAAATATCTCAATATCTATAAGTCGAAAAAAAAATTCGAAAACACTGATTTTTTTGTCTTGACGAGACGATTCAAACTAGATCCCTGAAGATAGGATATTGAAAAAATAATATTGAACAACGTCTAATTTTTAAAACACTAACTAATTAACTAGTGTACACTAGCTAGTTAAGTAATGTACAATAGTAATGTATATAGTGTACACTAGCTAGTTAACTCGTGCACACTAGCCATATGACTTATACTGACTTATACAGGACCCCTTCCCCCAACATCATGATGTTGCCAATGTCACCGTAGACCCCAAAAAACCCTCTCCGGCTCAGGTAATTAACTTTACTACTCCATTTACGCTTTTGTATGAGCATACAAATAAATTCGTGGAAATTAATCCATCCATTCAGTCCCCCGCCCTTCACCTACGGAAAATTATGTCGTTCATAATTTTGTTAAGGACAAATATAAAGAAAAAGTCAGGCTATAGTTTTTGGTGAGCCTATTTGGTTCTATGTTTATATAGATACCTTGTTCGATAAAAGAAAATGTAAAAAAAAAAAATTGAATTTATTTTAATTTGATTCTTGGCATAAAAACTGGAACTTATATTTAGTTATTGTTATTGAATGGTTTCAGGGCGAGTCTAGCACTACGGCTCACGTTGAGACAGTCAATAAGCCTAGCGGAGAGGATGAGGATTGTTCGAGTATATGGGCAGCGTTTTAAGTTGGCTTTAATGTTGTGTGCAGTGGCATAGATGTTCCGCAAATGAAATTAAAATTTTGATCGTACTACTGTAGTAAATGATAGATTTATGTCAGAAATTAATGGTGATCGTTTGGCTTTTAATCAGTGATTCGAAAACTCTCATGGATACTTTAAGTTTTCTCTCACTTCAAATTTTATGATTTCATCAAACATATCTGCAATCGACTAAATCGTTTATTTTAGTTTGTATAACCCGTGTTCACTTACAGCTAGTGTTCACTAATTAATTAGTGTTCACTAAGACAACATAGCTAGTGTTCACTTACAGCTAGTGTTCACTTACAGCTAGAGTTCACTAATTAATTAGTGTTCACTAAGACAATACAACTAGTGTTCACTAAGACAACATAGCTAGTGTTCACTAAGACAACATAACTAGTTAACTTACAGCTAGTGTTCACTTACGTGCTAGTGTTCACTAATTAATTAGTGTTCACTAAGACAACATAGCTAGTGTTCACTTACAGCTAGTGTTCACTTACAGCTAGAGTTCACTAATTAATTAGTGTTCACTAAGAGAATACAACTAGTGTTCACTAAGACAACATAGCTAGTGTTCACTAAGACAACATAACTAGTTAACTTACAGCTAGTGTTCACTAATTAATTAGTGTTCACTAAGACAACATAGCTAGTGTTCACTTACAGCTAGTGTTCACTTACAGCTAGAGTTCACTAATTAATTAGTGTTCACTAAGACAATACAACTAGTGTTCACTAAGACAACATAGCTAGTGTTCACTAAGACAACATAACTAGTTAACTTACAGCTAGTGTTCACTTACCGCTAGTGTTCACTAATTAATTAGTGTTCACTAAGACAACATAGCTAGTGTTCACTTACAGCTAGTGTTCACTTACAGCTAGAGTTCACTAATTAATTAGTGTTCACTAAGACAACACAGCTAGTGTTCACTAAGACTACATAGCTAGTGTTCACTAAGACAACATAACTAGTTAACTTACAGCTAGTGTTCACTTACAGCTAGTGTTCACTAATTAATTAGTGTTCACTAAGACAACATAGCTAGTGTTCACTTACAGCTAGTGTTCACTTACAGCTAGTGTTCACTAATTAATTAGTGTTCACTAAGACAATACAGCTAGTGTTCACTAATTAATTAGTGAACACTAGCTTTAAGTGTTCACTAAGACAATACAACTAGTGTTCACTAATTAATTAATGAACAATACAGCTAGTGTTCACTAATTAATTAGTGTTTACTAAGACAATACAACTAGTGTTTACTAAGACAACATAGCTAATGTTCACTAAGACAACACAGCTAGTGTTCACTAAAACAACATAGCTAGTGTTCACTAAGACAACATAACTAGTTAACTTACAGCTAGTGTTCACTTACAGCTAGTGTTCACTAATTAATTAGTGTTCACTAAGACAACATAGCTAGTGTTCACTTACAGCTAGTGTTCACTTACAGCTAGTGTTCACTAATTAATTAGTGTTCACTAAGACAACACAGCTAGTGTTCATTAAGACAACATAGCTAGTATTCACTAAGACAACATAACTAGTTAACTGACTAGGAAGCTTATCCCCTTTTTCAACTAATGGAAAACTTTAGCATCATATGACCAGAAGCCTGTTCACATTCCAACCATAGGGTATATCGAGAAATTGTCCAATTGGAGAGTTTATCATAATATCACCATTTATTGCTGGTCAACGCTCATCTCTTTTCATTCCTTCGCTTTTGGGGGTGAGTACATATGAAGCTTCTCAACAGTAACCAAACATGACTAAAGAAACATGACTAGGATTTATTGAGCTATTGAAAAAGTAGCCCTTTCTCCAATGAGATTTTGCACTTGGAATCGAATAAAGTGATTGGGTTGTAATAATAGTTAACATGGAGGCACCAATTTTGGTCACTCTGCTGTTAACACCACTAAAACATATGTGGAACTTAATGGTGTGTTGTATTACCTTCCTCCATATTCTGTCAGCATTTTGCCTGACTACAAAACGGTCGTCTTCAATACTGAAATGGTAAATATATATGTTAGTGTTCACTAATTAATTAATGAACAATACAGCTAGTGTTCACTAATTAATTAGTGTTCACTAAGACAATACAACTAGTGTTCACTAAGACAACATAGCTAGTGTTCACTAAGACAACACAGCTAGTGTTCACTAAGACAACATAGCTAGTGTTCACTAAGACAACATAACTAGTTAACTTACAGCTAGTGTTCACTTACAGCTAGTGTTCACTAATTAATTAGTGTTCACTAAGACAACATAGCTAGTGTTCACTTACAGCTAGTGTTCACTTACAGCTAGTGTTCACTAATTAATTAGTGTTCACTAAGACAATACAACTAGTGTTCACTAAGACAACATAGCTAGTGTTAACATAGCTAGTGTTCACTAAGACAACATAGCTAGTGTTCACTTACAGCTAGTGTTCACTAATTAATTAGTGTTCACTAAGACAATACAACTAGTGTTCACTAAGACAATACAGCTAGTGTTCACTAATACAACACATCTAGTGTTCACTAAGACAACACAGCTAGTGTTCACTAGCAACACAGTGTTTTAAAAATTAGACGTTGTTCAATATTATTTTTTCAAAATCCTATCTTCAGGGATCTAGTTTGAATCGTCTCGTCAAGACAAAAAAATCAGTGTTTTCAAAATTTTTTTGACTTATAGATATTGAGATATTTTATTTTGAAATTTGAGGGGGATTTTAAATGAAATAATTACGAAAATGCCACCCTCTATCTTTTTTAATGCGGAAGCGTTGATGTGTTTTTTAATCCGATAGGCATTAGTGGTTACCGTAGTTTACCATATAAATGTGGTTACCGTTATAATAGGGCCCTATATATATATATATATATATATATATATATGTTGCCTATTCAAATGTAACCAAATTTATACGAGAATCATGGTAACCACTAACAAATTATCGGATTAAAAAACACATCAACGCCCGTATTAAAAAAAGAGATAGAGTGAGATTTTCGTAATTATCATAACTAAATCCCCCTCAAATTTCAAAATAAAATATCTCAATATCTATAAGTCGAAAAAAAAATTCGAAAACACTGATTTTTTTATCTTGACGAGACGATTCAAACTAGATCCCTGAAAATAGGATTTTAAAAAAATAATATTGAACAACGTGGTCTTGCTAATGTATATAGTGTACACTAGCTAGTTAACTCGTGCACACTAGCTAGTAATAGTCAATACACAAAGTTCTTTCAGGAACATATGTACGAAACAATTGCAAATCATCAGTAGCCTTTGCATTGGCACATTTCAATGTACATTAGCTAGTATATGCTCATATCTATCAATTCGAGTTACTGAAACTATAATAGATTAAGACGGATGTAATAGTGAAATTACAGATTAATGGTACAGTTACACTAAACAAGATTTTTCTAGTAACACTTGAACAAAGAACCCTAACAAGCAAGGCAGTAAACAAAGCCTATCAAATAGTACAGTAAAGCTAAGGAGACAAGTCTAAAAGATACCAGACAGAGATCAAGGGCGAGCTCTCTTGTTGGTGCAAGATGGGCACTTGTATTGCTTGATATGCTCTGCCCTTGCTGGTGTGATTTTCACACACTTGCCATGGAACCACTTTTCGCATAAGTCACAACATATCCAGAATTCGTCAGATGCATAATTATCTCCACATATATATAGTGTACACTATATATATAGTGTACATTAGCTAGTGTACACTAATTAATTAGCTAGTGTACACGAGTTAATTAACTAGTGTACACTAGCTAGCTAGTGTACACGAGTTAATTAGCTAGTGTACACTAGCTAATGTACATTACTTAACTAGCTAATTAGCTAGTGTACACTAGTTAATTAACTAGTGTATACGAGTTAATTAGCTAGTGTACACGAATTTATTAACTAGTGTATACTAGCTAATGTACATTACTTAACTAGCTAATTAGCTAGTGTACACTAGCTAATTGTAGTAGGAAAAGTAATTAAGTTATAGTGATGTCAGTTTTTTTCTGTTGATGTTTTTTCTTTGGTGAAGAGAGCACAAAGACATATTTTTATCGTATGATTCTTTTGCTTATATGGTGGTATGAGTGTATCTCCTGTAAACGACATAGATAGCAAGGTTAGGTTGGACTAGTTCCTTGCTTATTAACTCTAGTGGTCCCTGTACCTCTTCTTGCCATAATATATAGCATTGTTTTTGTTTTTTTTTTAATCTTTGGATATAATTACAAAGATATGTAGCAGCTTTAATTTTTAAATGCTTTAACCTTCTATGATGGAAAGACCCTCCAGCCAAGATGCTATACTATATTTATATCCATGCTTACTTTTCTTGATTTGATTGTGATGGTTTTTTTTTTTTTTAATTGTTCAGTGCAGAAGATTTGATCTTACATTCATAAAGTCTTCCACCTGAGCAAGCTACAAAATTCAGTTTGTTGGAATGACTTGGTAATGTACACTAGCTAATTATAATTGGACCAAACAGAATTGTGGAAAGAGTAATTCATAAGTCAAAAGAAGATGCTTTCAACCTTGTTTACTAAGAAAATACTAGTGTACACTAGCTAGTTAAATAATATCTGTTATTTAGTTAAGTAATGTACACTAGCTAATTAACTCGTGCACACTAGCCATATGGCTTATACTGCCTAGTTAAGTAATGTACACTAGTTAAGTAATGTACACTAGTTAAGTAATTAACTCGTGCACACTAGTTAAGTAATGTACACTAGATAAGTAATCTATAAGTCAATATTATTTTTTCAAAATCCTATCTTCATGGATCTAGTTTGAATCGTCTCGTCAAGACAAAAAAATCAGTGTTTTCGAATTTTTTTTTCGACTTATAGATATTGAGATATTTTATTTTGAAATTTGAGGGGGATTTAGTTCACAATAATTACGAAAATGCCACCCCTCTATCTTTTTTTAATCTGAAGCATTGATGTGTTTTTTAATCCAATGGCTGTTAGTGGTTCTTATGGTTCTCATATAAATTTGGTTCTCATTATAATAGGACCCTATATATATATATATATATATATATATATATATATATATATATATATATATACTCCCTCCGTCCCACCGATCTTAGAAATTTTTGAAAGGCACGGAGATTAAGAAAAAGATAAATGTTGTGAGTGTAATTTAAAAATAGGAGAGAGAATGAGTGGAGAAAATAGTAAATTATAATGGTGTTGTGAGTATTAAAATAATGTAGGAGAGAGAATGAGTGGAGAGAATAGTGATTTAAGGTTTCCATTTTGGGAATTCTTAAGTTTAGTGGGACGCCCAAAATGGAAAGTTTTCTTGGACACCCCCTCTGAATCATCCTTCCCCTTTATGGGGAATAGTTAGTTCAGACTGGGGACGAGTCGTCCCCTGAGCACAGAAAACCCATATTCTTCATTTTTGACAATTCGTTCGATGCGTGTGACCCCATAGGACCATACTATGTTGGCAATGAGTCCGATCACATCGATCCTCATAAGACATGAGCGGACTCTAGCAAGCCGTCATGCCTACCCAAATAGTATAATATCAAGTTCGATTTTCCTACATAGAACATATCACAATCCCATTGTCACACGATGTTATATTGAACATGAGTCATGGTCCACGTCAACTCATATTGTTCAATGCTTTCTCGTTATCAAGTAAATTGATTTAATCGAATGACATTAATCACATTAATTCATTCGGGCATGGCCATGCACTACATCAATCTTACTTACGAGTGGCCCAGCAAACATCTCTCTTTACGAGGGACAATTTTCATCTTGACTTATCATTCTTCCCAACAAGAATCATACCATGCAAATGATAGCCCTTATTGTCATCCGGTTAAAGACAACGTTAAACTATATCAAACATGATATTCATCGAGCGGAAGACGATGATAATCTCAGGTCAAAGGATATCAATGATATGACTATATGAGATTTAATTATGACATTTGACCATAACATAAATCTCATAATGGGTCAAGTCCAGTATCTTGTTCTCTAACAAGTACCCATGAATCTAATGTGCATCTCCATGCATATAATCATCACATGATTGTCCATTAGACTTCATACTAGTGCTTCATAAGTACTAGGGACACGATTATTATAACTAAACATGCAAACACATATAATAATCAAAGAAACAATCTCATATATAAATGAACAATGACATTACATAAAGATCTATCTCTATAGGCCTAGGGCACTAACACCTACAAAAAGAGGGACGGACTACCCTATATTTATTTTTTATTTTTTAAAAAAAAATTTATTGACTAGAAAACAATATTTTAGCCTTTGTTAATCAGTGGTTTTTTTTAGAAAAAGTTATATAAAAAAATATAGAAAAAAACTAAACAAATGAAAGTATATAGAAGAAAAGTCAAAAGAGGGACGGACTACCCTATATTTATTTTTATTTTTTTAAAATTTTTTTATTGACTAGAAAACAACATTTTAGCCTTTGTTAATCGCTGGTTTTTTTTTAGAAAAAGTTATAGAAAAAGATAGAAAAAAACTAAACAAATGAAAGTATATAGAAGAAAAGTCAAAAGAGGGACGGACTACCCTATATTTATTTTTTCTTTTTTTTTAAAATTTTTATTGACTAGAAAACAATATTTTAGCCTTTGTTAATTAGAGGTTTTTTTTAGAAAAAGTTATATAAAAAAAGATAGAAAAAAACTAAACAAATGAAAGTATATAGAAGAAAAGTCAAATTTAGAGACGGATACTAAATCTCTCTCTAAATTTTAGAGACAGATGTTGAATCTGTCACTAAATTAGAGACGGATTTAAAAATCTGTCTCTAAATTAGAGACGGATTTAAAAATCTGTCTCTAATTTAGAGACGGATTCTGAATCTGTCTCTATTTTAGAGGCATATACAAAACCCGTCTCTAAAATTTAGAGATAGAATCTGAATCCGTTTCTAAATTAGAGACGGAATCAGATTTCGTCTCTAAATTAGAGACGGATTCGGATTCCGTCTCTGAATTAGAGACGGATTCATATTCCGTCTCTGAATTAGAGACGGAATCTGAATCCGTCTCTAATTTAGAGACGGAATCCGAATCTGTCTCTGATTTTTGGTTCTGCCTCTAATCTGTCGCTAAATTAGCTACAGATTTCGTCCGTCTCTAAATCCGGTTTTCCTTGTAGTGTCTGTGTTCTGATTTTGTTACTTTTAAACCATTTTCCTTGTCAAGTCACGTACAATTTTTTAATCTTTATATGTATAAACTTGTTGTTGTAGTATTGTTGTTGCTTCAGAGATGTAGCTTGCTCTTGAAGATCTTTAGTATTCTGTAATAGCAAAGACAAGAACCATTACACGAGAGTTTGAAATTAACCTTAAAAAGTCTACTGTGTTATCAATATACATAGCTCCGGTTTGGCTTCTCCACTGCCACATCAACAAAACAGAATCTGATAATTCTTGGTGTCTATACCAATGTACAAATAGCTAGAACGATCCATTCTGTACTGTTAATTGGTTTGCGGTTCTCACTTTTGGTGTTACGAACTGAAAGATTTGCATATGGCCTATCAATTATCTATCCATATTACAAGAGTTTCATTCTAGCAACAGCAACAAAACTCAATAATCCCACATGACATCGATATTAAACTAAACAAAGAATACTTAATGATAAAAATGAAAACACGTTAAAAGTATATTGGATGAAAATCAAGTTCGCCAAATATATAATGTATAATATAAAGATCTGCAATGGTATACTATAAATCTTCCCCACCAAACTATATATACTTGGTCACTTCAGTTCTTTCAACAGTGCCTCACGATAGCTTCCTGTAGGACGAGGCAATAGTACTGAAGAAGTACAAGCTGCAGATTGCACCGTTGTTGACGGGTCAAGAAATCCTGATATACTTGACAACCATACTGTAGGACTTGCATCTTTAACTATCTCAGGTTCGGTAACAGCACCAAAACCTCGGAGTAATTTCACTTGCTCCACAATGAAGGGGTGATTCAATAGTTGTTCCGCGCTCCATCTCTCATGCATGTTCCTTATAAGGCACCTTCTCAAGAAATCCTTAGCATTATCCGAAATATTATTCTGATCATCAGGTATTTTCGGAAGCTCAGTTTTGAAACCAATTGTCAACAGAAGATCTTCCAAGTTGTCTTCACCCAAGTAAAAACATCTCTTAGGGTAGGCCGGCTTTCCTGTGAGCATCTCCATCACAACACACCCCAGAGACCAGATGTCCATAGGAGATTCGTGTATTCCAAACAACACGGATTCAGGGGAACTATAAAGAGGAGTTCCTCGATGCTTAAACCAATGACCGTTCACCAATATGGGTCTGATGGTATCATCTCCAGCTTTTTTCGCCAACCCAAGATCCGCAATCTTTATATTGTTTAGAGTACCATCTTCTCTTGGGAAGACCAGAATATTAGCCGGCTTAAAGTCGCAATGAACAAAACCTTGTTCATGGATATCTTTCAGACCCGAAAGTAATAAATAAGTGTACCACCCGACTTCATATTCGGGTAAAACTCCAAATATGCTGTTTTTCGAACTGCTGATGAGGTCAGCTAGTGTACCACCAGACGCGTACTCGAGTATAAGATTGAAAATACACTTATTGTTTTCAATACTGATATCATGCCCAAAGCAACGTACGATGTTGGGACAACTATAGAGCTGATACAAGAAATTTTCTTCTTCTTGAAGGGAAGAAGATTGCTTGATATCTGCGCTCTTTACAGCAAAAGAAACATCAACATACTCAGAGTTTACTGGGGATGCAAAAAACACCGAGCCATAAGAACCTTTGCCAAGCATTCGGCGCTTTAGAAGTTGAAAGTTATCCGCCATGATCATACGGTACGCACTCTATTGCTCTCTCTCTCTCTCTCTCTCTCTCTCTCTCTCTCTCTCGCTCTCTCTCTCTCTCTCTCAATACAATTGCTGTGTTTAGAAAATATAGTGACAGTTTATTTTTTCGAGAGAGTATAAAATTAATTTATAGTGTAATGTACGTAGGTAGCTACAGGAGTCTTACTTATCTTAGGTTTCCCAATCCAAGAACAATTGCTATTTAATTTAGTGAAGTTGTGACTTTCCAATATTCCATTCTCGTTGCATAGTAGGATTGTGTTTTTAAAATAATACTAAAAATAAAAAAATACTAAAAAAAAAACACTAAAATAATACTAAAATATGTGTTACTTCCTTTCCTTTGTCAATACCGGCTATAAATTTAAATTTAATCCCGGTTTTGTCACTACCGGCTTTACCTTTTTTATTTTTTTAAAAAAATGATTAATCAGTTAAAAAAAAAAAAACCTTAAAGCCGGTTTTGATAGTACCGGCTTTAAATTTAATTCCGGTTTTGACAAACCCGGAACTCCCAAAAAGTGCTATTATGATACATAAGTTTTCATGTATGTATGTTATTTTGGTATTTAAAAAGTTAAATTTTGAAAAAAAAAAAAACGTGAAAACCCTACCCTACCCTGTTCTCATTTTAAATATTAAACTAATTTAATTCCTTAAAAAGCTAATTTCTTCAACAATTAAAATAAACAATTTAATTTAAAAAGTTTAAAATTTAATTTTTTTAAGAAAAATATTCTTTGATTTCATAACAAGAAATTGTAGCAGTTGGTTTGCCATTTTTTTATAAAATGTGTTTTATTTATATATATATATATATATATATATATATATATATATATATATATATATATATATATATATATATATATAATTTATTTTTTACAAAATTTAGATATCGTTTATTCTATGATAAAATTATATTTATATTTGTAATAAATAATTATACTAATATTACTTTCTTATTTAGAAAACTAAACGTACATGCTAAAAAGGAGATATAATATTTATTTTGTGATTGACAATATTTTTTTTTTGAAAACAAAAGAAAGTACAATTTTTATTATGTAATTATCTTACATTTGCATTGTTATGATTTTTTATTTTTTGTGATAATATTTAAATTTAAATTTATTTTAAACAAAAAGTAATTAAAATTAATATTGATGATGCCAAAAAGTCGAATCAGTCCAAATCCAAGCGCTAGGTTGTACTCCGGCGATTGCTTAGCCTGAAAATAAGATAAAACAAGTAAACTAAGTTGGGGCTTCATCGGCGAAGGCCCTCCGGCGTGAGAGTAAGTTCACGGTTTGTAAAGAGAGAAAATAATTTGACAGAGCTTCGAGTCAAAGAATTAACGTACTAAAATATGGAAATAATGACTTGTATTTATAGTGATGGATAGGTAGAATCCATGTTGAACTTGGACTGTAAAGAGATAAGATATAATCCTAGGAGGATTATATCTGTTGAGGATTCCTTATTTGACTTGAATTGATATAGGAAATAGTTACAATCCTGATTAGATTATAACTGCTTATTGTCCTTATTTGATTAGGACTGATAAACTGCTCTGTCGAAATGCCGAGATGAAGATATTTCTTTCCTCGTCATATGTTGGTATGCTGAGGTACATATATTTCTCTCCTCGTCATACATGGCCATATCGGTCCATGATGAGCCGGGGAAGGAATTAAGAGCTGAAGAGATTGGTAGGATAGCCGAGATGCAAATATTTCTCTCCTCGTCATGCATGGCCATCTTGGTCCCATGATGAGTCGGGGTAGGAATAGGAAATAAGTGGAGACCGTTGTGATGATCTCATAACCGAGGGAGGCACCTCGTCATTAAGGGAGGTATGATCTCAGCCTACGAGATAGATGAACGAGGAGGCCCATGTCTTACCTCGTAACTTGAGATTTGATGGATTATGTTTATAGCCCAATCCACTTAGGCTTTACCCGGACAAGCCCATGTCGTATCTCGGTTTATACCGTTCAGTGGCCCCCGACTTTCTAGCTCGGCTGTGCCGAGGAGAAAGTGATCTCGTCCTCGGCCCCCGAGAATACGAATAGGCGTCATGTGGTAATGTCACTTCAAATGTGTGTCGTTCCATTATCCGCCATTTAATAGTACAATGATGAGCACGTCCCACGATGTTCTGACACGTCTTGGAAATCGCCAAATATATTTAATGTTGGGGGCGCCATACCCGCTGACCCGTTTGTTTTCGGGTTTGACCCAGTTGATATGAGTTATAAAAATAAAGCTTCCCTTTCAATTTCAACTTTTACCAGCCTTGAGTTTTGAGAGCGAATACCAGGATTCAAACCGTTCGTGTTCTTGAAGTTTTGTGTTGCCCAGAATCTCCAGACACTTTCGATTTGCCGTTCAATTCCGTCAATCTTCAACAGAAACAGGCATACATTTTTTCCTTCTACTGATTTCTGTTTTTAACTTGCCATTTCTAGGGTTTTGGTAGGGTTTTGAATTTCAAGACCGCCATTGTTGAACCCTTGAAACTTTTTCTTTGAAATTTTGTTATTTGATTCTTGAACCTTCTTGCCCCTTCGTTCCCCCTTAGAAATGGCTCGTTCTTGGGACCATACCCCTCGATTCCGTTATGGGTACCACAAGGGCAACCTGAGGGTTTACCGGAGAGAGAGAGGACCATGGTTGCTGGTGAATTTGACGGAGATTGGGGCAATGTTGACGAAGTATGGATGTACGAGGATGTATATCCAATATCCAGATAAGACGAGGATAGATAGGGTTGATTCACAGTCCCTCAGTATAGTATTATTTGGAAGCCGAGCCGAGATGATTGAGCACATCAATTTGTTTTACCCGGCTTCGGATCATCTTGATCGTCTCGTCTAAGTGGTAAGGCTCCCTCCTCGGCCTTATTGTGAACGACGACGAGGGGCATTCCTCTTCCCCGTCTTGATATCAGCCTCAGACGATTTAACTGATTCTTATTCCTCGGCTTCTTGCAGATATGACGGGAAGAGGGAATTAGGCCTCCACGCCCACCAAGATTGTAGATGCCTTCGTTGAAGGCCGAGGTAGAGGAGGCCGAGGTAGAGCTACCCATCCCAGAGCTAAACCAGTTAAGGCCGAGGATCCCATGTTGGAGGTCCTATACTCGAAATACGTGGTGGATAGGAACGAGTATAGGTTAACTTACGTCGGTCGTCCCTCTTTGAGACCGAGATAGAGAAAAGCGCATTTTATTATAATGACAGTCATGTCCATTTCTACTTTAAGCAATTTCAGCAGGCCTTCGTCTCCCATTGGACCCTTTCATCAACGAGTTCCTAGGAGACTTGAGAGCCGTTCCGGCAATGCTGGGAGCCAACGGGACTAGGGTCCTCGTAAGCTTTATTGTTTTATGTCGTAGTTTAGGTTTTGAGCTTACCCAAGCTGCCTTCCACCACTTCTTCAACATCAGCTACATCAAAGAGACCAGGCTTATTGTAATAAGGATTGATTCCCAGAAATCGAAGATCATCCTCCCTACGTCCAGCAAGGTATTAGGCTGGGAGAACCATGCCATAAGGGTGGAGAGCCGACAAGGCTGGGAGTTCCCCTCTCCTGCTGATGTGCCTGCTGTCCCCAAGCAAGTGTTACGAGCTGAGTGGACCTCGGCCTTGATTAAGCGTCTTACTAAGTTTGCCGGGATAGGCTTGCTCGAATGGTCTGTTATATGTGTACGAATAAGAGAAAACAGACAGCCAAACATCAAGAATCTGTGAGAAGAAGATTATTTTGGGCGTGTTTGGCCCCTAATGTTTTGGTTTTGGGTTTTGAAATTTTCTTCTCCCCCCCCCTCTCTCTCTCTTATTACAAAAGAAACTCAAAAAAACTCTGCAGGAAAACTAACCGCAAAGCCAAGTCCGCACTTTGGGTCAAAATTACTTAAGGAAAAAATATCGTGCTTATTATATAGAATTTTGGCACAAAGGGAGTCAAAATGATATCGTAGTGCAAATTTTACCAAAAATAAAGAGGGGTCGAAATGGACGAAAGTAGCATTTTTAGTGTACATTTTAAGAATTTATAGGTACAAAAATGACATTTTCCAAAAATTAAGGGGTCACTTGGATAACTTCACCACTGACGGTTATCACTAAAAGTAGACATGCCCTTCCGGTTCAAACCGCCGGTTTTGGTTCCTAACCGGCGGTTCACGGTTCCATCCCCTATTGAACCGAAATCGGCCCGGTTAGTCACGGTTCCGATCCCGATTCCGAACCGGCCGTACGGTTCCGATCCCGATTTTAAACCGGCAAATTTCCAAAAAAAAATAAAATGAATAGGCTTGGGCGGTCGCCCAAGATGGGCCGAATGACTTGGGCGGTCGCCCAAGTGTCCAGTCTTTAAAAAAAATGAAAGGCTTGGGCGGCCGCCCAAGATGGGCCGAATGACTTGGGCGGTCGCCCAAGTGTCCAGTCCTTCAAAAAAAAAAACAGTTAAATTCTTAACAATTTCTGTTAAGTTTTATAAAAAAGTTAATTTTTTGCAAAAAAGTCATATAAAAACTTAATTTTTTTTAAAAAAATAAACGAAAGTATATAAAAGAAAAAGGGACGGTACCCTTAAATTTTATAAATTAAAATAAAATTACAAATGAGGGGGACAACCAACCTTACCCTTTTATAAATAAGGGGGGACATTTAGGAGCCTTTACCTCAACCTAACTATTACAATTAAATAAAAATAAACCTAATCTAAAATCTAATCTATAAAATTACAATTAACCTAATCTAAAGTCTAAAGAGCGGCGTAGTTCATTCGACTTCACTCTCCGATGTATCTTCATCAAAGACCTCCTCCTCCTCGGAACTACTTCTTTTATCTTGAAGTCGTAGTTCGTCTCTATGCCAATCGTCGAGCAACATTTGATATTCTAAATTATATGGAGACAACCTTGACCTTTGATCGGACAAGACATTTCCTCCTACCCTAAATACTTCTTCTACGGCGACGGTTGAGGCGGGAGCGGCTAGGATCTTCTTTGCTATCAATGATAGAATAGGATAGTTGTTTGCCCTTCGTGCCCACCACTTTGCAATATCAAATTCGTCTATAGGCTCAAACGAAGTGGTTAAATAATTTTCAAGTTCAATATAAGTGGAGCCACCTCGTTGACGTTTTTGAGTTCTAGAACTAATTAAATTATCTATAAAGTTAAAGGGATCGTTATCTTCGTGAGAACTACCACCTACATTTTCACTACTAGGATAAACAATATTACCAAAAAGATCATAATATTCTCTATAAAGTGTATATACAATATTTTTAGTCTCAGTTACAACGTCTTTTGCCTTTGGAATAGGTCTATCTAAAAACAAATCAAACCCGGTGGGAAATAGATTCTTATAATAATAATCAAGTATTTGTTCTAAACCATCTTCTCTTATTCTAGGATCTAATAGTTTAGCTACTAAAAACAATGGGGGAATGATAAAAAAATATTTAAGCCATTTGTTCTCATCTTGCTAATACATTCACCTAAAATTTGATCATCTTTAAAATGTATAAATATATAACTAATTTTAGCGGCGTGTTCTATAACTAACGGTGAAGTGGGATAGTAAGAACCGGATAATTGTACGGTAGCATCTTTAAAAACTTTCAAAATTTTCTTCAAATTATTACAAATATCCCATTGATGAGGCAATATTATAGTTGAATACTCTATTTGTTGAATAAACTGACACAATAGTTCACGAAAATCATAAGATTCGAATAACATTTTATAAGTGGAATTCCATCGGTTTGGAACATCTAGGGAAAATCTTTTAAGTGGGATATTATTTATTTTACAAAATCTAATCCACAATTTTGTTACACTATGATTTCTCATTATATAAGCAAGAACTTCCTTAATTGGGGCTACATGTTCCTTTAAAGTTGTTAAACCATCTTGCACACACAAATTTAAAATATGACATATGCACCTAACATGAAAAAATTTACCCCCAATGAATGGTTGACAAATATCAATGAGTGATGGTAGACTAGCAGTATTATTAGCAGCATTATCAAATCCAATTGAAAAAAAAATTGTGAACTAATCCATATTCTTGTAAAACATTAGCAATTTTGCTACAAATATTTTGAGCATTATGAACAGTATCAAAAGATTTATATGCAATTAATCGTTTTTGTAATTTTCAACTATTATCAACCCAATGACATGTAATTCCTATATAGCTATGAGTTTGCCAATGGTTACTCCATATATCGGCACATATTGACAATTTTTTTGGATAAATCTTTAAACGTATTAATTAAAGTTAATTTCCCTTGTAGATATTGGGCTTTAGTATCACAAGTACTTGTATTTTTATAAATTTCTTTAGCCGCGGGATTTAAACAAAGTTGTGCCATATGAGACCATAATCTATCATTAGTAAAATTAAAGGGTAATCCTTTAGCAGCAGTATATTTTGCCATTTCTCTTCTATAGGTTGAATTATCAAATTTAAATAATTGCGAAGACGTACCTTGTGATGATCCCGTAAATCCTTGTAGTTGTGTTTGATCTTGGGTATCTCCAACTTGGTATGGGTGCCTTGACGTCAAGTGTCTTTTAAATGTCCCATAACCACCTCCATGGGTAAAGGCAAATTTTTGCTTGCAATGGTTGCAAGAAACGGTGTATTGGTTGGTACCTTCAATTAGCACTTTTGAAAAGTGCACGGTCATGATGTCCGACCTTCCCGTGGTTCGACCTCCTCGACCTCGACCTCGGATTTGAGTTTGACCACCACCTCGCGCTTCACTTTGGGTTTGAGTGTTACTCCCTTCGGTATGACCATGATCACCCATTGGAAATGTTGCATCAACTTCATCATCGCTCAAATTAAGCGTTTCTTGTGGTAGAGGTTGAACATTAAGATTGCCCCAAATGGAATCATCGGGGGGGGGGGGGAATGGATACGAAGTTGATACATTCTTTCCCTATCGCCACGACCGCCACGAGATGAAGACATTTTTTTGGTGAAAAAAAATGAAATTATGGAGACTTTGAGTTTGCTTTGCAAGTTTGAGATAATAATAGAGAGTAATTGAGAGAGAGATTTGAGAGATTGAGATGAGAGAGATTTGAGAGATTGAGAGAAGGAGAGTAATTGAGAGAGAGTAGTGAAAAAAATGAAGGGAGGGGGAGGATATTTATAGGTTTGAGAGAAAAAGGAAAAAAAAAAACGTTTTCGGGACCAAAAAAAAAAAAAAACCGTTTTAGGGACCAAAACGGTTAAGAAAATAATTTTTTTTTACATTTTGATCACTAAATAGTCAAAATGACCGTTATTTAACGGTCATTAAATAGGGACCGTCGGATCAAGAAATGGACGCACCAGATCAACTAGCCGTTGGCGGTTCCGGTTTCGGTTCGTGAACCGGCGGTTCACCGGTTTTTGAAATATGGAACCTTAACCGGACCGGCAAACCGCCGTTTACCGGTTCACGGTTCTTCCGGTCCGGTTCCGATTTGGCCCGCCGGTTCGGACCGTTTAGGCATCTCTAACTAAAAGCAACTCTTACCGTAAAAATACATGCGTTACTTATGAGAGGCTCACATGCACAAGTACACTTCAAGATAGTGGACAGACTAATTAGATGGATAAGATGAATAGATATTAAAAAGAACATATTTGAACATTGGAATATTTTTAAATTCAAAAAGTTATTGCATCTGAGTTGTAAAAGGAATTATTTTAAAAACCAGAGTGTTAAAATTCTTTTTAACTAATTGCGGAAGTGACATGAAATAATAAAATCCCTACTCCATTAATATTCTCAAATCTTTTTCACTTCCATTTTTTTTCAAAATTTTGCTTCATTCTACCCCCCCCCCCCCCTCCAGACAATCAAGGCAACTTATAGAAACAAATGATAACCTGACGTCACTCGAACCAGATCACGACGCACTTTACAAATAGGAGCTGTTTTTAGCAGACCTCCATTTGAAGACATTGATGGGTGAAGCTTAACAGATCTTTTCACTAGGCGCCCAACCAATCTGGATACTTCACCAGTCCCATCCTTCTTTTAGTCCCTCTTACCATTGTCCAATCCCATAAATCTACTACTGGGAAAGAAAGGGACAACTCTTTATTAGGCTCGGTGACCTGGCCGTACTGAGATCGCCAGGCTTCTTCATCCTGATAGAAACCTACAAGGGAAAAGAAAGGGAACAATATTCAGAAGACGTTTGGGACATGATTAATATTTATGCCAATCTAAGCACATGAAAAAGTCATAAGATTAAGATGAACCTTCTTCTAAGGAACTTCCACTTGCACCAACAACATTACTGTCATCAGGAATCCATTCACCTTCTTCTTGTACAATAGTGCTATCATTCTTTGCACCTGGACAAAGCTAGACCAGTTTAGTCCAGCTTCTATCATAGCACTTCCTTTCCATAATGGAGCACAAATTATTGACAAACCATCAACAGAAAAATTTAAGTTATCTCCGCTATCCCTCTCCCCAAGCATCCTCTCATCAGAATCGGCATGCATTGCTGGGTTTGCGTAATTCGACAAATAAAGATCAATGAGAGTGTCTTCTAGCCTAAAGACAATAATTCACATTCATAGATCAAACTAGGTGACATGCGTATATCATATCGTAAATGACCAAATTATATAAAAGATACTCCGTACCATTCAGATGGAGGAGGAAGACTTTCAGGCAATTCAATATTTATGCATTCTGTATAATCTGCAAAAGAAAACAATAATATAAAGAATAACAAAAATAAATGAGAATGCTAGTGGTCCAAATTAAACTAATATGGTAAGCTCTGATGCTCTGACTCTTTGGTTTACCCAGCCGTACCCGTGTCGGACACTCCTATTTTAGTCTTGTTGAGAAAGGTCCGGCGAGGTAAACCAAATAGTCCGAGCATCATAGAGCACAAGTTTTTCCATCATTTCAGATGAAGCCAAAAAATGAGAATGCTAGTGGTCCAAATTAAACTAATATGGTGTAGCATAATTTTTTCCATCATTTTCAATGAAGCCAAAGACTCACTATTTTTTGGCTTGGGAATATGATGAAATAAAGCAAAATGGGTCACTAAACTTTCTGCCCTTCTTTGTTATGAAGCACCAGTCAATCCATGCAATTTGCGAAGCAATTTCAGAAGTGGGTCATCCGGAAACAACCTCTATGTGCTTTTATATAGGGGCAAGGTTGCGTACATCCGACCCCCCTTACCCCACCGTAGGTGGGAGCCTTTGCGGGACCGGTAATGTTGTTGTTATTATTGTAGCGTAAGTTATTATCTCTTAAGTGTTGCCATGGCATAATTCAAATGCAGTGAAATATCAAATATGATTTCAATAATTTGTAATTAAATCTTCCATATTGCAATACCAGGATGGTATATGAACAGTGACAACTATGAGAACTTGATCACCTGCACAAGGTTCATCACAACTGGTTTCCGCTTCATTGGCAACAGATTCACGTCCTTCAAGTGGAGTGCAATTGACCTCTTTATCACAAGGCTCACGTGCACATGAATCATCTTGAAAAGAGCTATTGACAACAATATTTCCACACTCATAAACTTCAGACAAACTCCCCTGAGATAATATAACAAGAGAATAAGAATAACTCCCCAGAAGAACAGAGTTAGATACAACAGCAAATGGAAAGAAAAAAAGAAGGGAAAAGGGAGGATCAAAGTTCAATACTACCTGGTCAGTTTCCAAGAGCACATAAGTCCCATTTTCAAATTTGTAGTAATGACCATCTCTGCTATTATAATACCATCCAGCATTAGGATCATGATAAAACCCACTACTGCAATATACGAAGACAAGCCAGGGTCAGAAAATTATAAATGGATTGCTAAGTGAAAAAATGCAATCAACAAGAGACAGCAATGCCGAGCTTATAAAGGTAATGTAAATTAATGTTGTTTCGGTCTTCCAAAATCAACAAAACTAGCTGGAGAGGCTATTGTAACAAAATAAATGTCACTTATTTCTGAAACAAAAAGAGGAAGCATTCTAAGATCACCCAACAGCCAATGGTATGTATCCTCCACTTGATAAACTAATGTTGGTGGCTTGGTGCAACAAAAGAGTAACACAACTTGTAACGACCCTAACCCTAGGCACCTATTTTAGCATCATATTAATTGCTTTTAATATTATTATTAATATTATGTGTTCATTTTATATATTTGATTTCTTATATTAGGATGAGATGATTGGGAAATTTAATAAAGCATCTTGGGAGAAGTATAATAATAGAAATGGACAAAATAAATAAAATGTGGGTAGTTAGATTTATTTTTGTGGAAAAGTGGAAAGCCTTTAATTTGACTTGGGGGGGCCAATTTTCTCATTCATCCTACCTCCTCCAAGTGTCAACTTCCCTCACCCCTCCTTCCTCCTAGTCAAAACCTCCCTCACTTTCCCCATCCTTCTCATTCATCTTCTCCACCAAAATATCCATGGAAGCTTTTCCATGGAAGCTTTCCTTTCCAAGCTCCTAGGGCATTCATTTCTTCTCCATTTGGCAATCCGATCATACTTTTGTGATCAGGGCATCTAGGGGAGTTTATCAAGCTCAAGAAATCCTTAATCAATCTCCTATTCCAAGGTGAGTTGTTATGACCTCCCTTCATGTAATTGCTCATGAACTATTTAATGTTGTTCTTAGTATGGTAATTGTTGTTTAAGGTTTTGGAAGTCTTCTTGAAGTTGAGAAATGGGTTAATGACTTAAAATGTTGTTATGGTTTATGGAAGTTGGTTTAGATTGAAAGGAATGGGTGGAGTTAGATTTAGAAGGTTAGAATTTAATTATAGTAGTGAAATGGGTGGAAAATCAAATAGTAAATGATCTAGGTTTAGGTTAGGTTATATTGGGTTGAAATGATTTAGAGTGAGGTGATAAATAATTGGGATTTTTCTTCATAAATACCTAAGATGGGAAAGATTGATTAAGGAAGAAGAACATAGAATCAAAGGGATTAAAAATCTGATCCTTTGCTGAATCGCCTCTTGGGCGGTCGCCCATGGGGGCTTGGGCGGCCGCCCATGTAGACAGAACTTGGGAACCCCTTACAACCTTTCTTGGGCGGTCGCCCAAGTCTTCTTGAGCGGTCGCCCAACTCTCCAGCAAAGCCTTACCCTTTTGAATCTCGCTTGGGCGGTCGCCCAAGTGGCCATGGGCGGTCGCCCAGCGGCACCGTAACCTTCCCAGTTTCCATTCTTGCTGATTTTTACCAACAACCCCGTGGTATGATTCCCAACCACTATAAATTAGTTGAACCTAATCCAAACCGGATAGGAATTAATCCCTTTTAACTTAGCTTAAAGTAGTTCAACTTGGGAAATAGATCGTGAACCTTTATTACGTTTATTTGAGGTTGTATAATGACTATGTAAGAATGGTTTGTAATACATAGTGGCCTTACTTACCCTATCCTTGGTGATTAGTTAGAAATAGAGTAGAAACCATAGGTTTCACTATTTCGTTAATGAAAGATGAGCACGTATCGCCTTGTGGCATTATTTTCCCAATTTGTTGAATTATTGAGTTTGGTGGATACCTTCATATCCTAAGTATGGATTATTTGGCAAGTTGTTATATTGCATTCCGGTGTGGATTATTTGGTATATGATTATATTTCATCCCGGTGTGGATCATTTGGTATATGATTATATTGTATCCCGGTGTGGATTATGTGGTTATATGGATACCTTACTTGGGTTTATATTCGTTAATGGTATTATGCATAGTGTATTACATGAACTGTTGCACTATAGTATGGATGTAACATGAGTATATTTTACCATGTTGTTATATGATTATCCCCTTTATGGATTTATTTCAAGTATCTATTATGTGCTTGAACGTGTTGATATTCGGGGGTATAATGGAATTCAATCAATTACTGATTTGTTCTATAAGTGATTGAAGGTTCATTATACCTGGGACCGTCCCTCTCTGTGGCCACAGAGTGGGGCATGCAAGCTGCTTGTATTGAGCAATAAGGAGCCTTTACATACTGCTGCGATTTGGTGTACCGGTGGAATGCTCTGTATGAAGCCAACGGCTTTACAGTAGCGATGATATTATATGATACTCTGAATAAGGGTCATATAAGTATCCTATTTTCTTATATGGATCTCTGGGGTATGAGACCTATAAGCGGTGAATGTGCGTAGGGCAATTCACCAAAGAGTGGAGTTTTACTCCCACGTTGTACGACTTATTGTTCAGACGGAAAAAGGTAAAATGAGGTAACGTAAGGTGTTTACCGCTTTCATAATGTGTTATGTGCTACCATGCTATGTGTTGCATCTTACTTGGCATATTGCTGCATTCATAATAGCTTGCTGAGATTTATTCTCACCCCTCTCCCTTTAATGTTTTAGATTCCGAGACAGGTGACCCGAACCAGTGAGGCCGGGGATATCATTGTGGACTTTTGCTTTTGGGGCTTGTCAGGTTAATTATAGGAGTTGGTTATTAGGAGTAATTTTTAAGTATTCCACTTTTATAATATGTATGGAAAACACTTTTGTTAAACAATGTTAATCAGGGTTTTGTGTAATTGATCAGATTTCGTTTTATTAAAGTTGTGGTTGGATTTCCTCTAAGTAGAGATATTATCAATTGATTTTAAATTGGAAGTTTGAAAAGTAGTTTTCTTTTAAAGGCAAATAAAAGTTTTAAAAATCTAAGATGGGTTTTCTTAGTTTGAGCTTCTCAAGCTCGGGACACGTGTTAGGTCCCGGGTTGGGGTGCTCACAGTTGGTATCAGAGCTTAGTTTAGAGGTCAAGGGTAGATGTCTAAACTAAGGGGGAATGTGTGGAAATTGACGCCGAGTGTTTAATGCAGGAGTTCGTTCTAATGGCCGGAAGCGAGGATGATCAGCGAAAGGTTCTAGAAAATGAAGGAGATATGGGTATAGGTGGAATTCAGAATGAAGAGATGATGAAATTATTCAGGATGTTTGTACAAGATATGAAGACTAGAGGATCAGTTTCGAATCAACCTGAGGGATGTCAAAGTGATGGATTGGAAAAATTTGTGAAGATGAACCCACCGAGCTATAATGGAGATCCGGATCCGTTAAAGGCAGAAAAATGGTTAGCAGAAATAAATAGGATTTTTGAGGTTATAGAAAGTCCCAACGAAGAGAAAGTTAGGTATGTCGTGTTCAAACTTGAAGGTTTAGCTGATCAGTGGTGGCAGATATTGAAGGGAAGTTGGGAGCGGGATCATACGCCCCAGACTTGGGATAATTTCACTCAACAGTTCGAGGATTATTTCATTTCAATGGTTACAAGGGACAAGAAGGAGATTGAATTTTTAGGACTAAAACAAGGGAACATGACGGTGAATCAATATTCAGTCCGGTTTGAGAAATTAGCTAGGTGTTGCCCTCATTTAGTATCGCATGAGGCGAGAAGGGTTCAGAGGTTTGTAACAGGTTTGAGGAGTGAGTTTAAGAAGAAATTAGTAATTGATGGCTTCACCAATTGTCGAACAGTCATAGAGAGAGCATATAAGATCGAGAATAGCATTGAGGGAAATAATAGAAAATCGAAAGGTGGGATTGGAGATGAGCCAAAGTATCTAGGACAAGGATCCAAAATCATTAGAGATCAGCCAAGGGCTTTAACTTCAGGAAGTGTGAGAGAGGAACTAGTGGTAGCTTCTTCGTCTAGGCCAATACCCAAACAGTATGGGATGAATTGTAAATATTGCAAGAAGATGGGTCACTCTGAAGACAGGTGTTGGAGTAAGCAAGGGAAATGCTTGAATTGTGGAGAAATGGGGCACTACAGGAAAAATTGTCCTGTATTTCGTCAGAGGTTTGCTTCGGGTGCCGGTCAAAGGGGTCAAAGAGGTGGTATCAAAAGAGATAAGGAAGGGAAACCAAAAGAGAAGCTCCAAGGTCAAGTATGTGTTTTGGGTCCAAGAGAGAGGGATTTCCCAGAGGTCACTAGAGGTATATTCCCTGTCTCAGAAGTTAGGGATCATATTTTATAGATCCTGTTTCATATCATTATGTGTATCATAGCGTTTTGCTTTTATGTGGCATACATTGTTTGAAATTTTGTTTTATTGTTAGAGGATTCTGCTCTTATGAGAGAATACCTCGAACCTTCTTTGGTTTACCACGATGGTGATGTGGTTATGGCTGAGCATGTATTGCCAGTTGAATTGGTATAATTATTAATTTATGATTTTGAGATATACTTGACCGGGAGGGTTAAGTAGTTGTGGTATAATGGTAGACTATCATAATAAGTGAGTCTCCTTTTTTCCATGCCTAAATTGCTTATATTGGTATTTGATATAGGTAAACCTTAATGTGAAATTCTTGTTATATATGGGTATTTAAGGTGAAAATTTTGCATTAAGATGTGAAGAGTAATTGGTATATGTTAGACTTGCATAAGAAGTCCTTTCAAAATTTTTATGTGCTAGTCGTGAGTAAATGATAAATGTGCTCCCGTCGGTATATTTCATGTGTTGGTTCTGAGTATGATAAGCAAAATTTTAAACCCTTATTTTGATGACTTTAGGGTAATTAGAATTGAGGATCTCTTTGTTAAATAAAGTTCTGGAAAAATCATTTGAGAATTGGGTTAATGATTCCTTGGGAGGAGTCCCTGCATGCAAGTTTGACTAGTTTGAGTTGGCTCGAGAGGATTTCAAATTTTGGGTTCTATAGTCTTAAACGCGGATGTTACCATGGATCTTGTGAGGATTGAGTCTGTGATCTTTGAGTTGGCAAGTGCTACCGAAGAAATTTAAGGAATTCTTAAGAATTGTAAAGTCGTTGCTTTAGTTGACTCTAAAGGACGTATAAATGGTGTAGGATGTAATGAGGATGAATCTTATTGTTAGTGATGGAGAATAGGTTGGCTTTGGACCCAATCCTTACCTTACCTAGTGGATGTGAGAATCTTGTGAAATTTTAAGTGTACATTAAAGGAAGATCAGGGTGTAGTGTTATGCAAAATGGGAAAGTGATAGCGTATGTTTCGAAGAAGTTAACTTAGATAGAGCGGAATTTTCCTATCCTTTATCGGGAGTGGTTACAATTGTTGGTGTGATTTAAGTGAAATCTTATCTTTTGAAGCTCCCTTTTTGGGTTAGTTACCGATCCTAAGAGTTGAAGGATTTAGTTAGTCGAAGGGAAGAGATTTGAAGACTATCCAAATTCTGGAAGAATAGGTTGTGTTTGTGTGACGGATTTCCCTTCAACTTGAGAAGTTTAATTTACCTTAGCGAGTTTGCGTATAATAGCAGTTATCATTCTAGCATTGAGATAAAACCGTATGAGGCGTGGTTCAGGAAGAGAATATCGATCTCCAATTTGTTGGGGTGAGGTTGGTGAAGCAAGACCTAAGGTGATTTAGCGCCAAAGTTTGTTAATCCGTTTGAAGTTTTTAGAAAAGGTAGGTGAATTGACTTATAGACCGACTTGGAGCAGCTTATAGAGTAATTGAAGTTTAAATGTAATATCGTAATGTATTTGGTGACATAAGCTATAATACTTTTTATTTAATTATACTTTCTTTGAGGTCGTGAAAATTCGAGTTGGTGATAATTGTATGGTACTCTTGGAATATTAAGTTGTAATATCGTGTTATTAATGGAGTTAGAAATCTTGGAAAAAAATCATAACATTGAAGAGACTAATTGGGAAGTGAAGTCCTAGAGTATTCGGGTTTATGAAAATGTGTAGCAGAATCATGCCATTGAGAAATCTAATTGAAAATATTAAGTTAGAATGTGTGAAAGGTAACCTTTGCTATTTGAACCTTAGGGTAAGTGACAATCAAATTCGGAACGAATTTTCTTTAAGGGGGAGTGAGTGTAACGACCCTAACCCTAGGCACCTATTTTAGCATCATATTAATTGCTTTTAATATTATTATTAATATTATGTGTTCATTTTATATATTTGATTTCTTATATTAGGATGAGATGATTGGGAAATTTAATAAAGCATCTTGGGAGAAGTATAATAATAGAAATGGACAAAATAAATAAAATGTGGGTAGTTAGATTTATTTTTGTGGAAAAGTGGAAAGCCTTTAATTTGACTTGGGGGGGCCAATTTTCTCATTCATCCTACCTCCTCCAAGTGTCAACTTCCCTCACCCCTCCTTCCTCCTAGTCAAAACCTCCCTCACTTTCCCCATCCTTCTCATTCATCTTCTCCACCAAAATATCCATGGAAGCTTTTCCATGGAAGCTTTCCTTTCCAAGCTCCTAGGGCATTCATTTCTTCTCCATTTGGCAATCCGATCGTACTTTTGTGATCAGGGCATCTAGGGGAGTTTATCAAGCTCAAGAAATCCTTAATCAATCTCCTATTCCAAGGTGAGTTGTTATGACCTCCCTTCATGTAATTGCTCATGAACTATTTAATGTTGTTCTTAGTATGGTAATTGTTGTTTAAGGTTTTGGAAGTCTTCTTGAAGTTGAGAAATGGGTTAATGACTTAAAATGTTGTTATGGTTTATGGAAGTTGGTTTAGATTGAAAGGAATGGGTGGAGTTAGATTTAGAAGGTTAGAATTTAATTATAGTAGTGAAATGGGTGGAAAATCAAATAGTAAATGATCTAGGTTTAGGTTAGGTTATATTGGGTTGAAATGATTTAGAGTGAGGTGATAAATAATTGGGATTTTTCTTCATAAATACCTAAGATGGGAAAGATTGATTAAGGAAGAAGAACATAGAATCAAAGGGATTAAAAATCTGATCTTTTGCTGAATCGCCTCTTGGGCGGTCGCCCATGGGGGCTTGGGCGGCCGCCCATAGACGAACTTGGGAACCCCTTACAACCTTTCTTGGGTGGTCGCCCAAGTCTTCTTGAGCGGTCGCCCAACTCTCCAGCAAAGCCTTACCCTTTTTAATCTCGCTTGGGCGGTCGCCCAAGTGGCCATAGGCGGTCGCCCATGGCACCAGAACCTTCCCAGTTTCCATTCTTGCTGATTTTTACCAACAACCCCGTGGTATGATTCCCAACCACTATAAATTAGTTGAACCTAATCCAAACCGGATAGGAATTAATCCCTTTTAACTTAGCTTAAAGTAGTTCAACTTGGGAAATAGATCGTGAACCTTTATTAAGTTTATTCGAGGTTGTATAATGACTATGTAAGAATGGTTTGTAATACATAGTGGCCTTACTTACCCTATCCTTGGTGATTAGTTAGAAATAGAGTAGAAACCATAGGTTTCACTATTTCGTTAATGGAAGATGAGCACGTATCGCCTTGTGGCATTATTTTCCCAATTTGTTGAATTATTGAGTTTGGTGGATACCTTCATATCCTAAGTATGGATTATTTGGCAAGTTGTTATATTGCATCCCGGTGTGGATTATTTGGTATATGATTATATTTCATCCCGGTGTGGATCATTTGGTATATGATTATATTGTATCCGGTGTGGATTATGTGGTTATATGGATACCTTACTTGGATTTATATTCGTTAATGGTATTATGCATAGTGTATTACATGAACTGTTGCACTATAGTATGGATGTAACATGAGTATATTTTACCATGTTGTTATATGATTATCCCCTTTGTGGATTTATTTCAAGTATCTATTATGTGCTTGAACGTGTTGATATTCGGGGGTATAATGGAATTCAATCAATTACTGATTTGTTCTATAAGTGATTGAAGGTTCATTATACAGGACCGTCCTCTCATGGCGCGAGTGGGGCTGTGCAAGCTACGTATTGAGCAATAAGGAGCCTTTACATACTGCTGCGATTTGGTGTACGGTGGAATGCTCTGTATGAAGCCAACGGCTTTACGATAGCGATGATATTATATGATACTCGAATAAGGGTCATATAAGTATCCTATTTTCTTATATGGATCTCCAGGGTATGAGACCTATAAGCGGTGAATGTGCGTATGGGGGCAATTCACCAAAGAGTGGAGTTTTACTCCCACGTTGTACGACTTATTGTTCAGACGGGAAAAGGTAAAATGAGGTAACGTAAGGTGTTTACCGCTTTCATAATGTGTTATGTGCTACCATGCTATGTGTTGCATCTTACTTGGCATATTGCTGCATTCATAATAGCTTGCTGAGATTTATTCTCACCCCTCTCCCTTTAATGTTTTAGATTCCGAGACAGGTGACCCGAACCAGTGAGGCCGGGGATATCATTGTGGACTTTTGCTTTTGGGGCTTGTCAGGTTAATTATAGGAGTTGATTATTAGGAGTAATTTTTAAGTATTCCACTTTTATAATATGTATGGAAAACACTTTTGTTAAACAATGTTAATCAGGGTTTTGTGTAATTGATCAGATTTCGTTTTATTAAAGTTGTGGTTGGATTTCCTCTAAGTAAAGATATTATCAATTGATTTTAAATTGGAAGTTTGAAAAGTAGTTTTCTTTTAAAGGCAAATAAAAGTTTTAAAAATCTAAGATGGGTTTTCTTAGTTTGAGCTTCTCAAGCTCGGGACACGTGTCAGGTCCGGGTTGGGGTGCTCACAGTTAGTATCGAGCTTAGTTTAGAGGTCGGGTAGATGTCTAAACTAAGGGGAATGTGTGGAAATCGACGCCGAGTGTTTAATGCAGAGTTCGTTCTAATGGCCGGAAGCGAGGATGATCAGCGAAAGGTTCTAGAAAATGAAGGAGATATGGGTATAGGTGGAATTCAGAATGAAGAGATGATGAAATTATTCAGGATGCTTGTACAAGATATGAAGGCTAGAGGATCAGTTCCGAATCAACCTGTGGGATGTCAAAGTGATGGATTGGAAAAATTTGTGAAGATGAACCCACCGAGCTATAATGGAGACCCGGATCCGTTAAAGGCAGAAAAATGGTTAGCAGAAATAAAGAGGATTTGCGAGGTTATAGAAAGTCCCAACGAAGAGAAAGTTAGGTATGCCGTGTTCAAACTTGAAGGTTTAGGCGATCAGTGGTGGCAGATATTGAAGGGAAGTTGGGAGCGGGATCATACGCCCCATACTTAGGATAATTTCACCCAGCAGTTCGAGGATTATTTCATTTCAATGGTTACAAGGGACAAGAAGGAGATTGAATTTTTAGGACTAGAACAAGGGAGCATGACAGTGAATCACTATTCAGTCAGGTTTGAGGAATTAGCTCGGTGTTGCCCTCATTTGGTATCGCATGAAGCGAGAAGGGTTCGAGAGGTTTGTAACAGGTTTGAGGAGTGAGTTTAAGAAGAAATTAGTAATTGATGGCTTCACCAATTGTCGAACAGTCATAGAGAGAGCATATAAGATCGAGAATAGCATTGAGGGAAATAATAGAAAATCGGAAGGTGGGATTGGAGATGAGCCAAAGTATCTAGGACAAGGATCCAAAATCATTAGAGATCAGCCAAGGGCTTTAACTTCAGGAAGTGTGAGAGAGGAACTAGTGGTAGCTTCTTCGTCTAGGCCAATACCCAAATAGTATGGGATTGAATTGTAAATATTGCAAGAAGATGGGTCACTCAAGACAGTGTTGGAGTAAGCAAGGGAAATGCTTGAATTGTGGAGAAATGGGGCACTACAGGAAAAATTGTCCTGTATTTCGTCAGAGGTTTGCTTCGGGTGCCGGTCAAAGGGGTCAAAGAGGTGGTATCAAAAGAGATAAGGAAGGGAAACCAAAAGAGAAGCTCCAAGGTCAAGTATGTGTTTTGGGTCCAAGAGAGAGGATTCCCAGAGGTCACTAGAGGTAAATTCCCTGTCTCAGAAGTTAGGGATCATATTTTATAGATCCTGTTTCATATCATTATGTGTATCATAGCGTTTTGCTTTTATGTGGCATACATTGTTTGAAATTTTGTTTTATTGTTAGAGGATTCTGCTCTTATGAGAGAATACCTCGAACCTTCTTTGGTTTACCACGATGGTGATGTGGTTATGGCTGAGCATGTATTGCCAGTTGAATTGGTATAATTATTAATTTATGATTTTGAGATATACTTGACCGGGAGGGTTAAGTAGTTGTTGTATAATGGTAGACTATCATAATAAGTGAGTCTCCTTTTTTTTTTTCCATGCCTAAATTGCTTATATTGGTATTTGATATAGGTAAACCTTAATGTGAAATTCTTGTTATATATGGGTATTTAAGGTGGAAATTTTGCATTAAGATGTGAAGAGTAATTGGTATATGTTAGACTTGCATAAGAAGTCCTTTCAAAATTTTTATGTGCTAGTCGTGAGTAAATGATAAATGTGCTCCCGTCGGTATATTTCATGTGTTGGTTCTGAGTATGATAAGCAAAATTTTAAACCCTTATTTTGATGACTTTAGGGTAATTAGAATTGAGGATCTCTTTGTTAAATAAAGTTCTGGAAAAATCATTTGAGAATTGGGTTAATGATTCCTTGAGAGGAGTCCCTGCATGCAAGTTTGACTAATATGAGTTGGCTCGAGAGGATTTCAAATTTTGGGTTCTATAGTCTTAAACGCGGATGTTACCATGGATCTTGTGAGGATTGAGTCTGTGATCTTTGAGTTGGCAAGTGCTACCGAAGAAATTTAAGGAATTCTTAAGAATTGTAAAGTCGTTGCTTTAGTTGACTCTAAAGGACGTATAAATGGTGTAGGATGTAATGAGGATGAATCTTATTGTTAGTGATGGAGAATAGGTTGGCTTTGGACCCAATCCTTACCTTACCTAGTGGATGTGAGAATCTTGTGAAATTTTAAGTGTACATTAAAGGAAGATCAGGGTGTAGTGTTATGCAAAATGGGAAAGTGATAGCGTATGTTTTGAAGAAGTTAACTTAGATAGAGCGGAATTTTCCTATCCTTTATCGGGACTGGTTACAATTGTTGGTGTGATTTAAGTGAAATCTTATCTTTTGAAGCTCCCTTTTTGGGGTTAGTTACCGATCCTAAGAGTTGAAGGATTTAGTTAGTCGAAGGGAAGAGATTTGAAGACTATCCAAATTCTGGAAGAATAGGTTGTGTTTGTGTGACGGATTTCCCTTCAACTTGAGAAGTTTAATTTACCTTAGCGAGTTTGCGTATAATAGCAGTTATCATTCTAGCATTGAGATAAAACCGTATGAGGCGTGGTTCAGGAAGAGAATATCGATCTCCAATTTGTTGGGGTGAGGTTGGTGAAGCAAGACCTAAGGTGATTTAGCGCCAAAGTTTGTTAATCCGTTTGAAGTTTTTAGAAAAGGTAGGTGAATTGACTTATAGACTGACTTGGAGCAGCTTATAGAGTAATTGAAGTTTAAATGTAATATCGTAATGTATTTGGTGACATAAGCTATAATACTTTTTATTTAATTATACTTTCTTTGAGGTCGTGAAAATTCGAGTTGGTGATAATTGTATGGTACTCTTGGAATATTAAGTTGTAATATCGTGTTATTAATGGAGTTAGAAATTTTGGAAAAGAATCATAACATTGAAGAGACTAATTGGGAAGTGAAGTCCTAGAGTATTCGGGTTTATGAAAATGTGTAGCAAAATCATGCCATTGAGAAATCTAATTGAAAATATTAAGTTAGAATGTGTGAAAGGTAACCTTTGCTATTTGAACCTTAGGGTAAGTGACAATCAAATTCGAACGAATTTTCTTTAAGGGGAGCGAGTGTAACGACCCTAACCCTAGGCACCTATTTTAGCATCATATTAATTGCTTTTAATATTATTATTAATATTATGTGTTCATTTTATATATTTGATTTCTTATATTAGGATGAGATGATTGGGAAATTTAATAAAGCATCTTGGGAGAAGTATAATAATAGAAATGGACAAAATAAATAAAATGTGGGTAGTTAGATTTATTTTTGTGGAAAAGTGGAAAGCCTTTAATTTGACTTGGGGGGGCCAATTTTCTCATTCATCCTACCTCCTCCAAGTGTCAACTTCCCTCACCCCTCCTTCCTCCTAGTCAAAACCTCCCTCACTTTCCCCATCCTTCTCATTCATCTTCTCCACCAAAATATCCATGGAAGCTTTTCCATGGAAGCTTTCCTTTCCAAGCTCCTAGGGCATTCATTTCTTCTCCATTTGGCAATCCGATCGTACTTTTGTGATCAGGGCATCTAGGGGAGTTTATCAAGCTCAAGAAATCCTTAATCAATCTCCTATTCCAAGGTGAGTTGTTATGACCTCCCTTCATGTAATTGCTCATGAACTATTTAATGTTGTTCTTAGTATGGTAATTGTTGTTTAAGGTTTTGGAAGTCTTCTTGAAGTTGAGAAATGGGTTAATGACTTAAAATGTTGTTATGGTTTATGGAAGTTGGTTTAGATTGAAAGGAATGGGTGGAGTTAGATTTAGAAGGTTAGAATTTAATTATAGTAGTGAAATGGGTGGAAAATCAAATAGTAAATGATCTAGGTTTAGGTTAGGTTATATTGGGTTGAAATGATTTAGAGTGAGGTGATAAATAATTGGGATTTTTCTTCATAAATACCTAAGATGGGAAAGATTGATTAAGGAAGAAGAACATAGAATCAAAGGGATTAAAAATCTGATCCTTTGCTGAATCGCCTCTTGGGCGGTCGCCCATGGGGGCTTGGGCGGCCGCCCGGTAGACGTAACTTGGGAACCCCTTACAACCTTTCTTGGGCGGTCGCCCAAGTCTTCTTGAGCGGTCGCCCAACTCTCCAGCAAAGCCTTACCCTTTTGAATCTCGCTTGGGCGGTCGCCCAAGTGGCCATGGGCGGTCGCCCGTGGCACCAGAACCTTCCCAGTTTCCATTCTTGCTGATTTTTACCAACAACCCCGTGGTATGATTCCCAACCACTATAAATTAGTTGAACCTAATCCAAACCGGATAGGAATTAATCCCTTTTAACTTAGCTTAAAGTAGTTCAACTTGGGAAATAGATCGTGAACCTTTATTACGTTTATTTGAGGTTGTATAATGACTATGTAAGAATGGTTTGTAATACATAGTGGCCTTACTTACCCTATCCTTGGTGATTAGTTAGAAATAGAGTAGAAACCATAGGTTTCACTATTTCGTTAATGAAAGATGAGCACGTATCGCCTTGTGGCATTATTTTCCCAATTTGTTGAATTATTGAGTTTGGTGGATACCTTCATATCCTAAGTATGGATTATTTGGCAAGTTGTTATATTGCATCCCGGTGTGGATTATTTGGTATATGATTATATTTCATCCCGGTGTGGATCATTTGGTATATGATTATATTGTATCCCGGTGTGGATTATGTGGTTATATGGATACCTTACTTGGGTTTATATTCGTTAATGGTATTATGCATAGTGTATTACATGAACTGTTGCACTATAGTATGGATGTAACATGAGTATATTTTACCATGTTGTTATATGATTATCCCCTTTGTGGATTTATTTCAAGTATCTATTATGTGCTTGAACGTGTTGATATTCGGGGGTATAATGGAATTCAATCAATTACTGATTTGTTCTATAAGTGATTGAAGGTTCATTATACCAGGATCGTCCTCTCGTGGCCACAGAGTGGGGCATGCAAGCTCTTGTATTGAGCAATAAGGAGCCTTTACATACCGCTGCGATTTGGTGTACCGTGGAATGCTCTGTATGAAGCCAACGGCTTTACAGTAGCGATGATATTATATGATACTCGAATAAGGGTCATATAAGTATCCTATTTTCTTATATGGATCTCTGGGTATGAGACCTATAAGCGGTGAATGTGCATGGGGGCAATTCACCAAAGAGTGGAGTTTTACTCCCACGTTGTACGACTTATTGTTCGCACGGGAAAAGGTAAAATGAGGTAACGTAAGGTGTTTACCGCTTTCATAATGTGTTATGTGCTACCATGCTATGTGTTGCATCTTACTTGGCATATTGCTGCATTCATAATAGCTTGCTGAGATTTATTCTCACCCCTCTCCCTTTAATGTTTTAGATTCCGAGACAGGTGACCCGAACCAGTGAGGCCGGGGATATCATTGTGGACTTTTGCTTTTGGGGCTTGTCAGGTTAATTATAGGAGTTGGTTATTAGGAGTAATTTTTAAGTATTCCACTTTTATAATATGTATGGAAAACACTTTTGTTAAACAATGTTAATCAGGGTTTTGTGTAATTGATCAGATTTCGTTTTATTAAAGTTGTGGTTGGATTTCCTCTAAGTAGAGATATTATCAATTGATTTTAAATTGGAAGTTTGAAAAGTAGTTTTCTTTTAAAGGCAAATAAAAGTTTTAAAAATCTAAGATGGATTTTCTTAGTTTGAGCTTCTCAAGCTCGGGACACGTGTTAGGTCCCGGATTGGGGTGCTCACACAACTGCCATAAAGGAATATGCTTCAGAAAGGAGGCTTACAGGCAGGCCAGAAACAAATGTCAATAATCATTGATAGCCAACTCACATGTAAAATCTATGGGCACGATTCAGGTAATTACGGCTTAGTAATTAACAAAAAGGGGATATCAGTTCTTATGACGGACAAATATTTAAAGTCACTCAAACTAGTTACTACCTCTGTCCCAAAATGAATGACCATTTTTGTCCCTAAATGAATGACCTTTTGAAACTTTTCCATCAAAAAACTTTGTCCCTAATCGATTTTTTTTTTCAATTTTTTTTCCATAGTTAATTATATTGTTGCAAAACTAAAAGGTTGAAAGTGAATAACAATAATATTTATGATTTTTTCAATTAAAAATCAACCTTTTCAAAATAACCCTTAAATTCAAAATGGTCATTCATTTTGGGACGGAGGGAGTAGTTTGTTCAATAATCCAAGAGGAAAATTTATACCAATTCGATCCAGAGTTTCAGTTTCCAGGCCATTGAGTGGCTCTCATGATTTCTATGCAATACCAATGTGATGCTCAACTAGGGTTCTTGAACAATGATAAGCATCGACTTCTCAATATCCAAGCAAAATTATCACTACCATGCAATGGCGAAGCCACATGCAACTCAAGGTGGTCAATCAAACCCCTTGATTTTGGAACTATGTCATTTTTACCACTGTTAAGGTTAATATTATAACATTTACGGGGATGATAATTTTATATTTACGACCCCTTTGGTTTAGAAAAAAAAAAAACCACTATATCCGTTGACACCAATATGAATGATCAAACCCTAGAAAAGAGTATAAATTAACATAAAACTCAATTTCATAGCATGCCCTATGAAATAAGAATTCAATATAAGAAAATTCAAAGGTAAAGCAAGATAATTGTTTACATTTGCTGGAACTGTTGAACCCTAATTGAAATAACAACAAAATTAAGAAAATTCGGAAACTCGCCAATCGATTAAGAATTAATAACCTGGCATGGAAGTAAAGCTGCGAATATTCATCCCACTGGAAGCCGCAATCACTCTGCTCCCCTTCTTGTTGTTGATCTGGCTCGTGGGCTCCCGCCATTTTAGCAGTTCCCTTTCTGCTCAACCCGACATTCGCATTTACGCCATAAAGGTCGGATAGTTTCCGGGTTCACGGTAGCTATCCATACCCGAATCGATATATTTTCTAAAGATTTTCTTAGGTCAAATTAGGGGTGTGCTCGGTCCGGTTTGGTTCGGTTTTAGGCTAAAATTGAAATCGAATCGAAAGATATCGGTTTTTGTATTTTAAAACCATTAAGCTTCGGTTTTATTCGGTTTCAGTTTTATTCGGTTTCGGTTTGGTTCGGTGTCATTCGGTTTCAACAAGATGAGAAGAACATGCATATATTGATGGTTGGATTATGATAGTTACATTAAGCAAGATGAAATTTATTAATCCCTCATTAATAAAACAAGATGAGAAGATGCAATACTAAAGTATTTAAGATTTTCATGACAAATTTAAGTGTTTCACCTGCCACTACAAATAACAGTTAAACCATCGTAAGCATAATTTTAACTCCAAAGCAAGATGAGAAGATGAAATTTATATATATATTAAAATGACACGTCGTTTTAATAATATCGGTTCGGTTCGGTTTTATCGGCTCGATTTTTCATTTGAAACCAAAACCGAAATCGAAAGTTTCGATTTTTAAATGGTTAAAACCATTAACATTTCGGTTTTGTCGGTTTCGATTTTTTCGGTCCGATTTTCTCGGTTTCGGTCCGGTTTTTTCGGTTTTTCGGTTTTGTTGCACACCCCTAGGTCAAATGTTTATGGCCGTGACTTTGATTAACGCTCCCGTTTGTTTTAGTTTGTTTTACGGAAAATAATCTCCGAAAAATAATTTTTTTAGAAAATATATTTCAAAAAATAAAAATGCTTTTCGAAAACATTTTTCGATGTTCGGTGAATTTTAAAAAAATATTTTTTGAAAAATATTTTCCGATATTTGATAGTTTCATTAAATTAACTTTTTTAAAGGTAAAATCAATACAAACAAAGGAAAATGAGGAAAATGTTTTTCGAAAAACAACTTTTTAGGTAGAGGTAAGGAAGTCATTTTCCTTAGAAATCAAGCTCATTTTTTATTGACCCGAAAAATATTTTTCGTTGACTTCATTTTTCTGTGTTTATCAAACACCGAAAAATAGGGAAAACATTTTCAGAAACGGAGCCTAAATGTGAAACCGGGGAAAACTCAGGTCAGACGTGGTGTGGTGAAAACCCTACTCTGTTCTCATTTTAAATATTAAACTAATTTAATTCCTTAAAAAAACTAATTTCTTCAACAATAAAAATAAACAATTTAATTTAAAAAGTATTAATTTTTTTTTTTTAAGAAAAATATTCTTTGATCTCATAACAAGAAATTGTAGCAGTTGTTTTTTTATAAAATGTGTTTTATTTATTTATATACTTTTTTTTTTTTTACAAAATTTAGATATCGTTTATTCTATGATAAAATTATATTAATATTTGTAATAAATAATTATACTAATATTACTTTCTTATTTATTTAGAAAACTAAACGTACATGCTAAAACCAATACATATAAACCCGTAGCCGCTGTCTGTATGTCTTAACATCACTGCAAACAGTCGTCGGCGACAAGCAAAGGTACGTAACCTATCTCGTGCACCCAACCTGTTTGATAAAAATCCTCTAAGAAATTGAATCAAAGCATGTCCGCATTGGAACGATTTATTATTGCTTGTATATAAGTTAATCATTGATTATTGCTTAATTTGTTTTTTTTTCTTTTCGATTTGAATATCATGATTGTTAGGTTTCTGTTTTGGTTATCATATGAGAGTATTTATGTCTTTATTGTTGTCAGGCACTTATTTTGCTGAATTGTGTTCTTTAATTTAGCATGGAGGAACTTGGATTTTGCCAACTATAATTGACCCTAAATTTATATTTATGATAATGGAGTATAAATAGGCTTCATTGATTGTCTTGCCATTTTTTCTAGACCCTTTTCCTCATCAACACTCTGCAATAATGTAATAGCTGGTGATCGGTTACCGAGTATTTTAGTTAGAAAATGATGATGGATCAGAACCGTCGGGTAATGTTTTGAAATTTTTGGGGATACCCTTTAATTTTCTCTTTGGATACGAAGGATTGATTGATATTTAGGAATGATATAGGAACTAAGATCTCTATCATATTAGTCTTCATTATGTACATATATATTCCCTCCGTCCTAGAATTAATGTCACGCATGGTCAAGTAAGTTGAACTATATCAACATTAAACGCTAAATTATTTATCTTCATGGAAGTTTAAAAATAGTTATGAATAGTGTTTCTATTGATGTAACGTTAACCATTTTCAGAATTGTATAAGATAATCAAATTTTCATAACTTTTTTGTCAAAGTTCAACTTAGTTGACCATATGCGACATTTATTTTGGGACATAGGGAGTAGTATTTTTCATATTTATGATGTTGTCCAGTTCCTAGTTTCTGTTTGTTTGCGCTTTATGTTTACTTGTCAACCTGCTTAGTGATTTCATCTTTTATGAATTCTTTTGATTTAGAAGCCACAACGTTGATTGGGTTGTATAGCTGGTATTGTCTGGGGCCTCTAGAGTATGCGGCTTAAAGCTACAGATCATAAGTATAGACATTGGGATTTTTATGTTTCAGATTACAATAGGAATTTTTTAGTTGTGAAAGATCATGAAGCTAGTTGGAGTATATCAGGATATGAAGTTGAGGTACAATTATGATAGCTGAGTCTTCATTATGATATCACAAATTAAATTACCTATTCTGTTTTAGCAGCCTATAATGGTGGAGTTACTGATTTACGTAGGCTAAGGGCGTAAAGGCGCAAGTGAGAAAGCGAATTAGAGTCTCAACTGACTTGAGATACATGGTATTTAATGAGCAGTTACCCTTACAATTTGACTAGAGTTTCAATCCACTTAAACTTAATACTGTGTATAAGAAACTGGCAACGATGTTTTTTTTTTTTTTTGGAAAATAATGAGTTGATCACTTGATCTTGATAAACCTGCAGATGGGCCGAGCTAAGATACGAATGGAACTAATAAAGAGTGAAAAAGCTCGTCAGGCAACACTCAAGGCAAGAAAAAGCGGCTTGAAGAAGAAAATTCAGGAATTAAAAACTCTCTGCGACGTTAAAGTAGGCATGATCATGTACGAGCCAAGGAAAGATGGAAAGCCAGTGGAGCCAGAGATCTGGCCCACAGATCCTAACGAGATTCAAGAACTGTTCAACAGTTACATTGCTCAACCCGATGATGATCGTACAAAAAGGACTACTGACCTAATGAGCTTCTTCAAGGACAGGAACGAAAAGTTAGAAACAAATCTCATGAAACAGCGCAAGAAAAACACAGAGGCAAAGTACCCAACATGGGATGAAAGGTATGATGATTTACCAGAAGAACAATTGAGGGAGTTTGCGCGTATTTTGGATACCAAGATTGAAGCTGCAAAACCTAGGCTCGGATTATTCAAGAATTATCAAATAATGGAATCTTCATCAGGCGCTAAGGTTTATTCAAACTGTTATGCAAGTGAATTCTTGTTAAGTAATGAATTTGACAAGAATTTTAGCCCACAAGTACAGCTACCGTTTTCTGAAGTGAAACTCCTAGACATGAATTATCAGACTGGAGAAGAGGGAGCTCTGAATGCTAATTATTCAATGACAGAGTTGATGAACAATGAGCATTACGGTCAACTTGATGAGTTGCATGGCAATAATTTTACGTATATGCCAATGCAATTGAACGGACCCGTATATTCTGATCATAACATGCCAGGTCTTTTGGATTATATGATGGGGAACGATTCTAGTGCTGCGGGCCCAGAGTGTGATTACGGTCTGACTATGCAGCAGCCGCCATTGTTGCAATATGACCAGTGTCCGAAGATTGAAGGAGATGGTTACTATGATGGAATATTCAGATCATGAAGAAACATTACTAACTTATTAATGTAATTGCAGATTAGGTGCAGTTTTCTTCTTTATTGTCAGTTGTCAGTAAGCTGTTACTTCGAATTCTGAGGTTATGTTTGATTTTAGATGTTTTTTGGATATGGTTACTAGCGTAATGTTTTTTTTTTTTTTTTTTTTTTGGCTATGGTACTAGCGTGATATCTTTTTTTTTTTTTTTTTTTTTTTTTTTATCATAAGTGGGATTCTGTATAGAAAAATATACAACGTTATAAATGGTCTTATTTGTTTCCTATGTCCAAAAAATAAATGATTAAATATATTTTAAACTGGTATTCTCTAACCCGTGCCACTGGCACAGTGACAGTAAACAAATTAAAAAAAAATGATAAAATCGCCTTCCTCCCAACCAAATAAAAAATTAAAAAAATATACCCAATATTCTGATGATTACTTTGTTCCATAATCAACATTTGATGGAGGGTGGTTTGTTTGTGTAACTGTCGTAGAGAATATAAGAAAGTCGATTATCCTGACCGTTATCCATTGAGGGTTAGTAAAAAACATTTTCTTAATCCCCATTTTAAGTAATCATGACGAATGATTTAAGTAATCATGACGACGACGAATGATTTTTTAATTGATTTAGGTATAAACATTTTTTCCAATGTTCTAAAAAGCGCTAGGCGGAGCCGAGAAATTAGACAAATTTTAAATATATTTCATAAATGTATATATATATATTCAAAAAATAGTGTCGCTCATTTTTATTATTTTTCAAAAATAAATAATATTTTTTATACAAAATAAAAATCTAATCAAATTTTGCAATCCTAAAATTTAAATTTGTACAAAGTTTGGAATAAGTTAGTCTAAATGATACACATTTGAAATTTATCAATAACATATTAATATTAAGATAATTATTTTAATTAAAAGAAAATCTAATCCAAACCCAAAGCCCACCCAGCCCACCCTCAAAAAAGCCCATTCCGCAAACGGTCCAAACCCTAATCATTCTCTCTTCCTTTATCTCCTTCTTCCTTCTTCCTTCAAGCTGCCGCCCTTTCCTCTCCGCCTTCTCCGCCACTGATAACCCTTCAAACCTCTCACTCTCTCTCTCCGCATCAATTTCCCCTTCGCCCCTTCCCTCAAACTCTCCTACAACCCCACCACTACCAACCACCACCGCCACTGGAGCATCCACGGCGGCGCCTCTTACTCTCACTCTCAAGTCTCGCGTCAATCTCTATGGTCCAACACTCCGACAATTTTAACCCACCACCTCCGGCAATTTCAGGTCAGTCTTCTGCTCTTCTTACTCCCCGACCACCGTCGCCGCCCTCTGAATCGTCTCCACTTCCTCCTTCTCCTTTGGCCGCCTAATCTCCGCCTAATCCCCGCCTAGGCCGCCTAATCCTCGCCTAGGCCATCTAATCCCCGCCTAGGCCATCGAGCGCCTAATTTGGCCGACTTGAAGAAAATTGCGGCGGGAGGGTGCCGTCTAACGCCTAGACGTCGCCTAGGCCGCGTTTTAGAACACTGATTTTTTCTAAAATCTTTTTTTTTTTTTTTGAAAGATTCTAAAATCGTTAAAAAACTTAATTATATATATACAAAAATAATTTTAATAAAATAAAAGAGAAAAATAAATAAATCAAATTGGAATGCACATAAATAAATAAAAAAATGACGAATCTCACGTTATATCACAGAAAAATCGATTATAAATAAATGATCATTTTTTTATTTTTTTTAATTATTTAGTATACTCCTTAAAAAAAGGTTAAGGATTTATATATACTCGATTATCCGGACCGTTATCCATTGAGAGTTAGTAAAAAATATTTTCTTAATCCTCATTTTATCATTTTTTTTTTTCGTAACCCCAACCCAACCCATTAATCATATAAATAAATAATAATCGGTTTTTCTGTTTTAAAAAAAAAAATCTTACCAAATCTTAGTGATTCGTTCAAAAACAACTCAAGTAATCATGAGGAATGATTTTTTAATTGATTTAGGTACAAAAAATTTTTATAACTTTTTTTTTGAAAGATTCTAAAATCGTTCAAAAACTTAATTATATATATAAAAAAAATGATCCTAATAAAATAAAAGAGAAAAATAAATAAATCAAACTGGAATGAACATATATAAATAAAAAAATGACGAAGCTCACGTTATCTCACCAAAAAACCGATTATAAATAAATGATCATTTTTTTTTAATTATTTAGTATACTTCTTAAAAAAAGATTTAGGGTTTATATATACTCTATTATCCGGACCGTTATCTATTGAGGGTTAGTAAAAAATATTTTCTTAATTCCCATTTTGCCATTATTCTTTTTTCGTCACCCCAATCTAACCCATTAATCATATAAATAATTAATAATCGGTTTTTTTGTTTTAAAAAAAGGAATATTACCAAATCTTAGAGAATTCGTTAAAAAAAACTTAAGTATTCATGACGAATGAATTTTTAATTGATTTAGGTACAAACGTTTTTTCTAAAATCATTTTTTTGAAAGATTCTAAATTTGTTCAAAAAATTAATTATATATAAAAAATGATCCTAATAAAAAAAAAGAATCTTACAAAATCTTAGTGAATTCGTTAAAAAAAAAATAACTTAAGTCATCTGCAAAAAGAAATAACAGTTAAGAAGGAAAATAGGAAAAATAGGAAGGAGAAAATGGAAAAGGAAGGTTAAAAAAGAAAATAGGACAGTTATGAAAAGTTACGGACGGTTGAAGGAGGGATGGAGAATTTGGCCCGTCAGATTACTTTTCTAATACTTCAAAAATAATTACTATCACTATCACCAGCCTAAAATGGTACTTTTCAAGAACTTACTTCAAATATGAAAACCAACCACAAGTCAAAATCTAGTATCTGGTTCACTATTTTTACCAAATCCAACAATATAGCGAACCAACATTAACTATTATATTCTGGATTATTATATATACAAATAGTTTATTTTAAATTTGTTGGTCAAAATTATTAATACTTTATGTATCTCATCACAGTAATATGTAAAATAGAATTGAGATAATATTTAAGCAGAGTATAGTGAAAAAAAAAGGACGGGAAGAAGAGAAGATAAAATAAACCGTTTTCAGAAATCGTCGAATAATGAGCGTTGGATAAGTTCGTAACAATCAATCTCAGCATCAAATAAAATTAATCTAATTTAAATATAATTTTAGATTGTTTCTGACCTTTGGATTGAATTAATCCTAGCCGCTCTTTATCCCTAGATAAGAGGCGATTAAATTTCCCTTGTATTGTATTATAGATTTATTCATAATATTTTTTTTAATTGGATCGGAGAGAGTAAATGTTTTTCAAAATTAATAATGAAGATATATTTAAAAACAGAGAACACACTATCCCATCGATGACAAGATTCAAGATTTTTTTTTGTCTTATCTCGTACATTATACTCCCTCCGTTTCATTGATAGCTTCACTTCTTGTCAAAACAGGTGTCCCGTTAAAAGCTTCACCTTTCTTAAAATGGCAAATAATCTTTACTATTTCACCCACTCATTCTCTCTCCTATTTTACTTTTATACTCACAACAATTTTCAAATTTACTATTCTCTTCACTCATTCTCTCTCCTATTTTACTTTTGACAAAAATTTATGTGAGAACACTATGACCCGTCTCATGGATGAGACGGGTCATTTTTGACCCATGACCCAGCCCATTGAACCAGCTCCAATCACGTTTTCCGTTTTTTGTTTCAAATTTTAGTCCTATTTACAGGGTTAGTTTAGTAAAAGCAATTTTGTTTATCTATCTTCTGCAGACTTGGTCCAGAGCTGGGATTTGAGGATCCAAATCTAACGTCATTGGTTTCCAAAAACCTGGAGAAGACGACGAAGCAGCAAAGACAGATTATTCTTAATTTTCTTTGACAAAGCAGCCTCTCATAGGCCAAAAAAAAAATTAAATTTTTATATTTTGTTTTTTTTTATTTGTGAAAAGTAATAGTTACTATAACATAATGTAATAATTGTATGCATATAAAGTAATAGTTTGTATACATTAAAGTAATACATATATACAGAAAAGTAATAGTGTTTTTCCCTATGTTTTCTTCGTTTGGCAAAAGTAATACTTATAACTAAAATCTAACAAACGTGTTATTTATATGTAATAGTATTTTACATAATTGTAACACATATGTATAGATATCTATATGTTTTCAAACAATAAGTTACAATGAGTTCAAATTTATCATGATACATGTAAAAGTATTACATTATTTATAGAAATATGTTACAATTTCATCTATCAAAATGTTACATTTACTTGTGTAAACTATTACATTCATATACATAAGTTATTACATTTCAAATGTAATACATATAGTTTGTATTACATTTGAAAAAATGGGTAAAAACGAGCTTTTGTTTTTTTAAAACAGGTATTACGTTTACTTATGAACAATGTTACTTTATATGTATACAGTCATTACATTAAGAGATGGTAACTATTACTTTTTCTAAACCACTGAAAAGCCGAAAAAATAATATAAAAACTAAAAAAAAAAAGCAAAAAAAAAAAATCAATTGAATTTGATGCAGAGATTCCTGGGTTAGAAACCCCACAAGACGTTTACGAAATGGGCGGAACAGTACGGGCCTATATACTCCATTAGGACCGGCTTTGGCTCCATGGTTTGGTTGTTCTCAACTCCAACGATCTTGTCCCATGGGTCATGGGTCGACCCGTCTCATGCATGAGACGGATCCCCTTATTCTCATGGGAGACCACCTCTTTACTTTTACACTCACAACACTTTCTCCACTTACCTTTTTTCTTAATTTGCGTGTCATGCTCAAAATGGTGAACCTATAAACGGGACGGAGGGAGTATTATATATTCTTCTTCGCTTGATATTAAATTTTTAGAAAAAATAAATAAGAAAAAGTAAGAAAAAGAAATATTGTGAATAAAAAAGGTAAAGTAGAAAAGATAACGAGCAAAAAATAATAATTTAATTAATGTCTTTTTTTCTTTCCATTCTTTACCCGAGGAGGGTAGTTGACGTTTCAAGAACTGTCTTTTGAAAAAAAAAATATATCAAAATTTATTATTTTTTGTACACATGTCACCCTTTTATTGGGTGGCATGTGTTTATATAAATACTATATTTTTAAAATTAATATATTTTATATAAAATAAAAAATATATCAAAATTTATAATTTTTTTAAATTTTAAATAGAGACTAATATTGATACATTTTAAAAAAATAAAATAATAAGTATTTTAGATAAATTGGAGTAAAGAGAAATAAATACTTTATTAAAAGGTTGAGTTGGATTGGATTGGGTTAGGTTACTGATGAGAGTATAAATTATACTTCACTCCGTCCCGTCCGAAAGGGCATTTTTGTATCCTTGCACGAAAATTAAGAAAAGTGATGTAGGAAAGAGAAAAAATGTATAGTAGAATAAATGTTGTGAGTGAAAGGTGATGTAGGAAAGAGAAAGTGGGGTAGGAAATAGTTAGTGGATATTTATTGTGAGAGTATGACAAATGGGTCCCACAAATAAAGAAGTAATAAAATTTTTTCTATTTTTAGGTTGTGCCCTTTCATATAGGATGTTCAAAAAGGAAATTTGTGCCATTTCGAATGAAATCGAAATGGAGGGAGTATAATCCGTTTGTTTCGACGTAAAATGTTTTCCGGAAAACGTTTTCTGGAAAATGTTTTCCTGTAAAATGTTTTCCTGTAAAATGTTTTACGGAGGTAGAGCGTAAAATATTTTACGGAGGAAAATATTTTACGGAGGAAGGGTGTAAAATGTTTTCGGGTGTTTGGTAAAACGACTCATATTTCACAAGGTGACCTACCCCCCCCCAAATTTTTTTTTTTTTTTTTTTTGTAATCGCCCCCTACCTGCCTACCCCCCCAAATTTTTTTTTTTTTTTTTTTTTGTAATCGCCCTGCTACCCACCTGCCCCCCCAAAAAAATTTTTTTTTTTTTTTTTATGTCGCCCCCACCTGCCTACCCCCGCCCCCAAATTTTTTTTTTTTTTGTAATCGCCCCTTACTGCCCAAAAAAATTTTTTTGGGGGGTGGGTGGGGTGGGGTGGGAGTAAGCGAGGGGTAGGAGCGATTACAAAAAAAAAAAAAAAAAAAATTTTTGGGAGGTGGGGGGTGGGAAGGGGGTGAGGGGGTGGGGGTGAGGGGTAGGCGGGAGGGGGGCGATTAAAAAAAAAAAAAAAAATTTTTTTTGGGGTGGGTGGGGGGTAGAGCGAGGGGTAGGGGGCGATTAAAAAAAAAAAAAAAAAAAATTTTTGGGGGGGGGGTAGGGGCGATTACAAAAAAAAAAAAAAAATTTTTTTGGGGGGGGTGGGGGGTAGGCGGGGGTAGGGCGATTACAAAAAAAAAAAAAAAAAAATTTTTTGGGGGGTGTGTGGGGGGTGGGGGGTAGGCGGGGGTAGGGGGCGATTACAAAAAAAAAAAAAAAAAAATTTTTTTGGGGGGTGGGTGGGGGGTGGGGTAGGCGGGGGTGGGGGCGATTACAAAAAAAAAAAAAAAAAATTTTTGGGGGGGGGGGGGGTGGGATAGGCGGTGGGGTGGTTGTACCGAGCGTAATATGAGTTGTACATTAAGGCCTCCATTTTCGGGAAAATGTTTTACTTAGGACAAGGTCAGTAGGTCGTTTTACTTAGGAAGGGCGTAAAATGTTTTCCGGAAAACGTTTTACTTAGGCAACCAAACAGCGGAAAACGAGTTATTTTCCGGAAAACATTTTCCGGGGGCTAACCAAACACCGTAAAACAGGTTATTTTCCGGAAAACATTTTCCGAAAAATGTTTTACGGTGAAACAAACGGAGCCTAAGCGAAAGAAATTAATAATTTATTTGAGGTTGAATTCGGGTTGGGGGAGTTTTTATAGACAAACCACTGCCTTTCTCATTATTCATCCCTCCCATCTCCGATCAAATCGCACCAATTTCCTTGGATTCCCCTCCGGCGCCCTCCCTTGACAAAAATGGCTCCCAGCTTGATCAAAGATAGCCCAGATCTCATCGGCTCACCCCTAACTGACAATATTCCACTCTCAATCACACTTCAAGGTTCCGATTTCTTAGCTAACGGCCATCCTTTTCTCACCCACGTCCCTCCCAACATAATATCCTCCTCAACCCTCTCCGGTAAAGATTTCAACGCCGGCTGCTTCCTCGGATTTGAAGCCGACGAGCCCTCCGACCGCCACGTGACATACATCGGGAAGCTCAGGGACGTAACGTTCATGAGCCTTTTCAGGTTCAAAGTCTGGTGGACCACCCAATGGACTGGCAATAATGGAAAAGACGCGGAACACGAAACGCAGATGCTCCTCCTTGACAAATCCGACATCGGAGGCCTCCTTTGGTAGCCAGGATGACCTGACGACGTGTGACGTCATCTTTCCTCTGGTCGATGGCCGAGCTCTTGGCTGCCTGTCTCTTGGCCCTTGCCAACACAAGGGGATCAGCATTTTTAGAGGCATCTCAGCTTCCTGCTCTCGGCTGTCAGATCTGTATATATGAGGAGGAAACAGTTAGATTACGACATGGATAAATAACAAGAATTATCACAAGTATGAATTATGAGGAAAGATAAAAATTACAGCCTACGACATCCTCTTCTCTCGGACATTGATCCTTGGGATCAAGCTTGCAGCGGTCACAGTCAGAATGGAAGACCATGCCGGAATGAATCCTCCAATTATTAATTCTCCTTCCCCTTAGTGACGGGGACGAGGGGCTCCGGACCGTCCTAGGTCCTGGCATGATCCCGACCTGGATGTAATATCGGTCATCCGTCTCCAACGCCGACCAAGGAGGCCTACCTCGGCAAACTCTGTTAGCCTGAGCTATCAACGCCTCGGCCCATTCAGCCCTCAGTACCTCCTTGGGCGCCGCGCGCAGCAGGTAGATGCGAGGGAGCAGCAAACTCCCAGCCTTGTCGGCTTTCCACTCTTACAACGTGATTGTCCTAGCCAGACACCTTGGTTGCATGGGAAGGATGATTTTTGGCTTCTTGGAGTCGCTTCTTATCACTATGAGCTTGGAGTCCTTGATATACCCTACCGAGAAGAAGTGGTGGAAGGTTGACTGTGTAGGCTCAAACCCCAAACTACGACACAAGATAATGAAACCTACGAGGAACCTAACAGCGTTGGCTCCTAGCATGGCCAGGACGGCCTGCATGTCTCCTAAGAATTCTTTTTTATGAAGGGGTTTAAGGGAAGTCGAAGTCCTTGCTGGAACTGTTTGAAGTCAAAACGGACGTGGTTAAGGCTATAGTAGAATTGGTGCTTCTCTTTCTCAGTTTCAAAGGTAGGATGAGGGAGATAACTTAGTTTGTACTCTTCCCTAGGCACTCCATACTTGGAGTACAACTCCTCCAACATCGGCTCACCGACCTTAACTGTTCTGGGCCTAGGAGTGTAAGCCCTACCTCGGCCCTTTGCTTGTTCTCCCTCAACAAAGGCGTCTACAATGTTGGCGGATGTCGAGGCTTCACTCCCTCTTTCCGTCGTATCTGCATAAAACCAAGGAGAATAAGTCAGCAAAATCTTCCAAGGCATTGGAGAGACGGGGAAGAGGAAGATTACCCCTCCTCGTCATTCATAATAAGGCCGAGGAGGGAGCCTTACCCAAGAAGGGACGATCTAGATGGTCCGACGTCAGATAAAAGAGAATGATGTTGTCCATCATCTCGGCCCTTCCGTGGAACACTACGACATTTTGGGACCCTGCATGGCTGCATCAATTCGATCAATCCTAAACTTGCTCGGATAACGGAGATCTTCACTCGGACATCCGTACCTCGTCATCATCTCCCCAATTTCTAACAGAGGCACTAACAACCATGGCCCTCTGTCCCTTCGGTAAACCCTAAGATTGCCCTTGTGGTAGCCATGGATAACACGGGGGTTATGTTCCCAAGAACGGGCCAAAAGGGGATGAAGGGGCAAGGAGGTTCAAGAACAGAAACTCAGAAAAGCTTCAAGCTTCATCAATGGCGGTTTCAAAGAAATAATTCAAAAAACCCAGAAAGTTACAAATTATAGGCAGAAATAGAAAAGGGAGAAGAAATTATACTCCCTCCGTCCCAGACCAAGGGTTCATCTTTCCCTTTTGGGACGTCCCAGACCAAGAGTTCATTTCCAAAAAAGGCAAGTTTTTGAATATATTAATACCCTTATCATCTTCATATATTTACAAAAAAACCATTCATTATATCCTTATACATTCTCTCTCTTATTTCCTACCACACATTTAACTACTATTCCTCTCACTCATTCTCTCTCCTATTAAATATTTTTAACTTTTATATTCTCTCTCCTATTCCCTACCACACATTTAACTTTTACATTATCTCTCATATTTCCTACCACACATTTAATTACTATTCCCTATCTCACATTTAACTTTTATTCATTTTTTAAAAAATTTCTTAAGAAGCGTGAAATCCCCCCCATATACCCTTGGTCTGGGACGGAGGGAGTACCTTTTTTTTGTTGAAGATTGATAAAAACGAACGGGCAAATCAAACGCTTGTGAGAATCTGGGCACTCGAAATTCAAGAACACGAAGAACAATTTAAACCTTGCTATTTCGCTCTCAAATGCCAAGGGTGATAAAAGAATGAAATCTAACAAGGGTTTTGCTTTTATACCCTTATAAATGGGTCAGATCCAAGTTGAAACGGGTCACAACGGTCCAACGCCGTCCTTGCCCCAAGCATTAAATGACGTTGTGGGTTTCCAAGACGTGTGTCCGACATTGTGGACCACGCTCCGTCTTTGCACTATTTAATCGGCGGATAATGAAACGAGACACGGATATTGAAGCGACACCTGCCACGTGACGCCTGTGCGTATTCTCGTAAGCCGAGGTAGAGCACACTTCCTCCTCGGCATAGCCGAGCTAGAAAGTCGGGGCCACTGAACAGTATAAATCGAGATACGAATTTGGGCTAGTCCGGGCAAGACCCATGTGGATTGGGCCCTAAACATAATCCATCAAGTGTCATATATACGAGGAAGGAAATGGGCTTTCTCGTACCAAGCCACCTTATCATTTTCCTAGGTCGACATAGACCCAGCATGCGAAATGACTAAGGCCTAACGCAAGACCGAGGGAGACCTCCCTCCAAGGCCGAGCTGGAGCTCCCTTGACATCAAGGAGGCTTCCTCGGCTATCAAACCATGACGGGTTTCTTCATTTGTCTCTTACCTCCTCCCTGTCTCATCGTAGGCCGACCTTGCCACGTATGACGAGAAGAGGCCATCTCGGCTTTCGTGCAGAGTTGCAGATTATATCAATCCTATTCAACTAAGGATATTGAGCAGTTATAATCCTTTAAGGATTGTAACCACCTCACATACCAAATTCAGGTCCAACAAGGACTCCTCAATTATAATCCTCTTGGAATTAATATCTTATCTCTTAGCAATCCAATTCAACATGAATTCTACATTGCTATACCTATAAATACAAGCCATAATTCATATATTTTTGTACGTTATCTTTTGACCCTAAACTCTGTCAAATTGATTTCTCTCTCTCATAAAGCAAATACTTACTCTCACGCCGGAGGGCCTTCACCGGAGAAGCCCCGACTTAGTTTACGTGTTTGTTTCTCTGTTTCAGGCTGATCAATCGCTGGGATATAACCTACCGCCGGATTTGGACTGATCCGATCGTTTCTGGCAGCATTAGTTTGGTTTCATTGCCGGAAAACGATTCGAAATACCCGTTGAAAAGATTTAAAGCCGCTATTGATGAAGCTTGAAGCTTTTCTGAGTTTCTGTACTTGAACCTTCTTGCCCCTTCATCCCCCTTTTAGAAATGACCCGTTATTGGGAATATACCCCCGGTGTTATCCATGGCTACCACAAGGGCAATCTTAGGGTTTACCGAAGGGACAGAGGGCCATGGTTGTTGGTGCTTCTATTAGAAATTGGGAAGATGTTGACGAGGTACGGATGTCCGAGGGAAGATCTCCGTTATCCGAGCATGTTTAGGATTGATCGAATTGATGCAGGGTCCCAAAACGTCGTAGTGTTCCACGGATGGGCCGAGATGATGGACCACATCATTCTCTTTTATCTGATGTCGGACTATCTAGATCGTTCATTCTTGGGTAAGGCTCCCTTCTCGGCCTTTTTATGAATGACGAGGAGGGGTAATCTTCTTCTCTCCCGTCTCTCCAATGCCTTGGAAGATTTTGCTGACTTGTTTTCCTTGGTTTTATGCAGATATGACGAGAAGAGGAAGTGAAGCCTCGACGTCGGCCAACATTGTAGACGCCTTTGTTGAGGGAGAACAAGCAGAGGGCCGAGGTAGATCTGGCCGAGGAGCCGGCCGAGGTAGATCTGGCCGAGGTAGGGCTTACACTCCTAGGCCCAGAACAGTTAAGGCCGGTGAACCGATGTTGGAGGAGTTGTACTCCAAGTATAGAGTGCCTAGGGAAGAGTACAAACTAAGTTATCTCCCTCATCCTACCTTTGAAACCGAGGAAAAGAAGCACCAATTCAGCCTTCCACCACTTCTTCTCAGAAGGCTATATCAAGGACTCCAAGCTCATAGTGATAAGGTGACTCCAAGAAGCCAAAAATCATCATTCCCATGCCAAGCAAGGTGTATGGCTGATACAATCACGTTATAAGAGTGGAGAGCCGATAAGGCAGGGAGTTTGCTGCTCCCTCACATCTTCCTACGGCGCTCAAGGAGGTACTGAGGGCTGAATTGACCGAGGCGTTGATAGCTCGGCTAATAGAGTTTGCCGAGGTAGGCCTCCTTGACTGGTCGGTGTTGGAGACGGATGACCGATATTACATCCGGGCCGGGATCATGCCAGGACCTAGGGACGGTCTGGAGCCCCTCGTCCCTACTACTTATTAGGAATATAATATTATAATATTATATTCAAGTATATATTATTATATATAGATTAGAAAACTTAATCTTTGTATTAGATTAGGAAAGATTGTATAGATCTAGAATCCTCCTAGGAGATTACCTCCTCATTGTAACCCTATAAATATGTACCTCTAACATTATAATCAATTGAGTCTTTCATACCAATTCTTTTCTTTCATGTATGAATTGACTTCGTCTATCATCCTTAATTCTAATATGGTATCGGAGCATTAAGATCCATAGAAGGACTTCTCCGTCAAAGCCCAAGTGGCAAAATCCTAAGCCGCCCCACCCCCTCACCACCATTACTTCCGCCACGTTAAGTGACCAATGCATCTAAAAGCTTCAAAAGCTAGAGAAGATTCAACTATTGCTTGTACATTATTATCTCACAATAAAACAATTAATTAAATGAACCAAGTTCCAATGCAAGGGTAAAAATGACATTCAAATAATTTTAAATTAAAAGTGACAATTATTTTGGACCAAAATTTTGGTCCAAAAGTGAGTTATTTTAGATCGGAGGGAGTATAATTTTTTAATAGGGTATGATTGGAATGTAAGTGGGTGTAATTACAAATATAAGCATACTATTTTCTTTATTAGTGGTGAACTCACTAAAGTGGGTGTTGTTATCAATTTGGTGTGTGCCTATGTCCGTTCTTTTAAGGGTTTTATGAAGATAGGAATTTTTTAATTCAATATTGTGGAAGAACTAATTGACCGTTTGAATTCAATTTTCTCTTCTACCGAATTGAGGCGCGAGCACGAGCACGAGAACGTCCCACCACTACTACAACGCATCATCGCAACCGCCGAACGTCATCGGGTATCCTTTCTTCTCTCCCACACTCGAACCTCGCCTGCTCTCCTTCTCCTCCTTTCAAATTCCTGAAATTCTAAATTAGGGCTTTGTATTATGTTGATTTCAACAAATAGCTCTTTGTATAAATGATTTTTATGCTTAAAGTTTTATTCTTACAAGTCGTTTTGTTCAAATCTAAGATTTGGTCTGAACTCTGCTCAAACCTGTTGCTTAAATTTCTAAATTAGGGCTTAGTTTTACTAGCATGAAATGCCATGTAGTGTTTTACCTCGGTTGGAATTGTTGTGAACCTTTTGTGTTGTGTGGGCAATTTCACGAGTCTCCGTTTCAATTTGTTTTTGGATTTCCTAAATTAAATTTTAATCATTGATAATTAATGATTAAAATTAATCATTGATAATTAATGATTAAAATTTAATGTAGGAATGGTTTATTGCCTTTCAATTATAAAGATGTATTTTTCTTAATTTTGAATTTGATTTCCATTCCTTATGTGTGAGCCTTTGTTTCCCTCCATTGTTGAAGGCCTTTGATTTCCCTCCTTTTATTGAGGGCGTTGTGTAATTTGTGTTTTTTCGTTGTTGTTCCTATGGAATTTCGCTTTGCGAATCTCAATCAAATACTCGCTGTGGATTTATGCTTATGTATCTCTAACGGTGGACTATGGTTTAAAGCTCTCTATCGCAGCTGTTTTTTGTTGGATGTCGTTAGACTAGCACTAACAATGAACGACATTATTAGGATGGCAGAGGGCGCCCTTGGTTTGTACCATGCAGTCTGGAATTTTGATTTGGGGTACACAGATTAAATTTGAGGTGGATTCTAAGGTTGTTTTTAATGGAGTGCTCTTATATTCACATGATTTTTCCGAGTTGGACAACCTTTTTAGTGCATGTAGGGATATGCTTAATGTAAAATTTTTTTTTCTATGCTTTTAGTTCTTCTAACGGCAAATGTTATGACCGATGTTGTTTATAGGGCTTCCTTTGTTAACGAAAGTCCCACCACTTGTGGATTGCCAACTCCAAACTTTATGTATTTGTTAATAAAATTTTGCTGTTTACTTCAAAAAAAAAAACCTGAGTAGAGATAGGAGAGCTGTTGTTCAGTAGATTGGTTAAAGTAGTGTTTTGTTTGCTTTGTAATTTTTTTTTTCTATTTTTTTCTTTTGTTGTTCTGAGTTCATCTTCTCCTCCTCTACTTGCACTTCTTCCTTTTGATAAATTTTCTTCTTATATGGCGATGGTGAAAAAGAAATGAAACTGCTAACTTTCCTAAAACAGAAGTGAGTTAAAGCTTATAAGTGCAAACAAACAATTATGATTAACAAAAAGCACTTACCTGGAGAACAGGCTCCAAAAGACCATGAAGCTCTTCAAAAGTAATTTTGAAGACTATATGAGTTTATATAATCTTTGATTGTATTGTCCTATTTCATCCACATTGTTGTCGGTTCTCATTTTGCATAGGTGTATATCATGGGTACTTTGCAGGCCTGCTCTTTTAGCCTTGGTGATGGATGGTTTATTGACATATTGTGGTGTGCACTGACAGGTCACAGAATGGGAAACATGAAGATTGACAAATCCCAGAATGGCCAAAAAGGAAAGGAAAAAAGGCCAAATCTTCTTATGAAAGCAGGTTTAATTTGGATGTACTTTCAACAATATCTTTCAAAGGGAATACAGAAAAGAAGAATACAGAAGAGAAGAATACAAAAGAGAGGAATACAAAAGAGACGAATACAAAACATGAGGAAATAATTGTAGTGAGTGGAGATGAAATTGAAGAGTTGGTGTCAAAATCACAATTCTCTCGGTTCATAAGATATGGGTCGCAGGGACCTAATTGCCTTAAACTTTTCTCGGCCATTGCTGATTTCTATGATCAGGTGCACAAGGCATTCCATATTTATGATGTATGGATGACCATATGCGTTGAGGAAGTAGCACATCTACTACGTCTGCCCTCCACAGGAGATAAGCCTCCAGCAAGAGGTCCAGATGGAGACATCACTTTCTTTACTACTCTTAGGCAAAACCTTTTACCTAATGAGGAGGTAAGAGAATGATTTCTCAAGGAAAACATCTTAACATGCCGGAGAATATGGAAATAAAATCTAATGAGGACATGGTTAATTTCCAAAAGCTTTTTAGGTTTTACATCTTGAGTTTTGTAGTCTATCCTGCTCCTACCAACTATGCCAACCCTTTAAACTTTTCACTAGTTCACTTGGATAACTTTGAAAACATAAATTGGGCTCATCATTTGTTAAATGAAATGTAAAAGAGGAATTCTATTGTAATGCGAGTGTAGAAGGAATAAATCAGTTGTAGTAGAAAATTCACTTACATTAAGCTTCTCCATTTTCTCGAAACCTAAAGAACCATGAGCAGATATGTTTGGGGGCGGAGATAGTGTGGAACCATGAGCAGATGGCGTGATACAACATAGATTCCTCATTGGTTTTGCCTCTGTTTTGTGTTTGTGTTTATCTAAGGTTTTTATCAACTGGTTAAGATATGCAAAGTATCAACCGATGATAACATAGGGGATTTGCTTACAAAGCCCCTCGCACAAGCAAAGCATGATGGTCATGTTAGGTCCATGGGTATACGATACATAGGAGATGGAGCCTAGTGCAAGTGGGAAATTGATGGTCATGTTAGGTCTACGGGTATACGATACATAGGAGATGGAGCCTAGTGCAAGTGGGAAATTGTTGGTGTAATGCTCTAGGCGTTTAGTTATGTTTGACTTATAACTTAATACCGTTATGTAATCGTCTTTACCGTTTATTATAGAGAATGTTTATTTGATTTATTATATGTTTTTGCATGTTTGTTATAATAATCTGCGTCCCTAGTTATTGTGAATAACTAGTATAAGTTGGTAATGGATAATCATAGATATGATTATATGCATGTGATGCACATTACACTTATGGGTACTTGTTAGAGAACAAGGTACTGGACATGACCTACCTATGAAATTTATGACATGGTTTATGGTCATATATGTTATGATTAAATCTCATGATAGTCGTGTCATTAGAATCCTTTGTACTCATCGTCTTCTACTTGATGAACGTTGTGTTTGATGTAATCTAACACTATCTTTAATAGGATAGCAATAAGGGCTATGTTGGCACGATTGGATTCTTGTAGGGAAGTATGATAAGTCAAGATGAGATTTGTCCCTCTCGTTGAGATTTGTCCCTCTCGTTGAGATAGATGTTTGCTTGGCCCCCTCGATGAATGTTGTTGATGAAATGTGTGGCCACACTCAAGAGATTTGATAGAGATCAAATGCACTTGGATTATCAACATATTCGGAGTTGAGAAAGCATTGAACAATACGAGTTGACATGAACCATGACTCATGTTCAATATGACATCGTGTGACAAAGGGATTGTGACAATGAGCTATCGAGGAATCAAACTTTGATGTTATATTTAATTGGGTGGACATAATGGCTTGCTAGAGTTCACTTATGTATTGTGAGGCAACTCACTACCAACATAAAATATAATTTCTAAAGGGTTACACACAAAGAACGAATTAAAAATGGCCCAAACACATTTGCTTATGGTTCTTTAGGTTTCGAGAAAGTGGAGAAGCTTAATGTAAGTGAATTTTCTACTACAACTGATTTATTCCTTCTACACTCGCATTACAATGGAATTCCTCTTTTACATTTCATTTAACAAATGTTGAGCCCAATTTATGTTTTCAAAGTTATCCAAGTGAACTAGTGAAAAGTTCAAGGCGTCGGCATAGTTGGTAGGAGCATGATAGACTACAAAACTCAAGATGTAAAACCTAAAAAGCTTTTGGAAATTAACCTTGTCCTCATTAGATTTTATTTCCATATTCTCCGGCATGTATAAGATGTTTTCCTTAAGAAAGCATTCTCTTACCTTCTCATTAGGTAAAAGCTTTTGCCTAAGAGTAGTAAAGAAAGTGATGTCTCCATCTGGACCTCTTGCCGGAGGTTTATCTCCTATGGAGGGTAGACCTAGTAGATGTGCTTCTTCCTCAATGCATATGGTCATCCATACATCATAAATATGGAATGCCTTGTGCACCGGATCATAGAAATCAACAATGGCTGAGAAAAGTTTAAGGCAATTAGGTCTCTGCGACCCATTTCTTATGAACCGGGAGAATTGTGATTTTGACACCAACTCTTCTTTTTCATCTCCACTCACTACAATTATTTCCTCCTCTTTTGTATTCGTCTCTTTTGTATTCTTCTCTTCTGTATTCTTCTCTTCTGTATTCCCTTTGAAAGATATTGCTGAAAGTACATCAAAATTAAACCTGCTTTCATAAGAAGATCTGACCTTTTTTTCCTTTCCTTTTTGGCCATTCTGGGATTTGTCAATCTTCATGTTTCCCATTCTGTGATCTGTCAATGCACACCACAATATGTCAATAAACCATCCATCACCAAGGCTAAAAGAGCAGGCCTGCAAAGTACCTATGATATACACCTATGCAAAATGAGAACTGACAACAATGTGGATGAAATAGGACAATACAATCAAAGATTATATAAACTCATATAGTCTTCAAAATTACTTTTGAAGAGCTTCATGGTCTTTTGGAGCCTGTTCTCCAGGTAAGTGCTTTTTATTAATCATAATTGTTTGTTTGCACTTATAAGCTTTAACTCACTTCTGTTTTAGGAAAGTTAGCAGTTTCATTTCTTTTTCACCATCGCCATATAAGAAGAAAATTTATCAAAAGGAAGAAGTGCAAGTAGAGGAGGAGAAGATGAACTCAAAACAACAAAAGAAAAAAATAGAAAAAAATTACAAAGCAAACAAAACACTACTTTAACCAATCTACTGAACAACAACTCTCCTATCTCTACTCATTTTTTTTTTTTTTTTGAAGTTAACAGCAAAATTTTATTAACAAATACATAAAGTTTGGAGTTGGCAATCCACAAGTGGTGGGGCTTTTGTTAACAAAGGAAGCCCTAGAAACAACATCGGTCATAACATTTGCCGTTAGAAGAACTAAAAACATAGAAAAAAAGATTTTACATTAAGCATATCCCTACATGCACTAAGAAGGTTGTCCAACTCGGAAAAATCATGTGAATATAAGAGCACTCCATTAAAAACAACCTTTGAATCCACCTCAAATTTAATCTCTGTGTACCCCAAATCCAAATTCCAGACTGTATGGTACAAACCAAGGGCGCCCTCTGCCATCCTAATAATGTCGTTCATTGTTAGTGCTAGTCTAACGACATCCAACAAAGAACCGCTGCGATAGAGAGCTTTAAATCATAGTCCACCATTAGAGATACATAAGCATAAATCCACAACGAGTATTTGATTGAGATTCACAAAGCGAAATTCCATAGAAACAACAATGAAAAAACACAAATTACACAACGCCCTCAATAAAAGGAGGGAAATCAAAGGCCTTCAACAATGGAGGGAAACAAAGGCTCCCACATATGGAGAGGAAATCAAATTCAAAATTAAGAAAAATACATCTTTATAATTGAAAGGCAATAAACCATTCCTAAATTAAATTTTAATCATTAATTATCAATGATTAAAATTTAATTTAGGAAATCCAAAAACAAATTGAAACGGAGACTCGTGAAATTGCCACACAACACAAAAGGTTCACAACAATTCCAATTGAGGTAAAACACTACATGGCATTGCATACTAGTAAAACTAATCCCTAATTTAGAAATTTAAGCAACAGGTTTGAGCAGAGTTTAGACCAAATCTTAGATTTGAACAAAACGATTTGTAAGAATAAAACTTTAAGCATAAAAATCATTTATACAAAGACTTATTTGTTGAAATCAACATAATACAAAGCCCTAATTTAGAATTTCAGGAATTTGAAAGGAGGAGAAGGAGAGCAGGTGAGGTTCGAGTGTGGGAGAGAAGAAAGGATACCCGACGACGTTCGGCGGCTGCGATGATGCGTTGTGGTGGTGGTGGGACGTTCTCGTGCTCCTCCCTCAATTCGGTCGAAGAGAAAATTGAATTCAAACGGTCAATTAGTTCTTCCACAATATTGAATTAAAAAATTCCTATCCTCATAAAACCCTTAAAAGAACGGACATAGGCACACACCAAATTGATAACAACACCCACTTTTGTGAGTTCACCACTAATAAAGAAAATAGTATACTTATATTTGTAATTACACCCACTTACATTCCAATCTTACCCTACTAAAAAATTATACTCCATCCGTCTAAAATAACTGTCACTTTTGGTCCAAAATAATTGTCACTTTTAACTTAAAATTATTTGAATGTCATTTTTACCCTTGCATTGGAACTTGATTCATTTAATTAATTGTTTTATTGTGAGATAATAATGTAGGAGAGAGACCCGCTTAATAGGGGTAAATTTGGTAGTTTTGCTAGTAAATTAGGATATTAAATACGTAGTCTTTGTAATATTTGTAAGACAAATGCAAATGGAAATTTGAAATCAGGTCCTTGCCAAACCATAAGCTTTGATATAATGCTAAGTTACCCTATAAGCTTTCAGCTTTGGTACCATGTTAAGTGACCAATGCATCTAAAAGCTTCAAACGCTAGAGAAGATTCAATTATTGTTTCATGTTTCAATATTGGAGTAACACTTTCTTATTGAGTTGGATGCCTTAGGATGACGGGTGACCTTTGATTTCCCCCTCCAACAATTTCTGGGAGTGAAGCCGGAATCTTCACCTTTAAATTCTCCTAGCTCGATATCTTTGCCGGAGGAGGCCTTTGCTGTAGCTCCTCCTTCCTTTTCATCCCATTTAACAAGGTGTCGTTGATCAATTTTATTAGTCTGTTAAAGGGTGTGTTAGTTTCACCCATTAATAACTTAATGCGAATAACTTAAGACAATAGCTTGATAATATCAAAAAACAGATTAAAAATTGAAGATCAGTTTCTGGATCGGTATGGAGAAGTAATGTTTTTCGTTTTTGTTTCAAACAATTGTGCAATCTTGAATTAAAACCAAACTGGCCCAGTGATCTGCTTTAATTACTTAAAGTTAAGTTGGAGGTTCTTATCATTACATCTAATTGGCTGTTGTTGTACAGTTGCTTGAGATGCTTGGAGAAGAATTTGGTGGACGTGTTGATCTGTCCAAAGCTTATTACAAGGCTTTGACCACTTCCTTGAAGATTTTTTTAAAAGGAAATGGCGTGATTGCTAGCATGGAGCATTGTAATGACTTCATGTACCTAGGAACAGAGGCCATTGCACTAGGCCGAGTAGGTAATATCTTCAAACTGTTCAATTACTAAGTTACCAAGAAAAAGAAAACTCAGAAAACGGTTAATCTGCCATTGTAGTTGTTGCATTTATCGAATTATTGGACTCTGATTGTGTGTTTCTTAACAATTCAGGAGATGATTTCTGGTGTACAGATCCGAATGGGGATCCAAATGGGACATTTTGGCTTCAAGGTTGTCATATGGTACATTGTGCCTATAACAGCTTATGGATGGGCAATTTCATGCAGCCTGACTGGGACATGTTCCAGTCGACTCACCAGTGTGCTGAATTCCACGCTGCCTCTCGAGCGATTTCCGGTGGACCAATCTACGTGAGCGACTGTGTTGGGGTACATAACTTTGACTTGCTTAAAACCTTGGTATTACCTGGTGGATCTATCTTGCGGTGCCAACATTATGCCCTCCCTACTCGCTACTGCCTCTTGCAGACCCTCTTGGTGATGGCAAAACCGTGCTCAAAATCTGGAACATCAACAAAGTATGTGCATTAATCTTCAATAATTAACAAAAAATCAGATTTTTTCTTTCTAATGGCTTATAATAATACAATGTTGCTGACAGTTTACAGGGATAGTTGGAGCATTCAACTGCCAAGGAGGGGGTTGGTGCCCGCTGACTAGGCGACACAGAAATGCAGTGGAAATTCAAAACGATTTGAATTGTTTGGCGAGCCCTGAAGACGTAGAGTGGAGCAACGGGAAGAATCCTGTTTCCATTAAAGGAGTTGATGTTTTGCTGTTTACTCACAGGAAAAGGAATGTGAAGCTCTTGAAAGCCTCGGAAAGCTTGGAAGTTATTCTTGGAGCATTTGATTATGAACTTCTTACAGTTTCTCCTGTTAGAGTATTATCAAGAAAATCCTTTCAGTTTGCACCCATTGGATTGGTGAACATGCTCAACTCTGGTGGTGCGATTCAAACACTGATCTTCAATGATGTGGAGAGTTTGGTAAGAATTGAAGTAAAAGGGAGTGGGGAAATGAGAGTATTTGCCTCGGAGAAACCTATCTCTTGCAAGATCAATGGCGTGGGAGTAGACTTTGGCTACAGTGAGCATATGGTCAGTGTTCATGTCTCGTGGCCAGGTTCATATGTCTGTAATTGAATACTTGTTTCGAAATGCAGATTTGTCTGCAAACAAAAACTACTACCTCTGTCCCAAAATGATCAAGAAAAAAAAACCGGAAATTCATTTTGGGATAGAGGTAGTCTTTGTGTTGAATCTTGGAAAAGAAGTTGTCTTCCAAAATTTCGTACAGAGGTTGTGTGGAAAATGTTGTTTTTGCTGGGTGAGTATGTTGCTTTTTGTAGAAAGTTTGTTTGGAATATTGTCCGCTCCTAGTCACAAGTGTTCCATTTTTTTGTCATTGTTCTTCAATAAATTGAGCTTAATCTGGTGATCGGTATCAAAGTTCAACGGAATGCGATTGAGCTTTTAGATGATGAAGTTCAATATGGTATTGATCCCATATTAAAACTGAAGAAGAAGAAGAAGAAGATGAAGATCACCATGATATGATTGATGATGACAGATGTGATTATCAGTTTATGGATTCGGCCTTTATCCACTCTCCACCACCCAATATTCAGGTACTTCATTTCATTCTCTTTCTAACCATATTAAAATTCTTGCATCTCTATTTTAACCCCATCTACAAGCTCCCGCGCCCCTCTTCAATTTACGATTTCGAGGATTATTGTCTTTGGGTGAAATTGGGCAATTTCTGAACTCAGGGATTCTCTTGATGTTGGGCTGTTTAATAATTGAGGAAAGGTGTTTCAAAAGAATGAAAAAAAGGATAGCAGATTTATACTCAATAAGTAAGAATACGGTTGTGGCCTTTACTATTCCATTTTCCCTCCGGGTGTCATAATAAAAGAAAGAGTTAATGATACTTATTACATAGTAGAATACACCAAATGATTTTTTTTTTCGTTGGGATTGATTCTTGTTCGTATTGATGGAATTAATTATACATAAACCCTAGAATGATGCGGAATATTTATTCTAGGACAATCATGCTTTAAGTTATCAAAGATTATGGAACGATAGACAAACCTGAATCCATAGCAATATTTGGAGAATACTTGATGAAGACTTGATGAATGATTATTGCCTTCCAATTGATTCTTAGGGTTCTTAGAATTCAGATGACAATGGGAATCAAGAGAATAAAATCTAGGTAGGTCAATTGGGGACCATAACCCTATATTTATATTGACCTAGTATGTTAGCCAGCCCATCATAGATTAACAACTAGGCCCCTTAGGTATCTACACATATTAATTATAGATCCCATACTTATAAAAGATGACTTGGGCCCCCTTCAACTTTAGTAGATCACTTTATTAGGCCCAAATACTTTAATATTTAATGTGACATATACAATTACTTATAGTGCACATACGTCTATGTGTCCAAAGACTTTATTTATTATACTAGTATATGTAAAGTCCATAAAATATTCCAACAATCTCCCACTTGGACTTACACATGTACATAGTATAATACCTTAGTTTAATTGCATATCACATTATAAACCTTAACAGCAATGCTTTACCAAATTGTGTCATCTTAAATCAATCCGGTCCATTAGTCAAATCAACATAAGGATCAAAGAGGTTTTCATCACTATTAGCGCAACTAGACCCATCAGTGGTCACATATATTAATTCAACTAAATGACATGGATCAAGTATGGATGTGTAGCATGGAATAACATGTAATGTAATCTTCACATGTCCATTCTCAACTGATCCAACCTTATTTTGAGATCAACCAAATATTCAGAGTGCAAAATGACTTCATTAACCAAAAACTGAAAAACCAAATATACTTATAACAATAAATGTAAGAGCAAAATACAAAACTCCCACTCAATCTAAGCATACTCTAGTGATACAACACCCATACAAGCAGTGTGCTCGTGAAAAACCTTCGGTGTTACACCCTTAGTAAGCGGATCCGCGACCATGGAGTTAGTCCCAATATGCTCAATACAAATCTGTCCACTCTGAATCCGTTCCTTAACAAAGAAGATACTTAATGTCTATGTGCTTAGACTTAGACGAGCTCTTGTTGTTATTAGAATACATAATCGCCAACTTATTATCACAAAATAACTTTAATGGCCTATCAACGCCACCTAATATGCGCAGCCCAAAGTGATAAAATTTCGCAACCAAATTGCGTGATTTGATGCCTCATAACACGCCACAAACTCTGCCTCCATCGTAGAAGTAGCAACAAGTGTCTGCTTAACACTCTTTCAAGAAACTGCTCCTCCACAAAGTAGATAAACGTAGCCCGAAGTAGATTTACGACTATCTTGGCACCCCGCAAAGTCGGAATCCGAATACCCAATGATCTCAAGTCTATCCGACTTTACGTAAGTGAGCATATAATCCTTTGTTCTCGTAAATAACGCATGACCCTCTTGGCCGCTATCCAATGATCCTTTCCAGATTGCTAAGGTATCTGCCTAAAACACCAACTATGAATGCTAGGTCCGGGGCGAGCGCAAACTCCGAGCATACATCAAGCTCCCTATAGCCGAAGCATAAGGGATGCTATTCATTTCCTTAGATTCAATCTCATTCTTGGGGCACTGAAGCAAGATTGAATTTGTCACCTTTAGCCACCGGGGTGTCACCCATTTTACAATCCCGCATGCCAAATCTCTTAAGTACCTTATCGATGTAACTCTTTTGTGACAATCCAAGAATACCTTGAGAACGATCTACGTGTATTTGAATTCCTAATACAAAAGATGCATCTCCCGCATCTTTCACCTCAAATTTCTTTGAGAGAAATCTCTTAGTTTCATGCAGTAAGTCCGTATCATTTGTGGCTAGTAGGATGTCATCCACATATAAAACCATAAAAATATATTTACTCCCACTGAACTTGTGGTAGACACAATCATCAACTGTATTTGTCGTGAAACCAAATGACAATACAACTTGATGAAATTTGTAATACCACTGACGGGGTGCTTGTTTGAGTCCATAAATGGATTTCTTGAGTTTGCATACCATATCCTTTGAATCTTTTGAAACCAAGGTTTCTGGTTGCACCATATAAATTGTTTCTTCAATGTCTCCATTAAGAAACGCAGTCTTAACATCCATCTGATGTAACTCTAGGTCATAATGTGCCACTAATGCCATAATGATTCTAAAAGAGTCTTTCGAAGAAACCGGAGAGAAAGTCTCTTTATAATCTATTCCTTCTTTCTGAGTAAATCCCTTAGCGACAAGACGTGCCTTATGTCTTTCCGCATTGCCTTGTGAATCCCTTTTGGTTTTAAATATCCATTTGCAACCAATAGGTTTCACTCTTCGCAATGGGACAAGATCCCATACATCATTGTCTTTAATTGATTTAATCTCATCATCCATAGCGACTATCCACTTTTGAGAGTTAGAACTACCAATGGCCTCATGAAAGTTGATTGGATCATCTTCCAATTGACCAATGTCTACCTCTTGTTCATTTAGAAATACCAAGTAATCATCCGAAATGGCACTTCGTCTCTCCTTACAGTGAATCTTCTTCTTAAAGGCACTTGTTCTTGAGGTTGTTGAGCTTGTTCCTCATGGACAACTAGAGGGATATTGACAATGTCTTCTTGATTCAAATTTTGTTCTTGAACCACATCAGGATTGAGATCCAAATCATGGTCAAGGACAATTGTAGGAAGAGGAATGGTAACCGGAACCTCTTCAAAGACAAAATCATCTCTAACTTGTCCCCCCACAAGTTCAACATCCTCAAAGAATTGAGCATTTCCCGTGTCAAAAAGTTTACTGGATTTGGGATCGTAAAACTTAAAGCCCACTTGACCTTTCGAGTAACCAACAAAGTAACTACTAACGGTCCTTGAGTCCAACTTCTTTTCATTAGGCCTGTAAGGCCTAGCCTCAGCCGGACATCCCCAGATGTGTAAATGCCTTAATACAGGTTTCTTGCCTGTCCATAGTTCATAAGGGGTTTTGTTAGCAGCCTTTGTGGGTACCCTGTTAAGGAGATAAACTGCAGTCTTTAATGCCTCTCCCCAGAGTTGTAAGTACCCAAATCTGGCTCATGCCTTCCGGTTAATTTTCCCGGCAATTTCGGTAATTTTTCCGGTAATTTCCCGGATTTTCCTAAAGTTTCGGAACAATTCCGGAACTGTTCCAAGCCTTTTAAGGGCTGAAGGGAATGCTTGGTGATTAAGAAACACGTTTTTCTTAATCCCAAAACCCTTCTAGAAGGCTGCCACCTTGCACGTTTCTAGAAGAAGCCGGATCGGCTACTTATGTCGTGCGACATAACCGGCCAGAGAAACCTTCTAGAAACACCTGCCACCTTGCATGTTTCTAGAAGGAAGCTGCATGTGGCTACTTATGTCGTGCGACATAACCAGCCGAGAAGAGTTCTAGAACCATGCCACCTTGCATGTTTCTAGAAGGAAAACGGTTATGGCTTATCGTAATGGTGCGACATAACAAGCCCGTGCGGGCGGCCTATAAATAGAGGCCTTCACCTCTCATTTTGAACACACCTCCTCCACCCCTCGGTCCCCCTCATAGGAATACGCTCCAAGCCTCCTCTCTCCTCACATACCCCCAAATCACCTCAATCCTCCCAAACTAATCACACACACACTTCCCGCACACACACACACTTCCTATACATCAAGAACTCGAGGTTCTCAAGGATCCAAGGCTGAACTCGGTCTCGGGAGGAGGACGCTAGAAGGCTCCTATACCTAACTTGATATAGGAGTTGTGGATCTTGAGGTAACGAGTTTCTACCCCTTTTCCACTCTCTATTTTCCTTTGAATATGAAATCTATGTGTTACATTGCATTGATAATGTAGTATTCTACGATTAAAGTTGCATGCTTTAGCTTCATATTACCCAGATCCACATTTTATTTCATTACATTTCATATAAAATCTCCGTTTTGACTTGGTTTTGCATGAACACTCCAAGATGAGTGTGGATCCCTCATATCCGCGCCCTCTTGAAGTGTTCATTATTGATAAACATGCTCCCCCGAGATTTGTTTGTGAAGTAACTTGACCATTTTGGTGCCTTGTTACCTCTGCAAATCTCGGTTGTAAAGCCTCTGCAAAATGGCTAGTTATGTCACGCGACATGGCGGCTATGTCACGCGACATAAGTAGCCGGTTTCGAAGCTTCACGGTTTCAAGTCTATAATCGATGTTAACCCCCATAATGCTAATACACGATGTTTAGATAATATCTATGTACATAATATGTCATCTTTTCATTAAAATACCATTCTCATACATAAAGGTGCATCCTTTGCACCTAAATCCCATTTTCATGCATTAAAATCATTCTTTTTGCAATTAAAATCTCTTTTCACATTAAAGATGCATCCTTTGCACAAAATCATTTCTTCAAAGCATAAAGATCACTTCTTTAAACCAAAAGCATCCTTTGCAACCCTAAAATGCCATCTTTTCACTAAAATGTCATTTTTACATGCATTTCCCCCTTTTCCCCAACCTTGGAACGGACCGGTGTAAAAGATCCTATCTTTACATCGTTCCTTCCATTAAAAGGTTCATGACTTTTTTAGAAAGGGATAACCTTGAACCCTATATCTCCAATTATCGCTTTAAGAAAGAGTATGAAGCCTCTATACGAGCTCGACCGTCTTAAAGCGTAGGATTGATGGGCTAAGGACATTCCTTCCTAAAGAACCTCATCTTTGACCATAAAGAGAGACATTATCTCGATCACGCAAGTCCCGAGGGTCCCGAGGTTAAAATGCGATGATCACAAGTCATAAGATGAGGATGGGATCATAATCCCGAATACATAAAATTCCAAGGAATTCCGAGCGACAACCAACAAATGGTTTGTACGTCCGGAAGACAACTTGGGACATTCCCCCCTTACTTTCAAACACATGCACACAAGAAAGCACGCAAGCAAGCACGATTAATGAAATCATGGGAGACTTGCTCCGTGCAAGGCACCTTGGGTGAACGCATGGCGTTCTTCCCAAGGGGTAACTTAACCTCCGAACCCATAAAACCTTTTTTTCAAAGTTTTGAGGTAATCAAAATGGCGTGGCGACTCCGTTTTTCAAATAACTCGGATGCCTTCAAACTCGCGTGAATCCAACAAAACAAAATTTGGGCACACATTCACAGTTTGGCGACTCCGCTGGGGAATACCCAAAGGAGAAAAGCTTTTATTTTCAAAACAAAAAAAATCGATACTCGGTATATAGGTGGTAACCACTTACCCTTCCTGTACACTCCCTGACGTGGGAGTTGGGATAACCGGTGGTTTAACAATCCACGTACCAGTATCCCTTTTCGAAAAAAAAATAATTTTGAAAAAAAAAATAGAAGAAAGCTTTTCCCTTTGAGCGGGTTAGACTCCCATCGCCGATTTCATTAATCGCGCTTGCTTTCTTTACCATGCATTGCATCATTTGCATCTTGGATATCTGTGCATACTTTGAGCATAAAAAATTGCAAAGGAGTGGAACCTGGAAAATTGATCCATGCAGTCGTACGGCTAATCCTCATAGGATTCTGACCATACGACCTCAGTGGCAATTCCACCAGGAAAAATCAGGGTTAATCTGGCGAGTCCTAGCGGCTTGGGGCTACTCGGCTCCATGGCGGCCAGGGCTCCCAGAAAATTTACGTGCTTAACTGTTGCATTCTCCCCCATCCCAAAAATCATTCCTTTAAAACACATTTATGAAAATTTCTGTTTTAACTCAAAAAGGAACATTTTTAGGAGACCGCACACTACGCGCACCTGATATATCCTGTACACTTTGCACGCACGTCCCTCTAAACCCGAGGGTGGTTCAGTGCCGATCACGGACAGCCTTACGATGCTCCGGGCGCGCACGGAATCATCCCAACCTCCCATGGCGGCCGGTGTCGACCCGATGCACGCGTCCAGGTGTCACACATTTCAAAAATCCGTGACTTTTGGTTGGTTTTTGGTCTAGTCCGTGTCATATAGCCCAGTTGCCTACCCACGTAAAGGTCAAGCCTTAGTTCATAACGGAAGCCAAGATTTCTCGCTCAAGCGAGATTCTGCCGAAATTCCGACAAGGAAAAAATCGGTGGGATCTTGACTCCGACATTAACTTTGACTTTGACCCGCACGGAATGCGTAAGAGTCAAGACCTAGTCTTTGCCAAAAATCAAAAGATCTTTCGCTCAGCGAAGCTCTGCCAAAATTCCGACGAGGAAAAATTGGCAAGATCTTGGCCGGCATTGACTTCGATTCGACTCACGCGCACTGCGTATGCAACGAAGTTCAATGTGACACTGTGTCATCCGGCTTTTACCGCCCGACCCATGCCTATTATTCTCTCGGACATTACCAAAAGTCAAAACGTCATTCGCTCAAGCGAAACTACGCCAAAACTACGTTAAGGCAAAGAGACGAGACTTTCCTGTATTGCCTTGACAATAATCCGCATCGCTCGTGCGTTGAAAGGTCCTATGACCCGCTAGACCCGATAGGAGCGTTCTTTACTCTCGGTCGGTGGGATCCGCGTGCCCTATAGGACCCTCGCCCGAGATTTGTCCACCCTGGGAGGTCGAAATACGAGGTGGAATACGAGGGGCTTATAGACGTAGTGACGGAACCCACTGATCCAGGATCTAGAGTAGTTGTGAAAAAGAAGGGCAGAACCCCTTTTCCAACCAATTAGAGATTAATAAAAGACATTGTTTTAAGTAAACTTGAACAATTAGTGTAATCATAATTGCATGTTCCTATCTCTCAAATCCCTAATCGAGACCTCCTCGGTCCAATCTCCGATTTCCCGACTCGACCTTTCATGGTCAAATCCTTAATCGTGACCCCCTTCGGTCCGATCTCTACTTCCAATCTTGACCTTTCAAGGTCTCATCTTTTCCGATCAATTAGAATTAGGAGAAAATGCGTTTCGAGCAAAAGTTAAAGCGATAAGGGCATGTTACTTGAGCCTTCAGCCTAAACACTTACCTTCGAGTCTAAACCTTACCTATCCCCGAGTCTAAACCCTACCTATCCCCGAGTCTAAACCTTGCCTATCCCTTTCCCGCAGCGAAAAAGAAGTGAGCGAGAGTACTGGGTCAGCGGCTTTTCGGTTCGGACAGGTTCATCGGCTCGAGAGAGTCGGAATGGCGGATTTGACGGAAACGGTGAGGGTATGGGAAATCGAGATGATTAGGAAGGAAGAGTTAGTCCTGGCTTTGGAAAATGCCCGGAAGGATCATGAAGAGCATTTGTCATTGCTCATCGGTGCTCTTCGCCGCAATGGAATCCAAGTAACAATTGAGTCCAGCGGTTCTGCGGTAGTGGTCGAAGATGAGACTCCAAGTAGCCATCTCGGTTCCCCGGCTATAACCAATACCTTCCTCCATCCACATATGATCCCTTGCCAAGGACCACTTCTCCTCGAGTCCTTTCCAACATCCCGGCTCATCAGGGGCCCATTGCCCTCGGCTTCTCGAAACGGATTGGATTTCGCACTTATCCCTCGGTCTCGGCAATACACCTGGTTTATGCTCCAACCTCACATAATCGTTTGAGATATGTGGCTATGTTAAGCCCCTATACCCGCTGAATGCGATCATGAGTTGCCAAAGGATGAACCGAGTTTTCATTTGTTGCCTACCGGACTTAATGAATTCGGCCGTCGGTTCGCTCTACAAGTCCTGTTGCCGATTCCGGTAGCCCGAGAGTCCCCGTTGACCCCTATGTGGCAATGTTGATGGAGCAAGTGAAACAGATGCAAGAGAAGCTTGACCTCATGATGAGTATCAATACTCCCTTGACCCAAGATGTCGAACCAGGCAAGGAAATGACTCCACCAAGCATAACTCAATGCCAACAGCGCCAAACAGCCACCGTGCACGGCTCGGCGCGATCCACCCTCACAAAGGAAGAATGTCACAGCTTCCTTGACCAAATCCAACGGTGGAACCAATTGGACAATGGGAATCGAGTCTTGAGAATAACAAGGTCCCCAGAAAACCTCGCTCCTTTCACTTTAACAATACGAGAGATGCCTTTAAGCAAGATTACGGAAGAGCTAGTGAAAGAAAAAGCGATAAAGCCACCGGAGAATTGGAAGCCCGGGAACCCCCGGTATTCGGTTGGATGAGTCCAAGCATTGCCTTTTCCATCAACACCGTGGGCACAACAACGATGATTGCACCTATTTGAGGCATGAGATCCGAAGTTGATAGAAGATGGGAAGCTTGAGAACCTCCGTGGGCGAAGACAGAAAGTTATGACAAGAGGTCAATTCAAGAAGTGCAAGGTCCAAAACGTCGGCTGATGATTTTGGGATGCCCATGAGCAAAGTTTTCAACGATTTGGTGAAACGAAGCCTTCTCGCACCTCTCGAGAATCATAAGCCAAGAAACCCAGTAGAGTTGACGGGACCAAGTTACGTGAGTACCACAAGCATTATGGTCATGTGACAGACAAGTGTGTGGATACGAAGAAAGAAATTCGGTGGGCGATCTACGAAGGAAAGCTCAAGCTCCACTGGCGGTCCAACCCGCGAAGAGTAGCTAGACTAGGGTTTACCTATCCTTAAAAAAAAAAAAAAAAAAAAAAAAAAAAAAAAAGGGAAAAATAGTCTCTCAGTCGACCTTCGTAGGTTCTAGTACTTTTTCCTTTCAATCAAGTCCTCTATGGACATTGTAATGAATCTTCAATTTTCTATAAAAAGTCTTCTTCTTTTCTTGCTAGACTTAAGACATTATTTGCACACCTACATTACATTTAATGAAATGGTTTTATTTTATATGATCACTTGCATTGCTCCACAAATAATCTCTCGAAATAATTCACGTTCCGATTAATCAGTGTGAGAAAGTCAACTAATGCCATCAAGCCATACACTTTCCTCACCCCACAAAAGGCCTTCATCAAAGCCATACACTTTCCCAAACCATGTCCACCTTCATCTTGACCAAGTCAACGACGGCGACAACATCAAGGAACGACAAAAAAGGCCACTCAGCTTCGAAAGATTGACCCCGTGTCGACAACAACCTAGGGGCTTGGCTTAGACTTCAAGGGTATCAAGAATGTTCAAGCAGGGGCTCGCCTTGGTCCTCGGGTGCTCTAGAAAATAAAAAAAAAGAAAAAGAAAAAAATGTGTGTAGTGCAAAAAGAGTAATACCCAGCTAGACTGAAAATCCCAGAAAAGGGCAGTCTAGGCAAAAAACAGGGTTGCACATATATAAAAAAAAAAAGAAGAAATCTTGGTGCAAAAAGAGTAATGCCCAGCTAGGCTGAAAATCCCAAAAAAGGGCGGTCTAGGCAAAAAACAGGGTTGCACATAAAAAATAAAAGAAAAATGAGGTCAAGGACCCAGCGTTACCAATCAAAAGCTTGACGGACAGGCAAGGCTTATGAAGCATTTCATAAGCCTTTAGGCATATGCAAGTCCTTTCTCCCCCAATGAAAGACGAGAATCAGAAAGCTATTGAAGCAGCCGTCCAAGAATGACTTGGTCAAGGAATCATCCCGAGGCCCATGCCTCATCATCCAGTCTTCTCATCCTAGCCTTTTCACTAAAGGAACCACAAATCCCATTTTCCAAACACAGTCCGGCCAAGGCCGAACTACGGCGACCTGAGCTCCTCACAATGAGGGGAACGTAGGCAACCAGCAATGGTCCGGTCATAAGCATATTCAAATTCCCGAAAACCCGGTCTCATCAAATGACCTCTCCCATAAGCATATTCAAATCCCAGAAAACCCGGTCTCATCAATGACCCTCCCTATACACAAACCTTTCTTTCACACCAGCCAACCTTGATCCGCGACACTGGTTGACTTTCTCCTCATGATTAATAAGAATGTTTGTTCATATCGAAATTAGCGGTTGAATAACCCGAACATCAATAAAGGGTTTTAAGCAATCTTGTGATCATTGTAAATAAAGCAAGTTTTCAGATGTCTTGACAAGTCTTCTTTTTCTACATTTTAGGAAAGATAGAGCTAAACACTAATTTTCTATCAGCAGGGGCTTCCATACACTTTTACCAACCTTTCTACGCTTATGCTCTCTCAAAAGAGTCAAACCTAAAGCGAGTTTTTGTGCCTACATCGAATAAGGCCATCAAAATAACACAAAATCGGGATTATTCCCACCTTTTGAAAAATATGCCCCTGCATGTACATATCTTCCTAAAATTCTTCTCTTTGTCTGCGTCTCCTTAAGGTTGACTGGTTGACTAAAAAAATAGAAATAAAAAAAAAAAGAAAAAGGATAGGTTTTCCTTCTTGTGCTACAATTCGCATTAGGATCGCCTCGAAACTCTTCCGATCAGGGCTTTGCCAAGTCATTCCTTTAAACTGGGGCTTCTTTAGCCATGTTTAGGGTTCATATCGGGTTCTTCACTAGGTCCCTAGATGGATTCAGTCTTGGTCAGATCAACCTCAGGATCACTTTCGCATGTACCAATCATATTGGGATCTTCTCCTTAGACCGGGGCTTCACCAAGACCTCGCCTACTCGGTTGTCCAGTAGGGGCTTTGCCGCGAGGATTTTGCCAATGAAAGGATCTTTCCTTACTTCAAACAAGATATGGGGCTTTTGCGGAGAGTATTTCCTTAGGCCAGGGGCTTCGATAAGTTGCATCCATCCACTAGAAGAGAGGATTGGTCACTTCGACATACGGTAGCATCAGCTTCAAATGCTAGAGTGTGAGAAAAGAACGATCAAGACCCGAGGTTCAAACCCGATCTCGGCTCAGAGGGAATGCTAGTCCACATAGACAACATCTCGATATAACAATGATTCGATCCCACGCCCAGAGATACTGACCCCACTTGTTTGAAACCCATCTTAAACAATTCCAAAATACATTCCATATGTACATCCAGACCCAGTCCCTACCATGTTTCCAAGAAAAAATCACCCCTAGGCTCAAGTAACGTGCCATTTGCTAAAAAGAACATTTTCTCCCAAAAGCGCCTCCGTTACTTCCGTTATAACGAGATAACGCTAGGCGACAATTTCCTAATAATCAAAAATCCAACTTTGGCTACCTCTATCACAGATTGAGAAGTATGCTCAAGTTTTCCAGTTATAGCTGCCTCTATCTACTCGATAGTGACGTAAGCTTTAGCTTCCTCAGGTGACGACCTCCAATAATCGTCAAAATCTCAAGAATCCTAGACATCGTTCCTAAACTGTCTAGATGAAGTTTGAACTACGATCAAGGCTTGATTCCTCCGGGATACGTAGGTAGCCTTTCATAAAGGTTCAGCCATCCGACCACATTGGTCACCTTTTTCTTTCTCCACTCTCCAATGGTGCGTAAGCCTTTCATGAGAGTCCAATTTCTGACCATATTGGTCACCTCTTTTGATTTGGCACTTTCCTAGAAAGGATTGGTTGTTTGACCTCCTAGGTCACCCCGTTTTCCGTAGGAAAGGACCAAATGTCTCTTTGCCATTGTCCCGAGGAGGCCGGGTAGGTGATCTCTTTGATCCCCAATTCCAACCCGTGTCGGCAATTCCAGTCAGGCGAAAGGGCATGAAAAATTCGATTCGGGCTACTTATGTCACGCGACAAACCTAGCCGGTTGGCTTCTTATGTCGTGCGACATAATAAGCCACATCGAGGCATCGGCAATCTGCGGCTTCTGTTCTCCCAGGGCAATCCCCGACTTGTCGATGGCTGTAAATACCACCCATCCACCTCTCAAAGGCATAAGGAAGGGTTCATTTACCCCATATACACTCATGCATTCATTTACAAGCTAAAAATTCATCCAAGTCATCCATTCAAACCATTTGTACATACAAAGTAGATCAAGTCCAAAAGTTGTGCATAAAAAAAATAATAATAACATGTGCTTTCCCCAAAGGGGGTACAATAACCAAAAGCCACAAATGTCTAGGGAAAAAGGGGCTACTACGAGATCATCTCCATCCCCATCACCCTCCTCATCTCCATCCTCGTCGTCATCCTCGGCCTCCTCTGGCTCATCGTCGGGATCGTCAGAAGGTGCCTCGCATAAGCTATGGTCCCCGTGCGATAGTAGTCGTCAAGCTCAGTGATGACGACGAGTCAAGCTCGTAAATGTCTGTGGCCGTCTCGGCTCCACCATCCTCATCCTCATCCTCATCATCATCGTCAATCTCAATGGAGTGCAGTAAAGAGGCACATTTGCGATCTTTGTCGGCGTCGGTCCTCTAGTGCTCCCAGGGTGCCCACGTCATCGGGCGGCTCTTCTTCCTTCTCGGTTGGCCGGGTGGAGAGATATCAATCGAACCACAGCTGGCCAGAAGCCGATTCTTCCGAAACTTCATGCCTTTACGGAGCTTGCCAATCATGCCCACAGCGCCGGTATATGCCACTGGTCAAATGTCTGTAAGCTGAGCGAAACCTGTTACAAGCGGACATAAAAAGCGTCGAATGCACTTCTTGATAACAAAAAGAGATGCAAGCAATCCAAAGAGGCGTAAGGAACGGTGCTTACAGATCTAGAACCTCGCGGGAGCACGGATGAGGATGAGTGCGGGACATATCAATGTGAGCTCGCCTCGTGCGACCGCCACGATAATCAATGAAAGTCGGGGGCAAAGGAGGTCTAGCTACGTAGCCGGATCGAAAGCCCGCGCTATGGCGCGCCGTAACTTGACCACAGTGCAGTGGGGTGAAGATGTCTAGCCACGTCACAAAGTATAGTCCCCCTCCCGTGTGTAGAGATGTCTTTGCCATGCCTACAATCAGAGCATCTACATTCGCCAACGGCGAGGCAACCACATCCTAGGCGGAGGATCATCGGGGATCCGAGCGTGCTTATTCGGCCCATGCTTTGTCTATACGCCTCTCTCCTAAGTACAAGGCATCTCTCGGACAAGCCCGCAGTAGCTTGCGACACTCTGTGAAGTGCGCGGCGGGATCTAAATCCGGGCGGCATAACGGCCGGTCCGGGGAACAAGCTCAGCCTCTGTGGAATCCCTCTCAGGCATGTCAGCGTGTCATGATACGAGGCAGTAATCCTGCACCTCGAGCCCTCCGGCGTCTGGTGCATTTCTGGCATCCTTCGTCCACCGACGAAGAGCGGGGAAAAAGTGGTGGCGGAAACTCATCCTTGATCGCCACTCATAACGGCCAAAATACTCGTATGCCCAAGCACGAAAAGGAGAAGAAGAAGTCAAAACGGGGAAAACAAGGGATATAATGAAATGCGCTAAGGAAAAGAGATCAAGGTGAGAGAATACCTCGAAAGCCGGATGAAAGCGGGTGAAGTACTTCGCCTTCCCTTGGCGACGTCATCTAGGGCCAAATACATCTCGGCTAAGCTGCCTCTCCCCGGGAAAAATTCCCGCGGTATCCCATTGCCCTCAATAGCTCCAACAACGAAACCGAGGCAGTAGAGGCGCTGTTAATGAACAGCATGTCGGAAAAGCCCACCCATAAGAAAGCCCTAGCCAATCTCTGGGCTCTCAGCCGGCTCTCAACGGGATCATCTACCACAATGTAGTCCCTGCTCTGCCCCTCGATCAAGCCATGCAACTCGCCTAACTCATATCCATTCCCCTTCTTATTGTGGGGAACGAAGCCAAGTAAGCCCATAAAATCAGCATCAGCAATCGTGCGGGCTCGGCTCCTGTGCGGTCTCCTCTAGGTAGAGCGGCTCATCCGTGAAGGGCAGTCCTGTAATGATCGCAAAATCTAGCGGAGTGATCGTCGTCTCACCCCAAGAGAAGTGAAACGAATGTGTAGTCTCCCACCAATACTCTCTGAAAGCTCTCACCAGATCTACACTCCTCAGAGTATCTCCAATGGCCTTCGCCATCTCGAAAAACCTCCCCAGTCCAACAGCATAAATCATGCCCTTAGGCGAGTGTATCCACTGGCTACAGCTGCAGCAAACTTTGCCATAGCCTGCCAATCGCCTCTGGAGAGCCACGGGTGCGTATTTTCTGCAAGAAAACATGGCACAAGTATCAATATTTCGTGCTATTTTTTAAAATCATCTCAAGCAAAAATGGGTCAAAATAGATCAATGAATGGCATGCATTACACTTCCCAAATCAATCTATGATTTCAGGCCAGTTCATAATTTAATTCATAAGCACAGTCTGAAGGCATTCAGTTCAAATCAATTTCGCCCAAATTGAAAATTTTTCAAGAAAACCCTAGGTTTCTTACCTCTTCCTTCTTCCTGACATCCGAAGTATGCTCATCAAGCTGTGGGTAGAAATCTCCTCTTGATGCTTTCGGAAGAAACGGCCGTTGATTCCTTTGCACCCCCTTCCTTCGAGTAGCTAAGTTGGCATGTTGAGAAGCCCTCTTGGTCGGATAGAGCCTAGGAGGCATTCTTCAATTGAATCGGACTAAGAAGTGTTGGATTTCCCTCGAATCTCCCTCTCTGATGTCGCTCTCTCTCTTTTCTCACTGTCGCCTCCCTCTCAATTTCAAGTTCAATTGATTTTCAAAATGACGACTGTGCGAATTTTAAAGAATCTGTTCACCTGGCCTCTTATGTCGTGCGACATACTAAGCCTCTGTGGCTGTTTTACAATTTTGCCCTGAAGGCTCCATTTTACAAATTTTGTCCCAGTAGGCTGTTTTATCCTTTGTGCCATTTGGCATTTTCAATCAAATTTTCCCTCCAGTGCCCCCCGAGGCTTATTTTACAAGTTTACCCCCTCGTGGCTCATTTTATTTGCCTTTGGCATTTTTAATTCACTTCTTTTACAAAAATTATCAGGATACATCCGACTTTCTTTACAAAAAATCATCAAGTTCTTTTTACTTCTTTAATCTCTGAAATAACGTCTTCTAGTTTTAGTCTCCGTTATTTCCGTCATAAAGAAATAACGTCATCTAGCTTTAGCTCCCTCTATCTCCGTCATAAAAGAGATAGCGCCGTAAGCTTTAGCTTCTGTTAAAGGAAATAATTTTTAGGTGACAGCCTCCAGTAATTGTCAAATTAGGTGACAGCCTCCAGTAATTGTCAAAATTAGGTGACAGCCTCCAGTAATTGTCAAAATTAGGTGACAGCCTCCAGTAATTGTCAAATTAGGTGACAGCCTCCAGTAATTGTCAAAATTAGGTGACAGCCTCCAGTAATTGTCAAAATTAGGTGACAGCCTCCAGTAATTGTCAAAATTAGGTGACAGCCTCCAGTAATTGTCAAAATTAGGTGACAGCCTCCAGTAATTGTCAATTAGGTGACAGCCTCCAGTAATTGTCAAAATTAGGTGACAGCCTCCAGTAATTGTCAAATTAGGTGACAGCCTCCAGTAATTGTCAAATTAGGTGACATCCTCCAGTAATTGTCAATATTAGGTGACAGCCTCCAGTAATTGTCAAATCAGGTGACATCCTCCAGTAATTGTCAAATCAGGTGACATCCTCCAGTAATTGTCAATCAGGTGACATCCTCCAGTAATTGTCAATCAGGTGACATCCTCCATTAATTGTCAAAATTTCAAGGATCCTCGACATCGTTCTTAACCTATCTAGTGATGCTCGAACTACGATTATGGCTTGATTCCTCCGGGATACGTAGGTAGCCTTTCCTAAAAGGTCCAGCCACTCGACCACCTTGGTCACCCAATCCATCTCGGAATTCGCCAGATTGGATCCTTTTCTATCGACAACCCCACTCGCCCTGCAAGTGACGTTGCCGAGGGGCTTCTGTAAGTACCCAAATCTGGCTCATGCCTTAGGTTAATTTTCCGGCAATTTCGGTAATTTTTCCGGTAATTCCCGGATTTTCTAAAGTTAGGAACAATTCGGAACTGTTCCAAGCCTTTTAAGGGCTGAAGGGAATGCTTGGTGATTAAGAAACACGTTTTTCTTAATCCCAAAACCCTTCTAGAAGGCCGCCACCTTGCACGTTTCTAGAAGAAGCCGGATACGGCTACTTATGTCGTGCGACATAACCAGCCAGGAAACCTTCTAGAAACCTGCCACCTTGCATGTTTCTAGAAGGAGCTGCATGTGGCTACTTATGTAGGTGCGACATAACCGGCCGAGAGAGTTCTAGAACCATGCCACCTTGCATGTTTCTAGAAGGAAAACGGTTATGGCTTATCATGTCGTGCGACATAACAAGCCCATGCGGGCGGCTATAAATAGAGGCCTTCACCTCTCATTTTGAACACACCTCCTCCACCCTCGGTCCCCTCTATAGGAATACGCTCCGAAGCCTCCTCTCTCCTCACATACCCCCCAAATCACCTCAATCCTCCCAAACTAATCACACACACACACTTCCCACACACACACACACTTCCTATACATCAAGAACTCGAGGTTCTCAAGGATCCAAGGCCTGAACTCAGTCTCCGGAGGAGGACGCTAGAAGGCTCCTATACCTAACTTGATATAGGAGTTGTGGATCTTCAAGGGTAACGAGTTTCTACCCCTTTTCCACTCTCTATTTTCCTTTGAATATGAAATCTATGTGTTACATGCATTGATAATGTAGTATTCTGATTAAAGTTGCATGCTTTAGCTTCATATTACCCAGATCCACATTTTATTTCATTACATTTCATATAAAATCTCCGTTTTGACTTGGTTTTGCATGAACACTCAAGATGAGTGTGGATCCCTCATATCCACACCCTCTTGAAGTGTTCATTATTGATAAACATGCTCCCTGAGATTTGTTTGTGAAGTAACTTGACCATTTTGGTGCCTTGTTACCTCTGCAAATCTCAGCTGTAAAGCCTCTGCAAAATGGCTAGTTATGTCACGCGACATAGGCAGCCTATGTCACGCGACATAAGTAGCCAGTTTTCGATAGCTTCACAGTTTCAAGCTGTAATCTGATGTTAACCCCCATAATGCTAATACCTGATGTTTAGATAATATCTATGTACATAATATGTCATCTTTTCATTAAAATACCATTCTCATACATAAAGGTGCATCCTTTGCACCTAAATCCCATTTTCATGCATTAAAATCATTCTTTTTGCAATTAAAATCTCTTTTCACATTAAAGATGCATCCTTTGCACAAAATCATTTCTTCAAAGCATAAAGATCACTTCTTTAAACCAAAAGCATCCTTTGCAACCCTAAAATGCCATCTTTTCACTAAAATGTCATTTTTACATGCATTTCCCCCTTTTCCCCAACCTTGGAACAGACCGGTGTAAAAGATCCTATCTTTACATCGTTCCTTCCATTAAAAGGTTCATGACTTTTTTAGAAAGGGATAACCTTGAACCCTATATCTCCAATTATCGCTTTAAGAAAGAGTATGAAGCCTCTATACGAGCTCGACCGTCTTAAAGCGTAGGATTGATGGGCTAAGAACATTCCTTCCTAAAGAACCTCATCTTTGACCATAAAGAGAGACATTATCTCGATCACGCAAGTCCCGAGGGTCCCGAGGTTAAAATGCGATGATCACAAGTCATAAGATGAGGATGGAATCATAATCCCGAATACATAAAATTCCAAGGAATCCCGAGCGACAACCAACAAATGGTTTGTACGTCCGGAAGACAACTTGGGACATTCCCCCCTTACTTTCAAACACATGCACACAAGAAAGCACGCAAGCAAGCACGATTAATGAAATCATGGGAGACTTGCTCCGGCAAGGCACCTTGGGTGAACGCCAAACGTTCTTCCCAAGGGGTAACTTAACCTCCGAACCCATAAAACCTTTTTTTCAAAGTTTTGAGGTAATCAAAATGGCGTGGCGACTCCGTTTTTCAAATAACTCGGATGTCTTCAAACTCGCGTGAATACAACAAAACAAAATTTGGGCACACATTCACAAGAGTGAGTCTGGTAAAGTAGTATGACTAACCATACTTCTCACCATTTCCTGTAAAGTTCAATTTCGTCTTTCAGCAACACCATTCATGCTAGGTTTGCCTGGCATGGTGTACTGAGGGACGATACCGCACTCCTCTAGGTATTTAGCAAAAGGCCCAGGACGTTGTTCACCTGATCCGTCATTTCTGCCATAGTATTCACCACCACGGTCAGATTTGACTTTCTTTATTGTTTTGCCATGTTGATTTTCAACCTCGGCCTTAAACTTTTTGAACATATCCAATGCCTGTGACTTTTCATGGATCAAATATAGGTAACCATAACGAGAGTAATCGTCTATGAATGTAATGAAATATTCTTGACCATTCCACGAGGGTGTAGGAAATGGTCCACATATATCCGTATGAATTAATTCCAAAACATTCATAGCTCTCTCAACTTTTAATTTGCCTTTGTCTGTTTGTTTTCCCTTAATACACTCAACACATATTTCATAATCTGATTTGTCAAGTGTTTCAATAATTCCGTCTGACACAAGCCTTTGCATTCTTTGTTTTGATATATGTCCTAATCGCTTGTGCCATAATGACATGGAATTATTGTTAGTAAATTTGCGTTTAGTACCACGTGTTTCCACATGCAGGTTTTCATGATATGAAGCAACAGTATCCAACATATAAAGATTATCATAAACCGACAAAGTACTAGATCCAATAAACTTAGAATTATATGAGAAACGACATTCACCATTTGCAAATGAACAAGTAAATCCTTCTTTGTCCAAAACTGAAATGGAAACCAAATTTCGTCTAAAAGACGGTACCACATGTGTCTCATACAAATCTAAATAAAATCCAGACTTTAATAATAATCTAAAAGTTCCGATTGCTTCAACTTCAATAGAATTGCCGTTTCCCACATAGATGAATCTTTCAGCATCACTTGGCTTTCGGCGGTTCGGGCGACCTGCGCTAGACACGGCGATGTGAGTAGAAGAACCAGAATCTAACCACCAAGTATGTCTAGGCACCGAAACCAAATTAACCTCGGAACAAACAAAAGCAAGAGATATACCTTTCTTTACACGCCGTGCGTGGTATTTAGGGCAATCTCTCTTCATATGATCCATTTCCTTACGAAAAAGCAACACGGATCCTTATCTTGTCCCTTGGACGTTGACGTTGCTAAATCCTTAGCTTGGCTCTTTGATACTTTATGTTGCTTTTTCTTTGGCTCATTGACCCATGATTTCTTTAACCTTCCTTTTCTTGTTATAGCCCGAAGAGGAAGCCGCAAAGTGAGCACTCTCAGTCTTTTCAGACTTTAACCTTGATTCCTCTTGCACACACAATGAAATGAACTCATTAAGAGTCCACTTTTCCTTCTGGCAATTGAATGTTACTTCAAATTGCCCAAACTGTGGTGGAAGAGAGATCATAACCATATGAACAAGCATGTCATCCGACAGCTCGAACTTGAGAGCCTTAAGTTTAGATGCCAAATTGGTCATCTCCATAATGTACTCACGCACGTTCCCTTTACCTTTATACCTCATGGCAATAAGATTACGCAAAAGCATGCTTGTTTCTGCCCTTTCATTCTTAGTAAAACGCTTTTCAAGCTCTGTAAGGAACGTCATTGCAACTTTCTCATCATCTATATCGCCTCTGAATGATTCTGGGATGCTTTTCTTCATGATCATAAGACACATGCGATTTGAGCGTTCCCACTTTTCCATATCCTTCTTAGCTTGAGATGTACTCGTGCTAGTCAGGTCAGCAGGTTTTGGCTCCCTTAGTGCAAGGTCTAGATCCATAACTCCCAGAACAATCAGCACATTTTCTTTCCAGCTCTTAAAATTCATCCCATTTAGCCTTAGTGCAAGGTCTAGATCCATAACTCCCGGAACAATCAGCACATTTTCTTTCCAGCTCTTAAAATTCATCCCATTTAGCATGGGAATCGAGTTGATGTTAGCAGATACATTAGATGCGATGAAATGCTTGAATAGAGAACAAAAAATAAAACAAATAAGCTCACATATAACTTTAAGCAGATAAATGTTTGAAAATAAAATTATCCCATTACAAGAAAATCGACGCAACATTAATTTTAATCTTTGGATAGAAAATTAACTTGCAAGTGATTTTCTTGAAGTAGAAATCAAATATTAACAGTAAAATCCTGTCAAATACCAAGCCTTTCTTTGAACCGACTCAATATTCACATGGACACTTAATAACTGTTACATATTTATCTCCACAAACGAATTTGAATTTCTGCCAAATAATAGCCTTCCTTTGGGCCGACCATTATCCGCATGAAAAACAAACACGCTAAAACTTTAAATAATCATGTATTTTAAATTAAAAAATTTCATAGGAGAGGTTATTTTGGTAACATGTTATGTAAATTTAATAACATAAAATACAAGATGTGTTCGAATAAACGAACCCAAAGTAATTTCAAACATGGGCATAACTTAAACATTATTATTGAAATTTAAAATTATTAAGTCCATAATAATAATTTCAATAAATAATATTTACTTAATCCAAATAACACATAATTATTACAAATCAAATTCAAAACACAATACATATGGCATAAACATGATATAGTACAAGACAATGGAGGTGCACAACAAACAGGACGAAGCGCCCGCCTCAAGAAGCCCAGAAGTCGACATGTATTTTGGACGTAACACCAAAAAAAAAAGACCACAATTTACCGCAAAGACAAAATCTTTTAATAAAAAATAACTCAAACTTCAACCAAGGGTCAAACAATTAATTGGGCACATCAATCAATAATCTAAGAAGCCTAACAATTTACCTAATCAAATTATGTGTATGCATACGTACACACAAGTGATGTGAACCCGATAAATCAAAGCAAAGATGAACAACATTATATCAGCACAACATCCAAAACAATGGACGCACACACAGACGGGGAGCATGTGGAAGAAAACCTACCGGAGATCATGACTGGTGGTCCTTCTGTTGGGCGACAACAAAAAAATATGCAGTAGAATTATATCATAAACAGCAAAAACTTTTCGATCCAAATAATCCCAACAACAAAGCAAGATTATGGCTCTGATACCGCTTGATGGAATTAATTATACATAAACCCTAGAATGATGCGGAATATTTATTCTAGGACAATCATGCTTTAAGTTATCAAAGATTATGGAACGATAGACAAACCTGAATCCATAGCAATATCTGGAGAATACTTGATGAAGACTTGATGAATGATTATTGCCTTCCAATTGATCCTTAGGGTTCTTAGAATTCAGATGACAATGGGAATCAAGAGAATAAAACCTAGGTAGGTCAATTGGGGACCATAACCCTATATTTATATTGACCTAGTATGTTAGCCAGCCCATCATAGATTAACAACTAGGCCTCTTAGGTATCTACACATATTAATTATAGATCCCATACTTATAAAAGATGACTTGGGCCCCCTTCAACTTTAGTAGATCACTTTATTAGGCCCAAATACTTTAATATTTAATGTGACATATACAATTACTTATAGTGCACATACGTCTATGTGCCCAAAGACTTTATTTATTATACTAGTATATGTAAAGTCCATAAAATATTCCAACATGTATAACCTTATTATATATTCTATCGAACTCTCATTTTCTAGCTGCGCAAGAGTTTGTGATTGATTATAACTGGTCTGGAAGTTGATGCTTGCTAGTGCTCGTTGGTTTCATTATTTCTCCTAGTCTCGAGGCATTATAATATCAGTTAGGAGTTTTTGTGTGTTCTAATGCATTGTAACATGTACACTAATAAGACTACCTGCTCTTATGATTTCAGAATAGCCGATTAATGGGCAGCACGGATAGTCCAAATGCCTCTCGTAAGGAACCTAGTGTCTTTAACTGTGTAGAGTTAATATCAAATATAGACAGAACTATGAAGGAGCTGTCGGTTAATCTTCTTTCTACACACGATTGATGGGCTTAGTCCGAATCTTGCAGCTTGATGATAAAACATTGCAGCTTGACAATAATGTGGACGATGTTAAGGACTCTACTGAATATCATCATTGGGTGGTAAATGGAAAGCTAAAGCAGCTACATGTTATTCTACAAGAGGTTCTTTCTTTATACTACTCTCTCCTCTTGTTATATATACTGCTGGCCCATGAAGCTTTTAGGGGTGAACAAGAGACATTTATGCTCCTTAAGTTTTGACATGTGAGACACATGTTGAGTTTCGTTAGATTTTAAACGGTCCGTTAAGTTTAAGACCTTATCTTAGTTCAAGACCCTAAGTGGGATGTATTATATAGTTCAAGACCCTAAGTCAGATAGTGATGAAAGTTTTGGGCACCAAAATGCATTTTGGCCTAATTTTTTAATAACCAAAAAGGATTAATAGACAGTTATTTTGGAGGATAAAAGTTTCTCAAAGAAACTTGTGCCCCCTACAAACAAGGGGTTTGATGTGGGTTCTGCACCCACCAGTTCCCCTCTCATCCTGCATGGAGTTTGATGTGGGTTCTGCGCCCCGTATTCATGGTCAACCCCAAGGTATCCCTCAAAGCCCCAAGGTGCTGAGATACATCCTTACAATGGTTTTACTTGTTTGTCCGACAACTCTACAGTAAAGCTACTTCCTTTCTCTTCATTTTCTTCAGCAGGCAGTGGTAGGAATAACACACAACTGCCTACACCCAAATATTACCTCATGGCCCTGCCATTGGCATATGCTTACCAGTTCATGCTTATTATTAGAATTTGTGGAGAGAATATTCCTCCTATCAAGATGAAATTTACATTACATATAAATAATCTTCTAATTTTATCGTATTATTGATGCGTATCTTCTTTTGATTTTGGCTTGATGTCGATCTCGTACTCGGTTCAACTCGATCTGCTCCATCTCAATCTCCAACTCTTTTACTTACATGTCCACCTCAGGCCATTGTAACTGACCTTGGATTTAGTACACCTGGAAATTTTCAACCTGTGTTACTACTTTCCTTCCTATGATGTTGTCCGTCTAAAATAATTGTTACATTTTCATTTGGTTCATTCCAAAATAAATATCGCCTTACCAAATTAGAAAATTAGAAAAATGACTTGGTCCAATTTAAACATATTTTTTAAAAAAATATTGACAAGTCAATTACGACATTAATTATTAATTCTGAGAGGCAGGGAGTACTATGTTTTGCTTTTGTATATGATCACACAAAAATAAATGAAAATGCAAAGAAAAAAGTACTCCTTTCCTATGTATTGCTTATCTCTCCCCCGATCCATTTGTTCATTCATTAAATCATTTAATAAAGGCCAAAATTAGTTTTTCTCTCAAAATATCCACTATTTCCATTTTACATTCCCGTTTGACCGCTTGAAAACCGCTTGAAAAGTAGGTATGTTTCCATTTTACATTCTACCAGTTTGAAAAGTAGGTATGTTTGATATCTAAACTTTCAAATTGTCCCACCTTTCACCCTGAAATTAACGAACGTTAAAAAAGTTAACAAAGTAGGTAATATGACAAGCACACGATGATAAATGGGCTAGTTTGTAATGGTTAATAGTTTTTAAGGGGTCAAAATGTAAAGTTCTTAATATAAAATGTTAAAATTTTATTTCTTTTTCATAAATAATTAATATTATCTTAAATAATTAATAGTTTCTGATTTTTATTATATTTTTATGTTAAAAAATAATATTTTTTATGTTAAAAATAAAATAGTTAATGTTCATAATAGCATATATTAACATTATCTTAAATAATTAATATTTAATATATTAACATTATCTTAAATAATTAATATTTAATATATTTTTTAAAATACATCTGAAACATTATAATATTTTTTTTAATTTAAAATATCATTTTCATTTTTTAAAAAATATTTAATTTTTTAAATTACATTTTTCTTTAAAAAGTACAGAATTTTGATTTATAATATTTTTAAATTTTTAATCATATTTATAAATATATTTTTATGAAAATATTAATTATTTAAGATAATGTTAATATATGCTTTAACGGACAATTTTTTAAAAATATTATTTATTTTTTACCATAAAAAAATATTTTCAAGAAATATTAATTAATTAAGAAAATATGAATTATTTTGAAAAAATAAATAAATGTTACCCACTTTATATGTAAAACTTTGCATTAGATCCATTAAAATTAAAAGCTTATTACCATTACAAACTAGTCCATTTGTATCATGTGTTCAACACATGATTTGTTTCGGTTAACTTTTCTAATGTTAGTTAGAATGAAAAGTGAAGATTTATACTGTTAAACTCATCTACTTTCAACTGTATTTTTTGAAACTGAAAAAAAAAATTAGGATAAAAATTAATTGTTAAAATAAGTAGTAATAGGGTAAGGTAATTAATGAATCTACCATTTTCCTATGCACCTGCACGAAAAAAGAGATGAAGTTAGTGTGAAAAGAAAAAGAAGTAGTGGGAATAGAAATTCCCATCTCCTAAACAGAGTTGGAGATCAAAAGGTTAATAGCTACGCATGCTAGTTAACACCTAATTTGAGTTCAACCAATAAACCAATATGTGTTTAGATCACTTGATAAAGAATATTCTAGCTTAATCAGATCAAACGTCTAGTTTTTGAGTCCTGAAAATACAATATTCAATATGATGTTCGAATAATGGTGATTCAGACAATAAAAACATAATACTGCTACACTGATCCAAAAGCAATGTTTAATTACTGAATGTTTATTAATTAATACATTTGACATTTTGACTACACATTGCTACTTCAAACAAGTTATGGTTTCCTCCTTTCTTCAAGAACAAAAAAAAAAAAAAATGTAGTAACACACAACAAAATGGCTAGAGTTCTACTGGACCTTTTCATTTAGAAACCCATCCTTGACAATTATCCAAGGGCAAAATCAACAGTCTACCACTTGCCACGTGTCACATACCCAGCAGGGGACCCTTGTGAATGAATAAGTGAGAGAAAATATTGGGCCTAGTGGGCCGGAACAAGCAGGACCAGTTGTTTAAATAGTAGTTGTATTGCAGCTTGAAAGACCTAGAGCTCTTACTACCAATAAATGAGATGAGTTTTTGTTTTAACACTAGAACAACACCTGTGGAGTAGCGGTTCCACTCCATTAAACAGAGAGATAGAGAGGAGGTTTAGGTATTTAGGCGTAGCTGCAGAAATTGACCCTAAAGCCATAAATGACTTGCATAAATTGAAGTTGAGTCCTCAAAAATGTGTGACCTTAATAATTAATTGTCCTGTTACCAGTGTTACACGTAATGGCATTAAGATTTTGTGGACCTTTAAACCGACCCTATCCCAATAACTGACTGGTCTTCTTCATCCTTATTGCTCCTCGTTTTTCTAAAATTTCTAAAAGGAAATGATCTTCAATTTTAGTAGAAAAAGAATGTTAGTAGAGACCCAGTAGCTATTTAAATTTGGTGTACAATTACATTAACTATTGATTTTGATTTTGATTTGGATGGATATAGACATGACCAAATCCGGGTTTGGATACGTTTACGGTTTCGATCTGCTGGGTACCGGTTTGAAAAATGAGAAATCAGAACCGAGCCGCAAATTGTACGAGTACGAGTCCAACGGTTCACGGGTTTTACACGATTCCGATTCTGACGGGTCAAATCCGAGTACGGTTTCACGGGTCCGTACGGGTATGAGTCGGCCATGTCTACACACACATATAGGATTTAGACATAGCCAAATCCGGGTTCGAGTACGGTTACGGTTCCGACCCATCGGGTACGGGTCTGAAAAATGAGGAACCGGAACCGAACCACCAATTGTACGGGTATGGATCACGGTTCCAATTCTAGCGGGTCAAATTCGAGTACGATTCCACGGATCCGTACGAATTGTTTACCACATTTTTTAAATACCAAGCCTAAGTAATTTCAAAGGTTGTCTCCGCTTGCTCGTATAAGTATTCTACTCGTAACCTTCAATCTTTTTCCCGTCTGGCGTGATTTTCTTGTTCCCTGCAAACTCTTCTCATCATCTCCCCCACAATTCTTTTGTCTATTTGATCTTCCCCGGCCGGCCAAATATATTTCCCCGCCAAATATATTTTCCCCAGAAAAAAAAATGACATTCTTCTTGGTTCTCCAAATCAATCCAACCCAACAGCAATAAAACCTGTTTCTGTTTTTTTTTTTTCTTTTTCAAAAGGAGGTCTCTGTTTTATTCAAAGTGGAGATGGGGAAAGTAAGAGGTGTAGTGTCAACTAGGCATGTTCTGATTTTATCATTGGCGGTCAACCTGGGTTTATTACTAAGAGCTGTGCCTGAAGCTTGGAGTTGGGGAGGACTTCAAGGCTTTTGTTTGGAAAATAGCCAAAACAGAGGAGCTTTTGAGGCGCAAGTTAGCAAGACTACAACTACTACACGGTCGTCAGCGTTGGCGTCAATGGATAGTATGGGAGTTACAGATGGCAGGGAGAGTGTTGTTATCAATCTTGACCAGTAAGTGCTTCTTTCTAGTTTCTACTACTTACTAATCCATTTTTTTTTGGTCAAATCTACCAATATTATAGTATAAATGACGTCATAATATCAGTTACTCATGCAATAATGACGATTAACACATTTTTATTTGATTATAATTTAAACTTTAACAGAGCACTTGTTCTTATGGTTAAGTATTGAGTGTTGAGTTTGCATCTAATTTTGGCAATTGATGATGCCAAAATGTTGAATCAGCCCAAATTCAAGCGATCGATTTGCTTCGGCGATTGCTTAGCCTGAAAATAAGATAAAACACATAAACTAAGCCGGGGCTTCACCGGCGAAGACCCTCCAGCGTGAATAAGTTCACGGTTTGTAGAGAGAGAAACTAAATTGATAGAGTTTAGGAGGATTATATCTGTTAGAGAGTCCTTGTTTGACTTGAATTGAATTGATGTAGATGGGTACAATCCTGATTGGATTATAACTGCTTAATCCTTGATAAAATAGGATTGTTAAGACTGTTTGCCGGAAAGCCGAGGAGTACAAATTCCTTATCTCGTCATATGATAATATGCCGAGATGCATGAATTCCTTTCCTCGTCATATGAAGGTCTGTTGACATGAAGATATGCCGAGATGAATGCTTTTGTCTCCTCGTCATATGAAGATATGACGAGGTGCGAACTTTCCTCTCCTCGTCATTCACGACCTCTCGGTCCATGATGAGCCGAGGAGGGAATGAGTAATATGGGGAGCCCGTTGACAACGTCAAGGCCGAGGGAGGCACCTCGTCCTCTATGAAGGCGATCTCGGCATACGAGGGAGGTCTCCTCGGCCCTTATAGTTGGGGCATTTATATGTGCTTGCTGAGCCTTGGTAAACTTTGGTCGGCCTTGTTGATGCCGAGATGGATGTACGAGGGACCCACATCGTAATTTGAAATGGATTATGTTTATGGCCCAATCCACTTGGGCCTGACCCGGACAAGTCCATGTTCGTATCTCGGTTTATACTGTTCAGTGGCCCCTGACTTTCTAGCTCGGCTTAGGACGAGGAGAAAGTCATCTCATCCTCGGCTTATGAGAATACGAACAGGTTGCCACGTGTCAGCGTCGCTTCAAATGTGTCGTTCCATTATCCCCTGGTTAATGGTACAATGATGAGCACGTCCCACGATGATCTGACAAGCCTTGGAAACCGTCAAGTGCATTTAATGTTGGGGGCGCCAAACCCATGGACCCGTTTTTGGTTTCGGGTTTGACCCGATTTGGTGGTATAAAAACAAATATCCCTCTTCATTTTCAACTTTTACAACTGTTGAGTCTTCAGGAGCGAACTAGAAGTTTTGAACTCTCCGTCGTGTTCTTGAACTTTCGAAACCCAGTCACCGACGACGTTCGATTCTCCAGCGTAGTAGATTCCGTTGACCTTTTTCAACATCAAAAACAGGCATACATTCTTTTTTTCCACTAACTTCCGTACTTGATTTTGCATTTTCTAGGGTTTTGGTAGGATTTTGGATTTCAAATTCGCCATTGTTGACCCTTTTCAAGCTTTTTCTGGAAATTTTGTGCGTTTGATTCTTGAATCTTCTTGCCCCTTCATTCCCCTTTAGAAATGACTCGTTCTTGGGACCATTCCCCTCGATTCCGTTATGGATATCACAAAGGTAATCTAAGGGTTTACCGGAGAGAGAGAGAGGACCATGGTTGTTGGTGACCTTGACTGAGATTGGAGAAATGTTGACGAAGTATGGTCGTACGAGATTGTACATTCAGTATTCAGACAAGACGAGGATAGATCGAGTTGATTCATTGTCCCCTAGTACAATCTTGTTTGAACATACGGCCGAGATGATTGAGCATATTAATTTGTTCTACCCGTCCTCGGACTACATTGCTCGTCGTCATCTGAGTGGTAGGGCTCCCTCCTCGGCCTTACTGTAATGACGAGGAGGAGCACCCCTCTTCCCCGTCTGAATATCATCTTGGGACGATGTACTTAATTTTTGCTCCTCGGCCTTTTGTAGATATGACGGGAAGAGGAGGTGAGGCCACCACATCTACCAAGATCGTTGATGCTTTTGCCGAAGGAGAGCAAGTTGAAGGAAAAGGTGGCCGAGGAAGAAGAAGCCGAGGTGAAGCTGCCCATCCCCGAGCTCCAAGAGTCAAAGCCGGGGATCCCATGTTGGAGACCTTATACACGAGATACGGGGTGGATAGGAACGAGTTCAGGTTACCTTATATTGGCCATCCCACCTTTGAAAATGATGAAGAGGAGAAAAGTTTTTATTACAACGACAACTGAACGGAATATAATTCTCCCCCTATTAAATGCCCCTAAAAATAAGGAAAGCAATTAGCACACAGAATCCTAATTCAATAGGGATTTATTCCCACTCAAGAAGTCTTATTTGGAGCGAACTCCTAGCGGGCTAAGGAACCTAAATTAGACGAAGATTCACTCTCCTAATACAAGTCAGCTATGGAACTCCTATTCTTGGAGGACACACCACTTGAAGGCTATAAATAAGGGTCAAAACCCTCACACAAAAGGTACATTCAAAACACCCTCTCAATACTATAATACGCCTTCCCTCCCGGTTTATATTATCTCCATATACAGATGCTTATTCTCACGCCGGAGGGTTTGCGCGGGGGTAACTCCCCGCGCCCTAACGGTGTTTGTTTTGCAGATCCATCCGTTGTTCGTCCAGGAATCCAACGCCGCGTTCCCGACTGATCAGGTATCCCCGGTACCGCTCATTTTTTGCTGCATCAGTTTGGTTCCGTTGCCGGGAATGAAACCAAACTAATGATGCCAAAATGTCGAATCAGCCCAAATCCAAGCGATCAGTTTGCTCCGGCAATTGCTTAGGCTGAAAATAAGACAAAACACATAAACTAAGCCGGGGCTTCACCGGCGAAGGCCCTCCGGCGTGAAAATAAGTTCACGGTTTGTAGAGAGAGTAACTAAATTGACAGAGTTTCGGAATATCAATAGTAACGTACCAGAATATGGAAATTATGGCTTGTATTTATAATGATGGATTGACAGAATCCATGTTGAACTTGGACTGTAAAGAGATAAGGTATAATCCTAGGAGGATTATATCTGTTATAGAGTCCTTGTTTGACTTGAATTGATGTAGATGGCATGTACAATCCTGATTGGATTATAACTGCTTAATCCTTGATAAAATAGGATTGCTAAGAATGCTTGCCGGAATGCCAAGGGGTACAAATTCCTTATCTCGTCATATGATGATATGCCGAGATGCATGAATTCCTTTCCTCATCATATGAAGGTCTGTTGACATGAAGATATGCCGAGATGAATGATTTTGTCTCCTCGTCATATGAAGATATGAAGAGGTGCGAACTTTCCTCTCCTCGTCATTCACGACCTCTCGGTCCATGATGAGCCGGGGAGGGAATGAGTAATATGGGGAGCCCGTTGACAATGTCAAGGCCGAGGGAGGCACCTCGTCCTCTATGGAGGCGATCTCGGCATACGAGGGAGGTCTCCTCGGCCCTTATAGTTGGGGCATTTATATGTGCTTGTTGGACCTTGGTAAACTTTGGTCGGCCTTGTTGATGCCGAGATGGATGTACGAGGGACCCACATCGTAATTTGAGATGGATTATGTTTATGGTCCAATCCACTTGGGCCTGACCCGGACAAGTCCATGTTCGTATCTTGGTTTATACTGTTCAGCAATGTACTTACCTATAGCTCATACAGGAGTATACTGTAATTGTATTTTTGGTGGTTTGAATTGGTTGGGTTTTTTAAATGATGGAGTCAAAGTGCCTGAACTGAAAGTATGAGTGTCTATATTGTTAAACTTAATTGAGTGTTGTTATTTATCCCCGTAAAATTATTGAGCATACCTCTGAATGTTGTTATTCATACCCGTAAAATTATTGAGCATATCCGTAAGTATGTATGATGTCGTAGGTGCAGTCAAGAGGGATCTGGGAGGCTTGTTGCAGCAAACTGGTACAGGGACCTTGGTAAGTCGTGCGATGCAATCAGACAAGGGACACGACTCGTGCTCACAAGCACGACTCGTTCCGAAATCTAGCACCAGTGATTTGGGCGTCACGCTTCGTACCAAGAATGAAGTAGGAGGGCACGACTCGTGAAGGATGTCACGAGTCGTGATCGACGTGATTTCAGAATTCGAATTATTTCCTTATTCCTGTTTTGATGTTTTATTTTTGGGCTTTTTGTCTTTTCCTTTTCCAAGTTGATTAGGGTTGTTTGGGGAGTATTTAAACTTGTTTTAGTTTCTTAAAAACATTAGTCTTTTTATCAATTGAATTTCAGTTTGCATCTTGCAAAATTCTTGGTCAATTTTATTGGCTTGCAGAAGATCTTCTTTGGAAGTTCTTGTTTTCTAAGGGATTGCTATTCCTTGCAGAAGGTATTGATTTCGATCAGACCTTGGTTACTATTCTGCTGCGTTACTTTACATCAGTTGGTATCAGAAATCAGACGATCCTAGGGTTCTCCGACGAGGTGATGGCAAACGATGGGAGAAACAACGGCGACATCACAGCAATCATTGAACGCGTGGAAGCATCAGCCACGGAAGGTATGCGGTTAGACGGAGAGTGTCGCGATTGACAGCATGTGGAGTTATTGGCGGCTTTGGTGCAGTTGTGGGTAGGTGGTGGCGGTGATGCCAACCCACAAAATCGGCCAGGTCCTCGCGGGGAAAATCTCCACCGTGGTGATCCGATGGGCGGGGAGGTTTCTGATAATGATGAAGGTGAGGCCAGGGCAGCGCCTCCTCACGACCAACGTCCTAAGATTAGGGCGGATATTCCGGCTTTTAATGGTGAGTTATCTATCGAAGAATTCTTAGATTAACTTTCGGAGGTTGAAAAATTCTTTCGATTGATGCGTATTGAAGAAGATAGAAAAGTCCCATATGTTGCTTACAAATTGCGTGGTGGTGCATCTGCATGGTGGGATCAATTGTCTAGACAGAGGTTGCGTGAAGGGCAACCTGAAATTCGTTATTGGAACCATATGAAGAGAGAGTTAAGGGAACGCTTTCTTCCACGAGATCATGATCAGGATCTCTATATGAAATTCTTATCTTGTAAGCAAGGTAGTCGTACAGTTGATGAATATGTTCATGATTTTCATGCGCAATTGGCACGCACTGATTTATATGAGACAGAGTCGCAGATGATTGCTAGATTTATGTCGGGTCTACGGGTGAATATTAAACATCATATAGAGTTGTTTACTACCTACTCTTTGAATGAAGCTATTTCTAGGGCGAGGAAGGCTGAAAGACAACTAGCAACTACGTATCGTGCTCCGACCACATTTAGGAGGTATGGTGATGCTTCTTCTTCGGGTGGCAAGGGACAATTGTCGGGTGCTAATGTAGATAGCGGCAAGGAGATATCTCAAGTTGCGGGTCCTAAGGTTGATGATGGCAAGAAGATTACAACTCCGGCTCCTACACAAAACCCACCGGCTCGTCGAAACACCAACACACAAGGTAATAATCCTTATGCAAAACATTATGGGGATAAATATTTTAGGTGTAACCAACCAGGGCATATTTCCAATAATTGTCCGCAACGGAGGGGAGTTAATATGGTGGAGCGCGATGAGTATGATGACGGGGTGAATGAAGAGGATGGCGACGTGGTCTATATAGATCCCAATGGGGATGATGACGAGGGGGACGAGCACGAGTCTTATGTGGTCCGAAAGCTTATGTTGACTACTCCTGCGGAGGAGGCCAATCCGGAGCGACACAACATTTTTCGCACCAAGGGGAAGGTCCTTGATTTTGCGGCTATGATCATAGTTGATAGTGGTAGCAGTGAAAACCTAGTGGCTCGTGGGTTGGTGGAGAAATTGAAGCTCGAGGTACGCAATCATCCTACTCCTTACTCTGTGGGGTGGATTAACAATGTTGGCACTATTAAGGTATATGAGCAATGCCTTATTCCTTTTTCTATTGGTAGTTATAAGGATGATGTTTTATTTGATATAGTAGATATGATTGCATGCCATTTATTGTTGGGTAGACCTTGGCAATATGATCTTGGTGTTGTGCATAATGGGCGGGAGAATTTTATTCGTTTTACGAAAGATGGGGTGCGTTTTCATTTACATGCTTTGAAAAGTGGTTCTATTGGTAAACCAAAGATGAAACTTATTGTCTCTTTGTGTACTGCCCATGAGTTTGTTGAGGATATTGTGGATGCTCCTTTTGTGTTTGCAGTGGTGCAAAAGGGAGTATTGGGACAGGTTAGTTTGGTCCTTACATCTTTGCAGTCTTTATTGGATGAGTATCGTGATGTTATGCCTGACGAGCTTCCTGCAGGGTTACCTCCCTTGCGTACTATACAACATAATATTGATTTGGTGCCAGGTGCTTCTTTGCCAAATCTCCCACATTACAGGATGAGTCCCGCAGAACATGAGATTTTGCGTGAACAGGTGGAAGATTTATTGAAGAAGGGGCATTATGGGAGAGATAAGACGGTAGAGCTCGTTGAGAAGAAGTATTATTGGCCACATCTCCGTAGGGACACGCACAGATTTGTTCAGAAGTGTATGGTTTGTCAGATCAACAAGGGGCAATCTCAAAATACGGGTTTGTATACCCCTCTGCCTATTCCGGATGGACCTTGGGAGGATATTTTCATGGATTTTGTGCTTGGGCTTCCGAGGACGCAACGTGCCAATGACTCTGTTTTTGTGGTGGTGGATCGTTTCTCTAAGATGGCTCATTTTATTCCTTGTCGAAAGACTCATGATGCTTTTCACATCGCGGGTTTGTTCTTTAAGGAGGTTGTCCGTCTACACGGGGTCCCGAAGTCTATTACATCCTACCGTGATACTAAGTTTCTTAGTCATTTTTGGCGTACTTTGTGGTGTATATTTCAGACAGACTTGCAGTTTAGCAGTTCTTTTCATCCGCAGACAGATGGCCAGACGGAGGTGGTTAATAGGACCATGGGTTCTATGATTCGTTGTTTATGTGGTGAGTATCCGAAGAAGTGGGATTTGGCCTTGTCAACGGCTGAATTTGCCTTTAACAACATGACGAGCCGAACGACGAAGAAGACTCCTTTTGAGATTGTGTATCAACGGCCTCCTAAGCATACACTTGACTTGATTCCGTTGCCTAGAGTTCCGGGGTATAGTATTGCAGCTGAAAACATGGCGGAAATGATTGATGCGGTTCAGACGGAAGTCAAGAAGAACATTGAAGCTTCGAATGCCAAGTATAAGGAGATTGCGGATAGGCGGCGTCGTTTGAAGGTATTTGCTGTTGATGACTTGGTGATGGTTCATTTGCGTAAGGAACGGATTCCTCAAGGAACGTATCACAAGCTTCATCCCAAGAAGATTGGGCCTTGCCGGATATTGAAGAAGATCAATAATAATGCCTATGTTGTTGATTTACCCGAGGGGTGGAATATTTCTAATACTTTTAATGTTGTGGACTTAGTTGAATTCCATCATGATGTTCCTCTTTATTTGGATATGGATTCGAGGACGAATCCTTTTGAAGTGGAGGCGAATGATGTCGTAGGTGCAGCCAAGACGGATCTGGGAGGCTTGTTGCAGCAAACTGGTACAGGGACCTTGGTAAGTCGTGCGATGCAATCAGACAAGGGGCACGACTCGTGCTCACAAGCACGACTCGTTCCGTAATCCAGCACGAGTGATTTGGGCGTCACGCTTCGTACCACGAATGAAGTAGGAGGGCACAACTCGTGAAGGATGTCACGAGTCGTGATCGACGTGATTTCAGAATCCGAATTATTTCCTTATTCCTGTTTTGACGTTTTATTTTTGGGCTTTTTGTCTTTTCCTTTTCCAAGTTGATTAGGGTTGTTTGGGGAGTATTTAAACTTGTTTTTATTTTCTTAAAAACATTAGTCTTTTTATCAATTGAATTTCAGTTTGCATCTTGCAAAATTCTTGATCAATTTTATTGGCTTGCAGAAGATCTTCTTTGGAAGTTCTTGTTTTCTAAGGGATTGCTATTCCTTGCAGAAGGTTTTGATTTCAATCAGGCCTTGGTTACTATTGCGCTGCGTTACTTTACATCAATGTATGCTTGAAACTTTAAATAGTACAACACATTGAATAACAGTTACAGGTATACTCAATAATTTTACGAATGTGAATAACAAAACTCATCTTAATTTTTCACTACCCAGAAACACACTCAAGATCACCATGTAAGGGGCATTCTAGCTTTTTTTTTTTTTTTTTTTTTTTTTGTTCGAATCCCGAAAATGCAGGAGCATTTAAACTTTGTTGGAGAGCTTTGCCGCCCTTGTAATCCTACCTATCTCGAACTAAACTACTCAATACTATCTAATGTGTTATTCGGATAGAGTCATAGAGATGTGTGTGGTGGGTTAGAAAAATAAAAATAATAAATACACTTCCAAATTCACTCAAGAAAGTTGAAGGAGTAGTGTCTTTAGCTCTAACTATGTATTAGGAGGCCATCAGGACCTGCCAAACCATTGCCAATAAAATAAATGCACATAGCGAGGTCTTGCCTCCTTCTGCTGATGCCGCCGCCAGGGGCGGATCTAGCATGCAATTGACGTGGGTTCCAGCCCACTTCAGAATTTTGATTTTTATTTACCTAAGTCACCGACTACCGACTATATGTAACTTTTTTTTTAATATATGAAGTTATTTTTCACTGTTATTATTGTTAACAATATTTTTTAAATATCAAGCCCACGCGATTTCAAAATCCTAGATCCGCCATGGCTGCCGTGAAACAAAGATTTAAGATCTATGAATTGCAATCATTTGGTAATCTATATAGTGTGAGTATGGCCCCACAAGAGTTGTCTTCCATACCTAACCCATGAAATATGGAATAAATCCTTCTCTGCTGACAGGTTTTCACAATCTAATAATTTTCATACCATTACCATGTTCTTTCTGAATACACTGGGAAACCAGAAGGAGACGACCACTAAAGATATTGGGTCTATAATTGGACGGGTTCATAAATGTGAAAACTAAATTTTGATTCATGAAATCCGACAGGCAAATTTGGACCTTCATTTTGAGACGGAGAATAATAAAAGAACAAGACCCTTGTAAGCTGTCAGGGATGTGCTTTCTTGGCCTACAACAGTTGTCGACTCAGTTAAAAGATCATAATTAATCCTAAAAATACATTTTTTCTTAGCCACCGTCTACATGCAAGTATCATAGTTACCAATATGGGCATGTATTGATTAAAACGTTTACATATTTTAAATGTAACTTGATGCAGTGGTGATCCAACAATGTACGAAAAGTTTTGGCAGCGAATTGGGGAAAAAACTGCAGTTGTTGTGATACCTGGTTGGCAATACATAAGTTATTTTTCGGATGCTAAAAACCTTTGTTGGTTTATGGAGTCAGAGTTTGCTAATGCAGTTATTAGGCTACACAAGGTGGTTGGGAATGCAATAACTGAGGACCGTCATATTGTAGTAGGAACTGGATCTTCCCAGCTCTTTCAGGCTTTGCTCTACGCTCTATCTCCTTCCAATGCTTCAGAGCCCATGAATGTGGTCTCTGCTGCTCCCTTCTACTCGGTAAGTTTCCTGCCTTCCTGTTTATAATATCAAATTGTAAATTAACAGTAGTATGATTCCTCTAAGTAGTATGATACTATGATTCCTGTTTTTAATTTTTTTTTTAAAGAGGATCTACACATGAGTTGATCTTCTTTTGTCTCAAAATTGTTTAACCAACCCATAGTTTAATCCTTAAGAAATTCTTTATTGCAATCAAAAGAGCAGTCAGACGGGCAGGTCACCAGAACCAGTCCCCCCATTGACTGCAGGATTGAGTTAATAATTTTTTTAAGTTTTCTAATAATTCACTTGCTTATCCTGTTATAAGTTTGACCCATGTAGGACCGACTCTCTCCCGAGGTCATTGTTGGTTAAGGCTTTCACAAGACACGGCCGCCAGGTCATGTCTGGATATGCTTATAGTTTCAATGAGTTGATCCAAATCTTCTGGTGCTTGCAGTCATATCCGTTAATGACCGACTACCTAAAATCAGGGCTGTACAAGTGGGCTGGTGATGCTTACAAGTTCCCCAAAGATCAGCCTTACATTGAGTTGGTGACTTCTCCAAACAACCCTGATGGATCCATAAGGCAAGCTGTGGTCAACGGAGACAAAGGAATATTAATACATGACCTTGCTTACTATTGGCCGCAGTATACCCCAATTTCAGTTCCCTTGGACCATGACATTATGCTCTTCACTGTGTCCAAGAGCACTGGCCATGCTGGGGCACGAATTGGGTAAGTAAATTCCATTTATGAACCCAGCTATTAAAAAGATAATGATGCTAAAGAAAAGGCAAATATTACATGGATTCTTTGATATTTTATGTCTTCCTTACCTATATCTGGCAGTTGGGCACTAGTTAAGGATCGAGAAATTGCCAAGAAAATGACTACATTTATAGAAATCAACACTATTGGCGTATCCAAGGACTCGCAGATCCGAGCAGCAAAGATTTTGCAAGCTGTGTTAGACAGCTATGATAATGGTGGCAACCCTGAAGAAAGAGAAACATTCTTTGACTATAGCTATAATCTTATGGAAAATAGGTGGAAGAAACTTAGAGCGGCGGTTAACAAGAGTGGAAGACTATTCAGCTTACCCAACTTCCCTCTGGGGACATGCACCTTTTCTGGACGAACTTTTGAACCACAGCCTGGTAATCAGAATGTTTTTTTTTTTTTTTTTTTGATTTCCCTTTCATCGGTTACCTTGTTATTTAATCATAAAAAAAGATGTGATAATCTTTTTGTTGTCATTTCCACCCTTGTAGCATTTGCATGGTTGAAATGTGAAGGACAAGCAGAGGATTGTGAAAGCTTCCTTCGAAGTCAAAAGATATTGACCAGAGGCGGGCAACACTTTGGGGTTAGTCCAAGGTATGTGAGGATCAGTGTGCTTAGTCGAGATAGAGAGTTTGATCTCTTCACTGACAGATTGTCCAGAATCAACTCCTGACAGTTCCAAAGGTGTTTACGTAGATTATGTGAGGTGAACCATACGATAGGTGAAGTTTCTAAAGTAGTAGGAATGGACCGAATGGTTATAGATTATGCAAGGCCCTTATGAATTTTGATTAGTAGGTTATGTGACCTCTTGTTTCAGTTTGCTCAGAGTGCGCATAATGTGTATGAATTTGTATTGGTATTGCATTTTCCTATATTTTTGGAAAGTTGGATTCTTCAATTATTTATGTGATTTTTGGGTGCATTGATGTAAGCATAAATGTATAGTGAATCAAAGAGATTGTTCGCTAGCTTGGGTCTTTGTTCGATGAACATAAGCTGAGACATCATTCCAGGATGACAGCAAAACCAAATTTTGTTCACGAAAAGAAAGTGCAATGACATAATTGAAATATTTCAGACTCGAAATATAATTTAATCTGCATAGGATAAATAATACGACACTGTAGGTATTGTAAAAAACCTACAAACGATTGTTACTTTTCAAGAAAATATAAACCACAGCAAGAGGAGAGAAAACCGGAGGTAAGACGTCAGATGCCTCATCGTACATAGAAAGGGTGTAGAAAGAAAAAGACTAACCAAGAGTGCCTGCATAACTTCTGAATCCAAGGTAGTACTTGAAAACAGCAACTCACAAAGTTGACTTTCATGTTAGTCTTAGTTCATATTCGCCAGCCATTGTTATGTAACGAACCCATGGAAGCGACTGATATCCACTTTTCTCAATAATTTTAAGATAACGAACCTGCAATCATTTTCTTCAACCATCAAATAGAATGAAAAAAAAAGAAGAGAACTTTTAGCAAATAACCAAATCCAGATATCTGTACCTGAATCCCAGAGACCGTAAAGTATGGTATATAAAACTTCACACGTACAGGAGTTTTCCGGTCAGGAGTTGCATCTTCGGAAGTTACGCTAGGGAGTTTATATTCTGCCCTTAACAAATACTCCTTTGAATTTTTGTTGCACAGAGTGGTCATGAACATATAAGTAATCATTTCTCAACAAAAACTGCAATGCAAACTGATCTTTCTAACCAACTAGTACCTTGTTACCAGGAAAAGATTTAATCTTCCACACTAATGCATCTTTTTCAGGAGCATATGAAGCAGACCCCATTGATGTCCGAATGTTAGGGTTTGTTGCATCAGATGGCATAGGCACGTCAATTACAACATCAGTTGCCGTGCTGCTCCAAAAAGTAATCAAGGCAATGGAGTTAAAAAAAAAATAGTAAGCTCAAACTCAGATAACAAAGGAAACCCCTAATACAATTTTATACTCCATATTACTCTCTATGTCCCACTTTGAGTGTCCAAAAAAATTTCTAAGTTTTCTCTTGATCAAGAGCAAATTTAGATTTTTTTGGATAATCATGTTGGGACGGAGGGATTAGAAAATTTACGAGGTTTACCTACGCTCCTTGAATTGGCTTCGGGCTTTTATCAAAATCTCAACCCGACTTCTTGCATGTTTTTCGACTTGAGCTTCAACCCAAATGAGAGGCTTCACCTAAAGAAGTTGGGGTAAAACGGAAAGGAAAGAAGAGTCATCCTGAGATTTGAGGAATGAAAGATGCAAAATAATTGAAACTCAAGCTTAGTTAGCTGTAATTTTTAGCCCTATGATGCTCGGACTCGAGTACGAGTGTCCGACACGGGTACGGATCCGAGTGTCGGATACTTCAAATCTCAGACTCGGGGACACAAATTAGAAGGGTCCAAATTATGAATATGGACTTGGCATATAAAACACCTTGATAAAAATTAGTAAATTTCATATTAAAAAGATAATCCATTTACTAAAAATAAAATATAAATTTCTTATGGGGCGATAAAGTAATACAGTAATTGCACAATAACAACCACAGAAGAAGTCAATTTTTTAGAATTGTGCACAGTCAAAATAGCCGGCTGTATCCGATCCAACCACCCATGAAACCCTTTAATTTCTTCTCTCTCCTCTCCGCCCCCTCATTTTCTCTTTCAATTTTACGATTTCGTTTCTCTCTCCTCTGCATTCCCAAGGAGGAGACGGGAGACCTCAATTTCTCTCTATCTTTAGATCTTCAAACGTCGACCATCACCGATCGACGACCCCCAACGACCTTCACCAATTGACGACGGCGATTTCCGAAGGCGATTGATGACGGCGAACCGTTTGACGACAAACGACCTTCGCCATTGACGACGACGACCTCGACGACCTCAACAATCGAGCCAAAAGTGCCGACTCCTCTTTCTCCTAGCCACGTCCGACACATATCCCGTGTCCGTATCCGTGTCGTGTCGACACTGGTACGGCGCCCTAAAATGGCGAGTCCGAGCATCACATTCTGCACTCGTGTAGTCACCTAACCCACTAAACAGATAATTCAATGATACTACAGAAAACTTTGGACACTGGAAAGAGGTGAACCTGAGTACTGAGTCTATAAGTCATGAGATCAAATGATCCATCAGGAGGTATGAAAGATATCGTGCGGTCATTTTCAAAGCGAGCTAAGCGTACACACCTGTTGGGAAAAATTAAAACGAATAGATTTAAAATAATCAAAGAATTATACTGCTGAGTGAACCAAACTTTAATTAGACGAAGGCATGTTATTACACACTGCTGCAGATAGCAACAGAGTTAGTTTTAAGATGTACTTACTGATGAAACTTTATGTCCTCAAGATCGATGGATTTTCCTTTGGTTGATCGACCTTGAGCCTCCAATAGAACTTTATCATTAAGCCCAAGCTTGCACTCAGGCATACCACTATAAGAGACACAGCACTTGTTTAGCAACATTGAGAGGTTAATATTTAAAAAGAATGGTCCGGTCATTTTTCATAGTTCTTAACAAAGATTATCTCAGCACCTTAAATATGCGTGAGAATAAATGAAAGATTATCTCAGCACCTTAAATGCGTTCTCATCTTCAACGCTCCAACAACATCTGATCGGATTATTTGTCCATTGCTGTTTACTAGTATGTTCACACTTTCCATCACATCTAAGAAAACCTGATGGCAAATAAAAATAAGCACCGTAACAGAGAATTTACTGGCTAAATATAGTCTTAACAGCTCAGTAGACAATACACATACTTCATTTTTCTTGTAGTGTATCCCTTCGGTTCTCCAAGAGATTGCATTTGTTACAGCCATAGGAGGTCTCTGAGCAACTTCCATCTTATAAGCATCCGTCTTAATAAACTCACTAAGAATCTTAGCTTCTGTATATTGAGGGTAACCAAAGTCCATCATTTCATCAAGTAATTCATACTGCAAAATACGCGAAGCATCATTTATAAGATGTAAAATAACTATAATCACATCTTCCGCAAAGAAGTTAGTCATGCTTACAACAACAACAAAATTATCTCTTAAAGACTCCTCTTCCAACTCTTCAAAATAATGCTCGAATACCTACATAGGAAAATAAATCATAATGAGAACATTCTCATCACAAGTATCAACCAACGGCAAAAAGAAAGAAGAATGTTCGGATCAAAATTGTCACGGGGAACTTACTTCAAGAACACGATGCAAAAAGAGAAGGAGGCTAGCAACATTACAATTTTGCCTAGAAGCTGTCATCAAGTAGACATTTTTGTGTTGTACAAACATGTAGCTGACCCCATTGTCATACCCAACTGGACCCTGAGACTCCACATCACCCTAAGGCAGATCACCAGATAAAATAGAGACATTTAGCATAGGTACCTCATTCTTATTCATAACATATACTACCTCCGTCCCAAAATGAATGTCAATTTTTGTTCTAGATCAAGAACAAAAATGAACATTAATTTTGGGACAGTGTCAAGTGACTCCATGCCCACAATACAATGATAAATATCATAAAAGGCAATCCATATAAATATTCCAAACTTTAACATAATCAAGATAAATAAAAAATGGAAAATGAAAAATACCTCTTTGTCAAGGAGCTTGGAGAAAAATCTCTCAGCCTGAGCGGGGGTGACATCGCCTCTGTAGAGACGGCTAATCAAGCACCGACCTTTCATGTCCAGAATGAAAATCGCCGACGCCGCTCCGGTCATTGTTCATAAAAACACAACCGTACAAAGAATATGATTAAATAATTGGTAAATTAATTTAATTTGTAGTGGAATGTAGATGAATGCCCCGACTGACTGTTTGTTGTCGGAATCAAATCCAAGTTTTGGTATCGCAATTACTTTGAAATGATAATGGAAGTCGTTAAGTTTCCTAACGAACTTCCGACGAGAGGGCCGCTCTTTTCTCGATTTAACCTCCATCTCTTACTTCAATTCTTTTTTGACAAAAACTCATGTCAGAACATGAATACCCGTCTCATTTATGAGACGGGTCGGATTCATGACCCGCACTGAGTGTATCAGCCGCCGAAGCCATTCCACGCCTTTGGCCCAACCAACCAAACTTGTGAAAAGTAATAGTTACCATAACATAATGTAATAATTGTATGCATATAAAGTAATAGTTTGTATACATTAAAGTAATACATATATACAGAAAAGTAATAATATTTTTTCCTATATACACCAAGGTTCTAAAAAGCGCTAGGCGGATGCTAGGCGGCGGAGCCGGGCCTAGCGCCTAGGCGGGGACTAGTCGGGGACTAATCGGAATTAGTCGGGATTAGTCAGGACCTAGGCGGGGCTTAGAACTAGGCGTTGGAGAGGGGCCTAGCGCCTAGGCGGGGCCTAGGCGCCCTTAGGCGGGGTCTTTTAGAACAGAGATTATACACGAGACACATCTCGTGTGAGTTTACACGAGACACATCTCGTGTGAGTTCACACGAGATGTGTCTCGTGTAAACTCACACGAGATGTGTCTCGTGTGAACTCACACGAGATGTGTTCGGGCTTCGGGTCATTCCGACCCGTCTCATCCATGAGACGAATATAGCTGTTCTCATGAGAGACCAGCTCTTCTTTTTTAATCTCCTAAATCAAAGAATCGTCAATGTCATTTTCGATCACAAATGAGCTTCAGTATTTAAATTAAATATTCATAATGGCTCATTATCCAAACTCCTATCAAAGATCGATTTTTTTTTCCCAAAATATGACACTATTTCGATATTTCAAAAAAGTATTTTTCAAAATGTCACACTTTAAAAAGTATTGACCAGAATAGTCTAGTTTTTAGAATTCGCGATTGGCAACTGCGTTTTCATTAATGAATTCGCAGTTGACAACCGTGAGTTATAATTTTTCTAATTTTTTTTTAAACGCGGTTGACAACTGCGAATTCAACTTTGAAAATGTAATTGCCAACCGCGAAATCTAAAAAATAGGATATTCTGGTCAATGCTTTTAAAAGTGTGACATTTTGAAAAATACTTTTTGAAACAGTGTCATTTTGGGAAAAAGTTCATCAAAGATCCAAGGTTCTAAAATTGTTAGTCGGTCATTTTGAATTTTCGTACCCGAATTGGCGAACCACAAGTAATAATAATAATACACTATTATTATTACTAAGCAAACATACACAAGGACAAGGTATAAGCTTAATGCACACACTAATATTAGACCACCACACTAGATAATAACTCACAATGAAAAGGTCTCAATCTATCCACGGCTGAACTCGCTCCAGGTTACACACATTTGGGGAAAATCCATCTCCTATTTATACTTTGTCTAAGTCGGTTTGTAAATTACCAACATCCTCCCGATTTTTGTACCAAAACGCCGTCGGCTCTTCAAGTCTAGAGGCTTCCCCGTTCTTTTTTAATGGCGGTGGCCATGGAGCCTTCAATAGATGATGTGAATAGATATCATAGACTGGAATAATGGAGAACTCTCTAGAAGAATTTGGAATGACGAGTCGGTGTTGATTTCAACACTCCCCCTCAACGCCGACTCCTTCTTGAACTTTACAAATTGTTTTCTTTGAAGAGCTTCCGTATCGAGTTGTTCTTCCGTGTCGTAGAATGACTTCTTAAGTACGACATTGCCACCTCCACAATAGCGAGCTGCTTCTTTATCATTATGTTGGCATGACCAAAGTTCCTCAACGAATGCGGATGTTGCCTTCGTGCTTTTCGGCATCTCAAACGAGCTTGAGTTAAATGCTTCAAGACTTGAAGAGAGTTTTAGTGTCTCAGATATACCTTTCTCAAGTGTCGAGTCTTCTTAATATTGCTCCCCCTTAATCTCTGACTTCTCCTTATCCAATAGCTTTGGAGTATCCAAATTCATGTCGGCCAGTTCAAGTGTCCTTTCCTTCGAACCAACTTCAACCCAATAGCTTTGGAGTATCCAAATTCATGTCGGCCAGTTCAAGTGTCCTTTCCTTCGAACCAACTTCAACCATGCTAGTTAATGATTTTGAAGTATCGTTATTGTCTAGAATGTCCGTACATCCAACGTTGATCATGGCAGTTACATCTTCAAACCATCGACCTTCGTTGAAGTCAATCTCTTCTTCGCTTTCCACATTGTCATCAATCCAACATTCTTCGGTAGCAACATGTTACATCTTGACATCTCATCTTGTAATTACAACTTAGCGACACAACTTGATGGACTCTGCACACTGGCTGTAATTATTGAAAGGCGACATTATAGGGACCGTTTCCAAGACTTCGCCAACGTTATAGACCAAGTCAAAGAAGGTCATCTACAAACGTTCACTTGATTAAAACACAACGGGTATCTTGGTCATCAACTACCTGCGAGATTCATGGCACAAAAGAAGGGATTACATTTATCTAATAACTATCGTTATTTTCATATGTATTTAAACAAGAAAACACATGTATACACACACTCACATACTCAGTTAGCATCACGCATTGTACTTACATTTCCTCTCTACCTTCACAAAACTAATAATATTCCATTGTTCTGAGGTATTATGCCGGCGAACAAGTTGTTCAAGGGCTTTCCTCGTTAAATCTCTCATCGTTACATCTTGAATTACATTGTCATATTCCATTGTGCCCCATATTTCTCTTTGAAGTTGAATTGCTTGAATTTGACCAAAACAATTTGGCGCCCACCGAGGGGCCCATTGGTCTTTTGATTAATTGAAAATACTTAAGATGTCTACCGGAATGTCATTTGCCGTGACTTCAGTGGGAGCCACCGCCGGAACGGCAACCTCAGGCTAAAATGTTGGTTCCACTACCAGCATGATCCAAGGTCAAGGAGAGTCCTCAGGTGCACCTACACAAGGAATTCCAGTGGATGTCATATCCGGCAGCATACAATGGCTGAATTGAGACGCCAGGTGATGTTGCAGACCGATACATCCAACATGCTAATGAACAATGTTACCAGGTTGCAACGACAAGTATCTGCTCTACAATATGGATCATCGGGAGCACACCATAATGTACCGCCTGGAGCCTTCTAGGGTATAAATCCCAACATGGGCTCCAGCATGTTCTCCCCAATCCAACCCAGGAGGCTCGGCTTTGATAGGGATACGGGGATGTTAACCAATAATGTGGGATTCATACCAATGATTAGTGCATCCACTGATAGTGTGATCATCAACCCTGAAGTTGGCCAGTCCCCCGCAGCAACTTTTGTAACACCCATTCCTGGACCAACAGGGAGTGTTAACCCTCAAATTGATTTTAATACTTTTTATGATTCTACTAACCCTGATGCAGGAAATACAGTGAACAGGCAGTTACAGGAATTGAGGGAGATGGTGATGAACGTGTCTGGGATCACCTTACCGTACCACCAAGCTTCTCCAACATGTTACAATGAGTCACGTTTTAGTCCAACCATTGCCAACATGGTGATACCAAAGAAGTTCTCCGTTCCCCATATGAAGCAGTATGATGGGACAACCGATCCTTTGGAGCACATTGCCTTGTTCAGGAGAAGATGGACGTGATTCATATCCCCTTGCAATTCAAGGAAGCCTGCCTTTGCAGGGGCTTTGGTTCCACCTTGATCGGGGCAGCCCTGCGTTGGCTCATCAACCAGCCCCTAAGCTCTATTGGATTTTATGCTCAACTCATTAATATGTTTACTAATCAATTTTCTTGCAACAGGGTCTTTGAAAAACTAACTAGTGATCTGTACAGGATAGTCCAACAACCTGATGAATCCTTAAAGGACTATTTGAGCAGGTTCAATAAAGAAGTCGTTGATATCCCCAACATGGATATGTCTACTGCAACAGAAGCCTTCAGGATGGGGCTTAAGAAAGATTCCCCTTATTATGAGGAACTAGTAATGACTCCCAGTAGAAGACTCAAAGAAGTCAGGACGAGAGCCATAAAATTCATTAGGCCGGAAGAAGACAAGTTGATGCAAGAAAAAGCAGCCAAGAGGACCGTCACTCCTGAACATTCGGGTGGCAAGATGGACACATCCCATTTCAAGTCCAATAGGGGCAAACCCTACTCTAAACTTGATCACTCTAATATTAATGTTGTTAATGATAATAGTGGCGAGGACGAACTCCAATGTCCAAAAATAGATGACTACTGCTTCTTTGTTGATATTGCAGGAGTTATACACGCCATGGATAACTTGGGTGCGAAAGCAAGATGGCCAAAGAAGCCTGACAAGCTCTCCGGGTGGAAGGACAAGTCCAAATGGTGTGTCTATCACAAAGATTTTAAGCATACCACCGAGAATTGCGTTGCCCTAAGAAAGGAAATCAGTCACCTTCTATCCAAGGGATTTCTCAAAGAACTACTCGGCAAGAGGCGTGGACGAAATGACAACCAGGAGCAACCACCTGAGAATCCACCAGCTCCTCCAGTTCCAACTAAGGTGGTCAACATGATTAGTGGAAGATAAGACATATGTGGTACCTCTTACTCGGCTACCAAGCGCCACGCTTCAGAGTCAAAGGAGGATAGGTCGAACTTACCAGCAAGACCTTCAGTAAAGGATAGTGTCCAAGAAATCACGTTTGATGAAGACGAAAAAGGTGACATCTTGGATCCACACCATGATGCACTCGTTGTAACTCTGCAAGTAGCTAATTGCTTGGTGAAGCGCATCCTAATTGACAATGGGAGCTCCGTCAACATAGTGACCACTGACAGTTTGGCAAGTATGGACATCCCGCTCGAACATGTTACTCGAAGTTCGTCCATTCTAGTTGGGTTCAGTGGGAAGACCAAGCATACATACGGGGAAATCAAGTTGCCTGTTTATGTGGAAGGTGTGAACTCCATGGAGAAATTCTGCATTATCGAATGCAAATCGTCTTACAACATCATTCTGGGAAGACCCTGGATTCACAACATGAAGGTGATTCCATCAACTTACCACCAATGTATCAAGTTACCCACATGTTGGGGGGTTGTCAAGGTGAAGGGAGATCAACAGACAGCAAAAGAATGTTACAAGGTATCCATGAAAGCGACGAGCATCCCCGGGCAGGCATAGCAATTAAAGAAAAGGCACGGGATGCCTTGGAAGTAGCTGAAAGCGACATTAAAGAAATTCATCTTGACCCCTCCAGGCCCGATGTCAAGGTGTTACTGGGAGCTGATATCCCTCTTGAAGTTGAGGATAGTATAGTGGACTTCTTGAAGACCAGAGCCAGCTGTTTTGCTTGGAAGCACGAAGACATGACTGGGATTAGCAAGGACATCATCACCCACAAGTTGATGTAGATTCTAGCGTCAAACCTGTTCATCAAAAGAGAAGGAAGTTCGCACATGAGCGCAACCAAATTATAAAAGAAGAGGTTGCACGATTGCTGAAAGCCAAGATGATCAGGGAGGTTGATTACCCAAGGTGGCTAGCCAACGTGGTGGTTGTTGAAAAGAAGAATGGCAAATGGCATGTGTGTGTGGATTTCACGGACCTCAACAGGGCATGTCCAAAGGATCCCTTTCCTTTACCTCATATTGATTCTCTGGTGGATGCAACTGCCGGCCACGATATCCTAACTTTCATGGACGCCTCCTCAGGTTATGAACAGATCCAGATGGAACCATCGGACCAGGAGGACACTACCTTTATCACCCCCGAAGGTATATATTGTTATATTGCTATGCCATTCGGACTAAAAAATGCAGGTGCAACTTACCAGAGGCTGGTGAACAAGATGTTTAAGGATCAACTTGGGAAAACCATGGAAGTCTACATCGACGACATGGTAGTAAAATCGAAACACGTGGAAGATCACATAGTCTTGGCCAGAGAACAAGATGGTACACAACACCCCGTTTATTACGTAAGTAAGTCTCTACTTGATGCCGAAACCAGGTATTCTCATCTTGAAAAATTAATACTTGCTTTAATCACTGCTTTTATAAAATTACGCCATTACTTTGAGACCCATGTTATTATTGTCAAGACTAACTATCCTATCAGAAGCGTGATGAGAAAACCTGAGATGTCAGGTAGGATGGCTAAATGGTCAGTACAACATAGTACTTATACAGTAAGAAAGCGAGGACTGCCATCAAGTCACAAGCTTTGGCAGATTTTGTGGCAGATTTCAGTCCCAATCTGCAACCTGAAGTTAAACTCAAAGTCCAACAACTTGAAGGTCTTGACTCTCCTAGATATTGGACGCTATACACAGACGGGGCTTCAAACGCTAGGGGTACAGGTTTAGGAATCGTCCTAAAATCCCCTCAAGGAGACCTCATTCCTCAAGTTGTGGCTTGTGAGTTCAAGGCAACAAACAATGAGGCTGAGTATGAGGCTCTCATTATGGGATTAACTACTGCTTTAAATTTAAATGTTAAACATATTAATGTATTTACTGATTCCCTGTTACTAGTTAACCACTTCAATGGATCTTATACAGCTAAGCAGGTTAAAATGACAAGTTACCTTCAATATGTTAAGTTGTTAGCTGGGCAATTTGAAGACTTCATCTTTGAACAAATCCCAAGAGAAGAAAATACTGAAGTAGATGCCCTGGCCAACTTAGTTGCAGAAGCATGTTGAACAATAAAATCTCGATCATCCACATCATGCATCCCGCCATAGACCAGCTTGAAGAGTGCCAATTCAACGAACAGCCCGGTGCCGTGATCATGCCTATCGACAACTTCACATCCTGGACGCTACCCATAATTCAGTACTTGCAAGATGGCACAATCCCAGTCGGTGTTAAAAGTCCATGATCCTTTAGGATAAAGGTATCTCGATTCATTTTGATAAATAATGTCTTGTTCAGAAATCCTTTACATGTATATACTTAAGATGCCTAGAGCCAGAACAAGCTGAAGAAGTTTTAAGGTAATTGCATGATGGTGAATGCGGCAACCATGCTGGGAGCAAATCGCTATCTACAAAAGCATTAAGGACAAGATACTATTGGCCGACCATGCGGCAAGATGTAATCAAGTACGTCCAGAAAGGTGAATCATATCAGAGACACAGCAACATCCTGCATCAACCTGCCGAACCACTACATCCCATCTTGTCACCTTGGCCCTCCATGCAATGGGGAATGGATATAGTTGGCAAACTGCCCAGGGCACCCGGGGGCAAAGTGTTCATGTTAGCCATGACAGACTACTTCTCGAAATGGATCGAAGCCGAAGCCTACGTGAAAATCAGGGATAGAGAAGTAATATCGTTTATAAAGAGAAACATCATCAGTAGATTTAGAATTCCATTCGAAATTATATGTGATAATGGCTCCCAGTTTATTAGTAAAAAGAATCAAGACTTCTGCACAAGATGGGGGTCAAATTGATAATGTCTATACCAGTACATCCTCAAGCGAATGGACAATCCGAATCCAGCAACAAATTGATAGTTAACAACCTGAAGAAAAGACTTGATCAAAAGAAAGGAAGATGAGCTGAAGAGCTACCCCTGGTACTTTGGGCTGACAGAACTACCCCAAAAGGAGCAACCGGGCAAACGCCATATTCCTTGGTGTTCGGTACTGAAGCTGTTCTCCCTGTGGAATTCTCAATCCCCACAGCCAGATATGGTTTAGCAACCCCGGATGATAACCAACTTATCCTCGCAAGTGATTTAGACACTATTGATGAGCTCAGAGATATGGCTAAAGTCAGGATGGCTGCCTACCAACAGAGGATAGCCAAATCATATAACAAAAATGTTCGCATTAGAAGGTTTCAAGTTGGGGACATGGTCCTAAAAAAAGTTTTTCAGAACACAAAGGAACCAAATGCAGGCAAACTGGCAGCCAAGTGGGAAGGACCTTACTTAATTTGACGCGGAGGCTGAAAAAGGAGCCTACAACCTATCAACCTTAGATGGCGTGAGAATTCCGAGGAATTGGAATGCTATCCACCTCAAGTTGTACTTCATGTAAGTTATGAACTTATCAAGTTCCGTTCCAGAGATCAGGTACGATTCATTTTTCTTTATGTTACTCTTTCAATGTAATTTATATATTTCAAACATTTACTGACTTAAGCATCGGAGGGGTGTTAGCTAAGCTAACACCCACCCTATCCAGTTTTTTTTTTTGGCAAGAAGAGACAATACTGGCAACCTACACGAACCCAGGACGACTAAACAAGGAGATATGTCAAGCTGATTCAACATATTAAAATCTGGTAAATCCCTACACAACACATCTTTAAATCGCAACTTATTGGGATAAACCTATACTTGTCCTCAAGGACAAGGTACAAGTGTTTAATGCACACACTAATATAAGACCACCACACTAGATAATAACCCACAAGGAAAAGGCCTCAATCTACCCACGGCTGAACTCACTCCAGGTTACACACATTTGAGGAAAACCCATCTCCTATTTATACTTGTCTAAGTCGGTTTGTAAACTACCAACATCCACCCGATCTTTCTACCAAGGCGGCGTCGGCTCTTCAAGTCTAGAAGCTTCCCTGTTCTTCTTTAATGGCGGTGGCCATGGAGCCTTCAATAGAGGATATGATTTTCTGGATTCTTCAAGAATAGATATCATATATTGGAACAATGGAGAGCTCTCTGGAAGATTCTGGAATGGCTAGTCGGTGTTGATTTCAACGGGTCATTATTTAGGCATCCGAGTTGGGTTCAGCGTCTAGGTGGAGCTTAGTCAAGTTTATACGGAGCCGAGAATTACACATGATTTATAATATTCTGATGAATAATTTGATGCGTCTGCAAGATGGAAAAGCATGAAAAATTTTCTCAAAGTTTGACTTAACATTCGATGTCGCATATGAATTGGCAAATATGAAGACACAATTGAGATGGAGATGAATATTAATATGAAGACGCAATTGAGATGGAGAAGAATATTGACTTGAAAATTTTGTTCGTAATCACAAAATTGAGATTTGAGATTTCAATTAATCAATAACATTAGTCTTTAGTTAGATTATTTTTTGAAATTTATATTATAAAGAAACTATATTATTTTATGATGAAATATTTTATAAAAATTATTAAAATAGCTATATAGATCTCGCGGTATGCGGTGCCTTAGCTCGACTAGTAGAAAGTAGAAACATCAAAGGGTGACTTTCATAATTGGGTTTTTAGGCATATTTAAAATTAATTACGACTTTTATTGGCCGTCTAGTGCATTTATTGCTCCTGATCTATATCTCTATCTCTATATATATAAAAGCAAGATGGTCTTGCTTTCCCCCCAAAAATCAAGGGTATTTTAAACATTTCACACGGTGGCAAAAATGAAGTTAACAAGAAAAACGTACCACGTGGCACATTGTTGTGGGCTGAATTCGGCGCGTAGATTACACGCGCCTAAATTGGCGCGTGAATGCTGTGAATTTTTTTTTTTTTTAACTTTCCGGACACGTGTTGAATTTTCAATGAAGGGCAATTTGGTCATTTCCATCAATGGCAGAAGTGAAAAAATTTGAAAATCCACGTGTCACCTTTTCATTGGTTGGTTTTATTTCAGCTTTTTTTTTCCTCCTATTTCTTTTACCTCAATTATTTTATATTAAATTAATTTTATTTTAATTTTTTTTACACCAAAATTCATAATTTTTTTCTCTATAAATAGAGACTTCTTTCATTTGATTTGGACACAGAAAAAAATTCATCTTTTTTAAATTTTAATTTGTTAATTATCCTTTGCTAATTTTTCAATTTCTTTTTAGTGAAAATTAATTAAGTGTGAAATATTTTTTTATTATAAATGATAATAATAATAATAATAATTTTACTAATAAAATAAAATAAAAGTGATGGAGTATAGGATGATGAGTTGGAATGGTGTAGAATATGTATAAACAAAATCATTGTGTATATATAAAGTAGATAGGTTTATTATATATATATATATATATATATATATATATATATATATATATATATAGGGTGGAGTGTGATGAATGTGGGTTTGAATTTCTATTTAATAAGTGGGATCGGGTAATATGTTTATTGAGTTTATTGTAGTTCGATACATCAAACAATTTATTTAATTTTTCTTAAAAAAATTATTTGAAGCATAGTAAGTAAAGTATTAATAAATTTGTCGATTTTTGTATCGGTCTCACAAATATTTATAAAGACGAATATCGGGAAAGATGGTCATCATTTAAAAAATTTTGATTGAAGTGCATGGCAATATTTTAAGAAATAAAGATAGTATAAATTGGTATTTTAAAAGAGGGAGAGGAATCAGTGGGTTGGGTTTAAAAGTGGGATCGGATAATATGTTTATTGAGTTTATTGTAGTTCGATACCCCAATGAATATTTTATAAATAGTAATTTTTTTTTCCGAAGTAGTATTATTTTGTCAAAAAATGTTTTGTAAAAATTAATGTTTATAATGTTCGTGTCTTCGTATCAGAAAATAAATATTAATTTTTGAGACGAGTAAATTCATTAAGGCAAAGGAAGCATTTTTTTTTTATATAGAAAGTAGTATTAATTATGGGATGAAAGTAATATTCATTTTTGAATTGAAGGATTTTTTTTTCTTAAAAAGTCGAATTTTTTTATATGTCAAAAAAAATTAACATTGCTTCTTTCGTCTCAATGAACATTTTAAAAAATAATACTACTTTATTCGTCTAAAAAATTAATGTAATATTTTGAGACGAAGGCACTAACATTACAAACATTAATTGCAGAGGCGAATGAAATGATATTATTTTTTTAAATATTCATTGGGAAGAAGGAAATAATGCTCATTTTTTTTTGATAAAAAATGTGGTATTATTTTTAAATTATTCATTTTGAAACGAAAGTAATATTCATTTTTGAAATATTGTAATGTTAGTGCCTTCGTTTCAAAATATGACATTAATTTTTTAAACAACTTAAGGAATATTTTATAAAATATTCATTGGGATGAAGATAGTATTTTATTTTTTTAGCTGAAGTAGTATTATTTTTAAAAAATTAATGTTTATAATGTTAGTGTCTTCGTGTGTCAAAAAATAAATATTATTTTTTGAGAAGAGTAAATTCATTGAGGCAAAGGAAGCAATTTTTTTTTATATAGAAAGTAGTATTAATTATGGGATGAACGTAATATTCATTTTTGAATTGAAGAAATTATTTTTCCTTAAAAATTAGATTTTTTTATATGTCCAAAAAAAATTAACATTGCTTCCTTCGTCTCACTGAACATTTTAAAAAATAATACTACATTATTCGTATAAAATATTAATGTCATATTTTGAGACGAATGCACTAACATTATAGAGATTTATTGCAGAAGCGAATGAAGTAGTATTATTTTTTTATATATTAATTGGGATGAAGGTAATAATGCTCATTTTTTTAATAAAAAATGTAGTATTATTTTTGGGTTATTCATTTTGAATCGAAAGTAATATTCATTTTTAAAATGTTGTAATGTTAGTGCCTTCGTTTCAAAATATGACATTATTTTTTTAAACAAATTAAGTAATATTTTATAAAATATTCATTGGGACGAAAATAGTTATTTATTTTTTTACCTGAAGTAGTATTATTTTGTAAAAATCTTTTGTAAAAATCTTTTGTAAAAATTAATTTTTATAATGTTAGTGTCTTCGTCTCAAAAAATAAATATTAATTTTTGGGACAAGTAAATTCCTTGAGGCAAATGAAGTTTTTTTTTTTTATATATAGAAAGTAGTATTAATTATGAGATGAAAGTAATATTCATTTTTGAATTGAAGGACATTTTTTTCTTAAAAGTACTTTAGAAATAATGAAAAATATATTATTATGAATTTTCATTGAGTTTCTTTTTTTTACAAAAAAATTTATATTAAGTTCTTCTCGCTTAGTTTTTTTTTTTTTTTGAGAAACAATTCCTATTGATCTCTTTAAAAAAATGATGGGTTAATAATAAAGAACTTTAGATTAATGATAAAAAATGTGGAAGCCATTAGATATAACATTTTTTTATTTAAAGAGTAGTTGAAGTATATTAGTAAAATAAAAAATCTTATTATTGGCTATAAATATAATTATTAGAACTATTTATTTTTAATTTTTATTTTATCAAATTTTGATGGATTATTAATCTTGGTTTCATTTATTTGTGCATTTTTTTATATATAATATATATGAATTTATTGTAATTTTCCGTATTTAAGAATTAAAAAAACTATGAAAAGTCTAATCAAAACCAAAGTGAACCAAATCAAAACATCGATTAGGATTTGCTATAGTTATTTTTATATAATTCGAATAAAGAAAATCAAATACTCTGTAAATAAAAAATCAAATTGATTGACATAAACCATACTAATCTACAAAATTAAAAAGTAAATTAAACTACAGTCCAATCAATGAGTGAATATTAAGAAAATAGATTAACAATCTATATTTCGATAATCATTGACATTATCATTTAAAATAAGATAAATATTTATTTATTCAAACAATTGCTATTTTATATTAATATTTTGAGATTGGTTGGTAACTTAATTTTTTATGATTTATATTACCTATTATTACTTTCTCTCCGCCATCTCATTAAGAATAAGTTTACAATAAAAAGTATCTTAGAATTTGTTTGTTTGGAGAATTACTAGAGTCAAGAGTTTCGAATTGCAGTTGAAGAGAAAGATTGGGAGATTTATAACTAGATAGATTACGCTTTCCCAATCGTTGGCGAAAACTAAGTGATACTGTGGGCAAATTACGCACATATCACGTTCAATACATAATAAATATGTTTTACATAAAAAATATGCGTTTAATTCCCTAGCATTGAAAAATGGATGCCAAATGTGAGAATTATTGAATAGAACGGAAATTTACGTATAAAACGTATTTTGTACAAACTAACTATGCCTTAAATATAGATTTATTTTAGTGACCTTCAATCTGATATTTGTATTGATAATATAGTTTTCAAAGAAGTGTTTTACAATGTACATAAACATTTCTATTTCCTGCTGTATTTGTGTGAATTTTCGTCAATACTCGTATACTCCCTCCGTCCCACAAATATACCAAAAATTTTCCCTTTTGGGCGTCCCACAATAATCTATACTTTCCCAAAATGGAAATGGGACCCACTTCTCTCTACTCACAACACTTTTTAAATTTACTATTCTCTCCACTCATTCTCTCTCCTATTTTACTTTTACACTCACAACACATTACCTTTATCACTTTTTACCTTAATCTCCGTGTCGAGCCAAAAAGTTTATATATTTGTGAAACGGAGGGAGTATATTAACAGCTGTCCGTGCATCGCACGAGAGTAACATTAGTATCTATTAAAACAAAGTCGTTCCCATATTAGGAAAAAGCCCGCCAAAAGTAGTGATCTATAAATGGAATGCACAAATTCATATTTTATTGGACATTGAAACGTTTATTACAAAAATTGTTGGTGAAAGAAAGGACATTGGCTGTTACTTGTTAGCCTGTGTTTGTTTGGCTGTTTGTCTTCAGCATTGCATATGGATTTGTGCCTGTATTTATTAGTGCCTTCATGCCTCATCAAACACCTCTCAGAAAAAAAAAATTAACATATTTATTTGTGCAGGAAATAAGTTGTGCATGAGAATTTTTTAAGAAGAATTTATATCCGACTTTTTTTTTTAAGCTGACATTTTCTTTATCTAATCGTTTTCCAAGTGCGTTACTGCTCAAGGCCACCAATAGTCGCATATTTGGCCACAGAAAACAATCATTATAATGTAATTTTTTATTTTAAAAAAATAATTTTTATTTTTTTTCTTTGTCAAAAAATACCCACGAAAAATCAGTATATTTTATTATAGCATTACGTTTAGTTTTGAGTACATATTGTGCGTTAATTTACAAAATTGTTGTTAGAAATATAGAGTGACACCAAATTGAGCTACCGTAAATGAAAAAAAAATGGGAAAGGGGGTGCTGAATCTATGCTTTGGCCCTGTAACTTTAGAGTTACACGTTTTTTTTTCTCTTTTTACATGATTTACTCAGCCATGCAGTTCTTATATCTAGGAAAAAGTAAATCTAAATATTTTTAGAAAACTTATTTTAGGACAGAAATTGGCATATATTAAGGAGACACGAAAAAAGGAGTTTAATATGTTGTCATGTCCTTCTCAAGGGATTAATATAGAGTGACACCAAATTGAGCTACCAATTTCTGTCCTAGAAAACTTATTTTAGGACAGAAATTGGCAAATTGAGATTGCGTGATTGATCTATGGTTGGTCTCTTTTAATTTCTCTAGGGATTAATAAATTTAATTTTTTTCATCTTGTCCTCATTATCAACTACTCCCTCCGTTCCAGCGAAAGAGCCACAAAATTAGCCGGACACGCAAAATAAGAAATGTGATGTAGGAAAGAGAAAAAGTTTAAATGTTGTGAGTATGAAAAATTAAATAGGAGAGAGAATGAGTGAGAGGTGATGTAAGAAAGAGAATGTTGTAAGTGTAAAAGTAAAGTAGGAGAGAGAATGAGTGGAGAGAATAGTGATTTAAGGTTTTCTTTTTGGGAAAGTGGCTTTTTAAATGGGACGCCCAAAAAGGAAATAAATGGCTTTTTCGTTGAGACGGAGGGAGTATTTCTTTTTTTCATTCCAAAAGACAAATTAGTTCTTGGCATCAATCAATATGTGATTTGGTAATATTCTTTTACTATGAATTATGGTTTATTATATTTTCTCACAAATCTTTAATTAGGTTTCAATTTTGATATAATTATGGCATTATTTTGATTTCAATTATTTTATTTGCTATTTTTTTTATTCTCCCGCTCCCCTCCCCCTTCAATTTACACCAACAACGAGTTTATTATTTTCTTTCACTTCACTTTGATGTTGATTTTAGCTTTTGGTGGTAATTAGGATTTTTTTAATTTTTTTATTTTAATTTTAGATATGTTAATTTATTTCTATATTCTTATATCTTCTTAAAATTATATGAATTTAAGCGAAAAGTAGAGTTTATTTAGGTTTTTAATAAGTACTAGTATTTTTTTTTTAGTAAAGAGACCACTTTTTATTACACGGATTATATATGTAATTGTTTGATAGGTGGTACCTTATCCGGCCAAGTGTTTTATAATTTATATTTTTCTAAAAAATGCGTGAGTAAATAAAACTTATATTAACAAAATTTTATTCATATGTTATTATCACCTGAAAATGGTTACGACTTCATTAAATATTCCTAAACTTAAATTCATTACAAAGATTATATTGGTTTGGAATAATATTTATATTTTCTTTGAATCTGAAAGTGTGAGTTTAGAGTAATTATAATGGATAAGGTAGTATAAGAATTCTTTCTCAATAGTAAGAAAGGAAAATTATAAAATATATTTATTTATATCTAAAAATAACTGTTCAAGTTCACCTTAAAATAAAAATGGACATTAATTTTGAAAAGGCCTTTTATTTTCAAGTTCACCTTAAAATAAAAATGGACATTAATTTTGAAACGCCTTTTAGGACGAATGAGTAATATTATAACAATATATGTTATTTAAATGGCTTGAAAATTGCATAGGTAAATTTATTTTGAAGTGATATTGACGTATCCCACAAGGAAGCAAGTTGGAGCAGCAGCCATGAGGTGGAACTGGAAAAACGTGCAGCTGAATTGGAAGGGCACAACTCGTGCTTGGGAGCACGACTCGTGCCAAGAACCTGCACGAATGATATTTTAAGCACGCCTCGTATCACGAATGCTAAGGGAGGGACGACTCGTGACGGAGGTCACGACTCGTGACGAACGCGATTTCAGAGATTACGATTGATTGTGTTTCCCTTTTTTTTGAAGAGTTTTAATTAGGATTGTTTTCTTTTCCTTTTTCAAGTTGTTTAGGGTATAAAGACTTTCTTTCATTGTTTGTTTGAAAAAGACTATTTTTTATTAATAAAATTAATTTGATTGCTTTGCAATTGTGGGTTTTTTTCTTTGGGTCTTAATTGACTTGCAGAAGAGTCTTGCGAGAGATTTTTGTTGGAGTTCTTTGAATTCCTTGTGAAGGTTCTCATCTTCTTGGTGTTTACCTCTTCAAACCCTAATTCAATTGTTGATTCAATTCGAATTGGGTCAAATAGTTGTTTATTCAATTATTTGCCTATCTTTTTTTAGTATTCCGCAGCAACCATTTACATCAGTTAGTATCAGACGAAGGACGATCCGAGGAACAAGATGGCCAACAACGAAGGAAACAACAACACCCAAGATATCCTAGCACAACTAGCCAACAACTTGATAGCGATGCAGACACAGATGCAAGAAGATCGACGCAGATCTGAAGTGAAAGCTGCAACTCGTCATACAGAACTTTTGGAGGCTTTGCGAGGTTTAAACATGGGTGGTGGTGGCAACCGTGGCAATCCAGGTGATGATCGGGCTGAGTTCATCCACAACAATCGAGGTAGAGGTGGAGAGGCCATTGGTTTTAATCTGGTAGAACAACGACCAAAGATAAGGGCATATATTCCTAATTTTAATGGTGAGTTATCTATCGAAGAATTTTTAGATTGGATTAATGAAGTTGATAAATTTTTCAATTTAATGCAAGTTGAGAATGTTAGGAAAGTTCCTTATGTTGCATATAAATTGAGGGGTGGTGCTGCTGCATGGTGGGATCAGCTTTGTAAGAAAAGGTTACGTGATAGGTTGCCTCAGATTCGTACTTGGGATGAGATGGAAGAGGCATTAAAAGATAGATTTTTACCTATTGATTATGTGCAAAGCTTATTTTCTAAATTTCAGAATTGCACCCAAGGTAATCGTAATGTTAATGAATATGTGCATGATTTTTATACTCAATCGGCTCGTAATGACTTGAGTGAATCTGAGTCTCAAGAAATCTCTAGTTTTGTTGATGGTCTTCGGGTGGATATTAAGAATAAGGTGGAATTATTTATCAATTTCTCTTTGAATGATGCTATTTCAAGGGCGGAAAAGGTTGAGAAACAATTGGTTTCGGCTTTTCAACCTCACACTACATTCAAGAAGGCGGGTAATTCGTCTTTTTCTAGTAGCCCTATTCAATCAAGTAGTTTCTCCATCCCCCAAATCACTGAAACCTACAACACAAGCTTCGGGTTCTAAGGCGGTTGAGGTAGAAACAATACTTGCTCCTGTTGTTCAAGCTGCTAAACCTGCAAATCCCTATGCTAAGACATTTGGGAACAAATGCTTTAGATGTCAACAGCCGGGTCATAACTCAGCTAGATGTCCTAACAAACAAATGGCTAATGTGGTAACCAATGTTGATAATGATGATGATGTGTTCGTAGAGTACACTCATGACCCCAATGTTACTGAGGATGAAGATGACACTCATGAGTCTTTCGCTGTTCGTCAGCTTTTGTTTTCAACCCCTACTACTCTTGAGAGGCACAATATTTTTCGTACCAAGGAGATCGTCAATGGGGTGATGGCTAATATTATCATTGATAGAGGAAGTAGTGAAAACTTGGTGGCAAGGGGATTGGTTAATACTCTCAAGCTTGAGGTGAAGAAACATCTGACTCCTTATGTTATTGGGTGGATCAATGCAAATGGCACTCTTAAGGTAACACAACAATGTATTGTTCCTATTTCAATTGGTAACTATAAGGATGCTATTACTTGTGATATTGTGGATATGAGTGCTTGTCAAATATTACTTGGGAGGCCTTGGCACTTTGATGTGGGTTCTATGCATTGTGGCCGAAGTAATGTGGTTAGTTTTGTGAAGGATGGTGCTCGGTATACTCTATGCCCTTTGAAAGATTCTAAGAGGCTTGCTCGAGATGGCATGGGTAGAGGTATTTTGTGCTCCACACTTTATTTTTTCAGGTACATGGTGCAATCCTGTTGGGCATTTAAGTGCATTCAAGTCTAAGAAGTTGATCAAGGGGAGGTCGGGGCGGAAGATCAACAATGGAGGGTCAAAAAACTACAAAATCATGTTCTTTTTATAAAGGCCAGGATTCGGGAACGAATCCTTTTGAAGTGGGGGTGAATGATGTATCCCATAAGGAAGCAAGTTGGAGCAGCAGCCATGAGGTGGAACTGGAAAAACGTGCGGCTGAATTGGAAGGGCACGACTCGTGCTTGGGAGCACGACTCGTGCCAAGAACCTGCACGAATGATATTTTAAGCACGCCTCGTATCACGAATGTTAAGGGAGGGACGACTCGTGACGGAGGTCACGACTCGTGACGGACACGATTTCAGAGATTACGATTGATTGTGTTTCCCGTTTTTTTTTGAAGAGTTTTAATTATGATTGTTTTCTTTTCCTTTTCCAAGTTGTTTAGGGTATAAATACTTTCTTTCATTGTTTGTTTGAAAAAGACTATTTTTTATTAATAAAATTAATTTGATTGCTTTGCAATTGTGGATTTTCCCTTTGGGTCTTAATTGACTTGCAGAAGACTCTCGCGAGAGATTTTTGTTGGAGTTCTTTGAATTCCTTGTGAAGGTTCTCATCTTCTTGGTGTTTACCTCTTCAAACTCTAATTCAATTGTTGATTCAATTCGAATTGGGTCAAATAGTTGTTGATTCAATTATTTGCCTATCTTTTTTAGTATTCCGCTGCAACCATTTACATCAGATATAGATTCATAGATTAACATTACTTCATATGTGAAAGGTTTCAATTTTCAGGCGTAAATGACAGGCGAGTGAGTAGTGTTTTTTTTTAATAAAGTGTAAGTAGTGCCTTCTACAAAAGAAAAAGCATGCGCGGCGGTGGGATGAGCGAATCTAATGCATAATCAAATCTTCATTCACAGAAAGAAACTGATATTTTGTAGTAATTAGCCAAAATTTTCGCTTACAACACTTCTATAATTAGAAGAAAAATTAAAAATAGTAATTTTATTTTATAAATTAATGCCATAAATTACTTTTTTTATTCTTCCACATTACAAATTTTTTTTTTATTGTAGTTGCATTCTTTGTAAATTAGACACTCGTAACTAAACATCAATTTGATATCTAAAACGTTAAATACGCGAGAATAATAAATTATGATGCAATCAGGGTAAAATAAAACTACCGCTCCTAAAAGCAGCTCCTGAAGTTCTCCCACGTTTATTACGTGATTTATCGAAAAGAAGTAAACATTGTCGAAAGAACATACGGTCCTATAATAATAATATGTTTACCTTTTCCTCAATGGGAGGGAAAATTGACTATGACGCCAACCAAGGGAATTCGCCACCAATTTTCAAGTTCCATGATCAAAATTATCATTTAATTTGAAGTTTGTTACCTGTTTGAAGACGAATCCCCAAAATTTGCACAGTTATACATATATGATACAGAGAACAAGATCTCAATTCGCAAATCCTCTGTTAGGTAAATTAAAAATTTCAATATATTGATAGGTTGGTAAGTATATTAACTTATTCCACATTGATACATGCAAGATTCAGATGCGAGGAATCTTCATGATTTTATAGTTTCAGATTTGAAAGATATGTTTGACAAAGAGAATGTGTTGGTGAAATCTTTCCGAATGGCAAAGGATAAAATGTTTCTTGAGGGCAGGGAAAACGTTAGACTTAAACCAATCGGCAGATGTGGTGGTGATGGATAAACATATAATTTATATTCCGCTTTCGAAGTAGCAGTATTGATTATTCGAGATGCTGAAGATTGCATTGTGAGAGAGATATTTTGGTTGAGACTCAATCTGGATTACTTAAGAGGATTTATCAATTGAATTCGGCTTATTTGGGTTTGCAATGTCCATTATTGTTTCCTTATGGTGAAGATGGGTGTCTAGAAGATATTTCTCTCTCAAATAAAAGGAGTGGTCAGTGAGGGAATTTTTTGCGTTGAGCCTACATGAACGAGAATTTGAACCAAAAATCATTTTGTTTTTGGGTCGCTTACTTCAACAATTCGTCGTGCATGCCTATACCATGATTGAATCTTCCCGTCTGAATTATATTTGATTAAATCTAAAGAAACTTAGATGTGAGATATATAAAGGTTTAGCAAGATGCCCTTTTGAGGGGAGATAATGATGCTTCGAACCAGGGGAAACATATTATATTACCTTCCCAATGAACAAAGTTTAATCTTCTCAGATTCGAATAATATTACGACAATTATGAATAGGGAATCAGTTGCACAAAGTATATTTTTGGCGTGGATGGATGCAGATAAGATATATCCTGAAGGACGAAATCTTATGTATGCAGAGTATCCTACGAAGTTTGTTTGGAAATTAAATTGTCGCGAATGGTTCCCAGGAAACAGGGTTTTGCTATTGATCGAATATATTATGTGCCACCGGAGAGTGGAGATGTCTATTATTAGCATTGCCTATTGAATAAATTTCTTCAAGAGTAATTACTTCGAATGGTCTTTATATTGGGATATCTAACATTGATAATATTGAAGATGATAGTTTTTGGAGTACTAAATCTATTATGAATGTTGTGCTAAAGGAAGTATTTCAAAATGTGTTAGTAATATTCACACTTTGACATTTCGATTTACTACTTCGGTACATGTAGGGCCACATATAATCACCGTGCATCGCACGGGTTTGCCGCTAGTTCCTATCAAATCAAGGTTCGGGGCATAAATTTGCGGGTTGTTCGAGTCCACAACAATATTGGGTCATTTTGAAAGTCCCGAGCCATAAATTTGGGCCTTCAGTTTGGAGTCCTCCTCACTGTTAATAATGCTAATCCCACACACATTTATAATTATATCACTCTCAAATTAATTGTAGTAATTAAAATTAAATTACCCACTCCATATTTTTATTTTTGTCACATATAATAATAGCAAACTTTTAAATCGTATAATTTTAATGATAAAATTTGACTATGTAAAATAAATTAACAGCATTTTCTCAAAAAATTAACAACAACACACTTATTATGCACCGTGAAATATTATTAATAAATATAAATAAGAGTAATTTATGCAAATAATATCCCCAAATTAGAGTCAGAATTCTAACTATTGTATGGTTTGGACAGAATTCAAATTCTAATTTGGATTCCTAAAATAAAAGAAAAGGCATTTTCTCCAGCATTACCCCCAAATGCAGTACATTAAATATTAATTGATAATATTTGAGACGCCCTAGATTGGGCCAAGGCCCAATAAACTTCTTGGCTCTAAGAACGACCTCGCAGCTTCTTGGGCACATATTGTTAACCACCTTCTAAGCCCATGTATCTAAGTAGTGTATCAATGATTGCTAGGGCAGAAAAGAAAGTTAAAAAATCTTGCTCAAAATTGAGTTTGCAGCATTTTATTGATTACATCGATATCGATAGTAGACTCGCTACGCTCTAATTAAAAGCACCAATAAAATCATTAAACTTATGATTTTGTTAGCAATTTTTTGTGACTATTTTGTGCCCCAGTATTATTCCTAACATGGAGCCCTATTTAACCCGTCACTAATCACACATCAAACGCATATTAAAACGGATCAAAATAAAACCTACCTATCCATCCCTAAAAGAAGGTCGGATTTTTTTTAAAAAAATTGATATTTATTTTAGGGACAAAGGGAATATTTTTAATTAGACGAAGGACAATTTTTCATTTCTTGAACATTGGGAGTTCTTTTTCTAAAGAAAAAAAATTGATTTTTTGTTAATAAACGACTTAATATATTACAAAAATGACATTTATAAGTGTATTGGGTGAGATTTGAACCAAGAGGCAAATCCATATTTTTTTAGGGGGTCAAGATTGTTTGGGGATTTTTTTATATATTTATCACGTAGAAATTGAAAAGGGGATTAAAATGATATTATATTAGGAATTTTATCAAAATTAAAGAGAGGTCGAAATAGACAATTTTTTTTCAAATTTAGAAGTACCATGAAATGACAATTTTAAAAAAAATCAAAAGGGTTTAGTAACCCCATCAGTTAGTGAACCCCTGACGTTTTTTTCAGACATTTTGTGTGAAATATTTAGGATTTGAGGGACCCTAGGAGACTTGGAAGTTGTCCTAAAATGGACAGTTGCTTCCCTATTATTCTTCCTAAGCCCCTGTCGCTTTTATATTTCTTAGGTAACACTTAAAACCCTGACTTTTTGAGTAATACTAAAGTTATAAAATTTTGGTTATGAAATGATTCAACAATGTTTAATTGGATGTTGTGTTTATAGGTTTCAGTATTTATAAATTAAATATTAAATAAATGATTGTCAAATCATTTCGCAACCAATATTTCGTAATATCTCTTTGTAACCCTATCATTGCTCCGATTTTTTTTCTAGATTAATGCGCACAATTTTCTTCATTATTGTAGCGGAAAGCATTTCCTATAGAATAAATTTGCCTTGCAAATGATTGGAATTCTATCTTCTAGATAGATGCACATCCTCTCTCCCTTTAAATCTTTCTTTAAATTTAAAATAACGGATCAGACTCAACTTAAGTACATGTGCATACACATCCTCCTCTCCCTTTAATCTTTCTACACAAATCTTCTGCAATATTATTCTATCTTTATACAAGTTTATTTACACTTGCATAAACTCATCATCATGACCTTCATCATTGGCTACTAATCATCTGAAAATTCTTATCGATACTATTTTTAATGATGTATAAATAACAAGTTTTAGAATTTTATAGAGATAATTATTTTTTATTTTTTAATTAAAATTTAATCAAGTTAACCATAAAAATGAGACTATATATCATGGGAGGAGGGGGGGGGGGGAGGGTTTAAGAGGTGGATGGGCTGCCTAACTCAAATTAATATGTACAGGTTGATGCACATTCTCTCCTTTAACTTTTATGTACTAAATCTTCTTGAAGGAGTATTTTATTTTTGAGTATATTTTACACTCATCATTGGCTCCCAATGAAAATACTTCTTTCGGCACAAAATAAAAGTAAGTAATTAGTCGAATCTTAATAATTTAATAATAGCCACATTCGTATAAAATTATGCTTCTACGTGTTGTTATGTTATGCACATATATTAATAGGTGATTTATCTAATTAATTAATAAAGTCAATAATTGTATACTCCCTCCGTCCCATACCTACGTGCACACTTTCCATTTTGGGCGTCCCAAACCTACGTGCACATTTCCTAAAATGGAAAGGAATCTTTACTATTCCCTCCACTCATTCTCTCTCCTACATTATTTTAATACTCACAACACCATTATAATTTACTATTCCCTCCACTCATTCTCTCTCCTATTTTATTTCACACTCACAACACTTTCAATATAATACTCACTCCTTAATTTACGTGAAAAGTCAAACCGAGCACATAGGTCCGGGACGGAGGGAGTAAGTATTAATTAAGGATAACGTCACTAGTGATTCCTGTACTATACTATACTATACTATACTATACTATACTATACTATACGATGATTGTGTCATTAGTCCTTGTACTTAACTTTTGCATTCTGGTGACTAAAGTAGACAGTTTTTTATGTCTCCAGTTCCTAAACATAACGTCATTATAAATTGGATCGTTAAGTTCTAACAACGAATGAGTAAAATAGGGGCTAAGGGAGCAAGCAATTACAAGGAAAAAAGGGCACTTTGGTCATTAGCATGCATAGCTTAAGTACAGGGACTAATGACATAATTTTAAATAGTACAAGGATCAGTGGTGAAGCTGTCTTTATTAATTAAGCGGCCAACATGTGAAAGTACTAATCACTTGATCGATCGGCAACCAATCTTTAGTTTCTATCGATCTGGCCACTTTGCACATGTTCTTTAGATTTGTGCAGCTTTATCAAAGACAAAATCTTACCCACTTTGAATTAGACTAGTAGTAGGTAAGCCGTGTTTCGCGTGAAAAGCTAACTTGTTAATATCATGATTTATTTTTTATAATATAAATATATTATAAATGAATCAAAACATTAACATTTATAAAGTTAGAAAAATTGTGTTCAATTTTAATAACTTTGTTGCACATAAGTTTAATAGGAATTGCATTGTGACTAACAATGTAGCAATTTTTGCTATTTTATTTTTGATGTTCATACTTTATGTCATTTATTTTTTATGTCAAAATTTATGTCAGTATGCAACATTTTTTATGGACGTTAACAAAGTGAATGAAAAAACTAACGACCTATTTCTTTTCAAATTACAACATTTTAAATACAATGTAGGGGTTCCAACCCTTAACCTTCCCGAGAAAAGTACGTCTTTAAGTTAAATGCTCATTGACATTATTAACGACCTACTTTGATATATATATATAGTAACTAATATTATTAATAGTAATAGTTAACATATATTGTAACTATAATACTATTACTTAACTTATATAGTAAATTAATACTATTTATAATAATAGTTAGCATAAGTATATAGTAACTATTATAGTTAACTAATACTATTAATAGTAATAGTTAACATATATAGTAACTACTATAGTTAACTAATACAATAAATAGTAATAGTTAACTTATAAAGTAACAATTATAGTTAACTAATACTGTTAATAGTAATAGTTAACATATATAGTAACTATTATAGTTAACTAATACTATTAATAGTAATAGTTAACTTATATAGTAACTATTATAGTTAACTAATACAATTAATAGTAATAGTTAACATATATAATAACTATTATAGTTAACTAATACAATTAATAGTAATAGTTAACTTATAAAGTAACTATTATAGTTAACTAATACTATTAATAGTAATAGTTAACCTATATAATAACTATTATTATTAACTAATAGTATTAGCTAATAAGGAGAATACCAAAAGTCATATAAATTTTAGGATAGTGATGACGTGGCTTCTCCAAAATCAAGAATTTGCCTAAACTTGTCCACGTGGTGAAGCCATAACCCTCCTCACCAACTTTAATATATATATATACTAGTACATATGCCCGTGTCCAAGGACACGGGTGTGTTTTTTTTTTTTTTCAAATTAATTTTTTTTAATTTAAAAAAAATAAAAAAATCAGTTACTTAATTAATTTAAGTAAACCCTCCTAAAGCCCACTCTTAGCCCAAACCCAAAGTCTTAGCCCAAACTCAAAGTCTTAGCACAAATTAAGGGCAAAATAGGAAACAGATTAAATAGTGAGGGCAAAATAGGAAAAAACCCCTCCGGAACTGTTCATAGAACTGTTCACGGAGGGTTTAATTTATACTATAGATTATATAAAACACTAGTATATATGCCCGTGTCCAAGGACACGGGTGTGTTTTTTTTTTTTTTCCAAATTAATTTTTTTTTTAATTTTAAAAAAAAATAAAAAAATCAGTTACTTAATTAATTTAAGTAAACCCTCCTAAAGCCCACTCTTAGCCCAAACCCAAAGTCTTAGCCCAAACTCAAAGTCTTAGCACAAATTAAGGGCAAAATAGGAAACAGATTAAATAGTGAGGGCAAAATAGGGAAAAACCCCTCCGAAACTGTTCATAAAACTGTTCACGGAGGGGTTTAATTTATACTATAGATATATATATAGATTTAGTCCTATAATTAGAATAAATAAGAATTGTTTCTTTAATTTGTATAATTTTGCGCCCAAATTCAAGAGGACAGTCATCAATTCTAAAATACTAGTAAAAGTCCGTGTTTGAGAACATGTGATTTTTTTTTTAATTTAAAAATAAAAATTAAAAAAAATATTTTTTTTAAAAGGGCAAAATGGGAAAGGGACAACTTAGTGAGGGCAAAATAAAAAATTTGACATTTGAAATTGTTCATTGTACGATAGCAGACTCGTTCCCATTTATACTATAGATAAGGAAGGAGATAGGGGGACAATTATCTTACCTTACCCACTGTTTGATTTTCACTCTTTGCAACTCTAATGCACGCTTTTATCTGTAGTGTATGTATCTTTATGTACCACTGTTTTTCTTTTTGTGTGTGAGAGAGAAGAAAGAAACAGATCCGTAGTCACTTCAAAAGAACAAAAGAATTTTTGCAGGGAGCTGTAGGGACATGAATGAATAGAAACCTTTGAGTTTTTGGCTGTGCCTGCCCCATTGATTTCCTTCTACTCTTTCCATCTCAGTATATCACAGTGTGTACACAAAATGAATAATCTATTATTTTTTTTTCAATTTTACTTTAGATTAAAAGCGAAATTAATTTTTTTATTATTTCTTTGGTATAAGTAATAGTAAATATAATATTAAATTGTTAGCATTTTTAAATAATATGCATTACAAAAATAATATAGCACTAAGTCTATTTTTTTATTGAGATGTGTGATATATATTTTGAGGCGGACAAAAAAGTGAAACTTTATTATATGGCAGAAATATATAATATGTTGAAGTCAAGGGCAAAATCATGTAGTATTTCTTGCGATATCCTGAAAAACTTGTGTCATCTTCCTATGTTGTTACTTGGAACATTTTGATTTGTCTGATTTTTATTATTACTCCAATACAATAAGATTTTAATTTAAAGAATATATAAGCAAGTGAAAAAAAAAGACTTCAGCATAATTTATAAATAGAGCCGCTTTATTGTATACTACTATGTTTCTAAAGGAAGATGAAATATACGGAATATAATATATAAAGATCACTATTTATTTATGTATGTTATTTTATTTTATCTTGGAGCTATGACTATGAATGCTCCCATTGCACAGTAATTAGTAGAAGGTGCCTGCCTGCCATATTGCAAGTGTCCCAATCCCACCCCAACACTTTAGCTTGTTTTTCACGTCTTGCAGAAGATGATATCTTTTTTATGGATTCTGAAACTCTATTCAACTCTACTGTTTATTCAATTTTCTATTCTCCCTCCCGTTGTTGAATTACAAAGAATACAATGGGTTTTATATGAATTTGGGTTCTTGATTTAGAAATTGGGATCATGTCACAATAAGGATTGTTATAATATTAAACTCCCAATAGTATTGTGTAAAAAGTAAGGTTTTGGGACTGTTACAGTTATAATTTAGGTTATGAACAAATATATATAGTTGGGCATCAAATGATTGAGATTGGATTCAATGTACATTTTAGAGCATAATTTAATCTCAACTAATCAATTGTAAAAAAAAAAAAAATCCTAAATTGCGAATGATGATCTATGGCTGCAACAGCATCATCCTAATCCTATCTATTTATCTAAGGTATTGTAGTTTTATGGAAGTGTAAACATAATTTACCTCTCAACACATAACTAGAAAAATCATCCAACCAAAAATACAAAACAATTCCCTTAAACTAAACTATGAAACTTAATGAAGATATGCTTGATTGTTTTTTTAAAAAAAAAAAATAGTTTGCGCTAGGAGATGGTAAATCTATTTTTAGGTAAAATTATCTAAAATAGCTATCATTTTTAAATAAATAAAATCATATCAAATATTTATTTTAAAAGTAATAATCCATTATAAATATATTTCTTTTAAAAATGAATTATTAACATTAAAAATTATTTTGGAAATGAGTGATTATTTTAATACTTCTTCAGTACATCAGTACATCGACAATCATCATACTTTGCTCAAACTCTGATATTAAACATTCATATATTGTTTTAGCAGATTTAATCTTATAACTAAGATAAGCATTCACTATTAACAAAAGTAGGGATATTTAGTGCATATTTTAACAAATTTAATCATCCACCTTTCAATTTTTTTAGAAATAATAATATACAAAGTGTATTGGTTAAAACTGCTAAAAAATTTTTTTGTCTCAATTCACTTGATATCAATTTTCATTTGGGTTCGTCTCACTCCACTTGATATTATCCAAAATAATTTTTTTAGGGGTTATTACAAAAAACTCACTCAAAAAGATGGCATTTACAAAAAAAAAAACATGTAAGTTGTGATATTACAAAAAACAATTTACATATATGTGAATATTACAAAAAAAATGCACACAACACACACCAAATTTCACACTTTTTCTCTCCACTTTCTCTCTCTACCCAAACCCACCTCACGACAACTACCTTCTTCACCTCCGGCGACGACCTTCTCCACCTCCGGCGACCACCTTCCCCATCTCCGTTCACAAATCCGGCAATAGATCCATCGGCTTCAACGGCAGTAGATCCAACGACTTTAAAATCACAAATTAATGTCCACTCCGACGCTTCTTCTAAGCTCGTCTTCCTGCAATTCGTTTCCCATCTGAGCTCCGGCCAAGTAAATCATCTGAGCTCCGGCCAAGTAAATCAGGTATCTCCACTTTCCCAGTCATTTTTCACCCGAAAGTTCCATTTTCCCTTGATTTTCTGGTCGTCAAGTTGCCGGCAAACGAAAAAAACAATTTTGCGATAAATCGAAGTTAATAACTGAATAATGCTAAGATCTTACCTCCAATCTGAGATAAGCCAAGTTGTTTTGGTTGTCTGTAGAGTTTAGTAAAGAGTGGAAACCTAGTCAGACTTCAACAAATTTAATCTCTTGCATGAAATAGGCAACTACAAGTGGTGGCCATTTTTTTGGGATAGGCCATAGGAATTATGCGTGTTTGGTACGACTGGGAATTGAGGACATGATTTGTATTGGCAATGGGAAAGTTGTTATGGTTACCTCAACTCATCAACCTTATCTCTGTTTAGGGATTTTTTTTATTTTTGTTTAATGTTTGTTACAAAATGTGAAGGAGAGAGAGAGAGAGAGAGAGAGAGGATTAAGTTAGCTTAATGCTTGTTAAGTGCTACTACTACCCTGTTTTTATCAGTTGTTTATCATTTGTATCAGTTGTTTATCAGTTATTTTATCAGTTGTTTATCATTTGTATCAGTTGTTTATCATTTGTATCATTTGTATCAGTTGTTTTATCAGTTGTTTATCAGTTTTTATCAGTTTTTTATTAAATAAATCAGTTATTTTATCAGTTGTTTATCATTTGTATCAGTTGTTTATCAGTTTGTATCAGTTGTTTATCATTTGTATCAGTTGTTTATCAGTTATTTTATCAGTTGTTTATCATTTGTATCAATTGTTTATCAGTTTTTATCAGTTGTTTATCATTTGTATCAGTTTTTTATCCGTTGTAATTGAGAAGAGTTTAATGGTGAAAATGATGGAGGTTTTCGGAATTTTGATGTTTATCATTTGTATCAGTTGTTTTATCAGTTGTTTATCAGTTATTTTATCAGTTGTTTTTATCAGTTGTTTTATCAGTTGTATCAGTTGTTTATCAGTTATTTTATCAGTTGTTTATCAGTTATTTTTATCAGTTGTTTATCATTTGTATCAGTTGTTTATCGCTTGTTTTTATCGCTGTTTATCATTTGTATCGAGTTGTTTATCGCTTGTTTATCGGTTGTTTTATCGCTGTTTATCGTTGATTTATCGCTTTTTAATCAGCTTTTAATCGCTTGTTGGGACGGAGGAGTATATATATATATATATTTATATATATATATATATATATATATATATATATATATATATATATATATATATATATATATATATTATGCCTTGATAATTTTCAACAAGAAACTAATGATATTGGTGTGTTTGATCTCTTTGCAGCCCTACCCTCCACTTTGTGACATTAAGGGTAGCTATGTATCGCAGTTTTAGCATATCATTTTACTCCGTCCAACTTGCAAGGAAGTGGTATCAAGAGGCGATGGTTTTTAGATTGTTGTTGCTATGAGATGGATTGTTCTCACTAAATAATTTTTTTTTTAAATTGTTCATGATCAATTATATTTGTGCAAAACTTAAAGTTTGAAAATGAATGACAAGATTGTTTTACATTTTATGTTTATTTTTTTTATTTTTTTTAAAGAAAATAGTGCTTTCAATTTACAAAAGTAGTTTTTTGTAATTTTTATAAAAGTTTTTTGTAATTTTCATCTTGTGTGTATTTTTTTGTAATTTCCATCTTTTAAAATGAGTTTTTTGTAAATGCCCCTTTTTTTTATACTCACAACAACAATCAAAATTATGGCAATTACTAAATCATCCCTAACCCTTGACGAACTCTACCACCTAGGACACACATTTTGAGAATTTACCACCTAGTCCAACACCAAATTGAATGCCGCATGCCCATTGTGAAATTCAGGAAATTACAGAGATTGTCGAAAAAGATGGGATTTGGTTTGTTCAACGGAGAAGATGATCGGGGTTGGTTCGTGCTTCGAGCTTGGTGACGGAGTTGGCGATTTTTGTTGCAGATCTAGCTCGATCTACTACTAATGGCCGGCGGTTAGGTAGATAACGAGATCGTCGAAGAAAATAGTATTTGTCGGTGACTAAAATGTGGCCAACTTGAAGCTTCAAAGGGAGATGTCATTCTGTCATTCAAATCTACTTAATAGGAAGAAAACAGTCTGAGGCAGAGTAGGATGACCAGAGATGGGGAGGCTAAGGGTGGTCGGAGATGGGAAGGGTCGCCGGAGATTAGAGTGAGTGACCAGAGATGGAAGGGTAGAGAGATAAATAGTGTGTGTGTGTCGAATGAGAAGTGATACAGTATGAAGAGCAACAAACGGAGCAACAGACTGGGACCGAGGCGAGCGCCTCATGTGAGGCTGGGCGGGCGCCTCAAGCTCGGGTGTGCTGAAGCTGCTTGCTGATCTTGTTTCCTTTCCTGAGTTCATTCTTTCCTTATTTTCGTTGCTAGTATTTTTGGACTATTATTTTACTAATATTTTGATTTATTTTAATTAAGTTTATTTTGGTAGGATTCTAGAATAATCTTTAGAGTAGTATTTAAACGTTGTAATGGCTTTTGAATAGGGCAGACTTTGATATTGATTTTATGAAAAATAGTATTGCTGTGAGCAACTATTAGAGGGTTCAATTCCCGTCTTGTTTTCTCAAATTCCGTTCAGTCATTTCTGTTTATCATATAACTTCGGTTTTCTCTATCATTTGGTATCAGATTCCTGGTCGAAGTGATGGCTGAACGAAGGCGTGGTCGTGATGTTCATGGTGTTCGTAGTAGGGTTCGTGCAGCGGATCCCCAGGAATACGATCCCCATCACGAACGTGACTTATATGAAATCGAGAAGGACGAACTGCGAAGAAAGATTCAAGATCTCAAACTTCGTTTGTTGCGTTCCGAGATTCGAGAACTCCAACGATACTTTGATCGGGTGGAGGGTCGACGAATCCAACGACAACTAGCGCGGTTGGAGGACTCGGATTCAGACATATCGTCTGATGAAGAGGGTTTAGCGGTGACCAATCCCTCCGCTAGGGATCACGAACTTGGTGACAGGAAGTGGACATATCCTTCTAGGGTTATCGGCGACATGAAGACCGAGATTCCGGATTTAGAGGGTAAGACACAGCCTGAACAGTTTGTTGATTGGTCTATACCACCGGTGTTTGATACCTGTGATTGCGAGATTTGTCATGTTGTGACAACTCACGTAATTGACAAGGCGGAACACCCAAAACGGCTGCAACCTGGGAGGAAGGAAGTCAGGCTGGGAGGATTACCCCAAGCAGTGAACAACAAGGCTGGGATCCAGGCAGCCACTCCACCAATGGCCAGGCGAGCGCCTCACCTGAAGGAAGTCATGGCCGAGTTTCTGGAGTCGAGGCGGGCGCCTCCTTGACAAAGGAAAGGTACTTATGTTTGGTTCACATGTTGATTTCGGGTGGAAATTTGAAACAGTCACCGTTGCTCTTGAGTACGAAGATCCGTTTGACAGGTACATCCCACGTTCTTCGGTTCGATACATCATTCAAAAGTTGATTGTTGAGTTTTTTGTATCGTTCCAATGGTGTGATTGGATGGATGTTGGGATGAAAGGAATGAAGTATACAGTTCGTCGTCGCTTCAGAGATAAATTTCGAACAATCTTTCCCAGTACGACACTCAAAATTCGAGGTCGAATTTTTTCTAAGGAGGGGAGGATGATACAGTATGAAGTGCAACAAACGGAGCAACAGACTGGGACCGAGGCGAGCGCCTCATGTGAGGCTGGGCGGGCGCCTCAAGCTTTCCTGGGTGTCTTGAGCCGCTTACGATCTTGTTTCCTTTCCTGAGTTCATTCTTTCCTTATTTTCGTTGCTAGTATTTTTGGACTATTATTTTACTAATATTTTGATTTATTTTAATTAAGTTTATTTTGGTAGGATTCTAGAATAATCTTTAGAGTAGTATTTAAACGTTGTAATGGCTTTTGAATAGGGCAGACTTTGATATTGATTTTATGAAAAATAGTATTGCTGTGAGCAACTATTAGAGGGTTCAATTCCCGTCTTGTTTTCTCAAATTCCGTTCAGTCATTTCTGTTTATCATATAACTTCGGTTTTCTCTATCAAGAAGGGAGGGAAAGAGAACGTGGTTTTTATTTAGTATTTAGGATTAGGTGAAATTTTGATTCAAATGTTGGATTAAGTGGTTAAATTTCAAATTTTACTATCCTTATTGATCGATTGACCTAGGATAAAGGAATCAGATGTAATTTTCCCATCAAAATTTGTGTACATGGATAATGGCTAAAATCGAAATTTGAGCAAATTACGATAATTTTGTTTGTTGATTGTTGATGGTGATGGCCATACGGGCAGTCCGGCCCAATCAGTCAGAGTTCGATCCGACAATGAAACAGGCTAGAATCCGTCCAATCCGCCTGGTGAAACATGCTTAGCCTGGCCCAACCCGGCCCATTTACCTTGTCCAAGTCCACCCGTTTTGCCCGGATCAAATGATCCACGGGTTAAATGGGTTCAACACTTTTTTTTTTTAATATTAGAAAAAGCTTGGAAAAATATATAAAAAATAAAAAATGAATTATAATTTAATAAACTATTTTCTAAAAATATAAAATCACTTAGTCCTTGTATTTTTAATTATTTTATACGTATGTACATCCGGATCTACTCCACCAAACTTGTTGGTTGGAACACGAGCTGGACGGGTTGCGGACTGTGGGTGGTGTTTGGCCGAAATATATGGCCATCACCATTTGTTGATAGGTCTTTTTCTTAAAGAAACAGATAAATGAAGGTGGGAATTCAAACTAGGGATAGGAAGCAATCACAAGAAAACATAATGATTGCAGTCAAGGAGGGGAGGGATTCTTTGGCGATCTCGAAAAAGCTGAGAAGAGGACGCATTAATATGAAATGGAAAGAAGTTGCAGTTGGGAGGATGGACGTGACAACCCCAGCCAGCCCTGGGTTGACGTTGATCTATTGGTCCATCCAATCCACTAGAAACTAACTGTAGACATTATTTAACGTACAAGTCCCAGTTTAACAGTACACCACCCAACAGTACTACTGTTGTGTAGGACATTTCTGCTCTCCAAAGCAATCACACATGAATTCCATAGTCCGTCCGTGTGGTTTACTAGCTAGATGATCATCCACAAAATCAGTGTTTCTTAACTATACCTATCACACCAGATTATGGATTTGCCTAATTCCGCACATACGGCTCCTTGCGAGCTCATGCCTGCAGTGGGGATGTGACCACGGTTTCGCACTGCACGATGAGGGAGCATAACCGACGTACCAAAACGAGCTCCTACACGCACAGTGGCGGGATCAGAAATGTTAGGAAGGGGGTCATTTTTCTTCTATACAATACAACTTTAGGCATAGTTAAATACCTACTTTAATGGCGACAATAACAAATTAATTGGTCCTACATACGATTCAGCACAATACCAAAAGGTTCAACATCTACAAATCTTATCGCTAGAAGAAAATCATAAATATAAAATATTTTACTTCTACATATACTTCTCCATCTCACTAAAACTTACACTCTTTACCTCATTGGTGTCTCGTTAAAAATCACACTTTCTAAAATGAAAATTACACTTTCTAAATGAAATTGTTTTAATACTTCTTTATTCAATAATATTCATACACTTAATCTTCAGGTCCAAAACTAAAGTGTAATTTTAGATGAAATGGAGGGAATAATGATTGAAAAAACACGATTAAAAAAAAAAAAAAGTCAAGGAGGGGCAACTGCCCCCTCTTGCCCCTATGTAGCTCCGCCCTTGCACACGCACCACTCAAAGCGGAGCTAGGCAGAAACACGGTGCCGAGTCCGAATTTGGGAGGGTCCAATCTTACTACACCTTCCCTGTTTTCAATCAATGATCAAAATTTATTTAATTTGTTGTGGCTGAGTTTATAAAATTAATTATGATCGTCCTCCGCATGCAGTCTAGATCACTTGTTGCAGGGGCAGCAAAAGTATTCGTGTGCTGGAGAGGAGCCAATCCCAAATATGTTTGTGTGCTTTTTTTTTCACCACCAAAAATAATTACTCATTTAAGGGCAGTTCAGTTCGGTACACAAAGCATTTTTGAGTGTTGATAGCTAGGAGAAAGATCCCATCACAAGAATGGAATATACGAAAAATAATTACTTACTAATATCATAAAATAAAAAAATAAATGTTTATTTATTTATTTTTATTATTAAATTTTATAAAAAGTAAGAATAAAAAATATTTGGAATAAAATAACACTCCTACGTCTCAAAAAAATATTTCAACTGGTTTATTGTTAAATTTAATGTAATCTTAACTTATAATTTCTATTATATCAAATATTTTAATGAAAATTTAAAACTATTATTGGTTATAATGTTAATGATGTTATCACTAACAAGTTTTAAAATTATACACAAATAAAATATTTTTCTAAATATTTATTAAAATTTTAATTAAATTAATCATAAAAAAATACTCCCTCCGTCCCAGACCAAGGGTTCATCTTTCCTTTTTGGGACGTCCCAGACCAAGAGTTCATTTCCAAAAAAGGCAAGTTTTTGAATATATTAATACCCTTATCATCTTCATATATTTACAAAAAAACCATTCATTATATCCTTATACATTCTCTCTCCTATTTCCTACCACACATTTAACTACTATTCCTCCCACTCATTCTCTCTCCTATTAAATATTTTTAACTTTTACATTCTCTCTCCTATTCCCTACCACACATTTAACTTTTACATTATCTCTCATATTTCCTACCACACATTTAATTACTATTTCCTATCTCACATTTAACTTTTATTCATTTTTTAAAAAATTTCTTAAGAAGCGTGAAATCTCCCTCATATACCCTTGGTCTGGGACGGAGGGAGTACTATTTTTTAACATAAATACTTTTTTATTTTTAAATTAAATCAAGAAAAGTAGTTTCAGTCACAGTGGACAAAGACTGTAACCCTAAAGAGTACGTACTATTACTCCCTCATCCTATAGTAGGATATGATTAGTTGGAATGAAGACTTTCGCAAAGAACCTACAAGCTTTACTTTTTTCTTTCTTTATTTATTGTAAGATAGATACTTCATAATTTGATAAAAGTCTCTATACTATCTTTAGTTTTATTCTGATGTAGAATTTCGTGTCAAAACCAATTGGCTAACAGAAAATTAGCATCTAATTTTTTTTATTGAAGACGAGGCTAATTAATTCTTTATGCTGGATAATTACTTCAATAGATTATATGGAGACGACCTTGACAATTATAAGGACTACGACGAAATCTCGTATGGTCACATTCATCATCTTGCTTTAATTCTTCCAGAAAGAGTCATAATCCTATTGAGAATGAGAATCGGTATCTCTACTTTGATGTTTTAGTGCAACTCTAGATCACGGCGCCGACTATTCATAACTTTATTTAGTTAATTTATATTAATTAATTGTTCCTTAAATAATTCTTAAAGAAGTTAAGAAAGCAAGTGGGGATGATGTGCATGGTGGTGGTCCTCATAAGAACAATTAAAAGCTGGCCTGGATGAAAACGTGAGAATATTTATAATTAAATGGTAGTGGTAATGGTAATGGTAATGGAGGCTAAGCCTTAGACTGCATGAGGCTAGCTAGAGAATATTAATCCGGCCTCTTTTATTTGTTTATTTTTCTTTTAATCTTAATTTTCTAAAAGACTTATATAAACGGACCCTTACTAGTTGAGTCGTAGCCCATATAACCGACTAAAAGAAAAAGAAACACAGTAATACTACTAGTCCCGGAAACGAGATCAAGAATAAAAATGAACTGTTATTTCGGAACGGAGGGAGAAAACAATGTCATTTTTGGAAGCATTGAGAAAATAAAAGTAATGTACTGAAATAATTTTAATAATAATGATATCCACAAATTAAATGATTACTATTGGAGCAAATATTATTTAGATAGCAATATATATATGAGGAGTTATTAAGCTGGTGTAGCAGATAGCTAGCTAGCTATAAAGAGTACTCCATGTGAGCAAGCAAAGCTAGCAAGCAGCTAGTAATACCAAACCTCATTTAGGATGAGTACCAAATATATAAAAATATAGAGATAGATAGATGACAGACACAAACCCTAAAAAGGGTAATATAAGTAGGCCTTGAATTCATATATTACCTTGTCCTCCTCCTCCTCCTCCTCCTCCTCCTCCTCCATTGGTATTGCTATCATTCCATGGCAAAGGACTAAAAGGATATGGAAATGATGGTGGCTGATAAAACCCTCCTCCACCACCACTGATTCCCATCGTCCTGGCCGGAAACTGATTTTGTCGAGGCGTGATTGGGTGAATCCTAGGCACTGCAGAGGGGTTGATGTCATTGCAGGCGTATCGGATCAAATCCGCGTTGGCTGCATCGAGCTCCTTTTGAAGGCGGTCAACTTGTCTTTGGAGGAAGGAAATGGCGCCAACACAGCCGTAGACTGGATCCCTGACTCTGGCCTCGGCTTCGTAGGCTAGAGAGTTGACTGCATCCTCTCTTTGGTGAGGGAGGAGCTCATTGAGGAGTTTGGTGACATTGCTAGCCCCAAAGATTTTGTGAACATTGGCAAACTTTTGAGGCTCCTCTGGTGGGAAGTAAGGGGCAAATATGCAGCCAGGTATGCATTTCCTTCTCAAGAATTTGCAGGCTGCACATGGACAGTTGTATGAGCTCGATGAAGCCATCCTTATTTCTACCTGCACTTCACCGAAAACCATCCCAAGTAAATTCATTTCAATTTTTCCGCTCTTTTATTTTTTCTTTATGGTAATTTGGTTCATTTCTGACCAAATTTACTGGTCTTTTAGAAAATTACAAAAGTATGTGCACTATGCATCCCTAAATGAAAATCTAATTTTGATTTGAGCAACATTTGCAAAAAGGTTAAATATAATTTAAATATTTTGGTAGCATAAGTACATAAAAATTCTTAATGATTCTATTCTTATTGTATTATGAGTGTAAGTGAGATTGGAATTTTTTGCGTGATGAGAGAGGATTTAATAACTTCCCATAAAAATTGACATTTTTTGGGGGCTTTTTTTTTTTAATTTAAAAAAAAATAGACATTTGTTTAATTGCTCAAAAAAAAAAAAGACATTCATTTTCATTTAAGGTAAGTAGGGAGTATTTGATTTCAATATCAGGACTATTTGCTACCACCTCAATGTATTTTCATTTTTTTATAAAAATTATTTGGGACAAAGTTAGTATTATGTAAAATAAGTATGTGTTGACTATTGATTTGAGTAATCTGAATTTCTAACAGAATAAATATTTAAAGTAAAATGATTAATGTTGTTATAAAACCTCTCGAATGTTAATTAGAGGGCTATCTTTCTATCCTCATGGTAGTCATTATCTCCATTTGTTGGGTTGTTTTACCTTTAAACTGCTAACTTTCTCCCTCCTCCTCCTCCTCCTCCTCCTCCTCCTCCTCCTCCCCTTTCTCTCTCTCTTCCCCCCTCTATATCTCTCTCTCTCTCATGCATACACAGACTGAGAGACTGATCAGTAATACAAACATTTGCCTCCTTTATTGTTTGAGTTTAAATTAATTTTCCTTCTTCAATCTCAATATCTACTTAATTATCCTCTTTTTCCTTTGCTCAATCCTTGAGACGATTCGTTCCAACATAATGTCTAAAAAAATTTCAAGTTTGCTCTTGATGAAAATTTCAAGTTTAAGAGCAAATCTAAAATATTTTTGACATTCATTTTGGAATAGAAAGAGTAGTATATAGACTTGAAGACTACCCAAACTAGTATCATTTGGTTTTAGGATGGAGAGGAGATTAGTCCATAATATATACTAGAATCAACTCCATCAGTTAACAGCAAAAATGGATCTGATTAATGCCACCACTATCTAAAAAAAATAAAAAATTAAAGGCATGAACATTCAGATATAGTGATGTTCATGGAAAACCCTAGATCAGATACTGTAACCTCTTTACTCTTTTAGCATTAACTTTGCAAGTAGGGGAGAGAGAGAGAGAGAGACAAAAAGAGAAAGAATAATGATAAGGAAGGCAAAAGGGAATTTATGAGTTTACCTGTTATGTGATCTAGGGTTTTCTTTCTTTCTTTGATTATGATCAGAAATAGAATTTTAGAAAGACATGTACCTTTCTTTCCCTTCTTGTCTATAATTCAAGGAGCTAGCTGCTCTAAGCTCTTTATGTTTCCACAAGCGTTGAAGAACAAAGAAAAAAGAAACCCTAATTGGAGAGTGCAGCTAGGGCATATTTATGCAATGAATTGATGATAAGAGATGAGTGAGAAGCAGATGGAAAAGAAAGGGAACATGAATAAGTGGAGGATGGAGAAGGAATGAAGACAAAGGGGAAAGAGTGTAATAAATGGGAGGTACACCTTTAAAAGATGACTGTGCCACTCTCCCTCCAATAATAATAATAATAATAATGTTAATTGCCCCCCCCCCTCCCCCAATTTTGCCTTCTTCTATTACCTTTTTGCTCTTTCTCATGCACTTGAAGGACAAAACCCTGCACCCAGCTTTTCCATTTTCTTGGATCCAATTATATGTTTTTGCCCTAGCTAATATGAGAGCTGAGATCTCCCATACATTATGAATGACACTCCTCTATTCTACTTTCGCAAGTTCTCGAAGTTACTATCTCTGTCCCGAAATAAATAACCAAAAAAAAAAAAAATCACATTTGCTCTTAATCAATAGCAAATTTGATAAATTTTTGGTTATTCATTTTGGGACACATGGTATATGTTTATTTTTTATTTTATACTTATAAGTCTTTTTTATCTCTAGAGTTTCAACAATAATTTTTGTTGAATCTTCAAATTAGAAACTTTTAACTTAATTTGCTGTTAAATTTGTAATGAGATAATGTTGTATTCAAGCTCGCGTGTATATATATATATAGTTCCCATCCGAGTTCAAGTTGAATTTAGTAAACATCGCTCGGGCTCATTTAATAAAACCCTATATTAATAATTAATGAATTTAGTGAATCTTAAGGATTGAAAAAAAAAAACAGAAAGTAGAAAAAATTAGACTATTAACTATTAAATTAAATGGAGGTGATTGAAAAAGATGAAATCGAGAGAGAGAGTTCACCTATTGTTTGTTTCTGTTAATGAAAATCAATAGCTTCGTTTGCAGCATTACTTACTATGACTCTACTGTGTGTCCAAGAAATTGGTAACAGACTTGCACCATCTGACTTCTGCAACATCAACTTGGTACATTCTTATTCCAAAAGTAAAAAAAAAAAAAAAAAAAAAGAATAGTGGACTCGAGAGGCTTTCAATATCTTGTATGCCAAAATTAATCAAGGGTTCAGTTTAATCCACATATTTTACTAATTTTAAAAACTCCGACCAAGTAGTTTTTTGTTGTCCTAAACGAATGTTCATATTTTAAATTCAGAGTTTTTATAAAATTTTAATGGCATTATATTATAAAAACAATTGTCAAATTTGATTATGATTTATTGCAATCACCTTAAAAAAAAATATATATATATATAAAGATATTATTAAGGTTACTTATGCATAGTATGTAGCTACTACTAAAAATGCTTAAAGGTCATTTTTTTTATAATGTTCATCAAACTCAAAAATGGACATGGACCACTAATGGAGTGTAAATTAGAACATGATAATTAACAAGATATTAGCTAATTAGTAATAAATTAATACAAAAAATGTGCGTATCTAGAGACGGGAAAATAGTTTATTCTAATAATTTTAAGAGAAAGATCACTTATTTTGAGATGAAGAGTTTGTTTTTTGTTTTTATCTTCCGGAAATGAAAGTAAAATCCTAGGGCATTTTGATTAACCCTAATAGGTTAGGGTGTGATTAATATAGGTATATTGGATTCTATGATTATGGGAAAGATTCTGTAAGCTAATGAGTGAGTTGAGACACAAATGCTTTCTTTCTTAGCCTTCAACATCAAGCTGATTCACTCATCGGTCAGCAGTAGTAGAGTGTCCCAAGAGAATACTAAGGTGGGTGTCTGCTTCCTTACAAAACCTACCTCCATAGTATGGACCTGAAATCACTTTGCCGGGCAGAGCCGGGCCATACGCGCTGTAGCGACGCATTGAACAGTTCGGATTTTACCACTGCGAATTAATTAGGCCCCACTTCCCCATGTTAGTGTTGCCCCCTGCCGGCCCTCTATTCATTTTTATGTTGTGGCTCACAAACCAACTCTCGTGCCTAACAAACAGTTCAGGAAGGATTTAGTGTACGTAATTGAGACTGAACAATAGTTCTGATTCTTCATATGATCCTTTAATTAAATAGACAGACGGCTCCTAACTTGAAAGATGAGTGCATAAAAAAAAACCATCTTATTTTCAAACTTCATCCAACGGCCACCATTGCAACTGTTATATTTGGATAGCAGGGCCTTCAGACCCATGCCAGACCCCTTTATTTTTCAAGGCACAACCTTTATTCGCATAGACAATTTACTTTAATTCACCTGTCATGGTACTGGAACAGTTTAATAGAACAGGTGGAAAATTATCTTTCAGATAGTTGTTGGGAGTATCCTATCTCTCTAGCTAGCTAGTAGTAACATTTATTTAATTCTCATTTTCAAAAAAAATAAAAAAAAAATCAGTACATTTACAATTGTGCACTACTTGGTCTTTGGTTAGACAAACATTTGCATAAACTAATCGGGTTCTTGTTTGAGTTAAACTACCTGACAGCAGTAACATGGCCTCCCCCAATACCCCAAACTTCAACTTTGAATTTCTGATTGGTTAATTATACGAGCTAAATTGAAGTCACAGATTCTGATTTTTTGAAAACCAAGCCTGAGTTGGTTTATTCTTTCCATACCAGAAAGAAAAATAATGCAATGAGGTTGAGGGATTCTACCGATTAGGCTATTCCCTGAAAGGTCAACGCCATAGACATATTCCACAACAACATTTTACTTACAGATTGAGAACAAGTAACTCACCTGTGACATTGGCTCACTACCCGGAGACTGACTTGCTCTGAAGATTCAAGTAGCTAGATTGTTTTTGTGGACCAAACAAGTATCCGACACACGTGCTGCTGTTACAACTCAGATCAAGAAAGGTGAGTTTTTGAATAGATTTTAACTTCCTAGCAGCTTCCCTCAATTTGATTGTGGGATATTGAGATCCAAGGTAGGTTATTTTAGAACTGGGCCACTTTGAACACAAAGCTCTGTAGAAGCTTAACTAGACAGTTCTCGAGTTCCAAAGATAAGAGGCTGGAAGGAGGAACCCATCCACAACAACAACAACAACAACAGCAAAGCCTTAGTCCCAAAATAATAAGGAGGAACCCATCCACGTGGCAGTCAAATCCATCAACCCTGATTGTATCAGTTCGTAGTAGTATTACATATTGCAGCCTAATGAGGTGTATCTACTCACATTCTGTTAAAACCCCTGCCCAGAGATTCCTTGGAAGGTCCAACACTTTCATGAATTGTTCCCTCCATCATGTTAAATAAGATGCATAGTTCTTATGACAAGTTTTCTATGAATCCCAACTGGAATGAATCCAAAGATTCCCCCCCCCCCCACCCCATACAATCTGTCAGCCAGCACTTATGTCCAGTGATATCAAGCTACTCTAGGAACTAACTGATAAACCACCTGGTCTATGGTCCTTAATTTGCAAGGTTCCCAATGAAAACCAGTGTTTGATCTTCAATATGGCCATTATTTAAAAATAGTTGAGCTACATTTCACATATAAACAAGTTTCATGAACGAGAGTCCAGAGAGCTACTCTCCAAATAGATATCAGGATAATTCAAACCAACAGGATTTCCAAGATGAGGTGGGATGTCCCCTAAGAATGATGAGGAAGAGAATTAAAGTACCTCAAGTTCCTTAGAATATCACGGAATTCAAGGATCCTGATCACTTCATGTTCAAGTTAAACTGAGAATGTTTCATCTTCACTTCCAGGCATGACCTTCTGTAAGCTGTGAAATCATCGTATGGAAGCAATCCCATAGCTTGCGGATGAAAGTGTTTCCAGGATCAAGCTTGATGACATGTCCAGATATACTGTTAAATCGAACATCACTAGATTCATCGTAATAATTAAATACCCATGGAAAACTCCCTCCGCGGATGATCAGTTAGGCCTCTTTTAAAGACAAGTGCTAGTTTCTATGTTTCACTGCATGTCAATGCAAACGTAAGCAGAGACCTGAAAAACTTAAACCAACTTTAAGAAATTGATGGCCATGAAAATAATCTAAGATTGATTGTCAACTTGCCACAAGTGGTATGCATATCACTTTCATGCAGAAATAAAATACGAAGTATACTGTACAAAGCACTCAAGACTATGATCAGTTTCTGCTGCACAGAACAAAAGCACAAAATCAGATCATTGTATCGTTTACATTTATCCTTCTATTGTATGTCAATGATTGTAACAAACGCCAAATATGTAACTCATATAGTCATATATAGCTTCGTCGAGGAATAAATACAAAGGGCAGGTTTGGCAACCACAATTCCAAGCTTTCTACTTGAAATGGATGAACAAAATGAATTTCATTGACCAAAAATTACTCTTTCAATTCCAATACCAAGACTTGGTATTGGGGTGCCAAACATATACAAACAATATAACAGCATCGTTTGGTTTCAATAGAATAATCTTACACTTGCACAACGTTCAACCCATATTATCCAGCAAAGGGTTCCCACATATCAACATAAAACTTCAACGATTTGTGTAAGCTCTTCTTCCACAAATCTAAATCCGGCAACTCACCTGTAAGAGCAATGGAGCTATCATCTTTCCCATTCCCTAGTCTCAACACAAACAATTCACCGGGAAAAACCACGTGCATAGCTTTTAACGTATCTTCCATTATTACTCTCCCATCTCTTCGTGAATCCTCGGCTTCAACGCAACTCCCACCAACATTCACCATAATTTTCCCACCCTTTCTTAGGCTTCTCTTCAGTTTCATCCATGTATATGGATCTTGTAGCTCCGGAATCAAACAGCCTTTAGCAAACAAATCAACTAGTATCCCCGAAAACCCGCCTTTTACACTGGCATTAAGTGCATTACCAGTGTAAATGAAAAGCCTATCAGGGTGATCATTTTCAAGCTTAGATATGTCAAAATACTCTCTCCCAACTGAAATTACAGATGGGTCGAGCTCCCAGCCATGGATAACTCCTCGTGGGTATAATTCCAAGATTAAGCGAGCCGTCGATCCAGCTCCGAATCCAAGAACACCCAAGGGACCCGGAGGTAGAATTGGGGGCAATGTAGCGAAAACATCAAAGTAAGCTTCAGTGAATATTTTGAGGCGGAAATAGATGCTGTGGATATTACCGGGGCCGTCGAGCAAGAGGAGTCTTGAGCCGGCAAGTGGGTGGTCGGCCTTCCTGGAAACTTCCATGACGCGGATGAAGTTGTGCCTGGACTTGAATTTGACTAGGGTTTTGACGTATTCGACGGGGATTCCGTCGTCTTGGGTGGTTGTTGGGGTATTGTGGATTTGGGTTTCGTTTGATTTGAGTGTGAATTTGGCATAGGGAATTGGATTAGAGAAGGGTTTGAGAGAAATGGGGAAATTTTGAGGCAAAGGTAGGAAGGCAAGTGAGGAAATTTGAAGAAGACGAGGTTGGAATTGGGGGGAAATCAAACTAATTGGTCTCATCATCATCATAGCAGTTGGGAGAGACCCTCTGTTTTTTCTCAATTCGCCTCTATTCTATTCATTACTGAGTGACTAGGGATGGCCAAACCGGACCGGAACCGGAAAATCGGATCGGAATCGGCCCGAAAAAGCCCGAAACCGTCATGAACCGGGGAGAAAATCGGAATCGGGGTAACCGGAACCGGTTTGGAGGCGGGCCGGTTAAGGTTCACCAAAATGGTGAACCGGACCGGAAAAAGCCCGAAATCGAACGAAAATTTGTTGTTTTTCAATAGAACCGGCCCGGAACCGGACCGAAAAAGCCCGAAACCGGACCAAAACCGTGAGAAAACCGGAACCGGATAACCGGAACCGTGAGAAAAGCGGGCCGGTTAAGGTTCACCTCCTCACCGAACCGGAACCGGCGGTTCAAGGCCCGGAACCGGAACCGGACCGAATTTGGTCATCCCTATGAGTGACACATCTCATCCACAGTGGTTTCGTTCACATGATGGCGAACGAAACTGGCCCGAATGAATGAAGGGACTATAGTCGATAAATTTTAAAAAGTTTCATAATGTCCGATAAGTTTTTTTTTTCATGTTGTATTATGATGTTGTATTATGTTTCAAAAATACAACATACCATAATACTGCATTCCGGCGGCCGCCGGTGATCGAAGTCTGAAGCCCATGGACCGGCGACCAGATTCCGACCTCCGGCGATCGGATTTCGGCGATCGGCGGCCGGATTTCGGCCAAAATTGCCGAATTTCGGCGAAAATTGACCGGATTCCAGTGAAAATTGATCGGAATTCGACATGCGGCGATAGCAGACGGCGGCGAGCCGGCTGCCGTGGCCCGTGGCGAGGCGGTGGTGCGGATGCGGATTATGATTTTAAACTACTGCATAACTAAATGTTGTATTATACATAATACAACATGAGAACTTATGGGGCATTTTAATACAATGAGGAACTTAGTGGGAAGTGATTTGTTCCAAAAGGAACTTATGGGGCAAATTCCCATGAATGAACGAAATCGCGCTAGGTTACATTCTATTCTAGGAGTGGTGAACGAATTTTTCGATTGATTAAAAGATATACTCCCTCCGTTCCACACCATTTGATATCAAAAAAATGGGCACGCGGATTAAGAAAATGTAAGAGAGAGAAAAAGTGGAGAGAGAATATTGTGAGTGTAAAAGTAAAATAGGAGAGAGAATGAGTGGGAGGAATAGTTAGGAGAGAGAATGTTGTGAGTGAAAAAGTAAAATAGGAGAGAGAATGAGTGGGGTAAATAGTGAAGATTCCTTTCCATTTTTGGTAAGTATCAATTGGTGTGAAACTGACCAAAAAGAAAATAAGTATCAATTGATGTGGGACAGAGGGAGTATATTTTTAATAGAAATTTGATATTATAAAATTAATAATATATATTAATAAATATTATTTTTTATTAACATCATTAACAATAAATATAATTAATTTTTTTATTATTTTACTTAATTGCACAATTTTAAAAATTAAACACTCATAAATAAATGTTAAATTACGATAATTTAAAACATTACACTCATGAAAATTAAAAATTAAAATACAACACACAAACGAACGAACAGATGAGATAACGCGCTCATAAATAAAATGATGCATATGATTATGATATCAATGATTGTTCTTTGCATATATATGCTCAATTAGGTCTACTTTGAAGTTTATAAAATTTGAGTTGTTGGGATAGTTTTGAAAATTGTGTTGTTGATAATTTTGTACGAAATTGGGATCGTTAGCCAGCATTTGCTCGAACCAAGGATGAACAGGATTTGTTCCGAAATTATGAGAACTAATCCCGTAATTACTAATAATAAAAAAAAATCTTGATTTTTTTGCTAATTATAGAGAGGAAGTATGGAAGAAGAGATGTACATAATCTAGCAATCTTGAGCTCTATTTATAGGGGGAAAAATGAACGTTTTTGAAATTTTGACCTAAAGGACGTCGTTTGACGCAAGAGAAAATTGAAATATATAAAAAATTAAAATTTTATCAAATATATACAATAATAAAATATTATAATTATTTTTTAATATTAAAATATATAAATTATGTCCAATATTATAAAATTAGACTCTATTTATAGAGAAAAAGAAATTATAAACATTTTTAATATTTTTATTTCAATAATATAATTTCATAAAATGTCAAAATTACAAAATACACATATAGCTCGGACCAATTTTCGTTCACGAATTCGTTCATGAAATGAACGAAAATTTCTGTTCATGACCATGAACGAATATTTAGCCACCACTAATTGGCATGAACCAAAATTGGTTCATCAAATTACAAAGGATGAACCAAGTTTGATTCACCACTAATCATGGTCTATGGTCTAAGCAGTCCACGATTAGTTGGATTTTGAGGCGAACGAATCATCAGTCGAGAGATTACAAGGTGAGTTGAACTTAACACGAACGAACGGACGAAATGTACGAGTCGAATAAAATATTCAAAATATATCCAAATAATAAATAATAATGTGTACTCGTTAACCATCAAAATTAAAATACCATTAAAAATATTATCAATAACTTCTTCTTTTTTAATTTTTTATTTTACAAAGAATAAATATTTTTTTCCATCAAATTGTTATGCGGCTATGCCTCTCAAGTCTCAATCCAGCTAACCCCAGGAAATTTTGTATTTCCCTCTGCAACCAATTGCTCCCTCATCTTCTTCACATCATCCCACTTCCCATCACCAGCATACACACTAGAAAGCATAACTTTATAACTGGCTTTCTCCTCCATCTTCTTGCCTGAGCTACAATTTCTGCCAGCCTAGATTTCCTATGCACATCAGCAAGAAAAAAGTGCTCCCCGAATTCCAGAATCCACTGGCTCCGGTAAAGAGTTGATAAGATCATAAGCCTCTTCCAACCTTACCTCCATTCCAAGAAGTTGTTGGTGATTTTAGTATCATCAACTTATTTTATTGTAATGGTGATTTACTAAGAGATCAATGTGATTCGTATTAGACTCGGATACGAGTAAGGAAAAGTGTGGAGTACACACTCGTTTGAGCTAAAACGAAGTCAACCTCGATAAAGAAGTAAAAGTTAAAGGGTAGCACATTTCACGACGTGCTCTAGAGCGCAGTCCTCGACTCCTACGAACGTGAGCTTAGCGCATTGGCCAAGTTTCTGGAAGTGTCTTGCTCGGCCGAGGCATGTGCCTTGCTCCTACCGAGCAAGATGAACAACACCCGTGCGAAAGCTCATAAGACACGGCCGTGCACTTGGCATAATTTCACTAGACATACGTACTCGGCCGAGCGAGTCCTTGACTCGGCCGAGCAGCCTTCTGAACAGGTGCCTTTTCAAAGTGAAAAGACACATCGCTTGGGCTAAAGTCATGTCTTTGAATGTACCCTTTTACTGATACCTCTCCATCTGTTTAAATACAGATGTTTGATCTCATTTGTAACACACACAACATACAAGAGTGTTACAACAATAACGAAAGCACAAACAATTCTCAAGTTTAGATTTGTTCTCTTTGCCTAGAAACAAATTGCGTGATTGTCTTATCCCAATAAAGATTTTGTGTAACCTGTGCATTAAGTGGTCGAAATACTTTATTCGGAAAGTGGATTATACACGATTCAATCACATATCCGGCCTCAGTATCAAGATCAAGACCCTATATTTCCCCTACAAACGAATAAAGTATTTGGTGATACTCATGGCTGGTGGAAGTACTTTGAAGGAGATGACGACAAAGTTTGGAAAGCTAGACAAATTTGAAGGACAAGACTTCAGGCGTTGGCAGAAGAAGATGCACTTCCCTTTAACAACGTTAAAAGTGGTGTATGTTCTATCTACCCCTATTCCGGAATTGCTTGAAGATGACAACTTGGAAGCAATCAGACGTAGATCAAAGTGGGAGAACGATGACTACATCTGCAGAGGACACATTTTAAACAGAATGACTGATTCTCTATTTGACATCTATCAAAATGAGGAATCTGCTAAAGAGTTATGGGATTCTCTTGAATCCAAGTACATGGCAGAGAATGCTTCTAGTAAGAAGTTCCTTGTGAGTAATTTTAATAATTACAAGATGGTCGATTCAAGGCCTGTCATGGAACAGTTCAATGAACTCCTTAGAATCCTTGGACAATATACACAACATGGGTTGAAGATGGATGAGTCAATATCGGTTTCAAGTGTGATTGATAAGTTGCCTCCCTCCTGGAAGGATTTCAAACATACTTTGAAACATGGTAAAGACGATCTGTCTTTGGTTCAACTTGGTAGTCACTTGCGCATAGAGGAATCTCTTAGGGCGCAAGAGGATGACAAAGGCAAAGGAAAGGAAGTTGCTGGACCCTCGGTCAATATGATTGATGAGGGTGGAAACAATAAAAACAAAGGAAAGAAACGTTGTTTCAATGACAATGGTTCTGGTTCCAACAAGAAGCCTAAATTGGCATGTTGAAAGTGTGGCAAATCTGGTCACTTTAAGAAGGATTGTCGTGTTGGAAACAACAAGAAAGGTGCAAGCACAAGTGGTTCGGGAAAGGGTTCTAAGGACCATTCTCAAAACCAAGGTCAGATTTTAATACATAGTTGGAACAGATTTATTAAAAATTCTATTTCACTAATTTCTGAGGCATTTTATGTGCAGGATGATGCTATTGCGTGGTGGATTGATTCTGGTGCCACAACTCATGTTTGTAAGGATCGTTGTTGGTTTAAGACATATGAACCAATGGAAGACGGATCTGTCCTTTACATGGGTGATGACCATTCCGCTCCTATTCAAGGAAGAGGTAGCGTGGTGTTGGAATTCAGTTCGGGAAAAACTATTTCTTTGTTTAATGTTTTATATGTACCTAAACTTCGTAAGAATTTAATTTCTGGTCCTTTCTTGAACAAGTGTGGTTATAAACAAGTTTATGAATCCGATAAGTATATCTTATCAAAGTCGGGTGTATTTGTAGGATTTGATTATTATAATAATGGAATGTTCATGTTGAATTTAAATAAAATTCATGTTAACTCTAGTTCTGTTTATATGACTTCCTCTGTTGTTATCAAATCCTCATTATGGCATGCTCGGTTGGGACATGTGCACTATAAAAGAATGCTTGAAATGTCCAAAGATGGTTTGATTCCTGTTATAGATAATAATACAGAAAAGTGTAATACTTGCATGTTGACAAAAATCACTAGAAAACCTTTTAAAAGTGTTACAAGGAATTATGTAAAACTTGAATTGATTCATAGTGATTTATGTGATTTTCATGCAACTCCATCTTTAGGCAATAAAAAGTATATTGTCACTTTTATAGATGATGCTTTTAGGTTTTGCTATATTTACTTGCTGCACGCAAAAGATGAAGCCCTAGATAAATTTAAAATTTATAAAACTGAAGTTGAACTTCAACTAAAGGGCTTGATTAAAACATTACGTACGGATAGAGGTGGTGAATATTATGATCCTAAATATTTCCAATTCGTAGGGATAATTCATGAGACTACGGCTCCTTATGTACCACAACAAAATGGTGTGGCTGAAAGGAAGAATAGAACTCTTGAAGAAATGGTTAATGCCATGTTGTCTTACTCGGGCTTGAGTGACGGGTTTTGGGGTGAAGCCATGTTAACGGCTTGTCATCTATTGAATAGAGTTCCTAATAAAAGGAACAAAATTACCCCATATGAGCTTTGGTATAAGAAACGACCAAACTTGACATTTTTGCGAGTTTGGGGTTGTAGGGCCGTGGTTAGGCTCCCGGATCCTAAAAGGAAAAAGTTGGGAGAAAAAGGTATTGATTGCATCTTTATTGGATATGCTGAGCATTCCAAGGCATACAGGTTTTATGTTATAGAACCTAATTCTATTAACACAATTATAGAATCGAGAGATGCAATCTTTGATGAGAATCGTTTCTCTTCAATACCTAGACCCAAGGACATTATACCAATGTCGGCTGAATCTCAAATGGATGATCATTCAGTTGAGACACCAAATGAGATACCCGAACCTCGTAAAAGCAAAAGAGTAAGAAAAGCTAAATCATATGGTTCTGATTTTCAACTATATTTAGTTATGGGATCAAGAGATCAAATTGAATCTCAATACTCTTACTGTTATAGTATAGAGGAGGATCCAAGAACCTATGATGAAGCAATAAAATCTCGAGACGCTGGTTTTTGGAAAGAAGCCATCGATGATGAGATTGGTTTTATTGTGGAAAATAATACATGGGTCTTGTCTGATTTACCACCAGGCTGTAAACCTTTGGGGTGCAAATGGATCTTCAAAAAGAAAATGAAAGTCGATGGAACAATTGACAAGTTTAAAGCTCGATTGGTAATCCAAGACTTTAGACAAAAGGAAGGGATCGATTACTTCGATACCTATGCACCGGTTGCTCGTATCACTACCATTAGATTACTGATAGCTTTGGCAGCTATTCAGAATCTATTGATCCATCAAATGGATGTCAAAACAGCATTTTTAAATGATGATTTGAAAGAAGAAGTGTATATGAAACAACCAGAAGGATTTGTTATGCCAGGTAATGAGCATAAGGTATGTAAGTTAATTAAGTCATTGTATGGGCTGAAGCAAGCACCTAAGCAGTGGCATCAAAAGTTTGATGAGGTTGTTTTGTCGAATGGTTTTGTATTAAATCAGTCCGACAAATGTGTATATAGCAGATTTGATGAATCCGGTAAAGGTGTAATCATCTGCCTATATGCTGATGACATGTTGATTTTTGGCACAGACCAAAATGTAATTGATGAAACTAAGAAGTTTTTGTCATCAAAGTTTTCTATGAAGGACATGGGAGAAGCCGACGTAATTCTTGGTATAAAGATTAAACGGATAAACAAGGGAATTGCAATTTCACAATCTCATTATATTGAGAAAATTCTCAAGAGATTTAATTGTGATAATTGTTCTAAAGTTAGTACTCCCATGGATCCTACTGAGAAACTTGTATCAAACACTGGTAAACCTGTGTCAAAGCTCGAATACTCAAAATTCATAGGCAGTTTGATGTATGCTATGACGGGCACTCGACCTGATATTGCTTATGCAGTTGGACGATTGAGCAGGTTTACTAGTAATCCTAGTAGACAGCATTGGCATGCTATAACAAGGGTGTTCAAGTACTTAAAAGGTACTATGGACTATGGTTTGTGTTATAGTAGACATCCTTCTATATTAAAAGGTTACACAGATGCTAGTTGGATCAACCAAGAAGATTCATCTTCTACTAGTGGTTGGGTGTTCTTGCTTGGAGGAGGTGCCATTTCTTGGGCTTCCAAAAAGCAGACATGTATTACACATTCTACAATGGAATCTGAGTTCGTAGCATCAAGCCGTCGCCTGAAAAGAAGCGGAGTGGCTTCGGAACTTGATATATGATATTCCATTATGGCCAAAACCGATATCACCAATGTCTATCAATTGTGATAGTACGCCACCTTGGCTAGGGCCTATAGTCGATTTATAATGGCAAGTCTAGACACTGGGTGTCGACATAGTATGATTCGGGAGTTAATTTTGAATGGTGTGATATCGCCGAGTTTGTTCGGTCGTAACAAAATTTGGCCGACCACTTGACGAAGGGGTTAGCCAGAGACTTGGTAAATAAGTCTGCAATGGGAATGGGATTAAAGTCCATTTAATCCTCTAATTGTGAGATACCCAATTCCCTTCTAATACAACGTTAGAAGCTTGAATTCAATGTGGAAAGCTCGCAGCTGGAGATTGGAACACATGTTATTATCTTTCCAAAGGTATGTGTTCAACCTGCAAGTAATGGTTAGGTTAAATAATATCTTCTTAATAGTTTCTTTGAAAAATTGCAAATGCAGGTGCAAGATTAAAGGAACTACCTATGTGGACATGAAGTTTTGTCGCTTCAAGAAGCTAGGACTTGGCTTTCTATATGTTCACTATTGGATATGGACACATGGCTTGTAATAGTGTCAAGATTAAACAAAGAGAATTGTCCTGAACTTATGTGTATAGTATCTTCAGGTATTCATATGAGTTGACGGGTTCAATCGTTAGGACACCCCGATTCTCGAGTATTTGAAATGTGTATTATACTAAGATGAAAATTCAATCGCAAGACATTTTCATTTATGCATTCGTTTGTTTCGTTATTTGTAAAGTTTAGTAAATCAAAGGATTACACTAAAATGGAGGGGATTTGTTGGTGATTTTAGTATCATCAACTTATTTTATTGTAATGGTGATTTACTAAGAGATCAATGTGATTCGTATTAGACTCGGATACGAGTAAGGGAAAGTGTGGAGTACACACTCGTTTGAGCTAAAACGAAGTCAACCTCGATAAAGAAGTAAAAGTTTAAGGGTAGCACATTTGCTGATGTGCTCGGCCTAGCAGAGTCTTGACTCGGCCGAGCGAGCTTAGCGATTGGCCAAGTTTCGGAGTGTCTTGCTCGGCCGAGGCATGTGCCTTGCTCGGCCGAGCAAGATGAACAACACTGGCCGTGCAGCCATAAGACACGGCCGTGCGGCTTGGCGGAATTTCACTAGACATATGTGCTCGGCCGAGCGAGTCCCTCGACTCGGCCGAGCGGTTCTGAGCAGTGCCTTTTCAAAGTGAATAGACACATTGCTTGGCTAAAGTCATGTCTTTTGAATGTACCCTTTTACTGATACCTCTCCCTCTGTTTAAATACAGATGTTTGATCTCATTTGTAACACACACAACATACAAGAGTGTTACAACAATAACGAAAGCACAAACAATTCTCAAATTTAGATTTGTTCTCTTTGCCTAGAAACAAATTGCGTGATTGTCTTATCCCAATAAAGATTTTGTGTAACCCAGGCATTAAGGGTCGAAATACTTTATTCGGAAAGTGGATTATACACGATTCAATCACATATCCGGCCTCAGTATCAAGATCAAGAGCCTATATTTCCTCTACAGAAGCTTCACTAAGTAGACATAATACTCGGCCTTAGCTCTGATGCCAAATTCTTCTCCCATTCTTCTGAATATTTCTCGACCATCTTTTACGAGACCTGCGTGACAACAAGCAGCAAGAAGAGCAGAAGATGTAGATTCGTCTGGATTAAATCCTTTGTCAAGCATTTCTCCAAACATTTCGAATGCATCAGATGCTAATCCATACAAACCAAAACCAGCCAGTACACTAGCCATCAATATATATCAGCTTTTCTGCATTCTATGTTCATTCTCCTAAAGAGAAACAAAGCCTTTCCATTGTCTCCGAACTGAGAAAAACCAGTTATTAAAGCAGACCATGTTACTAATCAGGATGACATAAACTATCAAACACTTGCTGAGCCAAAATAATACACTTGCATCTAGAGTACATACTCATAAGCACACTTCCTACTAGAGCACTAGACTCGTACCCACTTTTCAAGCAAAAACCATGATCTCCTTGACCAATTCCCAGCAAGCTGGAACCCATGGATCCCGAGATTAATCCTACAACAGTATACCCATCTGGATGTGTTCCCATTCTTCTCATCATAGTAAACAAATGCATCCCTTTATCCCAATCCCCACGAGACCCATACGCTGAATTCATAGAATTCCGCAAAACCAAATCAGGATCAGTTATCCCTGAGAAGTGAGAATATCCTACTTGCATCACCAACATGGCATACTTTTGAGTAGGCGGTCACAAGTTCACTACTACAAATTGTATTAAATCCTGAACCAGAAACAACCAATCCTCCATGTACAACCTTCAGTATTTCAAGATCAAATCTTTCATAAAAAGCGCGAGAAATGCACACAAACCTGTTTGAGGAGTTTCATCAAACAGGTGACGCGCAGAGATAAGGTAACTGCTAGCAGCATAGAATCTGATTATTTTAGTTGCATAAAATGGGTCAAAAGAGTGGGGTGTTCTCAAGTACTAAAGCATGCAGTTGCTTGGTTTCGAATAGGGTATGATTGAGCTTGGAGAGTTCAACGAGAAACCACTGTATGCAGCCTTTTTGTAATTGATCAAAAGTGAGCAAGAAGCTGTGCCTTGTCTGTTTATGCTGACATTGGGCAGATATGCAACTGAAAATCTGCAAAGCCTAGACATATATTGTCTAGAAATTTAACCAAGAGCCTATTCCTGTCCATATAACCTTTTGCTAAGGGGGCACAATTCCATTAACAAATACCACTAGTTACACCACACCAAGTTTTCACCATAACACAACTCTCCTGCACGTCACTAGCAAATGCCTCTTCTTTGCTACACATTCCCCACATCAGCAGGGATGAAACCAACCGAAACTATTATCCTTAAAAATTCTTCTGACATAAGACAAAAACCTAGCCTTTAACATTTGGTATATGGGTTGTACTCTGAATATAGCGGACCCCCTATATTACAAAGTTATCATGTCAGTGATAAAACTAACTGAAATGCCTATTATGGCCACCTTGTTCAGCAGCTGAGGTGTCAAGATGCTGGATGGGCGTCAATCATATCCTCTTCCTTCACTTTAACTGCTATATTCCTGATTAACAGATACCAAAACATTTAAATCAGATAAAGCCAAAGCCATAAAAACTCTTCAGAAAACCCTCAAATTTGAGCCAATAAATAATTAAAAAAAAAAAAGACTCTTACCTCACTCCAGCATTTGGAGTAGACACACTAGCAGCGTTGGAGCTTTGATGGCGGGGCATGTCGTCTCCATCAGCATCAGAATCATATTCCTCACCACTCCAGAGGCGAGGTTTTGGTCTTTTTTCCATATCCACTTCAGCCTTCGCAAAAAAAACAAAAAAAAAGCATCTGATTTAATGACAGAATAACTCTCTAGGCAAATACTGAACAGTTTATATCAATGAGTTATCTACCTCTTCTGGAACTTCTGTGGTGGGCGGTGTTGTCTGAAACGTTACACTAGGTGCACATGGTAAAGTAGATATCTGCTCCAGCAGCATGGTCCTGTTATGTTCAGTATCATATCAGATCATAGATGGGCCTCAAAACCAATAGCTTTTGTTCGCAAGAAGCTCAAAACCACACAGTCAGTCCAGTAATATTTTCCAATAGATAAATCTCCATATAAATTTATACATATATATGTATACACATACATATATATGGGCATCCCGCTCTGTTGAAAGGTTCAGGTGGTGGTCAAACCCAACTTAATTATTATCAGGTTGAACGTTTATCACATGTATTAGAGCTTTCTTTCATGAAATTGATATCTGCCACTATTATGAAAAGCTAATTGAGTATTCTACAATCCGGAATCTCATATTAAGTTTCCAGCAAAATACATGTCGAAAAAATAGAATGTTTCTTGGTTAGTTGAACGTAGTAGATAAAACAACAGCGGCATCTACAACAACACCACCACAAAGCCTTAGTCCCAAAATAATTTGGGGTCGGCTAACATGAATCCTCATATGTCATCATGGAAAAAATAAAATAAAATAAAAATAATAATAATAATAATAATAATAATAATAATTAAAATAATTAAAATAATAATAATATATAAAAAATAATGATAATAATACTAAAAAATAATAATAATAATAATAAACAAATAATAAATAAAAAAAAAAAAAATCAATCCCCCACATGGATTTTTGCCCTCCACTCCTGCCTCTTCAACACCATACTTTCATCCGCTCCAAATAAACGCATATTATTTTCAATCACTCTAATCCAAGTTTGTTTGGATCTTCCCCTACCCCTCGCCATTTTATCATTTCCCCACTGTTCCGGCCTCCTAACCGGGGCATCACTCGATCTCCTCCTCACATGCCCAAACCACCTTAGACGGTTTTCCCTCATTTTATCCTCAATGGGTGCAACTCCTACTTTACCTCTGATCACCTCATTCCCCAATCGATCATTTCTTGTATGACCGCACATCCATCGAAGCATACGCATCTCCGCCACATTCATCATATGCACGTGACACTGTTTCACGGCCCAACATTCGGTGCCGTAAAGAAGTGCCGGCCTAATTGCCGCCGCGATCACATAGGAACCCTGTGACACTCTTCCACTTCAACCAACCCGCTTTAATCCTATGAGTCACATCTCCATCTAATTTTTCATCCTTTTGGATAATGGATCCAAGATAGCGAAAAAACTCAGAAGCTTGGATAATATTTCCATCAAATGTGACCGCCCCTGCCTCCCTACTTCCAACTCCGCTAAACTTACACTCCAAATACTCAGTCTTGCTTCTGCTCAGTCTAAAACCTCGAGATTCCAAAGTGTGTCTCCACAACTCCAATTTACTTTCAACACCCTCTCTTGTCTCATCAATCAGCACAATATTATCTGCGAACAATATACACCTTGGTATATCATCTTGGACTGACCTTGTCAATTCGTCCATTATCAAAGCAAAGAGAAAGGGGCTAAGTGCGGAACCTTGATGCACTCCAATCTTTATAGGGAACTCTTCAGTCTTCCCAACACTTGTCTGTACACAAGTACTAACTCCATCATACATGTCCTTGATAATATCAATATATTTCTTTGAAACACCCTTCTTTGCTAGTGCCCACCAAAGTACCTCTCTTGGCACTTTATCATACGCCTTCTCCAAATCAATGAAAACCATATGCAAATCTTTCTTTTGATCCCGATATTTCTCCATGGTTTGTCTCATAAGATATATTGACTCCATAGTCGATCTTCTCGGCATAAACCCAAATTGATTATCTAAAATATCCACAATTTTTCTCAGCCTTTGTGCAATCACTCTTTCCCAAAGTTTCATAGTATGTCTCATTAGTTTGATCCCCCGATAGTTGGCACAATCTTGGACATCACCTTTGTTCTTATACAAAGGGATCAGAGTACTCTTCCGCCACTCCAATGACATTGTGTTACTTCTCCATATCTTGTTAAATACTCCCTCCGTCCCACTTCAATTGGTCCCGGGGTGAATTTCACGGTTTTTAAGAAAAATGAATAAAGTGGGTAGAAATTAGAGGAGAGAGAATGTAAAAGTTAAATGTGTGGTAGGGAATAGGAGAGAGAATGTAAAAGTTAAAAATATTTAATAGGAGAGAGAATGAGTGGGAGGAATAGTAAGTTAATGGTTGATTTTTTTGTAAATATGTGGAGATGATAAGGGTATAAATATATGAAAAACTTTCCATTTATGGAATGGATCAATTGAAGTGGGACGTCCCAAAAAGGAGTGGACCAATTGAAATGGAACGGAGGGAGTAGCTTTGTTAACCACTCTATTCCCCTCTCCCCGAAACATCTCCAAACCTCAATTGGTATTCCATCCGATCCTACAGCTATCTTCAATCCCATCTTTTTCATTGCCATTTCCACTTCACCCTTTTTAATTCTCCGCATAAAATCTCGATTAACCATACTCGAAGAGATATTTAAATCTTTAATATCCTGCTCTTGACCGCCCTTGAACAAGGTATCAAAGTACGAACTCCATCTATCTTTTATCTCTTTATCCCCGACTAGAACTCTTTGGTCTACATCCTTCACACATCTAACCTTCCCAATATCTCTTGTCCTCTTATCCCTCTTACGAGCGAGTCTGTGGATGTCCTTTTCCCCTTCTTTTGTATCCAACTTATCATAAAGTTCCTGATTCACCTTTGCTCTTGCGTCACTTACTGCTTTCTTAGCTTCTCTCCTAGCTTCCTTATACTTCTCATAGTTCTCGTCGCTTCTACATTTCCCCAATAATTTGTAGCATTCACGCTTGCCCTTTATTGATTGTTTTACTTCCTCGTTCCACCATGATGTGTCCTTACTTGGTGGCACGTTTCCTCTAGATTCTCCAAGGACTTCTTTCGCCACCTCCTTTATGGTATGTCCGATCTTGGTCCAAGTCGAATCTATATCCATATCCTCTATATTATCCGACCAAATGCCGGTATCGACCATCTTAGCTACAAATTTCTGTTGATTCTCCCCTTGAAATCTCCACCACTTGATTCTAGGGTCTACCTGTGGTTTTCTCTTTCTCGAAATTCTCTTACTTCGAAAATCAAGTACCACAAGTCTATATTGAGTTGTTGTGCTCTCACCCGGAATAACCTTGCAATCTGTATAACTTTTTCTACACTTTCTACAGGCATTTCTTACTAAGAAGAAGTCAATCTGACTCGCATTACCTCCACACCTATAGGACAAAACAACAGCGGCATCTACGGCCCAAAAAAGGGAATTGAAAAAAAAAGCCTTAGATTATTTGTGTAAGTAATCAGCAGCAGTAGTCAACCAATTACGTACAATAGCATCACCACCTAAAAAATGTGGGTTTAATCCTATCAATATCATTATACAGTAAAATATACAGTACACTTAGAAGTAGAGAACTTTCTGGAGGAGCATGTGCTCATCATGTTGCAGCCGTAGGATACTCATACGGCCAACCAATAGGCTCAAAAAGCATGGCTTACCTGATGTACTAGAATGATACTAAAGAAATGGAAATTACAAACACTAACAAGAGTTATCTTTTTCTTTTAATTGAAGTTAATCCCAAAAATATTAGTAGTGAACATCATATAGTAGATAGATCAAGAATTAACTTATTTGTTTCTGATGAAAGAGAAAGCTTTTGATTATGGTGGTGTGTGTGAGAGAGTGGAAGGGGGTGAGTTATGAAGTGGAAGATCATTAGTGAGGAACTTCTTCCCTGACGACCATTTAGCTAATTCTCCAAAAACACTACTCCCTCCGTCCCAAAATAATCTTCCCACTTTTTTGTCGTCAATACGAAGGTATTTTGAGCAATAATTTTAGGTTAATTAACTTATCCTAATGAACATCTAAAAATAGTTATTGGTAGTATCTATAACGGTGTATTAATAACAAATTTTAATGTTTCATTAGGATAACTAAATTAACCTAAAAGTATTGCTCAAAGTACCTTCCTATTAACAACAACAAAATAGTGGTAAGATCATTTTGGGATGGACGGAGTTATAATATTGTACAAAGCATGCAATTTGGTATAATAGAAGAACAATGCCCATCACATGCTAACCCCAGTAATACTAGGTGCATACTAATTCATATGGTATTGATGTGGTTTTGCGTTAAGAGAACTAACAAGCTACTACAGACAATGATATATTTTCTTTTCATATAATCACAAATAATATCAAGAGGTAAAAGTCAATGCTGTAGATAATCTATAAAAGTAGATTAAACAGGGTAACCCAGCCTTTCATCGTCTAGGCCTTGAACGAGAAACATAACAGGCCTCTGAATTTCTCTATCTGACTCAAAAGGGTCTCCCATTTTCTAATTTTCGTTTCCCATAGTGAATGTCTTTTTTTCTCCAATGAAATTACTAAGTTTATCGTTGCCAACTATCAGGTCCTAGAGTGACTGACAATTTAGAGACTAAGGGCATACATGTAATTGCTTAACTGTCAGCTTACCAAATTTCCCTGAAAAGCTAAAAGATGGACACTTACAAATAAAAATGCAACCTAAAAATCATATTCAATACTGCAATTAAACTCAAGCCAGAATGTGAGTCCTTTTTCAGATCAATCCTCGCAATTTGAGAACTGCCTGTGTGTCCTTCATTCTAAAGATAATATTTCTCTTGGCTTTGAAAATCATATTCCCATGATCACAGGTGTATGGTTATATAATTCAAGGTTGAGAATAAGTCCTATAAAATTGTCAACTAGAGCAATTTGCAACAGGGAAATAGACAGACCATGATTAGGCAAATGAAAACCAATTAACGCGACCAATATTTGAAGAGGGGCCAGAAAGGCGGGAATCCTAGTGCATTTTACACTTACTCCGTATTGTATCTCAGTGATTTTACAAGCATGATGCTCAATTCATATGCTCATAGTTCAAGACTGAAGTTGTTCATTATGTGTTTACCATATTAACCAATGAGATCATCATCCAAGAAATACAGCACTGGTTAAATTTGAAACTTCAATATGGCAACAATTTTACGTAACAATCCCCCACTTCTTAAGGTAAATGGTACTACGGAGATACTGCTACTACCAACAGAAAACTAGAGGGAGCACGTTCCTGGTATTGCTTATGATTAAACCCTAAAGTAAAAAAACTTATAGACCTAATGGAGTATCATAAACGAGCCCGCTTCTTTTAGCACATACTACTAAGTTTAATATTATAAGCAAATTCAGCATAATACCACTTCTTCAAGCATTTTATGTTAATGTGAGAAGCTATTGGAAATCCAACCCCAAAAAGTAACAAGGTTCCAAAGATCATCGCGGTAGGCACTGATGAAACTCACTTGATTTTCTCCAAATCCTTGGATGAGTTCTGGTTATCAGTGGGCTTTGGTTCAACATGAAGAGTGTAATCTGGACCAAAGTACTCATAGTATTCGTTGTATGGCAACTTATTATCAGGTTCCACACCAACTGCAACTGCTGTCTGTAAACATTAAAATGAATCTTAGAATATGAACATGGATAATACTCCCTCCGTCCCATAAGGACAGTCCCACCTTACTAGAGATAATTTTGATTGAACTTTTGACTAATAATTTATGCTAATTTATTTTATAATAAAAATCTAAATCTTTGGCCAAAGTTAGTCAACTTAACCATTAAAAAAATGGGACCATCTTTCCGGGACTGAGGGAGTATACATTAATGCACGCAGGCACACACACACACATATGGAGAGAGAGAGACCTCATATGTCCAGCAGCGGGCAACATTACGGATGGTGTATCCGCCACCACCCAAAACCATCAGAGGGACATTGAATGATCTAAGGTACCGAAGGCAATCTGCATGACCTTTCACAGACAAATTGAAGCACCCCAACCTGTCACCAGCCAATGAATCTGCTCCACACTGGAGAACAACCACATCAGGCTGGTAAAGTTCCATTACTTTGTTAATAATAGGTCGAAATAGACCACGAAAGCTGTCATCATCTATTCCGTCATTTAAAGGGACGTTTAACGCATACTGCTTGCCATCACCATGACCGATGTCTTTAATGTGCCCCGTACCAGGAAAGAAGTCCCCAAATTTATGGAAAGAGACAGTCATAACTCTATCGGTGGTAAAAAATGCTTCTTCAACCCCATCGCCGTGGTGGATGTCAATATCGATGTATAATACACGCTACACAATTTATTGAATAGATTAGAAATACAATGGTGTAAATCAAACATACTTACGTTCTCCTATAAACCTTAGTTGATGCAATAGCATTGCTGTATGGAACAAATCAACATATCATAAACCCAAATGAAAGACATTAGGATACACGCAGGAAGGAATTATAACTGATAAGTAAATCAAACATACTAAACTCATATAATCAGAAAATTGGCCGGAAACATTTCAAACAAACAAATGAAACTCAAACGCAAAACCCTAACTAAACAGAAACATAACCTAAGTAATGCTAGTAGGACTAAATTGAGAGAAATAAACTTAAACGAGAGAAAAGAGTAATACCCTGTGAACTTTGAGGAGCTCGAGAATGCCGAGAACAATATCATTGACATAACAAAACCCAGAAGCCTCGGACTTCTTGGCATGATGCAACCCACCAGCCCAATTGATTGCTATATCGGCGTCTTGCCGGTTGAGTTTCACGGCTGCGCCTATGGATCCGCCAGCGGAGGCTTGACAGAAGCTAAAAAGACCGTCAAATACAGGACAATCCTCGCCGACATTGAAGCGCTTGAGGTTACGAGCGTGAGTGTGGTCGTGTAGGGTTTCGGGTGTGACCCTAGAGAGGAAATCAACGTATTCGTCGGAGTGGAACCGTCGGATATCTTCCTCACCGGCGGGGAACGGACGGTTGATTTCCATACGGCGGTGGAGGGAGTAATGAACTATGAGGTTGTGGGCCATGCGGATTCGGTGGGGTTTCATCGGGTGGCCCTGGCCATAGTAGTAGTTGCCGATCGACGGCTCGTAAAAGTATGTAACGCGGCGCTTTTTGCCGTCGGGGCCGGATGGGAGTGACGCGCCACCTATGGAGGACTCGTCCATGACTCACTGACTGACGAGTGACGAGTCGGCCCGAGAGAGAATTTGGAGTGGCCGGGAAATGAAGATTTTGTGGAGGGGTCGCTAAGATTATGCCGCGCAGCCAGAGTAAGAATTAAGGATTTTGTAAACAAGAAGCAGGTCAAGAAAGTACAGTATTCAGTAAAAATGTAACTTGGACCCCTAACTCCCACATGGTGAATTTTATTTGCAAGGCACGATTTATACAAGGCTCATGAAAATGACTTAACTGTCCTCATATATAAAGTAAAACCCTCTCAATTTCTCTCATTCCCTTCAACACCGTTCACCAGCTTCTCTTTGATCCTCCTCTTTACCTAATTTTAGTATATCGAACTTTATGTATCGTAGGTGTAATTTGCACTAGTTTAATTGATGCTGTTTATGCTTTGAATTGCGTGATTTTGGATTGGAGCTTTAGTTGTTTTACCAGAATCTAGGGTTTTCCTACTGTTCAACTACTCCTTACAGATTGGATCACTGTGTGACACGATACACCCAGAATGAGATGTTGATGAACTGGGTTTGAATTTGTTGTTTAGAATTCCATTGATGAACTGGGTTTGAAATTGAAGTGCGAAATATGTTTCTGGACTGTGATTATTTCGTGTAATTTTACACGAGATGTTTCACAACATTTCGTGTAAAATTACACGAAATGGTTCCAAAATTTCGTATATAGGCACACGAAACACAATGGAACAATGTTTAGGTTGTTTCGTATGCCTATACACGAAACTGGTCATTCTATCTCGTATGAAAATGCACGAAATAATTGTTAATATTTCGTGTAAATCTACACGAAATAACTCAATACATTTCGTGTATTTTCATACGAAACATATCTGACAACGTCGTGTATAATCACACGAAACGTCTGCATACGGGAGGGACATTTTTGTCCATTCTCCGTGCCTTGCAAATAAGGTGCCTTGCAAATAACCACGCCCCTCCCACATTCTGGATTTTGTGGTTTAAATTTCTAGGGTTCAGATAATTCGGTCCTATTTATTATCATAATCGGGTTAGGTGATTCATATTTATATGATACAATTTGATTATTATTGAATCATCTATTTCAAATTATTTCAAAATTAAAATATTGTTGTTGTTGTTGTTGTTGTTGTATTGATAAATAATTGATATAATTTTTTAAATGAGTGATACAACTCATGTCCGTCCTTCAAATTCAAATATTGTTAATGAGTTGGATTGGATTGGGTAATTAGCGAGTTAGGTTGAGCGGGTTTTTGGGTAATGGATAAAAATTAACGGGCCTATTCTATGATCATAGATTAATGGAATTGGACATTTCAAATATTTATAGGTTTTCTTAATGCAATACTCCGTTCAATTTCGCGATCGATTGGCATTACAAATTGCAATATTCGCTAGTAGTTAACATTGAAAATGTAAATTTCATTTTATTTTTAATTTTCAAATTAATATGTTATCTTTTTTTAATTTAGGAGGATTCTTATGAGTTTAAATGTGTAAGGGTATTTTAGTCATTATTAATTTTATAATCACTTATATAATGTGTGTTGGTGATTTTAGTGTCATCAACTATTTTATTGTAATGGTGATTTACTAGAGATCAATGTGATTCGTAGTAGATTCGGATACGAGTAAGGGAAAGTGTGGAGTACACACTCGTTTGAGCTAAAACGAAATCAACCTTGATAAAGAAGTAAAAGTTAAAGGGTAGCACATTTTGCTGATGTGCTCGGCCGAGCAGAGTTCTTGACTCGGCCGAGCAGAGCATGGCAGATTGTCCAAGTTTCTGGACAGCCTTGCTCGGCCGAGGCATATGCCTTGCTCGGCCGAGGCATATGCCTTGCTCGGCCGAGCAGTATAATTGACACGGCCGTGCAGTTCAAAAGACACGGCCATGCAGCTGGGCAAAATGTCTTTGGACATCTTTGCTCGGCCGAGCAAGTCCCTTGACTCGGCCGAGCAGTTCCTGAACAGGTGTCATTTCAAACTGAAAAGACACATCGCTTGGCTAAAGTCATGTCTTTTGATTGTACCCTTTATTTGATGCCTCTTCATCTGTATATATACAGAGTTTGATCTCCTTTGTACATATATGAAATCATAAGAGTGATACAACAATAATGAAAGCAAAAACAATTCTCAAGTTTTAGATTTGTCTTCTTTGCCTAGAAACAAATTGCGTGATTGCTTATCCCAATAAAAATTTTGTGTAACCCAGGCATTAAGGGTTGAAATACTTTATTCGGAAAGTGGATTATACACGATTCAATCATATATCCAGCCTTGTTATCAAGATCAAGACCCTATATTCCCCTACAAACAAATAAAGTATTTAGGTGATACTCATGGCTGGTGGAAGTACTGTGAAGGAGACGACGACTAAGTTTGAAAAGCTGAACAAATTTGAAGGACAAGATTTCAGGCGTTGGCAGAAGAAGATGCACTTCCTTTTAACAACGTTAAAAGTGGTGTATGTTCTATCTACCCCTATTCCAGAATTGCTTGAAGATTACAACTTGGAAGCAGTCAGACGTAGATCAAAGTGGGAAAACGATGACTATATCTGCAGAGGACACATATTAAACGGTATGTCTGATTCTCTATTTGACATTTATCAAAATGAGGAATCTGCAAAAGAGTTATGGGATTCTCTTGAATCCAAGTACATGGCAGAGGATGCTTCTAGTAAGGTGGCGTTTGATTTAAAAAAAAAAGCTCTTATTCAGAGCTTCACCTCTTACCGAGTCAGAGGTAGAAGGATTCTTTCTGTTTGGTTTTTTTTTTCGTTCATACTTAATTGGCTCTTATTTGCCACTTAATTTTAAGAGTTAAAATTTTCACTGATTTGCCTCTGAATGGCTTTTTTACAAAATTACACACACCATATTTTGTTATTTCCACCCCTACCCCTCTCATTTGCACACTCTCCTTCTCTCTCTTCTTTTTCTCTCTAACACTACAAGAAAAGTTACTTTTTGCGATGGCTTTCGGCCATCGCATAAAGTCGATAACCCGTCGCATAATCTTTATGCGATTGCAAAATCCATCAAAATGGCCGTCACCTTAGGCCTTGTCGCTAAAGGTATATGCGACAGCCGCGGCCATCGCGTAATGCGTAACACCTTATGCGATGGCTATTCTAATCTTATAATATAAATATTATTTTCAATGAAAATATTATTTTAAAAATAAAATGCAATCGCATATAGTCTTCAACAAAGATGGCTTTAACCATCGCATATTCTCTTCAACAAAGATGGATTTAACCGTCGCATATAGTTGTCAAATTAGATGGACTTCACCATCGCATATAGTCGTCAAATTAGATGGACTACACCATCGCATAAAACCTGATTATGTGACTGCAATTGCAATCGTATATTTTACATTCTATACGATAGCAACAGCCATCACATATTTTGCCAAAAATTTTTGAGATGTTCTTTAGAAATGGCACTAGCCATCACATAAACATTTCCCGGAATTTATAGAATTCCCACTATTTATATAAATTCTATTTTCGCAATTGCTACTTTTTTCATAAAAACTAAAAATAAATAAAATACTCATATGCATAAACACAAGTTTTATATAAACTTGTAACCAACAACCATTCTTTTTCCAAAATATATACCAAGTACCTAAACTTGATCACCAACTACCATTCTTTGTCCATGTTTCAAAAAACAAAAACTACCATTTTTTGTCCTAAACTCATCACAGTGCAATATAGAAGCTAGACCCCCGGCAGAGCACCCAGAAAGAAGAGCCTGAAAAAACCATTTAGGCATTGACTTGTAATATCAGAAGAAAGATGGCCGTAAAGGGCAGAAATAATAAATGAACACAACAGAATTTTTACCTGTTTGGCATGGCGCATCCCCTTTGACATTAATTCTTCCATAGCAGTAAACCAAATTCTTTGCCCTCTAAATTGCAGTTTCGCAGTAAAGAAATAAACAAATTAGAGAGGGGTATGAGAGATACATCGAACAGGTAAGTATGTGAAATTGCAATTGACGATTTTACAATCGATTTCCCTAAAGAAAAATCCCAATTTTACAATATCTGGGTTCCTAATTGACTCGATCACGATTCTTTGCATTGTAATTTACAACCATGAAAGCTTGAGAGTGAGTAAGATAGATAGAGAGAAAGAGAGAGAGAGAGAGAGAGAGAGAGAGCACCAGAGGAAGACGGAGGAAGCCCTAACCGATCAGAGAGAAGAGAGAGATGAAGCGGCGTCTTTTTGATTTTGGAGAGAGAACGGAGTTGCAAAGGTAATGAGAGGAGAGAAACAAAAAATTTATTTTACCTAAATCAATTGCGATTGCTTTTTCATTTTTATCATTAAATTGTATTTATTTATTTATTTCAAAAATTAATTTATTATTAAATAGATTATGAGACAGCTAATTACATCACATATTCATTTATGCAGTCGCATATTGAAATGTCTCTCCCGCCAAATTGGGTCGCGAAAATTTTCAAGGTATTTTAGGCCGCTGCTCTAAAATGCGACTATTTTTTTTTGTGATTGCTTTAGCCATCGCATAAAGTTGTCTTCTGCGACGGCCGTTTTGGCCATCGCATATTCCACTTTTTCTTGTAGTGTAACTCCTCTCTCTCTTCTAAATTCAACGGCAGACATGGATACTCACCGTTTCTCTTCCCCATCTTCATCTTGCTGCCCTCACGCCATCATACCCCAGCCCCAAACCCCAGATCTGTAGCCTTATCCTCCCCATCTCCACCTCGTCCTCCGATGGCGGCGGCACCGGCGATAGAACATCAACCTTATCCTTCACCTTGTCTTCGATCTCCTCCGTTCTCCGCCGGAAGCCGGCGGCAGCCACCGCTCTCTTGAGCTTCCTTTCTCTCTCCATGATAGAGTTGTCAATTGGAAATATTCTCCTCGATTGTGTGTGTGTGTGTCACATAGTACTGCTAGTAATTTGGAGAGACTTTGAGATTGTGTATTATGTGTTGTTGAAAGGTAATTTACCAAGTCTTTGTTTATTTATTTCTCGTATTTTGTGGATTTTTGAATTATTCAAATGATGAATGAAAGTAACTGGGTTTGTTCATTTTCAATCATGATTATTGCTACTGGAGCTACAATAAACAAAATTCATGAATATGAATGGGAAAGAACGATATTTGGGACGGAGTATTTGCTATTACCTTTATAAAATTTATATTCATTATAAGGATAAAATGGTCAACAATTATATTCAGATAATAAGTTCAGATGAATAAACAAACAACTTGAATAATTCAGAAATCAGTCTTCAGATGCTGCCTCTTATCGATTCAGTCATTTTCAGCTGTGAAATCAGATTTCAGCTCTTAACACTTAAAAAAAAACAAAAGCCACCTAAGAAGTTCCTTGTAAGTAATTTTAATAATTACAAGATGGTCGATTCAAGACATGTCATGGAACAATTCAATGAACTCCTTAGAATCCTTGGACAATATACACAACATGGGTTGAAGATGGATGAGTCAATATCTGTTTCAAGTGTGATTGATAAGTTGCCTCCCTCCTGAAAGGATTTCAAACACACTTTGAAACATGATAAAGACGATCTGTCTTTGGTTCAACTTGGTAGTCACTTGCGCATAGATGAATCTCTTAGGGCGCAAGAGAATGACAAAGGCAAAGGAAAAGAAGTTGCTGGACCCTCGGTAAATATGATTGATGAGGGTGGAAACAATAAAAATAAAGGAAAGAAACGTAGTTTCAAAGACAATGGTTCTGGTCCCAACAAGAAGCCTAAATTGGCATGTTGGAAGTACGGCAAACTGGTCACTTTAAGAAGGATTGTCGTGTTGGAAACAACAAGAATGGAGCTAGCACCAGTGGTTCGGGAAAGGGGTCTAATGACCATTCTCAAAACCAAGGTCAGAATTTAATACTTAGTTGGAACAGATTTATTAAAAATTATGTTTCACTAATTTCTGAAGCAATTTATGTGCAGGATGATGCTATTGCGTGGTGGATTGATTCTGGTGCCACAACTCATGTTTGTAAAGATCGTTGTTGGTTTAAGACATATGAACCAATGGAAGACGGATCTGTCCTTTACATGGGTGATGACCATTCCGCTCCTATTCAAGAAAGAGAAAGTGTGGTGTTGGAATTCAGTTCGGGAAAAACTATTTCTTTGTTTAATGTTTTATATGTACCTAAACTTCGTAAGAATTTAATTTCTGGTCCTGTCTTGAACAAGTGTGGATACAAACAAGTGTATGAATCCGATAAGTATATCTTATCGAAGTCGGGTGTATTTGTAGGATTTGGTTATTATAATAATGGGATGTTTATGTTGAATTTAAATAAAATTCCTGTTAACTCTAGTTCTGTTATATGACTTCCTCTGTTGTTATCAATTCCTCATTATGGCATGCTCGGTTAGGACATGTGTACTATAAAAGAATGCTTGAAATGTCCAAAGATGGTTTGATTCCTGTTATTGATAATAATACGAAAAAGTGTAATACTTGCATGTTGACAAAAATCACTAGAAAACCTTTTAAAAGTGTTACAAGGAATTCTGTAAAACTTGAATTAATTCATAGTGATCTATGTGATTTTCATGCAACTCCATCTTTAGGCAATAAAAAGTATATTGTCACTTTTATAGATGATGCCTCTAGGTTTTGCTATATTTACTTGCTGCATGCAAAAGATGAAGCCCTAGATAAATTTAAAATTTATAAAACAGAAGTTGAACTTCAACTAAATGGCTTGATTAAAACCTTACGTACGGATAGAGGTGGTGAATATTATGATCCTAAATATTTCCAAACCGTAGGGATAATTCATGAAACTACGGCTCCTTATGTACCACAACAAAATGGTGTGGCTGAAAGGAAGAATATAACTCTTGAAGAAATGGTTAATGCCATGTTGTCTTACTCGGGCTTGAGTGACGGGTTTTGGGGAGAAGCCATGTTAACGGCTTGTCATTTATTGAATAGAGTTCCTAATAAAAGGAACAAAATTACCCCATATGAGCTTTGGTATAAGAAATGATCAAACTTGACATTTTTGCGAGTTTGGGAATGTAGGGCCGTGGTTAGGCTTCTGGATCCTAAAAGGAAAAAAGTTGGGAGAAAAAGGTATTGACTGCATCTTTGTTGGATATGCTGAGCATTCCAAGGCATATAGGTTTTATGTTATAGAACCTAATGATATCATTTCTATTAACACAATTATAGAATCAAGAGATGCAATCTTTGATGAGAATCGTTTCTCTTCAATACCTAGATCAAAGGATATTATACCAATGTCGGCTGAATATCAAATGGATGATCATTCAATTGATGTACCAAGTGAGACGCCCGAACCTCGTAAAAGTAAAAGAGTAAGAAAAGCTAAATCATATGGTTCTAATTTTCAGCTATATTTAGTTATGGGATCGAGAGATGAAATTGAATCTCAATACTCTTACTGTTATAGTATAGAGGAGGATCCAAGAACCTATGATGAAGCAATAAAATCTCGAGATGCTGGTTTTTGGAAAGAAGCAATCGGTGATGAGATTAGTTCTATTATGGAAAATAATACATGGATCTTGTCTGATTTACCACCAGGCTGTAAACCTTTAGGGTGCAAATGGATCTTCAAAAAGAAGATGAAAGTTGATGGAACAATTGACAAATTTAAAGCTCGATTGGTAATCCAAGACTATAGACAAAAGGAAGGGATCGATTACTTCGATACCTATGCACCGGTTGCTCGTATCACTACTATTAGATTACTGATAGCTTTGGCAGCCATTCAGAATCTATTGATCCATCAAATGAATGTCAAAACAACATTTTTGAATGGGGATTTGGAAGAAGAAGTGTATATGAAACAACCTGAAGGATTTGTTATGCCAGGTAATGAGCATAAGGTATGTAAGTTAACTAAGTCATTGTATGGGCTGAAGCAAGCACCTAAGCAATGGCATCAAAAATTTGATGAGGTTGTTTTGTCGAATGGTTTTGTATTAAATCAGTCAGACAAATGTGTATATAGCAGATTTGATGAATCCGGTAAAGGTGTAATCATCTGCCTATATGTAGATGACATGTTGATTTTTGGCACAGGTCAAAATGTAGTTGATGAAACAAAGAAGTTTTTGTCATCAAAATTTTCTATGAAGGACATGGGAGAAGCCGACGTAATTCTTGGTATAAAGATTAATCGGATGAACAAGCGAATTGCAATTACACAATCTCATTATATTGAGAAAATTCTCAAGAGGTTTAATTGTGATGATTGTTCTAAAGTTAGTACTCCCATGGATCCAAATGAGAAACTTGTGTCAAACACTAGTAAACCTGTATCACAGCTCGAATACTCAAAAGCCATTGGCAGTTTGATGTATGCTATGACGGGGACTCGACCTGATATTGCTTATGCAGTTGGTAGATTGAGCAGGTTCACTAGTAATCCTAGTAGACAGCATTGGCATTGTGAGGACCCTGACCTGGAACCTACACGTGTCCCGAGCTGGAGCGTCCTCAAACTAACCCAATTTTCCTTGACTTTTAAAACTTTGATTTAACTTTCAATCATAAACACAATTATCATAACCATTTCAAAATAACTCTACACCTTCCTACGATGGAGAAAGAGTTGACTAACTTTGAAAGTAAGAAACTGTTTTAGTTACAAAAAGGTATCGGTTATAACATAAAATTAAGATTTATAAATACCAACTCCGTAGAGGAATTATACCAAAATACATTTTCTACGCCAACCTATATGTACCCCGACAATCCCAAAATACCACATCCGAACTCCTTTCCGTCCTCACTTGGCCGGTCCGCCTGTCTCAGGATCTAAAAACATTAAAGGGAGAGGGGTGAGAATAAATCTCAGCAAGCTATTATGAATGCAAAGAATATGCCATATAAGATGCAACACATAACAAGTTGCATATAACACATTGGAAAAGCTGTAAACACCTTACATTACCTTGGTTTACCTTTTCCCGTCTGAACAATAGTCGTACAACATTGGGTATAATAATACTCCAATCTTAGGTGAGCTGCTTAAGCAATACTCACATCTTATAAGACCCATTTTTCAGGGAACCATATAAAATAGTAGCAACTCTGTAAGGCTTTTGGCTCAATACAGATGCTATACCCCAACCTGTGGCCACAGAAGGGGACGGTCACAGATATAACATAATCCGATCACATTAGGTCACACTTCCATAATTGATCGTATTATGTTATACCCCCAAACATCAGCTGATTAACACATTATCAAGCACATAATAGTTACTTGAATCATAATCCACAAAAAGGGGTAACAATATAGCAACATGGTAAAATATACTCATGTCCAACCAATCTCATAGTGCAACATTTATTCAACACACTATGCATAATATAACAATATATATGAACTCAAGTAAGGCAAGGAAGTATCATCAATCCATCCTACAAGGTCGTTATACAATAACACATAGCCTTTTTAAAGGTCCAAGTTAAATCTATCAAGTTGGGATCATATTTGTCAAGTTACCAAACTAGGTTAACTAGCATTTTCCAAGCAACATTTAAGGTACTTCCCCAATTCCATTTTGATCACTTAAGATGTCATTGTGTAGCCAAAGTATTCTACTTTAATCTAGGTTAAAGAGATTTCATTTTGGTTCAAGTTTAATTGGGTTTGAATAGCTCTAAAGTTGATGTAAGAAACCAGGCCAGGGCACGACTCGTGCCTGAGGGCACGACTCGTGCCAATTCTCCTTAAGTTACTCAGAACGACTTGGCCTCCTAGGCACGACTCGTGGTCACGAATTGGCCATGGGCACGACTCGTGCCTAGGGGCACGACTCGTGCCACGGCCCAGAAAGTGGTAGCGAAGAATGTTGTTTAGAATCTCCCAAAACCAAAATTTATACTAAGATCCTTATACTTGGTGAACCTAAAAGGAAATTCTAACTTTGTTAACTTCATTCTAACTCATTTAACTCCAAATCATCAAGTCCTAAACCTAGATCATTTCCACTTGGTTTTCCACCCAATTTACTATCATTTTTCAAGATTTCCATTTAATCCATCCCAACCTATTTATTTCTACTCTTTACCACTTTCATGAACAATAACATATTTCACAACTTCATCCTAAAGCATTTAAACCCAAAATGATATAAACCTAGATCATTTACCACATGATTTCCAACTCATTTTACTAGCACATTTCAAGTTAAATCTTCTAAAACTAACTCCACCCATTTCTTACACTCTAAATCCACTTCCATGCACCCTAACATTTTTCCATGTCAATTTCCAATTTCTCAACTCCAAGAATAGTTCCAAAGCATTAAACAACCATCATATTAACAATAACAACATTAAGAGTTCATGAGCATTTAATGAAGGGAAGGGTCATAATAACTCACCTTAGGAAATAAGAGATGGATTAAGGATTTTCTTGGCTTGATCAACTCTCCTAGATGCACCCATCACAAAAGTACTCTTGGATTGAAAAATGAAGAAGAAATGACTCCCCTAGGAACTTAACAAGATGAGGCTTCAAGGTTATGCTTCCATGGAGTTCTTGGGATGAGTAAGAAGAAATGAGGGAGAAGGAGTAAGGAGGATGTAATAGTAAGGGGGAAGTATGGGAAGAGCATGGTGATTGTTGACTTAAAGGGAAGTAAGATGAGGGAAATAAGGGGGAGGTGATGGCCCCCCATCCCCAATTAATTCTAGGCTTTCTAAAATAATCAATTTGGTCCTTTAAATTCTAAGGTAGTGAAATCAAATCCTTTATTCTAATTTTCTTTGCCCACACACATTAATCTCATTTCCATTCTTTATTTATTTTCTATTTTTATATTTTCCCCATAGAACATTATTTTATTTCCCAATCATTTCATCCTAATATAAGAAATCAAGTATATAAAAATGAACACATAATATTAACAATAATATTAAAAGCACACAATATGATGATAAATTAGTACCTAGGTTTAGGGTCGTTACAGGCATGCTATAACAAGGGTGTTCAAGTACTTAAAAGGTACTATGGACTATGGTTTGTGTTATAGTAGACATTCCTCTATATTAGAAGGTTACACAGATGCTAGTTGGATCAACAAAGAAGATTCATCTTCTACTAGTGGTTGGTGTTCTTGCTTGGAGGAGGTGCCATCTCTTGGGCTTCTAATAAGCAGACATGTATTACACATTCTACAATGGAATCTGAGTTTGTAGCATTGGCTGCTGCTGGAAAAGAAGCAGAATGGCTTCGAAACTTGATATATGAGATTCCATTATGGCCAAAACCGATATCACCAATATCTATCCATTGTGATAATGCAGCTACATTGGCTAAGGCTTATAGTCAAATGTATAATGGGAAGTCTAGACACTTAGGTGTCAGATATAGTATGATTCGGGAGTTGATCATGAATGGTGTGATATCATTTGAGTTTGTTCGGTCGCAACAAAATTTAGCTGACCACTTGACGAAGGGGTTGGCTAGAGACTTGGTAAATAAGTCTGCAATGGGAATGAGATTAAAGTCCATTTAATCCTCTAATTGTGAGATATCCAATTCCCTTCTAATACAACGTTAGAAGCTTAAATTCAATGTGGAAAGCTCGCAGTTGGAGATTGGAACACATGTTATTATCTTTCCCAAGATATGTGTTCAGACCTACAAGTAATGGTTAGGTTGAAGAATATCTTCTTAATAGATCCTTTGGAAAATTGCAAATGCAGGTGCAAGACTAAAGGAACTACCTATGTGGACATGAAGTTTTGCCACTTCAAGAAGCTAGGACTTGGCTTCCTATATGTTCACTAATGGATATGGACACATGGCTTGTAATAGTGTCAAGATTAAACAAAGAGAATTGTACTAAACTTGTGTGTATAGTATCTTCAGGTATTCATATGAGTTGACAGGTTCAATCGTTAGGACACCCCGATTCTCGAGTATTTGAAATGTGTATTATACTAAGATGAAAATTCAATCGCAAGACATTTTCATTTATGCATTCGTTTGTTTCGTTATTTATAAAGATTAGTAAATCAAAGGATTACACGAAAATGGAGGGGATTTGTTGGTGATTTTAGTGTCATCAACTATTTTATTGTAATGGTGATTTACTAGAGATCAATGCGATTCGTAGTAGACTCGGATACGAGTAAGGGAAAGTGTGGAGTACACACTCGTTTGAGCTAAAATGAAATCAACCTCGATAAAGAAGTAAAAGTTAAAGGGTAGCACATTTTGCTGATGTGCTCGGCCGAGCAGAGTCCTTGACTCAGCCGAGCAGAGCATGACAGATTGTCCAAGTTTCTGGACAGCCTTGCTCGGCCGAGGCATATGCCTTGCTCGGCCGAGCAGTATGATTGACACGGCCGTGCAGTTCAAAAGACACGGCCGTGCAACTGGGCAAAATGTCTTTGGACATCTTTGCTCGGCCGAGCAAGTCCCTTGACTCGGCCGAGCAGTTCCTGAACAGGTGTCATTTCAAACTGAAAAGACACATGCTTGGCTAAAGTCATGTCTTTTGATTGTACCCTTTATCTGATGCCTCTCCATCTGTATATATACAGAGTTTGATCTCCTTTGTACATATATGAAATCATAAGAGTGATACAACAATAACGAAAGCAAAAACAATTCTCAAGTTTTAGATTTGTCTTCTTTGCCTAGAAATAAATTGCGTGATTGTCTTATCCCAATAAAGATTTTGTGTAACCCAGGCATTAAGGGTCGAAATACTTTATTCGGAAATTGGATTATACATGATTCAATCATATATATAGCCTTGTTATCAAGATCAAGACCCTATATTCCCCTACAATGTGGTAGCCAAACATATTTGAAAATCACTTTCGACATAAAATCACTTTTCAAAATTGTAAGCCAAACACAGTATTGAGTTTTGAACAATCACTTTTACAAATCACTTATTGAGAATCAGAAGCAATGTCAAATTCACCCTTAGTATTGTAGTAAGTGGTGGCGTTTAAGCTATTTTTTCTCTGGTCAGATACTCTCTCGGTCCCATAAAAAGTAGGGGTGTGCTCGGTCCGGTTTGGTTCGGTTTTAGGCTAAAACCGAAACCGAACCGAAAAATATCGGTTTTTGTATTTTAAAACCGTTAAGCTTCGATTTTATTCGATTTCGATTTTATTCGGTTTCGGTTTGGTGTCGGTTTGGTTCGGTGTCGTTCAGTTTCAACAAGATGAGAAGAACATGCATATATTGACGGTTTATATATACTCCCTCCGTCCCGCTAATATTAGCACAAACACTGTTTGCGCGGGAATTAAGGAATATGATATTTTAATAAAATGTTGTGAGTGTAAAAGAATGAGTGGAGAGAGAATGAGTGGAGGGTGTAATAAATTATAATGGTGTTGTGAGTATTAAAATAATGTAGGAGAGAGAATGAGTGGGGTTGGGTGAATATTTTATTAATATAAAGTTTCCTTTTTGGGAGTGTGCGGATATTAGCGGGACGCCCAAAAAGAAAAGTGTGCTAATATTAGCGGGACGGAGGGAATATATTAAAATGACACGTCATTTTAATAGTATAATTATATGTTCTAAAAATCTGTTTAAGAATCCCCTTTTGTGTGAGTGTTAGTGCCATGCATTGTAGGATGAAGCTCAGTCACTTTGATTGTCTTGAATCTCTTGATTTTCGATTGAATTGCCACTCTACTTGAGCTTAAAAATGGCAAACAGTTCAAACTTCTAACTCGTGGTACTTGGAGAGCTCTCAAATGAAGGAAAGATGCAATAATCATTTAACAGTTAAACTACCGTAAGCATAATTTTAACTCTATAGCAAGATGAGAAGATGAAATTTATATATATATATTAAAATGATACGTCGTTTTAATAATATCGGTTCGGTTCGGTTTTATCGGCTCGGTTTTTCATTTGAAACCAAAACCGAAATCGAAAGTTTCAGTTATTAAATGGTTAAAACCATTAACATTTCGGTTTTGTCGGTTTCGGTTTTTTCGGTCCGATTTTCTCGGTTTCGATCCGATTTTTTCGGTTTTTCGGGTTTGTTGCACACCCCTAATAAAAAGTTACCCATTTGCTGTTTCACACGAAAAATAAGAAATAATGTTATTAAAGTAGGAGTTGTGAGTGAGTAGAAGAGAGAAAGTGGGGTAAAGAATAGTAAGTGGATAGTATGATAAGTAAGTCAAGTCACATGAATAAAAAAGTATTAAAAAATTTTCTTTTTAAAAAAATGTAACTTTTAAGTGAAACGCTCTAAATAATAAAATGAATAAGGTTTTATGAAAAGGAGTATGCGATAGACATTTGTTAAACCTTTCACAATTCTCATTGAGCTCCCATTTAATCCAAGTTTCACAATTATCGAGTTTTCATTGAACTCCATATTACCCACTTAATTTAAGAGAATTGTTATATAAACCCGTAAAATTGTTGAGTAAACCCGTATCATTAAAATCACCCCAAAAAATTAAAACAAACCCCCCACTTTTCCCTTTATACCCCACTCGCCCACACACCCACACCCACACCCATTAACCCTTTCATTAACTCTCTCTCACCCACACCACCCACCACCATTTTTAGAGAGAGAAAGAGAGAGAAAATCAGTTTGAGAGAAAGAAAAAAAGAAGAAATCAACTGATTTTTAGAGAGAGAGTGAGAAATTTCGATTTTTGATTCGATTGCATTTAAATTTCTGGATTTGGATGGTTCGGCCGCTACCAACCGAACTTTTTAAAAATTTCGGCCAACCAGAGCCGAACTTTTTAAAAATTTCGGCCGGGTGTGGCCGAACTTTTTCAATATTTTCGGCCGGGGGTGGCCGAACTTTTTCAGATTAGACTAGTTTTTAAAAATTTCGGCCGGGTGTGGCCGAACTTTTTCAATATTTTCGGTCGGGGGTGGCCGAACCTGAACTGAATTTCGGTCACTACTGGCCGAATTTTTGCAAAACGAAAAAAAAAACAAAAGTTTAACAAATTTATATGTAGGAATTGCAGATTGTTTGAAGAATCTGTTTTTATGTTTCTTCGGGTTTCAGTTTTGAGTGTTAATGGAAAAATGGTAGTGGATGGAGGATTGTGTCGAACCTGCGTGGTGATGGTTGGAATGGTGGTGGCCGGATTCGAGAGAGACGGTGGGTTGGGATGAAGGGTGGTAGAGTGGTTAGCTTGAGGGGAAAGGTGGGGTAATGGGTGTATGAATTAGGGGTAGAAAAATAGATTCATTCGGTGGCATAGTTGTAATTTGTACATTACGGGTTTACTCAACAATTTTACAGGTTTATATAACAATTCTCTTAACTTAAATCCCCCTTCATCGAATTAATATTATGTTTTAGTGGCGGACACTTAATGCAACCATGAACCATGCACCAAATTCGGGGGCGGATTTACAATGTATGGTGTGAGTGTACATATCAGTTTAAAAAAAAAAAAAATACTAATTTCACCTCCAAAAAAGATTGACTCTTTAGAAAGGGAGGTGAACTTAGTAAATCCAAAAAAAAAAGTTACGGCATTCAATCCCTTTATTTTATGTTTCACTTTCAGTCTTTCTGATTCACCAACGCGCGAGAGGAGGCACGCCCACTTCCGGCTTCCCAGCGACGCCAAGCGACGACCACCGACGAGAGACGACTCCAATCTCCATTCTTCATCAAGCTTCAATCCTTTGTCCCCCGGTAAGTATCCCAAACCCTCAAATCTCTCCTTTAACTTTTCTCTCTCATTCAAGTAAAATATAAATCTAGGGTTTGAAAATATTTTTGGGGTTTTGATTTTTTTTCCAGATTTAATAGGTGATTTATATATATGTGTTGATTTAATGTTTAATTTCAAATATGTATGTGTTTGATTTTTAGTTTTTATGTCAATCACGCTGCAATTTTTAATATAGTCATCATGTTTTTATTATTGATTTTACTTTGTTGATTAAATGATTATTTCCTTGAATTTTTGGCATTGATTTTGCCTGTAGCAACGACAAGTGTGGAAAGATGCTTCTCCGTGATGAACTATGTCAAGAACAATTTACGAAACAAGATTTGTGATCAATTTTTGAATGATTGTCTTGTATGTTATGTTGAAAAAGTTTTGCTTAGGAAAGTAACGAATGATGATGTTATTAAACGTTTTCAAAGTATAAAAACGCGTAGGGTATAAATTTAATTCAAATATTTATATTGTTTTTTCTATGAGACAATTGTATTCGAAGTTATGTACTACAATGTAATTGCGTTACGAAAAATTTTAGTATGAAATTATGTAGTGTAAATTGTACCCCCGCAATTAAGAAATTCTAGATCCGCCACCGACCAAATCTATAGCTCCCGTTGTTGCAGTGTTACAACGCTACAGTAATGCACCAAATCTATAGCTCCAACAATTTAATTTATCATAAATAAGTACAGTGGTTAGTGAAAACAAAAAAATATTAGAAAGGTCAAAGTAGGATATAGTGTTAATTCTTCATAAATTTAAGGGAATCAAAATTGCATAAATTACTTTCTTTTTTAGTGGTGAAAATATTATTTTTCTAAATTTAAAACAAAGATATAACTTTAAAATCAAAGAGGTCGAATGACTTCGATAGGTATATATGGCTTCGCCACGGGAAGCTAGGATGATAAAAAGAATGTACACGGAGATGGAATTTGCAGTTGAATTGTACTCCCTCCGTTCCTAAAAGATTGTCCTGTTGTACATTTTGCAATTATTAAGATGGAATTTGCAGTTGAATTGTACTCCCTCCGTTCCTAAAAGATTGTCCTGTTGTACATTTTGCAATTATTAAGGAAGAGCTTCATCTTCTTGTACCTTAGTAGATTTGCACTAACATTCATGCCTAAGTTTAAAAATGGGACATACTTTTTAGGACAAGTCAAAATGGCAAATGGGACAATCTTAATCTTTTAGGGACAGAGAGGGAGTACAATAATCTTATTTCTTTATAATCTAGATTGTTAGATTATTTATTAAAGATATTATTATTTTTCCATCAATATAAGTCACATTTTTGTGAGAGATAATTTACGAACGTTTCATTGCACAGCTTGGGCCAGGCCTCCTAATGAATTGCCTATTAACTTAGAGAGTTACTATTTAAACCCCCAATTCCTATTAGTATACCCCATTTGAAAAAATTACAAAAATGCCATTGAGGTTAATTACTTTTTTGCCCCTATTTTCATCTTTCCCTATTCCCCCATTAACTTTCACCCAACTACCATCCTCCTCTCTTCCATTAACTCTTTTACCACACCACCATTTACCACCCCCACACACAATTACCATTTACCACTCCACCATTCACCACTCCACCATTTACCATCCTCCTCTTCACCCAACTACCATCCTCCTCTTCCAATCGCAAGAATCATGGATGAAATGGCAATCCAAGCAAATAATAATGTAATATTCTTTACACTATCTCTTTATTTTACATTTTAATGCATTTAGTTAAAAAAAAAAAAAAATGATTTTTGACGGGGTCGGCCATGAGTGGCCGATTCTGGGCTTATAGTCGGTCACATATGGCCGACTCTGGGTAAGAATACACCCACACCCAGGACTTTATTTAATATTTTCCGCCATACCCGTACTTTAAGAACAAATTTCCACCACTTGTTGGCCGACTTTTTAAATTTTTCCGCCACACCCTGACTTTGTAGGAAAAAATAAGTCATCAATGGCCGACCCCAAACTTTTTCCACAAAACTTCCCTAATTGTTTCATTTATTTAATTTCAGTGTTCATTAGATGATGACAACTATGAATCTATTGATTTTGAGGCTATTTTAAGAGATTACACCGAAGAGTTCTCCGTGCCTACATATTTTTCCAATCGGGAAACGTGTTTCGATTGGGTACGTAAAAAGGGAGAAGAGTATGGATTTGTTATGATTATAGGCCGGTCAGATAATCTGGAAGCCGTAGATCGTACCCTCGAATGACCTCGTATGTGAACGTTGGGGGACATACAAAGAGAAGCCAATCTCGCTATCGTCTCAAGAATCGATTGAAAATGAATTGAAAGGCAAAAAGAAAGAAAAAAGAAAAAGTGGAACAAAGAAATGTGATTGTAAGTTTCAGTTGAATGCTAGGAAAAGTGAATGAAGATGGTCAATGGAAATTGAAAGTGATATGCGGCGTTCACAATCATCCAATTTATGACTCTATGCTTGGTCATTCGTATGCGGGAAGATTACAAAAAGATGAGGAGGATTATGTGATAGCAATGTCTAATGCAAATAGCCGACCGAAGGATATATTATGTGGCTTAAGAGCGCGGTTTCGGAAAACAAATCCACGATGCGAAATATCTATAATGCGCGCTTGAAGAACAAATCAATTGAGCGGCGGGCGGAGTCGTACGCAAATCTGACAACTCATGTTTAGATTGAATGGTCATCGTTACCACTTCGAATATCGGCAATCAGCGGTGCGCCAAGTTAATCAGTTATTCTTCGCTCATCCGGATAGCATTAAATTGCTTAGAGCCTTTCCAAACATTTTATTTATGGATTGCACTTATAAGACAAATAGGTATAAGTTACCTTTGCTTGAGATTGTGGGGGTGACATCAACGAATATGACTTTCTTAGTTCTTCTTAGTGTATTTAGAGGTGAGAAAGAAGCAAACTACACGTGGGCATGCGAAGTATTGAAGTCTATGATGGACGAATCATGTATTCCTAATGTTATTGTGACCGATTGTGAGAAGGCTTTGATGAATTCAATTCGTCGGATGCATACGCTCCAGATTGATCCCGCGGGTCCCACCTTGCTGTGAGTGGTGAAGTACGAAGATAGGTGCTGCTCAAATCACATCTAAAATCCGGAAATCTCTCATACACCCATGGCGCAGAAAGTCAAGTATCCGGATATCCGATTGCAATTATACCTCGAAGCTTTTCCAAGTTGCTTAGGTAAGGTATGCTAAAGCTCCAGGCACCCCAAGCATATTTTCCTATCATTTCCTCGTCTCTAAAAAAATTCAAATATCTCACATTCACACAAGTCCCGGTCTTATCGCAAAGATTGTGCACCCCAACACGTAAAAAGATAGGCTTTTGCGGCGGGCAGCTTTTCGTGGGTCGGGCGAAGACATTTCCGGAGAAAACTTTTTTCGGCCAATCAAGACTTACCTTTCCACTACCTCTCTTGAGTAAGCCTTCGTTAGCCTTTGTTTTTATTCACCCCTAAAACTCGATGAATTATATCAACCGGTCCCATCTTAGAGTAAGAAGGATTCTCCAATAGTGGTTGCCCGATGGCAAGGGAGCCCGTCAAGCAAAAGCCATCATCAAGGGTGATCGCCATTTCCCCAAATGGCAAATGGAAACTATTACTTTCCAAGTCCCATCGATCCGAGAATGCACTAATCAACGTCTTGTCCAAATGATCATGAACTCCATTTACTACTAAAAGAAGATTTGAATTACCTAGAATTTACATGCTTAGGTGCAGTCATATTCTCAAAATCCAACTCCCATTGCTTCAACTTCGCCACATGGTTAATACATTTGAAGTTGCGCACATCACGTCCTTGCCATATCATCCCCGCCACATGATTTTCATATGATAATAATAAATCTTTAACCACCGGGCCACCAGGAAAACCCGCATCTGCTTCTTCTTCATCCTCATTTTCTTCTTCTCGTTCCGGTACATATGTCATTTGATTTTCATTAGTATTTGGTGGAGATGTTTCCATACTATCACTTTGCTCACCTTCATCCTCAGTTTCAGAATCACCATCCTGCTCAAATTGTCTAGCATTTGAACTATCTCCTCGTTGCAACCTCTCTTTCCGTTCCCTCTCTTCCCGTTCCCTCTCTACCCGTTCCCTTCTGGCAGAGGCAGTGGTCGTTTTCCCTCTTCTAATTAATTGTTTAACTGCAATAAACATCAAATGAATAATCAATTCTAAGCCAATTATCAAAAATGAAAAAATGAAGAACAACATTAACAAAAATCATATACATAGTCTTTCTAAACACAAAAAAAAATAAAAAAAAAATAAAAAATGAAAAATGATAGGGTCGGCAGGAACCAGTTGATTTTATACAGAAAAGTCGGCCGGGTGTGAGGCGAAAAATGAGGCAAAAGTCGGCCAGGGGTGTGAGGTTTTTTTGCCCAGAGTCGGCCGTGCCTGGCCGACTATCTACCCAGAGTCGGCAGGCACTGGCCGACCCACGTAAGATCCAGATTTCGACCAAGGAATTACAAATTGAGCTTATACCAACAATATTTCCATGAAATAAAGCATGAATTCTAAACAATTTGACTAAATTTGTAACGAAATTACAAAAAACGAAACCCTAAAAAGAAATTTGTGCTTACCTTTTCCACCAAAGCTTGACATTGTTGTTGTTGTTGTTGTTGAATGTTCTTCTTGTTCTTCTTCTTCTCTTTCACTCTCTCTCTTTCTCTCTATACCGTGCTTGTTCTCTCTCTCTCTGGCCGGTCAAATTACCGTTTCTTCTTCTCTCTCTCTCTGGCCGGTCAAATGGAATGGAAATGGGGGTGGGTGAAAATTGGAATAGGATAAAGGGGTGACATTAAGGGTATAAAGGGAAAGTTAGGGGGTGTGTGCAATTTATTTGGGGGTGGTATTATTAATGGGGTATACTCATAGGAATTTGGGGTTTAAATAGTAACCCTCTTAACTTATGAGGGAACTTCTTACTTAAACGGATTGATGCAGACCAGATTTATGGGCTATTACTTGAAATCTTGGACCCATATGAACCGGTGGACTTGGGCCGTTACCATCTAATATAATTCTCTTCAATTCGGGACTTAGACAATATCAACTACTCCCCCTCCGGCCGTTCCCCCTCCGTTCCGTTTGATTCGAAATCGAAATAGGATTTTGCGGAGGCACGAAGATTAAGAAAATAATAACTATATTGAGACACATAAAAAAAGAAAAATTTGATACTTATATTAAAAAGAAAATTGTAGTGATAATACATGGCTTGGCAATTTAAGTTTACATGAGACAAATGAGAAAGAAAATTGAAGTCATAATTGAGGAGGGGACTCTCACGTAGTTCATTACATGCATAAAAATAATGATATACTAAGTACATGTATTTTTTATTAAAGGAATTTGCACTTTTTGAAAAATAATATAAAAAAATATAAAGCTTATTTTTCAAGTGATGATGATCACTAAATGATAGTGAAAGTGAAGGTTTGGAAACCCCTTAATTTCTTCCCTTTTCTTTCCCTTCATCCTTCCTCTTTCCTCCTAATCATTTGGTCTCTTGCCTCATGCCCATTGCCACTCCAAACTTTTCCTTGTCTCCCTTTGAAAAGATTGGAATATATATTTAACTAGTAAAAATTCATATTCGAGAACACGTGTTTTTTTTAATTAAAAAAAAAATAATTTAAGGGCAAAATGGGAAATTTGACATTTGGCACTATTCATTGTACTGTTCATGAGATGAAGTGGACAGTTCTTATTTATACTATAGATTTGGCACTATTCATTGTACTGTTCATGAGATGAGGTGGACAGTTCTTATTTATACTATAAATTCTATCATTTCGGATTTAAAATTGAATATCTGCCTATTTTTATTACTTTATAAAATTGCTCATTGTGATGAATTAATTGTATTTTTATAAAATTCATTTATATATTGTAATGTGATTCATTTATATATTGTAATGTGCAGGAGACAAACGAAAAAGACACCGGAGTATCCATTGATGCTGCAAAAAATGAGCGGTACCGGGGGCAGGGATGGCAATTTTGAATCGAACCGTGGATACCCGAATTGAACCGAACCGAAGTTGATGGTTATTAACTGGTTTGACTGGATATGGGGCGGGTAATGGGGAATAATCGAAATGAAAAAGTGATGAATGGTTTGGTTTTGGTATTAGCATTACCCACCCCATTACCTGAACCGAATGTTACCTGAAGTGCTTATAGTTTTCTTATTGTAATCTAGTGAATCTTTCCTTATGTTTGGTGAATTGTGTCATACACAACTATTTAATTTTTTTTGAGCTCTTATGAATGTGATTATATGAGTTTAAGTAGAAAAATTATCCTTTATCAAAATTAATTTTTGAGTTTTTTTATCGCTAAAGTGCTTTAAAACAAAATATTAGTTTGACTAATTCCTCGATTAACTGCTACCCGTGGAAAATGGGTATGGTATGGAAATTTGATTACCCGCTGGGGAATGGGGCGGTTATGGGGCACAAAATTGAATTGAGGAATGGGGGTGGTACGATGTAAACTGCCTCGAACTGCCCCAATTGCCATTCCTAACCGGGGGTACCTAATCAGTCGGGAACGCGTCGTTGGATTCCTGGACGAACGACGAACAGATCTGCAAAACAAACACTGTTAGGGCGCGAAGAGTTACTCCCGCGCAAACCCTCCGGCGTGAGAATAAGCATCTGTATATGGAGATGATATAAATCGGGAGGGAAGGCGTATTATAGTATTGAGAGGGTGTTTGAATGTACCTTTTGTGTGAGGGATTTGACCCTTATTTATAGCTTTCAAGTGGTGTGTCCTCCAAGAATAGGAATTCCATAGCTGACTTGTATTAGGAGAGAGAATCTTCGTCTAATTTAGGTTCCTTAGCCCGTTAGGAGTCCATTTCAAATAAGACTTCTTGAGTGAGAATAAATCCCTATTGAATTAGGATTCTGTGTGCTAATCGCTTTCCTTATTTTTAGGGGTATTTAATAGGGGAAATTATATCCCGTTCAGTGGCCCCCAACTTCCTTGCTTGCATCGAAGTAAAAGAAGGAAGTTTAGTCTTTGTCTGAGAATTCATACCCTAAGGTCGATTTTGACCTATCTTTGGGTGCGGGCTATGAACTCGTTTTTAAGAGATGGTCATTTCACCCATTTTAGTTGCAAGCTTTGTAACTCGTTTTTGAAACTTCTGTCTTGGGGTGTACCCTAGGGGGAGACTTGCTCCACACATTTTGGGGTGTAAGTACCCTAGGGTGAGACTTGCTTGACACATTTTAAGATGTAAGTACCCTAGGGTACACCCCAAACTGATGCTGCCAAAAAGATCAAATCAGCTCAAATACAGCGGTTGGTTGTACTCTGGCGATTGAATGTTTGTATGTTGAATACTCGCCAAGTGTCAAAACAATTTTGGGAAACCGAGGAAGCTTGTTCGGTCTTCAACGCTTGGTAATTTTTCCAGTTTGGGTCATTAGGCCGAGGAGGGTTCCTCGGCATGACTGTTGGATATTTTCTTCTTTTTCATCTCCTTGTGCCTAGGAAGATGACTCGTACATAGATATTAGATATGGATTGCCAGTAGTCATTTTAGGCCGAGGTGATTCCTTGGCAAGACTTGAGGCATGCCCTTCTTTTTCATCTCCTTATGCCGAGGAAGGTGACTCGTTCATAGGTTTTAGATGGTTTTTTCCGCTATTCATTTGAGTCGAGGGATTTCCTCGTCAAGACGTTAGGCTTTCTTCTTTTTCATCTACCTTATGTCGAGGAAAATGACTCGTTTATAGGTTTTGGATGGTTTTTCGGTAGTCGTTTGAGCTGAGGGGTTTCCTCGTTAAGACGTTAGACTTTCTTCTTTTTCATCTACCTTATGCCGAGGAAGATGACTCGTACATAGGTTTTAGATGGTTTTGGTCTCACTTATCCGTGTCGATGAGGAACTATCTTGGTCATAGGTCTTGAGTGAGTATGATGGGGTTTTTATCCCTTTGAAGGACGAGGAGGGCGCTCCTAATCTTCCAGGGGTAGTCTTGATAGTTGCTTTGCTTGCTAGTTCATCTACGTTCTGCAGCTCTCCTTGTCTCAGGTCAGGGTACGTCCGCTGACGAGATGAGGGGCTATATCTGGGATGGACATAACTGTGTCATTTTTATCATCCTCATGAACGTCTAGTAACTTCATTAGAACTATTTCGTCTACGTTCTGCAGCTCTTCCTTATCTCAAGTCAGGATAGGCCCCCCGAGTTCTGGCCGCTGACGAGATGAGGTACTATATCTGGGATGGACAGAACCGTGTCATTGTTGTCATCCTCATGAATGTTTGGTATCTCAATCTGAACTAGTTCGTCTAAGTGTTGCAGCTCTCCTTGTCTCCAGTCAGGGTACGTCCGCTAACGAGATGAGGGGCTATATCTGGGATGGACAGAACCGTGTCACTGTTGTCATCTTCATGAATGTCTGGTATCTCAATCTGAAATAGTTCATCTACGTCCTGTAGCTCTCCTTGTCTCAAGTCAGGGTACATCCGCTAACGAGATGGGGGGCTATATCTGGGACGGACAGAACCGTGTCATTGTTGTCATCTTCATGAATGTCTGGTATCTCAATCTGAACTAGTTCGTCTACGTCCTGTAACTCTCCTTGTCTCAAGTCAGGGTAAGTCCGCTGATGAGATGAGGGACTAAATCTGGGACGGACAGAACCGTTTCATTGTTGTCATCTTCATGAATGTCTGGTATCTCAATTTGAACTAGTTCGTCTACGTCCTGCAGCTTTCCTTGTCTCAAGTCAGGGTACGTCCGCTGACGAGATGAGGGGCTAAATCTGCGAAAGACAGAACCGTGTCATTTTCATCATTCTCATGAATGTCTGGTAACTCAATCTGAACTAGTTCGTCTACATCCTGCAGCTCTCCTTGTCTCAAGTCAGGGTACGTCCGCTGACGAGATGAGGGGCTAAATCTGGGACGGACAGAACCGTGTCATTCATTCCCATTTCGCCCAGTTAATGTTGACCTTATTGGTTTTCGATAGTGCGACAGCAGTTTAAGTCATTGCTCAGTCTGATTGCCGAGCTTGATCATTAAATTGTTGATGTCGGGATCAATGCAATTGTTCGAACCATGCACCTACTGCTCGGTTTTCTCGTGACAAGGCAAACAGTGGTAGAATTTGCTCTGGGTTGTTGTATAAGAGAGTAAGCATGCATCAAATGGTTCTTTGTAGAGGAGTGCCTCAAGCGCACAACTTAAAGATTCATAGGAGTTGTAATTTATGGTCAACACGTCTTGATGTTTCTCAACATGGCTCTTGGCATATCTTCGTGCTTGTCCTGCAAGTGTGTTTGTCCAGCTATAGTACTTGACAGGTGATTTGGTTTAGTTCGAGGTCTTGTTTTGAGACTGGCCGGAGGGCATATTGACTGCTCGATATTTCTGTCCAAATTATATCTAGTAAAGGTTTGTCGAGCTCATCTAACTTTTTGTATTTGGCAGCGAGTTGTGGTCCACGAATTGATTTGTGCACTGGTACGTCAGTTCAGGTGAGGGGGCGCGTTGCTCCGTTGACCACCCAATTACGTTTGTTCGAGCTTGGTTGAGGACTGCTCACTGTTACTGGAGCATGTTTGCTTGCAGATTCCTTAGATCATGGTTGTTTGTTTGAGCAAAGAAGTTCTTTTGCTCGATCGACTGTAGCATTCGGTCCTGTGTCAAATGGGTGAAATGATAAATCAAAGCACCGAATTATAATCATCTGCAATGTCAATAAAGATGCTAATTTCCTGATATTAACATGGTTATGATGATGCCATTTTTCCACTTTTTCCATTCTATAGATTGGATCAATGGAGATTGCTGAAAATTTAAATATTCATACGCCAAAAAGCGTTCGTTGTATTAAGAGGGGATGCTAAACATTATACAGTAGCATAGTAATGGATTTTGGTTAAACTTTGACAGCCCCTTTTCCTTTTCTCCTAGTAACAGAATATTTATTACATGGAATATCATCAGAGCATTTATGATGGCAATCATCATATATGCATGTTTTTGCAAAGCTTAGTAAATCAGGTTTCCTTGCTACAGCTAGACATATAAAATCGTGTTGTTTTCATGTCGCATAGCAATAGTATATGGAGAGAGTACACCTGGGTTTGGCAAGCACCAAACAAAAGGACACCTGGGTTTGGCAAGCACCAAACAAAAGGACGAGTCAGTTTGTGGCGTTTGTAAATCTATCCGCTTGATCGAGCGAGGATGTTGCTTAGTAGGGGTGTGCAACAAAAATGGAAAATCGAAAAAATCGAATCGAAAAAACCGAAACCGACAAAACCGAAATGTTAATGGTTTTAACCATTTAAAAACCGAAACTTTCGGTTTCGGTTTTGGTTTCAATTGAAAAATTGAGCCGATAAAATCGAACCGAACCGATATTATTAAAACGACGTGTCATTTTAATATATATATAAATTTCATCTTCTCATCTTCTTTTGGAGTTAAAATTATGCTTACAGTAGTTTAACTGTTATTTGTAGTGGCAGGTGAAACACTTAAATTTGTCATGAAAATCTTAAGTAGTTTAGTATTGCATCTTCTCATCTTGCTTTGTTAATGAGGGATTAATAAATTTCATCATCTTGCTGAATGTAACTATCATAATCCAACCATCAATATATGCATGTTCTTCCCATCTTGTTAAAACCGAACGACACCGAACCAAACTGACACAAAGCCGAAATCGAATAAAACATAAACCGAATTAAGCCGAAGCTTAATGGTTTTAAAATACCAAAATTGATATATTTCGGTTTGGTTTCGATTTTAGCCTAAAACTGAACCAAACCGGATCGAGCACACCCCTATTGCTTAGCCTGTTGAGGTTTTGGAACTACGCATGCGTAGCAGCAACCTTGCTAGGAGAAGGTCGCCTTCCCTGCTTGTTTTCGTCGTGGAGTTAAGGCTCGTAGCATCAAAGAGCCGAATTGAGTTTTAAGCTGAAACTAGAGGTGGCCGATTCGGTTGAACCGGCGGTTAGTCGGTTGAAACCGCCGGTTTTCAACCTCGAAAACCATCAACCGAAACCGAACCGGATAACCAGCTAAACCGGTTACAGTTTGACGGTTATATGGTTTTAACGGATTTTCGGTTAACCTCCGATTTATCCGGTTTTGATCTGCTCGGCCGAGTCTTTGGTGTTGCTCGGTCGAGCATACCCTTTTTTTTAATTTCTGGCGTTCTGCTCGGCCGAGCAACTCATATTGACTCGGCCGAGCATGAGGCATGACCGGTTAAATATATTGGAAAATGACCCCCTCGACAGAGCAATTCATACGACTCGACCGAGCATGACCGTTAAATGGTAAAGACTTACTGGAAAATGTCTTGCTCGACCGAGCAACCCTCATGGCTCGGCCAAGCATAAAATCGGCGGTTCACGGTTTTTGAAATACACCAACCGAAATTGAAACCGAACCTTTAAAAAACCGGTTACGGTTAAACCGGTTGACCGGTAAAAACCGACCGATTTGCCGGTCCGGTTAACCAAATGGACACGTCTAGCTGAAACGGAGGGAGTTGTCTGCAATAGCTTGTCATTGCATTGTACCTCGACAAAGAGCCAAATAATTAATAAAATGAGCTATTGTAATTGGTTTCAGCTTCAAGATCAAAAGCATAAAGTCAATTTGAGCCTAGCTTTCAAAGAGAACAAGATGCATAATTATTTTTCTTGGTGCAACAGATTGTCCATGACAATAATAAATAAACTCATGTGTTGGGCATGTTACTGCAAATAACAATGAGCATCCAAAGATAGCGTATATTGATGACTAAATTGGAAAGAGTACACCTGGATATGGTGTTATCCCAGCGGCCGTTAACACCAGCCACAATCTCATTGCTCGACCTCTTTGGCTTCCTGACATATTTTTGAAGGCACACACACTCACGTTTGAGAGACGCATTGTTAGTTCACTTGCTTGATCTGTACCTCTCGTTGTAACATTGCTGGTGACTAACGAATCATGTTGATACTTTGCCATATTCTCGGACCTGGCGATGACCGGATTGCCTCAGCAGTACATGCACATAATTTCTCAAAGTCAAAGAAAATTTCCATGCTAATAGACAACTGCCACGACATTGTAGTTTAATATTTTCATGCCCTAATTGAAATCATATTCCAATTTGCGCGATTTATGTCCAGGAAATCTCTATTTGTCAAGCACTCAATTGCAATGTTAAAATATTGTGTCAAATTGCTCAATTGAAAAAAATACACCTGAAATGGAGGGAATTGTCCAGTGGCTGGACTCCATATGTGTGAGATGGTGCAGAGGACTTTAAGCTGACATCTTGTTTTACTTCATCATCGTCATCAGCTTTTTGTGGTTGATAGCTTAGGAGGCGCTTTGATTTTTCAGTGAAGGTAAGCTTGGTCGGCCTTGAACGGGTCTCGGAGAGAGTTGGTCAGAAGAGGAGGCAATTGAAGCGGCATCGTAGTTGCTGTTTGATTTCGCCTTAGAAGATGGTGGCAATTGAATGCGCCCCGGAGAAATTGCCATTATCCGTTAGAGAAGAGAGTTTGTAGAAGTGCTTGAAAGGGTTTCCTGGCTGGGTAAGGTAGGTTGGTTGCCTTTTTCAACCCATATTTTGTATTTCACTTTCCGAATGATTATTTCTATTGTCAAGGTTATTTCCATTGTCATCATCGTCATCTGTCGTTAGCCTTATCTCGTTCCCGGCAATGAAACCAAACTGATGCTGTAAAAAATGATTGGTACCGGGGGTAGCTGATCAGTCGGGAACGCGTCGTTGGATTTCTGGACGAACGACGAACGGATTTGCAAAACAAACATCGTTAGGGTGCGGGGAGTTACCCCCGCGCAAACCCTCCGGCGTGAGAATAATCATCTGTATATGGAGATGATATAAATTGGGAGGGAAGACGTATTATTGTATTGAGAGGGTGTTTGAATGTACTTTTTGTGTGAGAGATTTGACCCTTATTTATAGCTTTCAAGTGGTGTGTCCTTCAAGAATAGGAGTTCCATTGTTGACTTGTATTAGGAGAGCGAATCTTTGTCTAATTTAGGTTTCTTAGCCCGTTAGGAGTCCGTTTCAAATAAAGCTTCTTGAGTGAGAATAAATTCCTATTAAATTAAAATTCTGTGTGCTAATCGTTTTTCTTATTTTTAAAACTATTTAATAGGGAGAGAATTATATCCCGTTCATTCATCATTTTCAGGCCCGCACAATATTTTGATGTGGTAGCATCAAATCTTTCACCTGCATGACTCATGAGGCAGGAGACAAATGGGTTACTAATAATAATTAATACCTAGGTACTTCTACCAGCTAAGGTATTGACATAATTATGAATCTTATTTCCCTCTTCTAGTTTGGTTTAGTGGGATTTATCTATATCAAAATAATTGCATTATTTGACTTCATAGAAGGGTTATATTATTAACCTTTTCCTTTTGGTTTAAATATCGACACTTTAACCTTAATCAAGGTTTAAGGAAATTTCAAGATCCCATGGTCCCATTAATATCTCAAGTATGCACCTGATGACGACGCCAAAGATATTTGTTTGTCTAAATGGCTGTAAAATATTTAGCAGAATATATTTTATGTACCTAGAACACAACACAAAAATGAGCACCGTTAAAGTCAAAGTTGGATGTTACTCCAACTCAGACCTTCGAGTGTAAGAGTAAGATATTTTAAAGAATTTAAGAACCTGAGAACAAGACTTTGGATTGTCTTGGAGTGTTTGTGTGTTTAGGATTTGAGTAATACTTTCATAAGTCCCGTCTAAATGTCAGCTTTTCATTTTGGGCGTCATTGAAAATGTCCGTTTCAAAAAAGGAAAGTTTTTATTATTCAACCATTCGTTCATTCTCTCCTTCTTTTCTTTTCTGGCTGAGCATTCTCTCTCTAGCTATTATCCACTCATTCTCTCTCTGTTTAATTTTTTATCTTCATAGCATTTAAACTTTTTCTCTTTCTATCTCACTTTTCTCTTTCTCTCCTTTCGCTTAATTGTCCGGACCCGTTTTGGACATTTAGACTGGGACGGAGGTAGTATGACTTACAATATCAATTTGACACTTACCTTGTCCAAGGAGACAAGGACTTTTTATTTATAAATGATGGAGAGCTGCTTATTGAGGTAAGTCATGAGATCAGCTTTAAAGACATCTTATCAAAATAATTGCATTATTTGACTGGGTTATATTAACCTTTTCCTTTTGGTTTAAATATCGACACTATAACCTTAATCAAGGTTTAAGGAAATTTCCAGATCCCGTGGTCCCATTAATATCTCAAGTATGCACCCACATCCACAGGTCAAAAGTTGCAATTAGGGTGCCTTGAGAATAGAAGGAAAACCCCATGTCTAATCAATAATCCTTTGGTGATATCACTTATTAAAGCTTATGTCTCCACAATTAGTTGTGTTTCATAATTTCAGATTAATCATAATAACTAATTTTTCGATATCGTGTCAAAATTTTAGAGGTCGATATTTAAATTAGTAAATTTAATGTTCAATTGATGTTTTTTTCAACATAATATATATACCCAAACTACTAACATTATTTTTCAAAAAGGAATAACGTACATGTCATCGGTAGTACCGTAAAAATTTGTGTATATATGCTAGTCGGAATTAAACATAATTTTTAGAATTCACACGTTTATTAAGAAAATAAGACGAAAATGGATTGATGATGTCAAAAAGATTCAATCAGCCCAAATTCAGCGATCGATTGTACTCCGGCGATTGAATAGCCTGAATATAGACAAGAAACGTAAACTAAGCCAAAATATAGACAAGAAACGTAAACTAAGCCGGAACTTCTCGGCGAAGGCCCTCCGGCGTGAGAGTAAGTATACGTTTAGAGAGAGATAAATCAATTTGACAGAGTTTAGGGTAAAAAAGATAACGTACCAAAATATGTGAATTATGACTTGTATTTATAGGTAGAATAATGTAGAATCCATGTTGAATTGGATCGCTAAGAGATAAGATATAATCGTAAGAGAATTATATCTGCTAAGGAATTCTTTTTTGACTTGAATTATTGATATAAGGTGGTTACAATCCTAGGAGGATTGTAACTGCTCAATCGCCTAATTGGAATAGGACTGCACAAACTCTGAACGAACTGCCGAGATGGATCTGTCCTCGTCCTACGTAGCCTGGCCAGCTTACGAGGAGCCGGGGAAGGGATGAGAGATAAATGAAAAGCTAGTCGTGATGACGTTATAGCCGAGGAAGCCTCCTCGTCCTCAAGGGAGAACATTTCGGCCTTGGAGGGAGGTCTCCTCGGCCCTTGAACTGGGCCTTAGTCTTTTCGCCTATTGAGCCTTGGTCGGTCTAGGGAATATCGAGATATAGAGAGTACGAGGAAGCCCAGGTCTTCCCTCGTAGCTGATACTTGATGGATTATGTTTAGGGCCCAATTCACTTGGGCCTCGCCCGGACAAGCCCATGTTCGTATCTCGATTTATACTGTTAAGTGGCCCCCGACTTTCTAGCTCGGCTATGACGAGGAGAAAGTGATCTCGTCCTCGGCTCACGAGAATATGAACCGGCGTCACGTGGTAATGTCGCTTCAATGTTTGTCGTTCCATTATCCGCCGGTTACTAGTACAATGATGGGCGTGGATGTCTGACACACGTCTTGGGAACCCACTACGCCATTTAATGTTGGGGGCGCCATACCCGTATGATCCATTTTGTTTCGGGTTCGACCCGTTTATATGAGTATAAAAATAAAGCTCCCCTACAATTTCAAACTTTATCATTTCCAGACATTTGAGAGCGAATAGCAAGATTTCAAAAACCCCTTTGTGTTCTTGAGTTCGTACGCCCAGGTCTTCAAAATCCTTCGATTTGCCTGTTCGATATCACCAATCTTCAACAAAACAGGTATAATTCTCCTCCTTTTGTTGTTTCTGCCTTTAATTTGTACTGCGTAGGGTTTTGTTTGAATTTTTCTTCGAAACCGCCATTATTGCCCTTGCTGAAGCTTTTCTTGAATTTCTGTACTTGATAAGATTCTTGAACCCATTCTACCCCTTTTTAGAGATGACTCATTCTTGGGAACATGACCCTCGTTAGATTCATAGTTACCACAAGGGAAACCTTAGGGTTTACCGAAGGGATAGGGGGCTATGGTTGATGGTAACCCTGATGGAAATAGGGGCGATGTTGAAGAGATATGGATGCCTGAGGGAAGATGTCTGCTATCCGAGCAAGATGAGAATTGACCGAGTTGATTCTATGTCCCCAAATATAGTTGTTGGGTTTTATGGGTACATGCGCAGCGGAATTAAGCATAAAAAATAACACAAAACCCAAGAGCCTAGGATGCGTTCTATACAATTAACTTGAAACCTATGAGATAGATATAACCAACCTTGAATGCTTTCCATTCTTGAGCTATCGAACGATTTAATAATGTGATTTCGAATCACAAACTTTGTTCTTCAGATTGCTTGAACTCTAGGCCTTGATCGATGAACGAGCGAAGACCCTCTTTCGGTATCCACACCTTTGAATAAACCAAGAAAAGCTTCTTGAAGATTGCTAGATCTCTTAAACCTATGAAGAATATTGAGAATATATGTTGTGAATTTCTTTTCAGAATTTCGGCTACCTTTTTAGGGTTGACAGACGTTCATATTTATACTAAATTAGTATAGAATATGATTCCTAATCAAATTAGGAAAGGATTCTGTAAAACCGCCTCAGGACCTGTTGTGTCGCACGACCACACGAGGCACATGGCCTAGTTGTGTCGCACGACCAGACAAGGCTGATGAGGAATTTTCTCAATCATTCTTCCTATGGTTTAATCAATTCATTCTAGTTGTGTGTGACCCAATAGGATTATATTATGTTGGCAATGAGCTCGATCATATCGACTCTCATAAGACATAAGCGGACTCTAGCAAGCCATTATGTCTACCCAAATAATATAACGTAAGAGTTCACGTTTCCAATGGTACACTTCCATTTCTCCCTTTGTCTCACGATGTTATATTGAACACAAGTCATGGTCCTCGTCAACTTGTCTTTGTTCAATGCTTTCTCGATTCCGAGTATAATGATAATTCCAATCACATTGGGGTATGGCCATACACTTTCATCATTATCACTCATCGAGGGCCAGCAAACATCTCTCTTTCGAGGGACAAATTCCATCTTGACTTATCATTCTTCCCATTATGAATCCGATCATGCCAAAGATAGCCTTTATAAATATCGTGTTAAGATATCGTTTGACTAAAATCAAACATGACTTTCATCATATGTAAGGTAATGATAATCTCAGGTCTAGGGACTAAATGAAGTAACCTTATGAGATTTAATTATGACATTTGACCATGACATAAATCTCATGCGGGTCAAGTCCAGTCACTTGTTTTCTAACAAATACCCATAATTTCAATGTACATCTCTATGCATATAATCATCATATGATTATCCATTGACAATTATACTAATTATTCACATAATAATTAGGGACGGAGATTATTATAAACAAATATACAAAACATATAATAATCAAATGATAAACATCTCATATAATAATAAATAATGTCAACACATAAGTCTATCAATCATAGGCCTAGGGCATAACACTAACAGTCTTCCATTTGCACTAGGCCCAATCTCCCATGTATCGAATATCCATAGACCTAACATGACCATCATGCTTAGCTTGCGGGAGAGCCTTAATTAATGGGTCTGCCACGTTGTCATCAGTGTCTACTCTATATATCTTTACGTCTTCCCTTTCACATATCTCTCGGATAATGTGGAAACGTCGAAGTATGTGTTTGGATCTCTGGTGTGACCTTGGTTCCTTTGCTTGTGCAATGGCACCATTGTTGTCACAGTAAAGTTCAATAGGATCTTTGATGCTTGGAACGACTTCCAAATCACTAATGAACTTTTTGATCCAAACGGCTTCCTTAGCTGCATCAGATGTCGCTATGTACTCAGCTTCGGTTGTAGAATCAGTGACGGTACTTTGCTTGGAACTTTTCCAACTCACAGTTCCTCCATTCAGCATAAACAAAATCCAGAATGTGATCTGAAATCATCCTTGTCGGTTTGGAAGCTAGCATCTGTGTAGCCTTTCACTACAAGATCTTCTTCCATTTCTCTAAAGACCAAGAATACATCCTTAGTTCTTCGTAAGTACTTAAGGATATTCTTGACTGCTATCCAATGTGGTTCGCCGGGATCGGATTGGTACCTACTCGTCATGCTTAGAGCACACGAGACATCGGGTCTAGTACATAACATAGCATACATGATAGACCCAATTGCCGAAGCATATGGAATACCATTCATTCTCTTTCGCTCATCATTAGTCTTAGGACTTTGAGTCTTGCTAAGAGATATACCATGCAACATTGACAAGTTTCCTCTTTTAGAATTTTCCATTTGGAATCTTCTAAGAACCTTGTCAATGTAAGTACTTTGACTTAAACCAATCATCCTCTTGGATCTATCTCTATAGATCTTGATACCAAGGATATATGCAGCTTCGCCCATATCTTTCATTGAAAAGCACTTTCCCAACCAAGACTTGACAGTCTGTAGTGCAGTAATGTCATTTCCAATGAGTAAGATATCGTCGACATACAACACTAAAATAGTGCTACGCTCCCACTAATTTTCTTGTATACACAAGTTTCATCTTCGTTCTTGATAAAGCCAAACTCTTTGATTGCTTCATCAAAACGTAGATTCCAACTCCTAGAAGCTTGCTTTAATCCATAAATGGATTTCTGCAACTTACACACCTTGTTAGAATTTTCTGGACTGACAAAACTTTCAGGTTGTATCATGTATACATCCTCAAGTAACTTCCAATTAAGGAAAGCTGTTTTGACATCCATATGCCATATCTCATAGTCATAATATGCGGCTATGACAATTAAAATTCTAATAGACTTAACCATAGATACAGGCAAAAAGGTTTCATCATAGTCGATGCCATGAATCTGCCTATATCCCTTAGCTACGAGCCTAGCCTTATATGTGTGCACCTTTCCATCCATGTCGGTCTTCTTCTTGAAGACCCATTTGCACCCTATGATTTTTACACCTTCGGGTGGATCAATCAAGTTCCAAACTTTATTATCAGTCATGGATTGTAATTCGGACTTCATGGCCTCTTGCCATTTTTTCGAATCAGGAGCGGACATCGCCTCTTGATAGCAAGTAGGTTCATCGTTTTTTATTAACTCCACTTCATCACTTTCCGTAACGAGAAATCCATATCTCTCGGGTTCGGATCGTGACCTACCACTTCGGCGAAGAACTTGTGCATCTTGAACCGGTTCCACAACTACTTGTGAACTTGGTTCAGTCTCTACCATAGGTTCAATGTTGTTTTCGGGTTCTCAAATTTCTTCGAGATCTATTTTACTCCCACTGGTTCCTTTGCAAAGAAACTCCTTTTCTAAGAAAGTACCATTTCGAGCAACAAACACTTTGTTCTCGTTTCGGTTGTAGAAATAGTATCCTTTGGTTTCCTTAGGATAACCCACGAAAACACATTTATCAGATTTAGGTGCTAGCTTGTCAGAAGTTAACTTCTTGACATATGCATCGCAACCCCAAATCTTCATGAAAGACAAACTTGGTTTTCTTCCATGCCACATCTCATATGGGGTCTTTTGAACCGATTTGGTAGGAACTCTGTTTATATTAAAAGCATCAATTTCTAGTGCATGTCCCCAAAAGGATAAAGGAAGCTCAACTTGACTCATCATAGAACGAACCATGTCCAACAAAGTTCTATTCTTCCTCTCAGACACACCATTCCAGTGTGGTGTTCCGGGTGGAGAGAGTTCTGAAACGATTCCACAACTCTTAAGATGATTGTCAAATTCTTGGCTCAAATATTCGCCATCTCGATCGGATTGAAGTACTTTAATAGTTTTGCCAAGTTGATTTTGCACCTCATTTTGAAATATTCGAAATATCTCAAACGATTCACTCTTATGTTTCATTAGATAAACATATACAAATCTACTATAATCATCAGTGAATGTTATGAAGTACCGAAATCCTCCCCTAGCATCGCTACTCATAGGTCCTCACACATCGGTATGTATGAGGCCTAATAAGTCGCCCGCCCTTTCACCAGTTTTGGTAAATGGATCCTTGGTCATCTTGCCAAGTAAACAAGATTCGCATGTCTCATAACATTCATAATCATGTGAGTCCAAAAATCCATCTTTGTGGAGTTTAGAAATGCGTTTCTCGTTTATATGGCCAAGACGACAATGCCATAAGTAAGTGTGGTTTACATCATTGGGTTTAGATCTCTTGTTAATGTTATAGATATCATTATCACAATTTTCAACATCAAGGATATAAAGGCCATTGAATGAAACAACAGTACAATAATGCATATCACTCTTGTAAATGGAAAACTTCTTATCACATATAAGAAAATTAAAACCTTCATTATCCAAACATGAAATCGAAATAATATTCCTACTTAAAGCTGGAACGTAATAACAATTGTTCAAAACAAGTATTAGTCCACTAGGTAAAGTAACTTCATAAGTTCCTACGGCTAATGCAACAACTCTTGCTCCATTCCCCACACGTAGGTCCACTTCACCCTCTTCAAGCATCCTTCTGTTCTTTAGACCCTGTACATTTAAACAAATGTGAGTTTCACATTCGGTATCCAATACCCAAGAACTAGAAGTAGATAGGAATATATCTATAACAAAGATACCTGAAGTCGAAGCAACTCATTTGCTCTTCTTCAGTGCTTCCTTGTATTTTGTGCAGTTTCTCCTCCAATGTCCAATCTCATTGCAATGGAAGCAGACTGTGACCTCTTGGGACTTGGGCTTAGCCTCTTTAGGCTTGGCAGCCTCTTTAGGTTTGGCAACGTTTGCCGTTTGCCAAGGATTAGCAACCTTTGCCTTTCCCTTACCCTTGAAACCCTTCCCCTTGTTAACCATCAGCACTTGATAGGTTTTCTTCTCGACAATATTGGTTTCCGCAGTGTTTAACATTTGAACTAACTCGGAAATGTTTTTATTCATGACACCCATGTTATAGTGCATTATGAAATTACTAAAACTTTTGGGCAATGAATTCATTATTATGTCGATAGCCAACTCTTGGCTAATTGGAAAACCGAGCCTTTCAAGATGCTCAATGTGGCCCTTCAACTTAAGAGCATGGGAACCAACAGCTTGTCCTTCACTCATCTTGCATGAGGTCAAGACCTTAACTGTGTTATACCTTTCTTGCCTAGCTTGAACTTGGAACATTTCCATCAGTCGATTGTTCAGATCAACTGTCCCCAAGTGCTCAAGATCCTTCTGAAGGTTCTTGCACATGGCGGAGAGCATGAGGCATCCAACATCTGTAGAATCACGCTTGTGCTTCAGATATTGATCCTTCAATGCCCTAGTAGCATTGGCAGCAGGTTCAGGTGGAATAGGTTCCTCGAGAACGTACAGTTTTTCCTCTTGCCTGAGAACAATTCTCACGCTACGGATCCAATCCATATAGTTTGTACCATTCTCTTCCAACTTCTCCTTCTCAAGGAGAGATCGCAGTGACAGGTGATTATTGTTTGATGCCATTTATTCTGCAAAAAGATATACATGAAATATGAACACATATAAGTAAACATATCATATAAGAAGTATAATGCATTTACATAAAATGCTCCCACTAAATTATACACCTTCCAATGCAAATAAGTATAATATACATTTAATAGGCTAAGATCCAACTTTAATTTAATTTCAAGTTTGCTACGGCAAACCGCTCAAAATTAAATTAATTAGGTAGAAACATCAATCATATCACATATATAACTCTTAGATCTTTTATGAGATTTATTCAAGACATCATATGTCTAGGTATATTTTAATCTCATCTTATACCTTGGGTCTAAAACCATTTTGATAACCCAATTAAGTTCATTCACTTTAAACGTATAGGAACCACCATTTCCTCATCTTGCTCGCATTCGAATAGAATCAAAGTACCTTGCTATGGCAAGCCCACCCAAAACTATTCGAATGGTCTCAAGTGTTTTAATCATGAATTGACATAAAGAACTTAAAAGTTAAATGAAGGTTCTTAAAAGTAAATTATAAGCATATCAGCAAAGATACTCATAATCGTGCACCAGTTAAGTTCCCAGGAAGATAGATGAGCCACAAGGACTACTTAAGTACCAAATCTCTCCTTCGACAGAACTTTCCTTGACATGCACAATCAGAAATCAGCTCTGATTTGGCAACATAATCACTACCTTTTATAAACAATCAGTTTCATTTTAAATTTCGCATAAAATGACTTGTTTCTCATAAACAATCATAAAATCAAAATCTTAGTGTTCAATCTAAACATTCAGGAAATTGCAACATATTGTTTCAACTAAACATCTAAAATTCTTAACATTTAAGAACACATAAATCATGCATCGCAACAATTAATAAAATCATATTTTAATTAACTAAGCATGCATAAACAATGAATTAATCTAGCATAGCCCTATAAACTTAATTTCCAGAAATAACACAAAATTCAAGAGCCTAGGATCCGTTCTATACAATTAATATGAAACCTATGAGATAGATATAACCAACCTTGAATGCTTTCCGTTCTTGAGCTATCGAACGATTTAATAATGTGATTTCGAATCACAAACTTCGTTCTTCAGATTGCTTGAACTCTAGGCCTTGATCGATGAACGAGCGAAGACCCTCTTTCAATATCCACACCTTTGAATAAACCAAGAAAAGCTTCTTGAAGATTGCTAGATCTCTTAAACCTATGAAGAATATTGAGAATATATGTTGTGAATTTCTTTTCAGAATTTCGGCTACCTTTTTAGGGTTGACAGACGTTCATATTTATACTACATTAGTATATAATATGATTTCCTAATCAAATTAGGAAAGGATTCTGTAAAACCGCCTCAGGACCTGTTGTGTCGCACGACCACACGAGGCACATGGCCTAGTTGTGTCGCACGACCAGACAAGGCTGGTGAGGAATTTTTTCAATCATTCTTCCTATGGTTTAATCAATTCATTCTAGTTGTGTGTGACCAATAGGATTATATTATGTTGGCAATGAGCTCAATCATATCGACTCTCATAAGACATAAGCGGACTCTAGCAAGCCATTATGTCTACCCAAATAATATAACGTAAGAGTTCGCGTTTCCAATTGTACACTTCCATTTCTCCCTTTGTCTCACGATGTTATATTGAACACAAGTCATGATCCTCGTCAACTTGTCTTTGTTCAATGCTTTCTCGATTCCGAGTATAATGATAATTCCAATCACATTGGGGTATGGCCATGCACTTTCATCATTATCACTCATCGAGTGGCCCAAGCAAAACATCTCTCTTTCGAGGGACAAATTCGATCTTGACTTATCATCCTTCCCATCATGAATCCGATCATGCCAAAGATAGCGTTTATAAATATCGTGTTAAGATATCGTTTGACTAAAATCAAACATGACTTTCATCATATGTAAGGTCATGATAATCTCAGATCTAGGGACTAAATGAAGTAACCTTATGAGATTTAATTATGACATTTGACAATGACATAAATCTCATGCGGGTCAAGTCCAGTCACTTGTTCTCTAACAAGTACCCATAATTTCAATGTGCATCTCTATGCATATAATCATCATATGATTATCCATTGACAATTATACTAATTATTCACATAATAATTAGGGACGGAGATTATTATAAACAAATATACAAAATATATAATAATCAAATGATAAACATCTCATATAATAATAAATAATGTCAACACATAAGTCTATCAATCATAGGCCTAGGGCATAACACTAACAATAGTAATATTCCATGACTGGGCCGAGATGATGGACCATATCGTCCTCTTCTACCTGACGTCAGACCATCTTAGTCGTCCTCGTTTAAGTGGTAAGGCTCCCTCCTCGGCCTTATTATAAATGACGAGGAGGGGCAATCTTCCTCTTCCCCGTCTTTATGCCTTGGAGGATTTTCTGACTCTTGTTCCTCGGTTTTGTGCAGATATGACGGAAAGAGGGAGTGAAGCCCCCACTTCGGCCAATATCGTTAACGCTTTCATAGAGGGCGAGCAAGTACAAGGATGAGGGAGAGAAGGCCGAGGTAGATCCGACCGAGGTAGGGCTTACCAACCCAGGCCAAGGCCAGTAAGGGCCGGAGAGCCAATGCTTGAAGTGTTATATACCAAGTATGGCGTGCCGACGAAGTTAGGGTCCTCGTAGGCTTCATAGTTTTATGTCGTAGCTTGGGGTTCGAGCCTACCCAAACTGCTTTCTACCACTATTTCTTTGTAAGTTATATCAAGGTGACCAAGCTCGTATTGATAAGGAGTGATTCTAAGAAGCCCAAGATTATCCTTCCCATGTCGAGCAATGTATCTGGCTGGGATAACCATGTAATTAGAGTGGAGAGCCGTCAAAGATGGGATTTTGCTTCTCCTTCTCATAAGCCTGCTGCGCCCAAGGCGGTGTTACGAGCTGAATGGTCTGATGCCTTGATAGCTCGACTTATGGAGTTTGCCGGGGTAGGTCTCCTCGATTGGTCAGTTTTGGAGACGGGTGATCGCTATTATATCCAGGCAGGTATAATGCCGGGACCGAGGGACGGCCTGGAGCCTGGAGCCTCTCGTCCCCGTTTCTAGGGGTAGGAGATTCAATGGCTGGAGGGTACATCCCGGTCTGGTCTTCCATTCTGATTGTGCTCGTTGCCAACTTGATTCCAAAGATCAATGTCTTCTAGAGGAGGACATCGTAGGCTTGTAGACACCCCATTCTGAACCAATAATTCATGATTACACCACTCTTCATCTCTATTTTGTGTTTTTATGAAAGCATATTAGTTTCGTCATGTTTCGTTAAGTTTTGGACCTAACTGACTAACGGAAAAACTGAAGAGGACAAAATAGTCAATCGACTAGTTGTCCCGCGCGGGACATACGTGTCTCGCGCGAGACAACCCCTCTGCAGGACGTGCAGAATCACTTTCCTTCCCCGTTTCAACCTCTTTTCTTGATAAATCTTATCCCATCCGGTTCTCCAATAGCATTTGAGTTCTGGAACCTTCCTAGGGTGGTTTCCCTCTCCACCTTTACCTCTTAAACCCCTATAAATACCTGATGGCTTTCAGTATTTCAGAGGTTCCCGATCCCCGATCGAAAACACACAACACACACAATTTGTTGGTTTCTTTCCACGAAAGACTCCTGCAAATCACTCTAAACAAACTCCCAAATTCGTCCATCAACCTTGTTGATTGACGAACATCAAGGCTCAAGCCTAAAATCAAGGCGAAGCTCTGTCCAATTCATTTCTTGACCGAGAAGACACCTTAGAACCACGTTCTAAACCAAATACTCTCTAAACACAAGGTAAATTCCTATTCTTCGTCTCAACCTCTCTATTGGCTTTTAGAGTAGTGTAATCCCATTAATAGGATTAGCCTAGAGTCCCTTCAATCCATGGAGGTGATCTCGAAGCATACAATCCGACATTTCTAATTAAGAAATTAATTAGGATTTTCTTATTTAATTATTGTAAAGATTGATAATACTCAATTGGCAAGACCAATCTTCGGATTGGGTGGAATGGGTGCTCCTCAACCTTCCCATTCCATAACTTAACCCCCGAACCCTCAAATCTCTTTTAATCATCAAAAAGGTTTTTCTTATTGTTTTCCTCAATAAATAATGAGTGGCGACTCGACTCTGTTATTCAATAAAAATATCAACACTACAAGGCTGTAATTCTTCTTTCCTCGTATTTGATTCTTGTAAATATTTCTTGTTGTTTTGTCCATGTCGTAATATGATGTCTCTTCCTCGTATTTGCAGATCTAAAACCCGAACAAGAAGCTGAGATGGACTCTAATCGTGTTGATCCCAAGGAGTTGATCAAGATCAAGAGATGGGCAGCCAAGACCTCGGCTGTCGGCCAGAGGAAAGACGAGGCCACTCGTCGTCAATTGCTCCTGTCTACCAAGGAGGCTGCTGCTTTACCCATCAAGTCGGCCGGAGAAGCCGTTGCCATTGACGAGGAGACCTCAGGAAATCGAGAGAAACAACTGCCCGAGGGGCATAGCCCCCAAATTATGACTGTTGAGATCGAGAGGCCAATTGATATACCGGCTGACGAGGAGACGGGCCTCGTCCATTGAACCTCGAGCCAGAAGAGGCCATCGTCTAGTCCTGCCGAGGAGGAACCCCTTCCAAGAGGGCTGCAGATGCTTCCTCTCCTCCACAGCTCACTCCTCATACCGTCACATCTTACCCTGAAGTCGAGCAGCTAGCTCGGCAGCTCATTGCCTCGCTCAAACCTCTTAGCGGCCTTAATGTACTAGCTAGGGAGGGCCCCCATGTTAGGCTAGGCAAAGCAGTTATCCAGAGGGCCATGGACGAGGAGCTTCTTCAGAAATTGATTAAGGGCAAGCATACTAATGAAAATATTGTCAACAGGAAAGGCTTGATGCTAGATGAGGTAAGTCCCTCGTCTTTTTCTTCTCGTACTTTATGCTTTGGTCGTTTTTGCTGATGTTGCTTTTATATTGCAGTACGCCACCCTGGTTGCCTACGAGAATATCCACAATAAGGCCGTGGATAAGCAAATAGCTAAGCTCAAGGCCAGACTGGGAAAGGGAGAGGCCGAGATGGCTGCAACTGCTGAGTTGCTGAAGGCCAGAGATGAGGAGCTGGAGGCCGAGAAGGCGGCCAAGTCAAAGGACGAGGAAGAGAAAAAGATGGCCGAGGAGGTTAGGGGCAGGCCGAGGAAGCCCTCAGGCTAAAAAATGCTGAGATTGCTGAGCTGAAAAGGCTCCAAGCCGAGGCAATGAAGAAAGCCGAGGATACTGAGGCTGCCCGGCTGAATTTGGAGGTCAGCATTCCCTCGAATGAGGAATAGGCCGTAACTCGTTTCAAAGGCAGCCCGACCTTTACTGAAGCTGTGAACGACAAAACAACCACAATCTCCCAAGATGGCTACTTACACTTGGCTTGTCGGCTTATGGTGGACACCTCCCATGGCCTAGACTTGACAGCCATTGCTCGGCTAGTATGCCAGGACGGGTACGATGAAGCAACTTTGGCTCTTCACTACCTTGTTCCTTATTCTGAATACAATTTAGAATTGATAGCCGAGATTGATGCTCGGAAAGGCCGGGATGCTTGGGTTCCTCCGTCCGTCGATCCAGATAATCTCAACGCTTTAATCGAGAGGATCGAGGATGAGATGGAAGTGGACGTTGAAGGGACCAATGCTGAGGAGCCAATTGACGAGGAAGCTCAAATCAATGCTCAAACTGAGCAAGTCACCATCACCACCACCCTCGATGCCGAGCTGATCTGATGAATAGGCTTTCTTCGGGGAGCCCCCTCAGAGGGAGAAGCCTTAGGATTTTTTCTTTATTTTGGTGTAATATACTAGGGCATTTGTAATTAACTTTTTGAATATTAATGAAATGTCTCTTTCTTCCAATTTCACGTCGTCGTTAACATTATGGACTGATGTTTGAATGCTTGTTTGTGGTTTTTGCACAAGTACAAGTCTGTCTTTGGGGGAGCCGAGAAAAGGTTCCTCGTCCTTCGCTTTTTATCTAAAACGAGGAGGCTAGCTCGGTTTTAGGAGCTGTGGCAATTTTGCCTATTCAAGTCATTAGGTCGAGGAAGGTTCCTCGGTCTTGACTGCTAATTTTTTCTTATTTTTCATCTCCTTATGCTGAGGAAGATGACTCGTACATAGGTTCTAGACGTGGAATGCCAGTAGTCATTTTAGGCCGAGATGTTTTCTCAGTTAGACGTCAGGCTTGCCCTTCTTTTTCATCTCCTTATGCCGAGGAAGGTGAATCGTACATAGGTTTTAGATGGTTCTGCCAGTAGTCATTTTTAGGACGAGGTGTTTCCTTGGACAGGCGTAAGGCTTCCTTCTTTTTCATCTCCATATGCCGAGGAAGGTGACTCGTGCACATGTTTTAGATGGTTCTGCCAGTAGTCGTTTTTAGGTCGAGGTGTTTCCTTGGCCAGACGTAAGGCTTCCTTCTTTTTCATCTCCTTATGCCGAAGAAGGTGACTCGTGCACAGGTTTTAGATATTTGCCAGTTAGTCATTTATGCCGAGATAGGCTAGACGTTTGGCTTGCTTGGTTGAAGGCCGAGGAGAGGATCCTCGTCTTCCAGTGTTATCTTGGTAGTAGGTAGTTGCTTTGCACGTTGAAGAAGTAAATTTCATAAACTGAACTCGATTACATCAAACTGCAATCCTACTTCACTGAAAAAAGTAAGAGACTAACAAACACTAATCTATTACATAAAGGAAAACTAGAACTACTTATAGTATTTTCGGAGATTGTCAGAGTGCTATGGATGCTTGAGCTCTTTCCCTTCCTTGGTCTTTAATCTGTAAGTCCCTTCTCGAATGACTTGAGTTATGATGTAGGGACCTTCTCAATTTGGGGAGAGCTTGTTTTGTTCGGCCTTCCGGCCAGTAGCTTCAATTTTTCTGAGTACCCAATCGCCTACTTGAAATACTCTCATGTTGACCATCTTGTCATGGTATGCCTTGGTCCTTTGCTTGTAATTCACCATTCTCAACTGAACAGCTAGTCTCTTTTCATCCACAAGGTCTAGGTCTAGGAACCTGTTGACCCTATTGACTTGCTCATCGTAGTTGGAGTTTCTTATGGTAGGGATAGCCATTTTAGCCGGTGCCATAGCCTCAAAACCGAAGGTTAATGCAAATGGGGTTTCCCCGGTTGACCCCCGGGTGGTTGTGCGAACAACCCATAAGGCTAGGGGAAGTTCGTCCAACCATCTACCATCCCTTCCTTCCAGGTTCTTAGTAAGGGCTGTCAGTACCAACTTGTTGGCCGCCTCTGCTTGTCCGTTGCACTGGGGTCTGCTTACAGATGACTTGGCGTGACGAACTCCTACTCTTCTCAACTCTGCTGTGAATGCTGTAGAAAATTGGAGACCATGATCTGAAATGATGGTGTGTGGAACCCCAAAGCGACACCAGATGTGGTCATGGACAAAGTTGATCGCGTTTTCCTCAGTTATCTTGGCCAATGTTTTTGCTTCAATCCATTTTGAAAAGTAGTCGACTTCTACTATCACATACTTGCAATTGCCTCGGGTGGGTGGGAAGGGTCCGATGATGTCGATCCCCCACATATCGAATGGCCATGTCGGTATTACATGTGTTTGCTCAACTTCTGGGAGTCTAGGAATGTCAGAGTACCTCTGGCACTTGTCAAATTTTCTAACATAGGCTTGCGCGTCCTCTCTCAGGTTTGGCCAATAGTAACCTAATAAGATGATCTTGTCCGCTAAGGTTCTGGCCCCCGGGTGTCCGCCGCAAACGCCTTCATGTACTTCGGCCAAGAGATTCTCAATTTTCTTGGGATAGACACACCTCAGTAGGGGCTTAGTGAAGGATCATCTTTATAGGACTCCGCTCATCACAACGAACCTTGGTGATCTCTTCTTGATAAGCTTAGCTTGCATTTTATCTTCTGGGAGTTGGCTTTTCTCGATGTAGTCTATGTAATCATCGATCCAGCATCTCTCCTCTCCATCTAGGAGCATGACTTGTAGCCTCTCATATGCGGGTTCTTCAGCAAAAACTACGTATAGATTGGATTTGGATTCAGACACGTCCATAGTTGCTAGTTTAGATAGAACATCCGCAATTTGGTTGTCTTCCCTGCCTATCTGACTGATCTCAAAAAATTCCAGCTTCTTCGTCATGTCTAGGACCAGGTCTCTATACTTGGTAAGTACGGGATTTTGGGTGTTATACTCTCCCTTTACTTGTTTGACAACAAGTTGGGAGTCACAGAAAGCCGCTACTTTAGTTGCTCCATAGAAGGAAGCCAACTCGATACCAAATATCAGAGCCTCGTATTCAGCTTGATTGTTGGAGGCAGGGAACTTGAATTGGATGATATCCTGGATGGTGTTATGCTTACTGGAGGTAGGGACGTGTTCACCCATGAAGGTAGTCTCGACCATGAAGTCAACCTGAGGCTGTGCCAGGAGGGTCTTCCTTGGTTGGTAAATGATATCAAACTCTGTAAGAGCGATAGACCAATTGAGGAGACGTCCGGAGCTATCCAACTTGTGTAGGATTTTCTTCAATGGTTCATTTGTTAACACCGTGATGGGATGGGCAGAAAATTAGGCACATAGTTTCCTTGAGGCAATTACTAGTGCGTACGCTATCTTTTCCGCATTAAAGTATCTACTCTCCACGTCTGACAATGCCTTGGAGACATAGTAGACTGGTTTTTGAGTACCTTCATCATTCTGGACAAGTACTGTTGCGACTGTGTGGTCCGTGGCGGCTTGGAAGATATATAGCATCTCGCCAGTAATCGGACTGCTCAATAAGGGACGGGAACCCAAGTACTCCTTCAACTGGAGGAATACCTCGGAACATTCAGGAGTCCAGGAGAAGCTCTTAGCCCCCGTGAAGAAGGGCAGTGACTTTTCGACGGGTTTGACAATGAATCTTCCAAGTGCCGCTATTCTTCCATTCAATCTCTGAACCTCCTTGATGTTGGTAGGTTCCTTCATGTCAATCAGGGCCTTGATTTTTTCAGGGTTCGCCTCTATTACCCTTTGAGATACCATGAAGCCTAGGAACTTTCCAGCTGTCACCATAAACACACATTTACTTGGGTTTAGCTTCATGTTGTTGGCTCGAAGATTGTTAATGGTTTCCTCCAGGTCAGGGGCATGACTGCTCTCCTTGGTCTTTATGACCATGTCATCAATGTAGGCCTCCATGCTACGACCTATTTGTTCCCCTAACACTTCATTCACCATACTTTGGTACGTAGCACCCGCATTTTTAAGCCCAAAGGGCATCATGACATAACAATAATTTCCCCCGATGTTTGGAAGGTTGTCTTCTCAATGTCCTCTTTCGCCATTTTTATCTGATGATAGCCTGAATATGCATCTAGGAAACTGAGAGTTCGGTGTCCAGCTATGAAATCTACCAACTTGTCAATTATGGGAAGAGGATAGCTGTCCTTTGGGCAGGCCTTGTTGAGATCGGTAAAGTCAATGCACATTCGCCACTTCCCATTTTGTTTTTTAACCATCACCACATTGTCCAACCAAACGGGGTACTTCACTTTTCGTATGATTTCGGCGCTAAGTAACTTTTGCACCTCTTCCTTGATAGCTTCCTCCTTGTCTTTTGCAAATATCCTCCTTGTCTGCGCGATAGTTTTAGCAGATTGACCAACATTCAGGCGGTGGAGGGCCACTTCTTCATTAATCCCCCTCATATCCTCTACTCTCCAAGCGAAGACATCTAGACTATTTTTTAGGAGGGAGATGATTTTTTCCTTTTCTTCCGGGGATAGCTGGCCCCCGAGTTTGATTTTTTGCTCAGGGTAGTCAGGGTTGATAACTACCTCTTCCAATTCATCCACGGGCTCCATTTCTGGACCGTCTCGAAATTCCAAGGATTCAATGATGATTTCTCTAAGTCTCCTACCCTCGTTGTCATTTACGTTGAGGCCTTCCTCTTCCATCAACTCGTCAACGTCGGACAGATCAACTATCCTCAAGTCAGGGTTGGCCCCCGAGTTCTGGCCGTTGACGAGAACATGATCTGTCTCCGGGACGAACGAAACTATGGTATGGTCATCCGTACTTTCTAGGATCACGGGTTCCTCTTCTGGTACTTCGATGATAAAGCTCATTCTAGAGCTGGTGTGGGTAGTTTTCAGAGACTTATATATTTTCATGTTGTCTTCTGGTGTATCAATCTCCACCCTTTTAGATATTTTTCTGCTCTTCACGACATGCTCCAAGAAGTCCTTGGCGGTCGCCCTCAAGCATCCAATTCCAGCACGAGTAGGAAATTTGACTCGTTGGTGAGGGAGGGAGGCGACCAACCCAAGCTTTGCTTGACTTGGAATGCCTAGAATAGCATGGTAGTCACTTATCATATCCATGACTACAAAAGTGATTGTGGCCACGGCCCGGAAGGGATGTTCACCAACTTCCAGTTGTAAATCAACAGTTCCCTTGGCACCGACTTTATAGTTGGTGAAACCTTCTAGTCTTCCGTGGTAAGGTTCGAGGATGGTATCTTTCAAGCCCATCATCTAGAAGGCGGAGTAGTACAAAATATCTCGAGAGGCCCCCGTGTCAATGAGGAGTCTCTCAGATTCACAGTTATCAATTCTACCCTTTATCACCAAGGGTTGTTCATGAGCTGCACGGCTTCCAGCCAATTCATTGGGAGAGAAACTGATTACTTCTTCAGCCTTGTGAACCTAAGCAGGAACATGGTATACTTTGCTTAGCTCATAAATTTGATCTCTAAGTTGTCTGGTAGAGGCTGTCTCTTCCCTAATCACATGCAATTTTGCCCTAGGAGTCCTCTGTTCCATATTCTCGCTTTTATCATGATCTTCACTCTTGTCCTCTTTCCGTTTTCGCTTGCCATCTTTCTTCATGATGTAGCGATCGAGCTTGCCTTCGTCAACCCATCTTTGGATCATTCATTTGAGGGCAATGCACCTTTCGGTGACGTGACCATGGTCCTTGTGGAAATCACAGTATTTGAAAGGGGTCACGAGGGAACTTTGGTTTATCATTCTGCGGACGAGGAGGTGGAAGGTTCACCAATTGCATGATTTTAGTGATAGGCTTGGTAAGAGGGGTAAAAATTTTTGCTTTTTCAGAACCCCTTGTTCTATTCTTCCCCTTGAATCCATTTCCATTTCCATTGGAAGCATGGCGAGTCCCAGCTGCTTCCGGTTCTGTCTTATCAGACCTCTTCTTGCTTTTTTCTTCTGCCATGGCAATGGCATATGCTACGTTGAACAGGTCGGATTTTGTCTTAGGCTCTCTGGCAGAGAGTTCATATATGAGTTATCCGGATCTCAACCCAGAATTAAAACAGACAATCACCTCTCTATCTATGAGGCTTTCTTCTACTTGATCCGTCATGGCTCAGAATCTGTTGTAGTAACTTAGCGTGGTCTCATTCTTTCCTTGCTCGATGTTGGCAAGGTCAGTCAACCTCTTCTTCCTTCTCCCTGTCGTGGCAAAGTGATCTAGGAACATCCTCCTCATGCCCCTCCAGCTATCGATGCTTCTCTTTTTGAGCTCACGAAACCAGGTCAAGGCTGTTCCGGAGAAGGTACTTGCAAAGGCTTTACAGAGAACGTCACCGGCTTTAGTGAGGAAGGCCATAGTAGACTCGAAACTTTGCACATGGTCTCGTGCATCAGTAGTTCCTCCGTACTTGTAAAAGCTTGGGACCTTGAAGGTAGGTGGTACGTCATTTATTCTTTGAGTGAAGGGACGAGTTGCACTAGTATCATCATCTTCCTCGTCCTTCTTCCCCATCTCCATATCGTCAATTCTTTTCTTCAATAGTAACAATTCCCTAGCATAAATCCCATTTTGAGTGCTGAGATGAGAGCTACGGTGGGAACTCCTCTGGGAACTTAGGTGGGACCTTTCTTTTGGGTGACCATTCATCCTATTGTGCTCCTCGTCATCCCGATGGTTATCCTCTCGTCTAGAGGGTGTCCTGTCCTTAATAGGCTCCATCTCTTGGTGACCGAGGATCATTCTGTATGGACGAGGACTCATCGGCCTTGCAGGATTTCTGGGCTGAGATGAGTTGTGACGAGGATGATGGCTATGTCGAGGAGAATTGTTACGACGAGGAGGGGAGAAATGCCTAGCCTGACTGAGCCTTGCTCGCAAGTCGGCTGAGTTAACCTCCTGCTCCTTCGAATTTAAGTGGCTTCTCAGGTCTACCACGTTCCTTTCGTTATTATGATTGTTAGACCAAGGACGAGGAGCATCTCAGAGGTTCTGCTTAGGTGGTACAGCAGGCTCACGGGGAGGGGGATCTTGGCCACGAGGAGGGCTCCTCCGACTATCTCACCTATCACCCTGAGTTTCCCTTCTACGAGAATTTCATGACCTCGAAGGCCTAATGAACTCGGCCATTGAGTTTTCTGGATCCAGCTACAGCAAAGCATTTTGAGTTTCATAGATTTTCTGCGAAGTCTCCATCTGTTGGTGCAATAGTGTACGTCGATCAACGGGTTGGGTGTTCTCAGCTCGTCCAACGTCAGCGTTCCTCGTCGCCTGCTTGCTTGTAGCTGGCTTCCCTCGTGGACGACGAGGACGAGGAGGGTGGCAGCTGGCTGATTCCTAGAAGATCGGAGAGTCATGCTGAGGGGAGGTGGTCCCTTAATCTGAGGTGGAGGAGGAAGTACGTCGGTGTTGGGAGGGATCTCGTCCGCGTGAGTTCGTTCTTCCTCGTTAGTAACACTTGCAAAATTTCCATCTTCCATTGGGATTCACGAATTTTGGTTCAAACAGATTTTTATCAACACTAAACAGAATTGCAAACGACCCAAAGTTACCAAACAGATAATTTTTCAGCAAACAAGATTTTTCGGCCAAAATAACAATTTTTCGGTCAAACGTAGAACAGATTTCTCACGCCACAAACAAAATTCAACTGCGAATGTTATGCAACAGTTTTCCGGCCAAAAGCAAATTTTCCAGGCAAAAACTGTAGAATTCGGCCAAAACAAAACAGATCAAAACGAAACAGTGTGCTTTTCCGGACAAAGTAAGGATTATCCAGCAGAAAAAAGGCTCAGGCGAGCGGATTTCAGGCTAATCAATGGGTCTTTGAATCGATTCCCGGCAATGGAACCAAACTGATGCTGCCAAAAAGATCCAATCAGCCCAAATCCAGCGGTCGGTTGTACTCCGGCGATTGAATAGCCTGAAATAGAAACAAGAAACGTAAACTAAGTCGGGGCTTCTCCGGCGAAGACCCTCCGACGTGAGAGTAAGTATACGTTTAGAGAGAGAGAAATCAATTTGACAGAGTTTAGGGTCAAAAAGATAACGTACCAAAATATGTGAATTATGGCTTGTATTTATAGGTAGAATAATCTTGAATCCATGTTGAATTGGATCGCTAAGTAATAAGATATAATCCTAAGAGAATTATATTTGCTAAGGAATCCTTGTTTGACTTGAATTGTTGGTAAAAGGAGATTACAATCCTAGGAGGATTGTAACTGCTCAATCGCCTAATTGGAATATGACTGCACGAACTGCTGAGATGGACCTGTCCTCGTATCCTAGCCGGCTTACGAGGAGCCGGGGAAGGGATGAGAGATAAATGGGAAGCCAGTCGTGATGACGTCATAGCCGAGGAAGCCTCCTCGTCCTCAATGGAGAACATCTCAGCCTTGGAGGGAGGTCTCCTCGGCCCTTGAACTGGGCCTTAGTCTTTTCGCCTATTGAGCCTTGATCGGCCTAGGGAATGCCGAGATATAGATAGTACGAGGAAGCCCAGGTCTTCCCTCGTAGCTGATACTTGATGGATTATGTTTATGACCCAATTCACTTGAATCTCGCCCGGACAAGCCCATATTCGTATCTCAATTTATATTGTTCATGAATAAACAATATATTGAGTTGAATTGAATTGAAATGAGGATATAATTATCCAATATATATTTATAAAGAAAGTGCATGAAAAGTAGATGGGTAAATAACAATCTTTTTGTAATATATGTCTAAAACATTATTGATATTTTGTCATTTACTCCCTCTGTCCCAAAATATTTGTTTCATTTGACTTTTTTGTTGAATTTTGACCACAAATATATGACAATTTAATTATGTTCATGAAATTCTAAAAATTCCTATTAATTCACCATTAATAATATTATCAACAACAGTGGTTAGAGGGAATGACATTGCCCTCCCTAGCATAGCTAGGCGCCTCTGTGAAGTGCATCAAGGGGGGAGCGGTGAAATGTGTTGATCCCCTTCTTTTTAAAAAAGGAAGAAAAAAAAAAAAAAAAAAAAAAAAAAAACAACAACAACTTTTAGAATTTCATGAACATGATTAATCTCTCATAAATTTGTGGTCAAAGTTCAACAAAAAAGTCAAATGGGACAAACATTTTGAAACGAAGGAAGTATAAAATAAAGTAACCAAAAACCTTAACTGAAACAAACAAAAATGAAAATAATCTTAAACGGGATATGTATAAAATAGAAGTATGGTAACAAGCTAAGAGTTAGGGCCTGTTTGGTAAAACTGAAAATTAAGCTCTGAAAATATAGAGCTGAAAATTAAGAGCTGAAATCATTAAGTTGCTGAATTTTGAAGACTTATGTTTGTTTGACAATGACAAACCACTTAAATCTGAATTTTCAGAATTTCAACTCAACATTTAAAATATTATATGAATAATATTTATTGATGCTGCAGGAAATGTGCTTATCAATCTTCCTCCACGTGGCAGGACTGATCACTTGGCTTCTTGACCTGAAAACAGAACCCACGACTAGCCGGATGTGTCTCCGGCGAAGACGCTCGGGCGTGAGAGTAAGATCACAGTTGTATATAGCTCAAAATGTATTGAATAATGAACTCAGAATACAAAATGGCAGTTACCTTTCACCGTTTGGTAGTGATGAAGTATTTATAGGCAAGAGTGATGTATTTTTGGGGAGGCGGCATGTCCTCCGAGATTATAGCGGCAGTTACTTGGACGTGGGAACATGTCTATAACGGTCCCTGATTTATAGGGATGTGATTATGAATATTGTTCAACCAAATAAGCCTGCAAGTGTTAAGTCGTCACCTGCTGAGTTAGGTCGAGGTCGCCACTCGTGGAATGGTCGACCTGACTGTCGGGTAGAGCATGGTTCGTACCCGAATAGTAGCATGGATCATGAGGTCGGACTAAGTTAGGTCGGGACTGTAAGTCGGACCATGGGCTTAGTCGATCGATGTGTGAGATGGGCCTTGGGCCTTGTTACGATTGGATTAGTTTCATTGAGAATGTGGGTGCCAACGCTATACGTGATTGGGCTTTACTCGTTTGGCCCAATTCGACACTTTGGTATGTTCGGTGGCCCCCAACTTTCGAGTTGACTTCGTCGACTTGGAAGTTAAGAAGATTTCTTTGCCAAAAATTGCTTTACTCGAAGCTCGATACTAGTCTTTGAAATAAGTCGACCATGATGACGTGGCGACATCCTGATCGTTGGTGACGGACGGTTGGAGATGAAGGAGCGCCGGTTTTAGTAATGATTGCAATTCTGACTCTTGGAACTCCTTCTCGGAAACCGCTTCAGCCTTTTAATTTTGGAAATTTAATTTTGATTTTCTTTTCCCCTTCCAAATTTAGGAAAATATAAATAGAGAATTCCCTCTTCGTTTAGAACTTTTACTGCTCTAGAACTTCTTCTTCTCCGGCGATAATCAAGGGATCCCAGCAAGATTTAAATTCAGCTCTCTGTTCCAGCAACGAAACCACGTTCTGCAATTAATTAAGGTATTTCTTTCATACCTTTGCTTTAGGTTTTAATTTATGTCTTGTTCTCCTTTTCCGCCACGGCTAGGACCTTTAGTTGCGAACCGAGAGCGTGGTATGGTTTATTGCACCGTTAACCGTAGGGCATGTAAGAATGTGAACGGTGAGTGGAGAGTGATGTCCCCGGATGAGTGCGCTTCCATTTTGACTGTTGGGGATTGAATTACACCGAGATAGGGCTGCCAATTGTAGGAGAAATTGAAAATGTGGTGATTGACGACTCAAATGTTGTCACTTTTCATCTGTTCCATGAATTGCTTGATCATATCACCCTGTTTACGTTAGGGACGTCCATAAGCCCTCCTTCCTTAGAAATAGGATAGGTTTCCTGTGGGAGTCTAGGTCGTCCTTAGGTAGGTCGACCGAACATGATCGTAGGACCGACTCCCCGCTTCCTCTTTCGCTTGTACAGATATGACGACTCAAGAAGGGAACGCCGCCTCAACGTCTTCCGGTCCTCGGATTGTCAACGCATTTGGGCCCAATGTGGTGTCAGCAAGAATGAGAGGGGCTATGTTCCCCTGTGGCCATCGCGTGGCAATCCGAATTTGCCCTCTAGGTACGTATGATCAAGGATTTCGCTAAGTCGACCCGTTGGATTACCAAGTAACCATATATACCCGTAAGGAGTTCATGAAAAAGTATAGGTCGACCTTCACTAAGGATGCTACCAAAGTTGCTTTCTTTTATGGTCGGGCTTGTTCTTTGGCCTCAGTTGCCTCTTGACCCTTTTATCAATGAATTTACGGAATGTGCAAATGCCCTTCCCTTCAACTTGGAGCTAATACTTGTAGGGTCCTCGTGTGTTTTGCCATGGTGTGTAGATTTTTAGGATACGAGCCCTGTATTGAGAGTGTTCAAAGAGTTTTTCAAAGATAAAGTATAGTGGAGAGGACTTGAGCATCGCATTCCTCTAAACCTAAATCTCCCAAGCTCTTCACCAACCTCCCAAGTAAGCATAGTGGCCGGAACTCGTATGTTAGAGTGGTAGAGAGTAGATTAGGATGGGAATTCCCTTGCCCAATGATGAAAGCAAAGAAACCATAGATGAGGGGAGCTATTGGGAGCCGACCCGGCATCTTAACTTGTATAGGGCTTTGTGTCGCTTAGTCAAGAGAAGACCCATTAGCCGGGAGAGCACGATCACCACCAAATATAACTTCGTCCCAGCCGGGATGATGCCCGGAGATGGGGTGGTAGAGCCCCTTGTCCCTGTGTTGAGAGGACAAATATATCCCGACTGGGTTACTCATTCTCTGGGGAGGTTTGGGAATTCGTGCCAGCGCTGCAAGAAGACAGCAAATTACTGCAAGGATAATGGAGAGCATGCCGGTGGTAAGATCTTGTTCTGCAATCCTTTACTCGTCTATTGTTATCTTGTATTTGTATGCAACTCTTAGGTCGTCCGTTGCTTGCTCGTATGTAGAACTTAGTTAGCTCGTACATAGAACTATTACGAATTGCAACTTTATTAAATTACTTGCTCGTATGTAGAACTTAGTTAGCTCGTACATAGAACTGCCTTGAGTTGTATCAATTATCTCGTCAATGGTTTACTCGTAAAACTGTTTTGAATTGCCGAGCTAACACTTGATTTCTTCAATGTCGTGTAGTTTTAACTCCCGAGCAAGAAGCAAATATGGTGCGTATTGTTGGGGTTTCTGATAAGAAAAAAGCGAGGAAGGATCATGGGAAGGCCAATGCTCGTGCTCATAGGCAAAGAGAGGCCGCTTTGAGGACCAGCCTGCTGCCGAAGGAGAACATCGGGATGGTGCCGATGGAAGGGGTAGAAGAGGAAGATCCTTTGCAGTGGTACCCGGGCCCGGGTGCTACTGATGGAGGTGAAGCATCTTCCAAGTCGACTAGAGTAAGTCCGAGCTCCGACCCAATTCAAGATGTTAACATGGAGATCTCTGGAGCCGAGGTAGCAGGATCTAGCCCTATGCAGGTGGTAGAGATTGATGATGATGATGCTGCCGAGGAGGTCGATGATCAAGCTCTGAACACCAGGAAAAGGCTGAGGTCTGGAAAGGGCAAGGCCGTTTCTTCTAATCAAACACCTCCACCTCCTCCCCCTTCCTCTCATCTTGATCAAGAATCTGTCAGAGAGATGATGCAGGTTGAGCGACGTCCCTTCCCTCGAGGGAGTTAACTGCCTGAGCCGCTCTTATCCCACTATGAACTTGGGTCAAGTCATTGTGAGGAGATCGTTGGATGTGAGCCTGCTAGCTCAATTTGCTGACAAGGGTATGACGCCTGAGGAGTTCTCGGCTCGATCTGGACTTGCTCATTGCGAGGTAACTCTTTACTTTCATTTTTATTTTAGTCGTTTGTTCTTTTACTCGACCAACTGAAGTCTCGAGCTAACACTTCTTTGTTCTCTTTGGAATGCAGAATCTGACCATGATCGAGCAGGCCAAAAGCTCTTGGAGAGCCTCAATTGAAAGGGAGAGACAAGCCCTTCAGACTATTCCAAAAAGGCTAAAGAGCTTGCGGATCTGAAGGAGCTGTACAATGATTTGGACAACTCTTATGAAGCCAATGAGGCGGTGAAGACCAAAGCTCTAGCCGACCTTGAAGCATCTGAGTCCAAGCTCAAAGAGGTTAAAGCGGAGAAAGAAGCTGAGAGGAAGGAGCTGGTGAAAACCCAAACGGAGCTGGCAACAGTTTCCCAACTCTTGAAGGACAAGGATGATCTCATGGTCAAACTGCAAGAAGACCGTCGGCTTGAACGAGGGAAATGGCAAGAAGACCTCAAGGCTGCTGAGAAGGCCGTCGCCGACATTGCCGCTAAGAACGCCACCGAAGTTGCAGCGTTGAAAAGTTCAAAGCAGGGATGAGTACTACAATGCCATAAAGTGTCTAAGGCCCAAGATTTTCTTGAGGTCGGCAAAGACATATGGCCCGTCGCGCGTCAGATCCAACGGCCACGGTTACCATCGAGCAATTAGCTCGCTGGTTTACTGAGTCCCAATATGACATGACGGCTCGTAGTGGCCACTCGCTTGTTCCTTACCTTGAAAATGATCTTGCTTTCATTGCTCAAGAGGATGAGGAGGATCACTGCGAGAAGTGGGAAGCTCCCCCTGTTCTTGACAGGAATTTTGATGTGGTTTTGGCAGAACTCGACGATACCGAAGCTATGGAAATTGAAACCGAGCAAACATACTCCGAGTCGGGTAAGCCTGGAGCCTCAAAGAACAAGAAAATGGTGAAGGTCGAGCTTCCATCGACGACCAAACCGATATCGCCGTGAGCTCTTAAATTATTTGTAATGAACAAGTTCCAAACAATATTTTTGTTTTTGCTTCAACATTATTCGAATGCCTGCCCACTTTTGGGAGGCAAAATATTTTTGTAAATTAATTTTGTTTAAGTCTTAGCCCGTTTGGGAGACTTATTTCTATCGTAGCCGGCTTTTGTTTCCGTAATGTTGTATGCTTTTCATTCCATATTGTATGTCGAGCTAGATGTAGATAATATAAATGAGTTAATTTGAGCCTAGAGGCGACTTGATCTTGTTGGTGTAGTCGACCTCGGACTTGATTAACTTTTTTGTGAACGAGATTGACCATAAGTCGAACTCCTGTTCACCCTTTGAACCGATTAAGAATCGAGTTAGTTGGAACGAAGTCGACTCAAGAGTCGGACTTGTTAAATGAACAAAGCCGATTTAGAATCGAGCTAAGATGAACCGACTAAGAGTCGAGTTAAGATGAACCGACTAAGAGTCGAGCTCATTAGAACAAAGTCGACTAAGAGTCGGACTTGTTAAATAAAACAAAGCCGATTTAGAATCGAGCTAAGATGAACCGACTAAGAGTCGAGTTAAGATGAACCGACTCAAGAGTCGAGCTCATTAGAACAAAGTCGACTAAGAGTCGGACTTGTTAAATAAACAAAGCCGATTAAGAATCGAGCTTGTTGGAACGAAGCCGACTAAGAGTCGAGCTTGTTGATGTTAATGTAACACTATGCTTGACTAATGAACCGCACTTTTTATTGAAGTAGGAAATATGCTTACATCAACTTGAAACTAGAACTTAATACAAGCTCGAACTTTGAAACCGAAAACTAGAAGTAGTATTTGATGAGGTGAGTAGCATGCCAAGGATGTTTCAATTCGTCACCTCCGTGATGAGCTATCATGTAGGTTCCTTCCGACAACTCGAGCGACCACATGTGTGACCTTCCCAGCTAGGAGATAGTTTATTCCTGCCGGGGTCCTTCGCCCGTTGCTTCAATCTTTCTCAATACGTAATCCCCAACTTGGAACGACCTTGCTTTGACCCTCTTGTCATGGTAACTTTTAGTTCGCCGTTTGTAGTTGACCATTCGGAGGTAGGCCGTTTCTCGCTTCTCGTCGATCGATCCAGTCGATCAACTGCTGGTATCATTTTGCTCTTGATTGAAGAAAGTCACTCTAGCAAAGTGGGAATCTCGAGCTCGGCGGGTGCCATAGCCTCCGACCCATACGTAAGAGCAAAGGGGTTTCCCGTAGGCCCAGAGTGGTTGTACGAACCGCCCAAAGAGCAAGTGGGAGTTCGTCCAACCAGCTTGTTGCGTCGACCTACGAGTCCCGTCTTGAGTGATGATAGGACAAGTTTATTCGCCGCCCGCCTTGCCCATTTCCTCGAGGGTAGGCGATAGAAGATTGCCAATGCTTGATTCCCACTGCTCATCTCTCGCTTCGAAAGCTCGAGAATTGCAGCCCGTCTGTCTCGATACTATGGCTCGAGGAAAACCAAATCGACACCAAATAAAATCATGAATGAAATTGATAGCATTTTCCTCTCGTGATACGAGCTAATGGTTTGGCCTCAACCCATTTGGTGAAGTAGTCTATGGCCACTATCACGTACTTGCGGTTTCCTCCGGGCGGGGGAGGGAAGGGTCCAATCGTGTCGACGCCCCACATATCAAATGGCCAAGCCGCGATCACAGAGTCTCGCTGGGTCAGAGGCACATGGGGAAGGTTGGCAAACCTTTGGCATTGATCACATTGCCGAACAAAGTTGTGAGTGTCGCCTCATGTGTGGCCGCAGTATCCCAACGTGATTAATTTGTCGCCAGCAGTCCTGGCCCCCGGGTGTCCACCACAAATTCCACTATGCACTTCGTGTATCAATAGGGCGACCTCTCGGGGATGGATGCACTTTAGCAATGGCCGAGTATAAGATCTCCCAACAGTGTCGCCTCCTTGAATGACATATCTCGGAGCTTTCTTTTGATAGCTCGAGCTTTCTTCTCGTCCTCCGCGGCTCGCCACTTTCTAAGTATGCTTTCATTTCCTCGATCCAACACTTCTCCCGAGTCCAATTTCTTGAGGGATCATCTATGCACCGAATTTTTACCCTCTCATAAGTCGGATTTTCGAGGAAGGAGATAGGCTCGCCATGTGGCTCATCCGAAGTAGCAAGTTTCGAAAGGAGATCACCACTCGTTATCTTCTCTTCCAATCCTTTCAATCTCCTGCATTCTAAGTCCTTTATTAGTTCCTTCACCAGGTCGCAGATTTGATGAGAGTAGAACCGAGCACTTCGTACTCGCCTCGACCCGGTTGACTATCAATTGTGAGTCACAAGAGGCCATGATCTTAGTCGCTCCAAAACACTTGGCATACTCGATAGGCTGCTATCAAGGCTTCATATTCAGCTTGGTTGTTGGAAGCGTCAAATTTGAACCTTAGCGATTCCTCGTAAACAGTCCCAGGACTACGGCTCGACCAAGACAATTCCAGCTCCACCGACATTTTTGGTTGCCGACCCGTCCGAATAGACCTTCCAACAATCGACTGCAAAGTGATGGCGACTTGTGACTCGGCTCTTTCCCTTTGCCCTTTTCTTTTGGAGCTCGCCGCTCGTCATCTTCCTTGGTGAACGTAAGCTCGACCAAGAAGTCGCCCGTAGCTTCGAGCTTTCAACGCCTTTCGAGGTCGATACTCAATGTCAAATTCGGTGAGGGCAATTGACCACCGAGTAGTCGACCTGAACTTTCCGGCTTGTGCAGTATTTTTCTTAAGGGAGCATTGGTAAGAACCACGATTGGATGAGCCAGAAAATAAGCTCGTAACTTTCTTGAAGCTACGACTAGGGCATAAGCAACTTTCTCAGCGTTGTAATACCTGCTTTCCACATCTGATAAAGCTTTGCTGATAACGACCCCAACCCTAGGCATCAATTTTTAATATTATATTAAATGCTCTTAACATTTATATTTATTTTTATGTGTTCAATTATGTCTTTAAACTCTTAAATTTAGATAATTGGGTGGGAAGTGAATTAGGAACCTTTTGAGAATTTATTGGACATTAAATAAATAAACTTGGATAATAATAATAATGGGAAAATGATAAATAGTGTAGGGAGGTTAAATGAGTAGGATGAATTTATTTAATAAAAGAGTTAATTTTAAATTAAAGTGGAAGTGAAAGCCTAGGTAGATATTCTTGGTGGGGGGCCAAAATCCCTTACTTCCCCATGCCATGCCAAGTGTCACCCCCTCTCCTCTCCCCCTTGCCTCCCCTAGCCGGCCCCTCCCCCTCTCCTTACCCTCCTCACACTTCTTCCTCCTCCTTCATTTTACTTCTTCCTCTAGAGAAAATCCTAGAGAGCTCCCATGGAAGCCCAAGCATGAAGCTTTGAAGTCAAGAACATTTCTTCACCAAAAAATCAAGTCTTAGAGCATCCTTGAAGTGGGTTCATCTTGGGGAACTCATCTAGCTAGAAAGATCCACATTCCTTTGCAAATCCAAGTGAGTTATTATGACTTTCTTTCTTTGTATGCTCATGAATGTTTGATATTGTGATTGATTTTTATAATGGTTGTTTGAGGCTTTAGAAACCTTCTTGGAAGTTGAAGAATGTATTTAAGAAATGGGTGGAGTTAAACTAGGAAATTTAGTTTTAAATGAGGTAAGGGGTTGAATGGGAACTTGGTTTGTTTATAGAAAAATTATGATTTATGGATGTTGAATTGATCTAGGTTTAAGACATGGTTTCATGGAGTTAAATGGGTAGATTGAAGTTAACAAAGTTGGAAATGTCCCTTTTTATTTATAACTTAGAATGCTTTTGGTTGGATCCTTGGGATTTTTGAGGAATGGTTGTTGTTGCTGCGGTTTTACAAATTCTGGGCTGAGGGACGAGTCGTCCCTTGGACAAAGGGAAGTCGTGACCTATAGGGGGACGCCAGGTTCAGTGGGGGGTAATTTGGGGACGAGTCGTGCCCTGAGGGACGAGTCGTCCCCTGGTCAGATTTTCTCACCTCAACTTTATAGCTATTCAAACCTAACCAAACTGGAACCAAAATGAAATATCTTTAACCTAGATTAAAGTAGAATACTTTGGCTACATAAGGACATCTTAAGTGATCAAAATGGAATTGTGGAAGTAGTTTAAACATTGTTCCGAAAATGGTTGAGAGGCTTGATTTGTGACTTCACCAACATAGTTCCAACTTGGGAAATAGATATTGAACTTTCATTTAGGTTATTCGATGTTATATAAGAAATATGAAGGAATGGTTATGATACATAGTGGCCTTACTTACCCCATATCTTTGGTGAGTAGTTGCACTAGTGTAGAATCTATAGGTTTCACCATTAAGCTACTTGGTAATTGAACTTGAACCTTCATAGGGGCCTTGTACCCTTGTATATGGAAATTGTAGGGTAGGTTAATGATACCTCGTGCCCTTACTTAGTGTTACCTATATATATTGTTGTTGATGTTGTTTAGTGTGCTCATAAACTGTGGCACTTTGATATTGATTGGGCATGAGTATATACTACCATGTGGCTATTGTTATCCCCTTTGTGGATCTATATTGCTATCTTTATGATATTCTATTGTGGTATGTATCCCTACTTTGGATCATACAATGTTTGGTTAAGCAAGTATGTTATTACTGTGCTTAGTTATGTAAATCCAAATAGGTATTGGTTTATTTGTTTGTTGGGCAATGTTATGGATTTATAATGGCACCGAGCCGAGTTCATTATAATTCATACATTGCCGAGTTTGTCCTTGCGTGGGATTTGTGGGCTAGCATCTCCTTTTGAGGTAGATGGTCTAGTTTTCACCGTGGATAGGACCGCGTGTCCGAGTCCCTGCAGTGCCGTTATTGTTCATGGTTCCTAATCGCTTCATCAACCGTTGCCGCTGCTCGGATGTGTATATCCTTTTGGAGATAAAAACCTTGGCTCGCATCCTTCTAAGTGTTACTTTATCGTACCTATGTGTTGTGATATATTCATGCCGAGTGGTCGTTGTTTCCAACCGGTATGGGACGGTTGGCGGCAGGGAGCCTCTTGGGTTATATGGATATGTCTTTTGATGTGTTGCATCTTATATGGCATATTGCTGCATGCATAATAGCTCATTGAGATTTATTCTCACCCCTCTCCCTTTACTGTTTTAGATTCCGAGACAGGTGACCCGAACCAACAGGCCGGGGATTTCATTGTGGACTTTTGCTTTTGGGGCTTGACAAGTTAAGTATAGGAGGGGGTTGTTTAGGAGTATTTATTAAGTATTCCTCTTTTGTAATTTGTTTGAAAAAACACTTTTATTAAACAATGTTGTTCAGGGTTTTGTGTAATTAATCAGATTTCGGATTTTTAAAGTTGTAGTTGGATCTCCTTTTAGTAGAGATATTATTAATTAATTCTTACTTGGAAGTTTGGAAAGTAGTTTTCCTGTAAAGGCAAATAAATGTTTTAAAAATTTAGATGGATTTTCTTAGTTTGAGCTCCTCAAATTCGGGACACGTGTTAGGTCCCGGGTTGGGGTGCTCACAGTTGGTATCAGAGCTTAGTTTAGAGGTCAAGGGTAGATGTCTAAACTAAGGGGGAATGTGTGGAAATTGACGTCGAGTGTTTTATGCAGGAGTTCGTTCTAATGGCCTAAGCAATGATGATCACGAAAGGTTCTAGGAAATGAAGAAGATATGGGTATAGGTGGAATTCGTAATGAAGAGATGATGAAATTATTCAGACGTTTGTACAAGGTATTAAGACTGGAGGATCGGGCCCGAATCAACCTGAGAGATATCAAGGTAATGGATTAGAAAGATTTGTGAAGATGAACCCACCGAGCTTTAACGGAGATCCGAATCCGTTCAGGGCAGAAAATTGGTTAACAGAAATGAATAGGATTCTTGAGGTTATAGAAAGTCCCAACGAAGAGAAAGTTAGGTATGCCGTGTTCAAACTTGAGGGTTTAGCCGGTCGGTGGTGGCAGATATTGAAGGGAAGTTGGGAGCGGGATCATACGCCCTGCACTTGGGATAATTTCACTCAACAGTTCGAGGACTATTTCATTTCTATGGTTACAAGGGATAAAAAGGAGATTGAATTCATAAGACTAAAACAAGGGAACATGACGGTAGATCGGCATTCATCCGGTTTGAGGAATTAGCTAGGTGTTGCCCTCATTTGGTATCGCATGAAGTAAAAAGGGTTCGAAGTTTGTAACGAGGTTTGAGGAGCGAGCTTAGGAAGAAAGTATGGATTAATAATTTCACCGCTTTCCAAACAAATCATAGATAGAGCATATAAGTTTGAAAAGGATATCGGGGAAAATAGTGGAAAATCGGAAGATGGGATTGGAAACAAGCCAAAGTATATAGGACAAGGATCCAAAATCACTAGAGGACAACCAAGGACTTCAAATTCGGGAATAAGAGAGGGGAACTTAGGGTAGCATGTATATCTAGGCCAAAATCCAAGCAGTATGGGATGAATTGTAAATTTTGCAAGAGGATTGGACATACCGAAGATCATTGTTGGAGTAAGCAAGGTAAGTGTATTAAGTGTGGGGGAATGGGACACTTTAGGAGGAATTGTCCAAAGTTTCAGCAGGAGCGAGCTTCAGCAAAGAATGCAAGGTGGACGACAAAGAGGTGGTACCAAGAGAGATAGCGAAGGGGAGCCGAGAGAGAAGGTCTATGGTCGAGTAGGTGTTTCGGTTTCAAGAGAGATAGGTCCCTCAGAGGTCGCTAGAGGTATATTCCCTGTCTCAAAAGTTAGGGGTCATATTTTATAGATCCTGTTGCATATCATCTATGTTTGGCATCACATTTTGCTTATATGTGACATACATTGTTGAAAAGTTGTTTTATTGTTAGAGGATTCTGCTCTTATGAGAGAATACCTCGAACCTTCTTTGGTTTACCACGATGGTGATGTGGTTATGGCTGAGCATGTATTGCCAGTTGAATTGGTACGATTATTAAATTATGATTTTGAGATATATTTGGCAGGTATGGTTAAGTAGTTGTTGTATAATGGTAGACTATCATAATAGGTGAGTCTCCTTTTTCCATGCCTAGATTTGCTTATATTGGTAATTGTTATAGGTAAACCTTAATGTGAAATTCTTGTTATATGTGGGTATTTAAGGTGAAAATTTTTGAGTTAAGATGTGAAGAGCAATTGATATATGCTAGACTTGCATAAGGAGTCTTTTCCAAAATTTTTATGTGCTAGTTGTAAGTAAATGGTAATTGTGCTCCCGTCGATATGTTTCATGTGTTGGTTCTGAGTAGGATAAGCAGAATTGTAATCCCTACTTTGATGACTTTAGAGTAATTAGAATTGATGATATCCTTGTTAATTAAAGTTTCGGGAAGGTTGTAAAAATAAATTGAGAATTGGGTTAATTATTCCTTGTGAAGAATCCTTATATGCAAAGTTTAGCTAGTGTTAGCTCGAGAGGATTGCAAATTTTGGGTTCTATAGTCTTAAACTCGGGCGTTGCCAAGGATCTTGTGAGATTGAGTCCGTGATCTTTGAGTTAGCAAGTACTACCTAAGAAATTTAATGAACCCTTAAGAATTGTAAAGTCATTACTTTGGTTGAATCTAAAGGGCGTATAAATGGTATAGGTTGTGATGAGGATGAATCATATTGTTAGTGATGGAAAATAGGTTGACTCTTACCTTACCTAGTGGATGTGAGAATCTTGTGAAATTTTAAGTGTGTATTAAAGGAAGATCAAGGTGTAGTGTTATGCAAAATGGGAAGTGATAGCGTATGTTTCGAGGAAGTTAACTTAGATAGAGCGGAAATTTCTTATCATTATTCGAGAGCGGTTACAATTGTTTGTGTGATTTAAACGGAATCTTATCTTTTGAAGTTCTCTATCGGGGATGGTTACCGATCCTAAGAGTTGAAGGATTTTTGTAGTCGATAGGAAATATGATTACCAGTGGTTGGGCGTGTATAATATTAATTATCATTTTAACATTTAGATAAAACCGTATGAGACGTTGTTAGGAAAGAAAATATCGATCTCTAATTTGTTGGGATGAAATTGGGGAAGCAAGGTCTAAGGTAATTTAGCGCCAAAGTTTGTTAATCCATTTGAAGTTTTAGGAAATGTTGGTGAGTCGACTTATAGACCGATTTGGGGCAGCTTATCGAGTATTCGAAGTTTAAATGTGATATCGTAATGTATTGGGTGACATAAGATGTAATACTTTTTATCTATATTTCTGTGAGGGCGTGAAAATTCGGGCTAGTGAGAATCTTATGGTATTCTTGGGATATTGCGTTGTAATATCGTATTATTAATGGAATTAGAAATCTCGGGAAGAAGCATAGAAGTGAAGAGACTAATTGAGAATTGAAGTCCTAGAGTACTCGGGTTATGGGAATGTATAGTAGAGTCATGCCATTGAGAAATCTAGTGGAAAGGTATTAAGTTAGAAATTGTGAAAAGGTAACCTTTGCTAGTTTGAACCTTAGGGTAAGTGACAATCAAATTCGGGACGAATTTTCTTTAAGGGGGAGTGAGTGTAACGACCCCAACCCTAGGCATCAATTTTTAATATTATATTAAATGCTCTTAACATTTATATTTATTTTTATGTGTTCAATTATGTCTTTAAACTCTTAAATTTAGATAATTGGGTGGGAAGTGAATTAGGAACCTTTTGAGAATTTATTGGACATTAAATAAATAAACTTGGATAATAATAATAATGGGAAAATGATAAATAGTGTAGGGAGGTTAAATGAGTAGGATGAATTTATTTAATAAAAGAGTTAATTTTAAATTAAAGTGGAAGTGAAAGCCTAGGTAGATATTCTTGGTGGGGGGCCAAAATCCCTTACTTCCCCATGCCATGCCAAGTGTCACCCCCTCTCCTCTCCCCCTCGCTCCCTAGCCGGCCCCTCCCCCTCTCCTTACCCTCCTCACACTTCTTCCTCCTCCTTCATTTTACTTCTTCCTCTAGAGAAAATCCTAGAGAGCTCCCATGGAAGCCCAAGCATGAAGCTTTGAAGTCAAGAACATTTCTTCACCAAAAAATCAAGTCTTAGAGCATCCTTGAAGTGGGTTCATCTTGGGGAACTCATCTAGCTAGAAAGATCCACATTCCTTTGCAAATCCAAGTGAGTTATTATGACTTTCTTTCTTTGTATGCTCATGAATGTTTGATATTGTGATTGATTTTTATAATGGTTGTTTGAGGCTTTAGAAACCTTCTTGGAAGTTGAAGAATGTATTTAAGAAATGGGTGGAGTTAAACTAGGAAATTTAGTTTTAAATGAGGTAAGGGGTTGAATGGGAACTTGGTTTGTTTATAGAAAAATTATGATTTATGGATGTTGAATTGATCTAGGTTTAAGACATGGTTTCATGGAGTTAAATGGGTAGATTGAAGTTAACAAAGTTGGAAATGTCCCTTTTTATTTATAACTTAGAATGCTTTTGGTTGGATCCTTGGGATTTTTGAGGAATGGTTGTTGTTGCATTGCGGTTTTACAAATTACGGGCCGAGGGACGAGTCGTCCCTTGGACAAAGGGAAGTCGTGACCTATGGGGGACGCTGTGTTCGGTGGGGGTAATTTGGGGACGAGTCGTGCCCCGAGGGACGAGTCGTCCCCTCGGCCGATTTTCTCACCTCAACTTTATAGCTATTCAAACCTAACCAAACTGAACCAAAATGAAATATCTTTAACCTAGATTAAAGTAGAATACTTTGGCTACATAAGGACATCTTAAGTGATCAAAATGGAATTGTGGAAGTAGTTTAAACATTGTTCCGAAAATGGTTGAGAGGCTTGATTTGTGACTTCACCAACATAGTTCCAACTTGGGAAATAGATATTGAACTTTCATTTAGGTTATTCGATGTTATATAAGAAATATGAAGGAATGGTTATGATACATAGTGGCCTTACTTACCCCATATCTTTGGTGAGTAGTTGCACTAGTGTAGAATCTATAGGTTTCACAATTAAGCTAATTAGTAATTGAACTTGAACCTTCATAGGGGCCTTGTACCCTTGTATATGGAAATTGTAGGGTAGGTTAATGATACCTCGTGCCCTTACTTAGTGTTACCTATATATATTGTTGTTGATGTTGTTTAGTGTGCTCATAAACCTGGCACTTTGATATTGATCGGGCATGAGTATATACTACCATGTGGCTATTGTTATCCCCTTTGTGGATCTATATTGCTATCTTTATGATATTCTATTTGTGGTATGTATCCCTACTTTGGATCATACAATGTTTGGTTAAGCAAGTATGTTATTACCGTGCTTAGTTATGTAAATCCAAATAGGTATTGGTTTATTTGTTTGTTGGGCAATGTTGCCATGGATTTATAATGGCACCGAGCCGAGTTCATTATAATTCATACATTGCCGAGTTTGTCCCCTCGCGTGGGATTTGTGGGCTAGCATCTCCTTTTGAGGTAGATGGTCTAGTTTTCACCTGGGATAGGACCGTGTGTCCGAGTCCCCAGTGCCGTTATTGTTCATGGTTCCGAATCGCTTCATCAACCGTTCGCCGCTTGCTCGGATGTGTATATCCTTTTGGAGATAAAAACCTTGGCTCAGTATCCTTCTAAGTGTTACTTTATCGTACCTATGTGTTGTGATATATTCATGCTGAGCTGGTCGTTGTTTCCAACCGGTATGGGACGGTTGGCGGCAGGGAGCCTCTTGGGTTATATGGATATGTCTTTTGATGTGTTGCATCTTATATGGCATATTCACGCATGCATAATAGCTCATTGAGATTTATTCTCACCCCTCTCCCTTTACCGTTTTAGATTCGAGACAGGTGACCCGAACCCAGTGAGGCCGGGGATTTCATTGTGGACTTTTGCTTTTGGGGCTTGACAAGTTAAGTATAGGAGGGGGTTGTTTAGGAGTATTTATTAAGTATTCCTCTTTTGTAATTTGTTTGAAAAAACACTTTTATTAAACAATGTTGTTCAGGGTTTTGTGTAATTAATCAGATTTCGGATTTTTAAAGTTGTAGTTGGATCTCCTTTTAGTAGAGATATTATTAATTAATTCTTACTTGGAAGTTTGGAAAGTAGTTTTCCTGTAAAGGCAAATAAATGTTTTAAAAATTTAGATGGATTTTCTTAGTTTGAGCTCCTCAACTTCGGGACACGTGTTAGGTCCCGGTTGGGGTGCTTTGCACAAAGACACTGTGAGCTTACGAATCCCTTCATCCTCTCTAATCAATACCGCAAAGAATCGACTTGTCTCCTACGTATAGATACACAAATAAAGTCTCACTACTATCGGGCTACCGAGCGTAGGTGGAGTAGCAAGATAATCCTTCAATTGTTGGAACGACGAATGACATTCGGTCGTCCATTCAAAGCTTTTCGTCCCCTCAATGCTTTCAAGAAGGGGAGAGACCTTTCTGCTGACTTTGATATGAAGCGACCAAGCGCTGCTACCCTTCCATTAAGTCGCTGCATCTCTTTGATAGTGGTGGGAGCCTTCATGTCGACTAAAGCCTTTATCTTCTCTGGATTAGCTTCTATGCCCCTTTGAGATACCATGAATCCCAAGAACTTGCCAGCTGCCACTCCAAACACACATTTACTGGGGTTGAGCTTCATGTCGTTTGCTCGTAAATTGGCGAATGTTTCCTTTAGGTCGACTACGTGACTCCCGGCCTTGGTTTTAATGACCATGTCGTCAACGTAAGCCTCCATATTTCGACCAATTTGTGAGGCAAAGACTTTATTCACCATTCTCTGATAAGTCGCACCTGCATTCTTCAAACCAAATGGCATCATATTGTAGCAGTAGATGCCCCCAGCTGCTTGAAATGCTGTTTTGACTATATCATCCTCGTGCATCTTAATCTGGTGGTAGCCTGAGTAAGCGTCGAGGAAACTGAGGGTGGAGTGACCAGCAATAGAATCGACTAGCTTGTCGATCCTTGGAAGGGGATAACTGTCCTTTGGGCAAGCTAGATTAAGAGTAGTGAAGTCGACACACATCCGCCATTTGCCATTTGATTTCTTCACCATGACCACGTTGGCCAACCACGTTGTATGAGTGGCCTCCTTGATTATACCTGCACTCAAAAGTTTTTGTACCTCTGCTTTGATAGCCTCTTCCTTGTCGCGAGCAAAACTTCTCAACTTTGGGGTCTCGGCTTTATGGTCGGGTTGACTTCCAGTCTGTGAACAGCGACCTCCTCCTTGATTCCCCTCATGTCTTCTACTCTCCATGCAAAGACATCATTACTTTCCTTGAGTAGCTCGATGATTTTTGCTCGCTCCTCGACTGATAGCTGCTTCCCAATCTGAATTTTTTGATCGGGGTAAGAAGGGTTGGTGATTACTGACTCTAGCTCCTCCACAGCTTCTAGCTCTGGTCCATCTCTGAATTGTAGAGTCTCCACTATGATCTCCCTGACCTTGTCTTTCCTCGCCTCCCAAGTGTGGAGCCTCCTCGCCTATCATATCATCAAGCTTGTCTGCAACCTTGTTGGTAGGGGCCCCCGAGTTATTGTCTATCTGGAGGCATAGGTCTCCTATGACGACTTGATCGACCATAACTACATCTGAATCGACCTCAGTGGTGTTAGAGTGACGTGTCGACTCAAGCATGACCTCGTCATTTGAGCGATAGGTCGACTCTACCACGTCGGTGATTGTTGACAGTCGGGTAGTTTTGGTGATCGATCGAGACAGCCTTCAAGTAACCACTGCCAGCCTCAATCTCCAGCCTCCCTTTTCTTTCTTTCTCTCGTAACATGATCCGAGATAAGCACGAGCCGTGCCTTGTACGCAACCCACTCCGGCGGGTGTGGGGAACTTTACTCGGGTGTGGAATTGATGCTACCATTCCAAGAGCGACTGGTCCAGAATTCCAAGTATGGCGGCATAGTCACTATTTACATCAATTACGATAAATTGTACCTTCGAGACAATCCCGAGGGGGTGCCGCCAAGGTCGACGTCGAGCACTATCTCGGCCTTTAGCATCAACTCGGTGGTTGGTGAAGCCCTCCAACCTCGCCATCATATCTCTCCACTGCTCATCATTGAGGCCCATTTCCTTGAAAGTTTTGTAAAACAGAATATCCTTGCAGCCCCCGTGTCGACTAAGAGTCCGCTCGTCGTACATCCATCAATGAGACCCGGGATGACGAGAACTTGCTCCCTAGCCGCCATATTTGTTGCCAATTCGTGGGGGTAGAAGCCGATCGCCTCATCTCTTATTTCTCTCCTCGAGGCACATGTGGGGCCTTATTAAGCCGGGAATATCTTGTGCTTGATGGCCGTGTTGCTTGCTTGTTCGTTGATGACCCCTGTGTTCGCCCAGCCGCCTAGGTCCTTGTTGCCCACCCGTCGGCCGCTCACCTCCTCCAAACTTGAGGTCTCTTCACATAAGCTTCGAGTCTCCCCGGTCGACCATTCTCTCGGATGATACGCTTTAATCCTAAGCAATCCTCTCAGATGACCGGTGTCCTTGTGGTAGTCGCAGCATTTGCCGTTGTCCCGCCTAAACTTGTTGCTGGATTCATTGGGACCGGAGGAGCCACTCGACGCATTCAAAATCTCGCCCGACTCACCGTGAGGGGAGTGAAAGCTTCTGGCACCTTCTCTCGTCGCCCTAGTTCTGCTTCTTTCCATTTTTATTGTTCCCCCATTCTTGTTGGAGTTTTTTTATCGTCGGCGACTTCAACCTTGGGGCTCTTACCATTCTTCTTTTCTTTCCTTTCCTCACCCAGAGCGACGTTGTATACCTTCTCAAACAACTCCCGTCGAGTTGTGACCGTTCGGACCGTGAGCTCGTAGTCCATGTCTTCGAGGAAATACCACTTCTAAGCAATTTATTACCTCTCCGTCGCGAGGTCTTCCTCTATCTTATCAACCATCTCTTTGAACTTGGTGAAATAGCTCATCGAGCTTTCATTCTTACCACCGCACCAAGTTATTCAGTCGTTGACGGTTACCTTCCGAGCTCCCGCAATCGAGAAGCGGTCTAAGAATTTTGTTCTCAAGCATGCCCAAGTAGTGATACTACCAAACAGCCCAAACCATTCAACCAAGTTAAGGCCGCCCCAAGAAGTGTGCTTAGGAGAGCTTTGCACATGTTGTCATCCTCATTGGCGACAAAACACATAGTGGCTTCCAGATGTGATATGTGGCTCCCGGCATTTGTCGACCCGCAGTACTTCTCCGTAAGAGGCAACCCGAAAGTAGGAGGAGGTCGACTATCTCTGATTTCTTTGGAAAAGGTCGAAGAGCAAAGTCAATTCGTTCAACCTTTCCCGTCTCTTTTTCTTCTCCTCCTCCCATTGCTCAAATTTCTTTTTCATCATCAACCATTCTCTCGGCATCGGGTCTCTCATCTCCCGGAGGGGGAGCGATTGGACCTCTCGGCCTTCACTTCTGGGGGAGTCACCCGCCTACTCCTTCGTCCCTGTGAGAATTGGTCCTTTCGATCTTATTGGAGATCTATGTCTGCATTACTTCTTTGAGGCGACCTGCGCCTCTCCAGCCAGATGGCGACCCGCGCCCGTGATCTCCATGTGGCGACTGCGCCTTTCCCTCTCACAGCGACCTATTCCCATCTCTGTCTCTTTCGAGACCCCGATCTCTGCTGTTCGGGCCGGGAAACATGTCTGCTTTCTATTGGGCCGTTAACCGAGTCCTCAAATCGACAGCCTCCCGCTCTCTCGTTTCGCTGAGGCTAGCTCTTAAATCGTTACTCGGCACATGAACTATAGTGGGAGCTCGACGTACCATTCTGTCCTCACCGTTACGTCCCACACCTTCGTTTGGCCTAGCACTCCGGCTTCGTCGCCCATTAGAAACCCGAGCGGGTGCCACTCTCTCGTAGCGTATGTCGGCTGTTTCCGCTCCTCCACGGCTATTAAGTCGCCTGTAATCCGGGCTCGCTCCAAAGCATCATTTCTTTCTTGCTCATGGGATTAGTGGAGGGACTCCGCCCCGCTTCCCACATTAGCTTCGCCTGGTTGCCAGACGTTTGGGTGAGGTGGAGCTCCTTGTCCTTCCATAGGACGCTTTTCTCTCACTTGCATCCTGGCAATCCTCGCCATCGCCCACGCCTGTTAGAGCGTGTCGCCCTAGCATGATGTCGTTGAGGAGGGGGAGGAGGAGGCAAATCTGCATTTCCAACGTTTGCATTGTTGTTGTTGTTCACTTCATCGTGCCCAAGTGAAGCCTCTGATACGTGTCCTTCCGAAGTCACCATTGTTGCAGTTTGATGGAGTTTTCGAAGTCAAGTCTAAAGCACGATTCCCGCAATGGAACCAAACCGATGCCGCAGAAATGTGCTTATCAATCTTCCTCCACGTGGCAGACCGATCACTTGGCTTCTGACTCGAAAACGTAACCCACGACTAGCCGGATGTGTCTCCTGCGAAGACGCTCGGCGTGAGTAAGATCACAGCTTGTATATAGCTCAAAATGTATTGAATAATGAACTCGTAATACAAAATGGCGCTTACCTTTCACCGTTTGGTAGTGATGAAGTATTTATAGGCAAGAGTGATGTATTTTTGGGAGGCGGCATGTCCTCCGAGATTATAGCGGCGATTACTTGGACGTGGGAACATGTCTATAATCGGTCCCTCGATTTATAGGGATGTGATTATGAATATTGTTCAACCAAATAAGCCCGCAAGTGTTAAGTCGTCACTGCCGAGTTAGGTCGAGGTCGCCACTCGTGGAATGGTCGACCCGACGTCGGGTAGAGTACGGTTCGTACCCGAATAATGGCATGGATCATGAGGTCGGACTAAGTTAGGTCGGGACCGTAAGTCGGACCCACGGGCTTAGCTGGCGATGTGTGAGATGGGCCTTGGGCCTTGTTCTGATTGGATTAGTTTCATTGAGAATGTGGGTGCCAACGCTATCTGTGATTGGGCTTTACTCGTTTGGCCCAATTCGACACTTTTGGTATGTTCATTTATGATTTTATAATAAAATAAATTCATTATTGACATATACATTATTATTATTATTATAAGTAAATTTTATTCTTATAATATTTAAATATTTTTATTTGTACTTTCTTTATCCCATAATAATATTTATCTTGATTAGTTTGGTAAATATGATCACAAATGTTGATAAATAATAAAAAAATTATATAATGATACTTTAATAAATATTATTAAATGTTAATATTAAAAAAATTATATTTTCATACTTGGTCAAATATAATTTGTATGAAAAGAAAAAATATTTCAACAAAAGGAAGTAACAATAAATAAATAAATAAAATATGTTGATGTGTGGATTTGAACTCATTCCCTTTTTTTCTCATTCTTTCCACCTCTTACCTTGTTAAGCTACTCCTTGCCCACTTAAAATTAATAGCCTTTTTTAAGACAATCTTAATTATTTAAGTGATTCAAATTTACCTTACCAAACAAGCTTAATTTTTTAATCTCTTAAAGTGTTTCAAATTAAGATCTTAATTTGATTACCAAATAGGCCCTTACTCCACATATGAATAAGTTTTGAAAAAACTTGAAATCTCTATCGCCATATGGGGTCACACCAACATACCTCTCTTATCTTATTTAATGCTATACAATTAAAATACACATCATTTATATAGGAGATCGTACGACTTTCTATATTTTTCTCTTTCACTTTTTTACTTTTAATTACACTAAAAATAATATTAGTAACTAAATATAAGTATAAATAACAATTTTCTGAAATAAATTGTAAGGAAAGAAACTTATGAACGTTGAAATATTTGAATTTTAATAATCTGAAGTGTTCATATAAAATAGAAATAAAATGTAAATAGATAATGTATGGTTTGGAATTGGTGGAAATACTATGAAATAATATATTTTCCTCTTATCCATATTCTCGGGAATGTGATTGCACGTAATTAATTATATTAGTATTGACAAGCAAATATTTCACGTGTGATGGAAGATCTTTGAGCCCCCACAAACTTGTATTGTATTGGATCATATCACATGAAATAATTTTAGAAACAATTATTGGAGCATTAGAGGATATTAGTTATACTCTCTGACAAAAATTAATGGTTACATTTTATCTGATATACTCCCTCCGTCCCGGTAGAAGCGTCACCCTTTTAGGGATGGCGCGCAAATTAAGAAAAAGTGTGGGAAGAAAAAATGTTGTGAGTGTAATTTAAAAATAGGAAAAAGAATTAGTGGAGGAAATAGTGAATTTTAAAAGTGTTGTGAGTGTAGAGGAGAGAGAATTAGTGGAGGGAATAGTGGATGGGATAATAAAATATTAATAAAAGTTTCCTTTTTAGGAAAGGGTGACGCTATAAACGGGACGCCATTTTGGGTAAAAAGTGACGCTTCGACTGGGACGGAGGGAGTACTTTTTTTTTTTTGTTGTTGAATTTATTACATATTGTAAAAATGTAAAATATATTTCATTTAAGACAAAGAATATTTCATTTAACCATATAGTACCTAGCTTAATAAGTACGCTCTCCTTCTTATTTTACTAAGTTCACCGTCACATAATTTTACTAAGTCCACTCTGTTTATCGGTTTATTTTCTCTGCAACCACCATCACCTTAGGTCACCCAGTCCCCATCTTCTCCGGTCAACAACTACAACAAGCATTAACTCCGACGATCAACTTCGACGACTTTTTTTTTACTTCGGCGAACAAACAACTGAGAACTTACTAGTAAGTTTTTAGTTGTCAACTAAACTACTAATAATACGATCAACTCTAGCGACCAAATAACTGAGAACTTAACTTATCAGTAATTTCTAAGTTGTCGACTAAATTACTAATAACACGATCAACTCCGTCGACCACCAACTCCGGCGACCTCTCTGGCGACCAAACAATTGATAACTTAACTTATCAATAAATTCTCAGTTGTCAACTAAACTAATAAGAACACGATTAACTCTGGCGACCAAACAAATGATAAACTAACTTATTAGTAAGTTCTCATTTGTCAACTAAATTAACAAGAATACGATTAACTCCACGCGACCACCACTCCAGTGACCAAACAACTGAGAACTTAACTTAACAGTAAGTTCTCAGTTGTCTCTACTAAAAACACGATCAACTCGGCGAACACCAACTTCGGCGACCAAACAACTGAAAACGTATCAGTAACTTCTCAGTTGTCAACTAAACTACTAAGTACTCGTTTGTTTCGGCTTATTTTAAGTGATTTATGACTTTTTACTCTAATTAAGTCAAATTTGAGTGTTTGTTTTGACTTATAAGCCAAAAGCGATAAGTGAAGTACAACCCATATATTGCATAATAAGTGAAAGCCAAAAGGACCAAAAAATGTCTTTATCACATATATGGAAACACATTTATATTCAATCTTAACAAAAAAAAAAACATATCCCAAAATAACCCACCATTTCCATATATTATTTATAATTTTTAGCAAGAAATATGTGATTGTATTAAATATAAAATTAATAAAAAAAATTGTTGATTTCATTACTTTATTTCTTTCGATTCGTTAAAGTTTATACATTTTGTATTTTATTTCTATGTAAAGGACACATTTTGTTTTGAATATATAGATGATTTCTATAATTTTGAAATATAATGTGACTTTATTTTAAATGTTCTTATTTTTTAGTAGGTGTATTTATTCTTCTGTTAAATAATATTATAAATTCATATACTTTACTTGGAATTCAAAAGGAAAAATAAATAAATATTTGATTTGATTTAATTTAATTTAATTATTTTGATTAATACATAAGACTATATTTTAGTTCAACAAAATAATTTATATAATTTAATCATAGCGACGATCGCCATGCATATGAGTCAATTTATACATTAGAATAATTTCGGTATTCTTATTCAATATTTTCAGCTTTTTAACAAACGTATACAACTAGCTTATAACAGTTTCAAAACAGTCAAAACAAACATTATTCAATTAATCAGCTATAAGTCAATCATCTACTCCCTCCGTCCCACTACAAATCACACACTTTTCTCATTGGGCGTTTCGCTACAAATCACACACTTCCTAAAATGGCAAATAATCTTCACTATTTCACCAACTAATTCTCTCCTACTTTATTTTATACTCACAACATCAATCAAATCACTATTTCCTACCCCACTTTCTCTCTCCAACCTCACTTTTCATACTCACAACATTTTCTCCATTATTTTTTTTCTTAATTTACGCGTAAACAGTAACTGTCTGATTTCTACCGGGACAGAGGGAGTATAAGTCATCGGTCATCAGCTATAAGTTATCAACAATCAGCTGCAACAAACGAGCCTTAAGAACACGGTTAACTCCGGCGATCAAACAACTGAGAACTTATCAGTAAGTTCTCAGTTGTAACTAATAAGTTCTCAGTTGTAACTAAATTACTAAGAACACGATCAACTCTGACAACCACCAACTCTGGCGACCAAACAACTAAAACTTATCAGTAAGGTTTCAGTTGTCATCTAAATTACTAATAACACGATCAATTTCGGCAACCGCTCCAGCAATCAAAACAGTTGAGAAATTATCAGTGAGTTTTTAGTTGTCAATTACTAAAAATATGATCAACTACTAAGAAAACGACCAACTTCGACCATCAACCGACGATTGTAAAATTCTCAATTATTTACGGAAATAACTGAGAATATCTCATGAGAATATCTCAATTGTTCATTAAGAAAAAAAACAAGAAGAAAATAAAAAAGAAAACAAAAAGAGAAAGAAAAAAATAATCCATCGGGCTCTGTCCCTTTTCAAAATCATAAAAATAAATAAAAATACAACAAGACAAATTAAAAAAAAAAAAAAATCTATCACCGTCCCCTCCCATTTCAAAACCAAAACGTGACCAAAACGTGAAACAAATGAATTGCCATTTTTTCTAATACACTCACACACTTTATCCCTACTACTTTTATTTCGTACTAGTTGATTTGATGGATTCTTGGACTTGACTTTTTAGCCTCACAAGAATCAAACAGTAATCAAGTAGTTTGTTGACAAAGCTAAGACCAACCATTATCATTAAATCATATTTGCTGAAAAATATTAGAAATAGTTCCAATATGTGCACCATCGTGTTTCTGACGTCGACAATAGCATCAGAGTCTGAGGTTGTGGGAAATGCTCATAGATCTGGGGAGAAAGGGGAAGTACTTTAGAGAGAGAAAGTAGAGAGAGAGGGAGAGGGGAGACGATTGCCGGGGTTTGAGAGGAGAGAGGTTGCCGGAGTTTGAGAGGAGTGAGGTAGACGGAGTTGCGTGAGATAGAGATTGCCGAATTAAGAAGTGATCAGAGAAAGGGTAGAGAGGGGGAGGTTTTTTTTTTTTTTTAATGTGTGTGTGTGTGATTTGAAAGGGGCAGGTGTATATTTCGGATTAAATAATTATATGGTTAATTATTTTATAGCTTAACACTAGAATATAAATATGATAACTTGTTGTATTAGGACGTAAATTAGGTTATATAGAAGGAATATAACGTAAGTTTCTCGAGCAATAATAATAGGGGTATAAAAAAATCTCACAAAATATTATTGATATAATTATTAATAATTTGTTGTTAATTAAGAAATGATAAAATTTACAAGTGCAATAATCAATCTATTATTACCAACACTAATTACGACCCCACATTGAGCGATCGGATCTAAACCACAATTTTTTCTTTTTTCAATCAATAATTAATATTATTTAATTGAGATTTCTATCAACCAAATTAATTCTAATCACCCTCTAATAGACGGAGGATAAGTTTCTATTAGACGATTGTAGTAGCACTTTGTGGTGCTTAGTTGTTGATTTTTTATTATATTTTACCTAGTATCACTCCCAAAGTAGCTGTTGTAGTTCCGTCACTGCCTAATAATACCAACCTACTCCCTCCGTCCCATAATTATATGTACAAAATGGGATGATACAAAAAATTAAGGAGAAAAATAAAAAAGACGATGTGTTGTAAGTATAGATGGTTGGGTAGAAGAGAGAAAGTGGAGTAAGTGGATAATGGTTGTGAGTAGAGACAAGTGGGTCTTATTTTCATTTTGAGACTTTGCAGATTATTGTGAAACGTTCAAAAATTGTCTTTTTGCAGATTATTATGGGACGGAGGGGGTATACTAGAATGAATATTTAGTGTATATTATATTAAGTTACTATTTAACTCGTTTTTTTATTTCTAGAAATGTAAAGCGTGAAAGTGCGGAAACATAAAAGTTAATGATGGTGGCGGCAGCACAGAAGATAGAAAAAAAAAAAAAAATAGAGCAAGACAGATAGAAAAAGGAAGGAGACAACTTGAGTGAGTGGACGCGTGTGTATGAAGATGGGATTTGGTCTGGCCGGCCGGCTGGCTCTCTGTATTTTCCAAGGTACCTCCCTCCCCTCCCCTCCCCTCCCCTGTGCGGTGTGTACTTCCTTTCGTTCGATTTGAAACTTCATCTTTTGTTAAAATGAGTGTCCTGTTAAAAGTTTCATTTTTTTTAAAATGGCGAATAATTTTTACTATTTCACCCACTAATTCTCTTTCTTATTTCACTTTTATACTCACAACACTTTTCAAATTTACTACTCCCTCCGTTCCAAAATGTTTGTCCCATTTGATTTTTTTGTTGAACTTTGACCACAAATTTATGAGATATTAATCATGTTCATAAAATTCTAAAAATTGTTGTTGATAATATTATTAATGGTGAATCAATAGAAATTTTTAGAATTTCATGAACATAATTAAATTGCATTACAAACATTTTGGGACGGAGGAAATATTTTCTTCACTCATTCTCTCTCCTATTTTACTTTTATATTCACAATACTTTCTCCACTTACCTTTTTTCTTAATTTACGTGCATACTAAAAAAAAGTTGAAATATGAAATGGGACGGAGGGAGTATTTGTTTTGTCGGTCACATTTTTTCCATAACGCTATTTTCATGTTTATGATATCTTCTTTATTTAATTTATTATTTTCAATAATTGTGGCTGAACCACAACAAAATAAGGCCTTTTCTTGTTTTTTCAAAAGTTATTCAAAGGACGTCAAATAGACAAGTAGTGTAATCACGTGGGTTTCTGGACCCTATCACTTTGTTGACGTACAAGCGTCGGCGACGCATTGAAGCTGCTCTACTCTTTCCCTTTTCCTTTTCCGTCCCATATTAAAATATCCTATTTTTATTTTTTATTCTTTTTTATATGTTTCAATATAAATTTTTATTTTTAAATAAAAATTTAGTCATAAGTGTTGGAGATATTATTTTACATTGAAAATTGACAAATCTTATCTATGATATATAAAAATCATGGGTCACTCCCTTAGCACCAATTGATTTTAAGGTGGATCCTCAGACTTTAAGGCCCAATGACCCACGATTTACGTTCAGGCCCAATGACCCACGATTAATAAGTCCACGTTATAAGCATATTACGTATAAAGATCAAGTCCACGTTGTAAGCCTATTACGTATAAGTAAAAATTATACTTAATTGTTATTATACTTAATTGTTATAAACAATAACAACAAGTCAAATGCAAGATTTATAATCCAGATCATTCGAAATTGGCCACAATGCATTTATTTTTTATTTGTTTTGGAAAAACGTTAAAATTAAGAAGAAGATAGATTTAGCGTAAAACGCACATGATTGCTGTTTCACCCTCTCACTTAATTAACTTAAATTCTAAGTATAATTTAATTATTATTATTATTATTATTATCTTCCTCCCCCTTTAAATCATGATATTTATTCTTTCCTCTCAAACCATTATTATATGAACTCTTCCTTCCTTTCCTACTGAACATACATTTTCCATTAAAGAAGTGGTGATAAAAATAAAAATAAAAATAAAAGAAAAGAAATGGGGAGGCAGTCTTCTTCTTGCTGTGTGAAGCAAAAGTTGAGAAAGGGGTTATGGTCTCCCCAAGAAGACGAGAAACTCTACAATTACATTACTATATTTGGTGTTGGTTGCTGGAGTTCTGTCCCTAAACTCGCCGGTAGTAAATCACTCTTCTTCTTCTACCTATTATCTTCTATGCCATCATCCTAGCTCTATCCACTGTCCGTCTCCATTATAAAGAATTTCTTATGAACAGGTTTGCAGAGATGCGGAAAGAGCTGTAGATTGAGGTGGATTAATTACTTGAGACCCGACCTTAAACGAGGAATGTTCTCCCAGCAAGAGGAGGATCTCATTCTTAGTCTCCATCAACTTCTTGGCAACAGGTAACTAGTCCCTATGCATACATACATACATACATATGTGTGTGTGTATTTGCAAGAAAATGTTGTACTTGCACAACATTTCATTTCAGTGGAAATGAGCTCTGGGAAAAGAAAAACATACAACTAGTATAAATGGGTATTCAATTTTCTAACCTCTTTTTGGTAAATTTTGTAGGTGGGCACAAATTGCAGCACAATTGCCAGGAAGAACGGATAATGAGATAAAGAACTTCTGGAACTCTTGTTTGAAGAAGAAGCTCATCAGACAAGGCATTGATCCAAATACGCACCAGCCAATATCTGAAACACAAATCAAACAGGAGGAAGAGAAGAATTCTGATAAGCAGCAGCAGACTGATACTGCTGGTGAATTAGAACAAGCATTTCAAATGAGCAACAAATGTACAACTTCTTTTATTAATGACTGTCATGAATACAGAGAAACTTCACGAGAGACATTCATCATGAGCAAACCAGCAGTTTGTGACCCCTTGTTCTTAGTCGAATTTCAAGCGGGTATTGATCCAATTGGCTACAATTCCAATCTTTCAGGTCAATATCAACACACTTCTCTGAGATTACCTTACTACGGTCAAAGCCACAATTTTGAGGTCAACCCAAGTTTTGGTTTCTCGTCAATGCCAAATTTAGCAAGTTTTGATCACAAAAGCATGAATGCTGATATGGAGTTTTCTGAGAACTCGTCTTCAAAAATTACTTCATTCAAGGAGAGTTCAAGTAACAGTTCAAATATAAATAGTTATTCTGGATTTCAGATGAACAGTAATTATTCATGGGAAAGCGAGAACAAACTAGAATCAGTGTTCCAATACAATGGGGTCAAAGCTGAAGAAACGGTCAAAGCTAGTCCATGGCAAGAAGGGGATGTGCAAACTCACAATATACAAGATTTCACTAGCTATCAAATGATGGCGCTGTCGGAAAATCTTTCCGGTGATGTCTACCCACAGATTTGAACTGTAAAGTCTTATTTCATTTCTTTCTCATTTCTTTTTCGTCATCTTTTATATTATATATAAACAAATACAGACAGATGTTTATGTATCAGGGTTTTTAGTCACAGGGGTGAAGTGAGCAGTTTATTTGGTTTCCTCATTTCCACATTTGGGGACAAAATAAATGTTTTTGTAAAGATTTCTACTTCATTGGAATGTTTAAACATGTTGGATTTTTTTTATATATATATTTTGACATATTTTTGTTTGCAAGTCTATAGCTATAGGGATGAAATAACTGTGATCCAGGTAATTTTGAAATGATCAATAACTATACCAATTAAGACATCTGTAGAGCTGTGGAGTGAACTCCATGAATGTCATTTTCTTGTCTTAACTACGATGTCTTGTTTGAAAGAACTACTTACACACGGCTGTACTAAGTTGTTGTATGGCTTTGATTCTACATGCACGCACCACAAAAATGCATGACCCCTCTGTCACAGAAAGCGTATGAATTGACATATACAAAAATCATCCTCTTGGCATGGACGCGAAAAGTGGGGTCTCCAGTCAATCTGAGAGGTGCTGCTCCCATTTGGGAGAGTAGGGATTTTCAATTTTTTAGTAGCATTATAAAAATGCCTAATATGTTGTATACTTCAGATGATAATGTAATTATGTCAAAGTAAATAGGCGTTTGAACGATATAAAGAAAGGAAAACTGGGTCTGATCAAAGTATGAACCTTGGGCGATGGGGAAAATACAGGAGCTTGTCTCAGACACCGCTTCAGCCATCCATCAAAGTCCCTCAACTCTGCGAAAACGTACATTAAGAAAATTAAGTGAGAAAAATACAAAAAGTATTCAATAAACACTACTCAGCAATGCCATTCTGTCCATAATCATTTACAAACTGCCAACTCAGAACAAGACATAAAAGGTTCCTTTCTTTTAAATTGTCTGACGTAGATTGGGAGTGTACACAAAAGTGTAGTTGCTGTAAATAACAACCAAGTTAATTAGTCCTCTTAGGTAACAAAGCCTCATAATCTCATACTTTGCATATTGACAGTCATCAAGACTGAGCTACAATAGTCACAGTCAAACTAATAGGCACCTTTTCCAGAAGCGGTCCAATATTAACAGGGCAGACCACCCTATGATTGACATTTTTCTAAGGTGGTCCTTGTTTAACAGGAAAAAAAGGGTAGTGAAGTCACATTCAACTTGAACTTGAGGAATTAAAGACGGAGTAATTGGAATTGGATAGATAAATATGCTAAAGAAACTCTAATCCAGGACCACCACAACTTTCCATTCATTCTCAGAGAAGAAGTTCTGGACACAGTCTTACGTATTAGGCATTCTGGGCTTTAAATAGTTTCTTGGCGTTTCAGATTTGGAAACGCTGCTGCGAAAGCCTTGCTGCTACACAGGGGTAGGCCAAAATTTAGGCACATTTCCATTTTTGGATAATGTGCTGTAGAAATTCAATGGGTCCCACAAAGTGCTCAGTGAGGCCCATTAAATCTCTACGGCTCAAATCCTGGCCTATCTCTGCAGCGTAGCAGCAAGGCTGCTGCAGTAGCAGTTCCAAGTCCATTTCTTGACGTTAACTACATAAGTCATCTGAAACCATCCCATATTTTCCCAACACAGTAAGTACTAAAGTTGTTGTAAATCAATTAACTAATGAAAAGGGGAATGTCCAGAAATGGACAACAAAGCAAGCAACCCTCTCTGGGAAGCAGTTTCAAGAACATGGTTCTTGAAGGTGATAGTTCACCACCCTCATGCAGAAGACTTTTATGATGACAGAGAAATTACTTTGTCAAGTACGTTAAGATAAGTTAAAACCTATATTAGTAAAGACAGTAAGAGTAAGACATGTCACCAATTCTTTATGTAGAAACTACTTGACATTACTAAACAAGATGCCAATCTCTTAAGCGAATACATTAATTTCTCACTTTAATGTCTTTCCCCCGTTGAAATGTGTGTACCAAGAAAGGGGCCCTCTGGTGGAAAATGAGAACTCAAGAAAGGGGTAAAAGAAAATTGAATGGTAATCAGCTGATTCGAACGAGTGTGAATCCAAATGATCACCTCAAGCTTTTTCTTTCCCAACAATTTAAGAAAAGAAAGGGCCCATGACTGAGATTATTGCCGAAGTGGTCAAAGTCCCAATCCCTTGGCCTTCGACTGATGGTGAGGACGAAAAATATGCATTTTCCTTGTCGTTTTATTTTGAATTCTTATACAGGCTTCACAAAAATGTTGGAAGGAACACGTCAGCCAAAAGAACTATGTACACCCTATAATAAAAAGTTGTCTCGTCAAAAATATGAAATCGTGAACTCAAGAATTTCGGAACACCGGCTAATTGGCTACTATAACATGTTAGAGATATTATCCCACATCGGGAATTGACGAACCTTGCCTAAAATATATAAAGAGAGGGGCCACTCCCCTTAGCACTAATTGGTTTTAAGGGGGAACCTCAGACTTTAAGATAACATGGGCAGAAAAGAAAACTGACACGTCCTAATATGACGTGAGGGCACACACGCACACAAAGAGATAATTATGCTTCAGCTTTTTTTTGATAGGATATGCTTGAGATTATATGGTTAATCGACACGACTGTTAAAACTGGCACCTATAAAATAAGCTTAGATTACTAACGAGCTGTTATTGGAAGACAACCTTTTTAGTATGCTGTGTTGATCTTCATGATCGATCAAATTTCCTTGAAATTTTGAAAGTAAAGTACTACACCAACCGTTTAACAGCAATGGTAATGAAGCTCTAAATACAGAATACTCTATAAGTCCTATACGGAAATATTAAGGCAACCCTACATTACACTTACATCTGATTTCCAAAAAACTCGCAGCACCACTAATGAAAGTAGAAATGGATCAAGCAACGATATACGTTGGAGTTGATAAGGCCATTTAGTGATTTCCGTATACCAATCAGATCATTCCACTTAAAAACATCGAATACTTATAGGCCCTAGCTTAAAAAGTGGCTGGCTTCGTATCTTGTGAAAGGCCACGGTCCACGGATCTGACCTGACTAAGCTTGGTAAACCAGTATAACTATTCCCACTGATATTTCCAGGAACCATTGGGCTTCAGTATTGATGCCGGGAAAATGGAGAAGACAAAGGAGCAAATACAAGTGAACACTCTTAGGGTAAATAACTCGATATTCAAAGGAATCCACCTAAAAATATGAGTCAAAATCGCCACCCAAAGGCACCCAACCTAAGGGATAAGATAAAACAAAAAGAAATCCATCTTGTTAAACAAGATCAGAGTTTTATCCCAATCAAACACAATTTCTTCACTTGTTGAATGTGAAAATAGCCATTCAAGATTTTCAGAAATCTCATCATCATAAACTTTTTGGAATGTAAGGTTAAATCGATAATCAAATCTATGAGAAGCCTCTTCAATCGACACCTCGTCAAAAGTGTGATTTGGAAAGGGAAATCTTCTCACGATCACTTGTTGTCAATAACTTTGAATCATGACACGAATGATCATGTTTCAAAGTCTCATAGCATGCAAGACGATGCTTGAGTTGCAGCACTTGTCTCCGTAGATCTCTCAGGTGGATGCTTGGTTGATACAGGAGCTAAAAGGCTAGAACTTGAAGAGTCAGCACTTGAAAAGGCAGATCATACACCAGATTTCACCCAACTTCAGTTGCAAGTCTGTACCAATTGGGAAGGCCAAAAGTTATGTGTGACCTATGGTTGGAAATCTCTATGAGTGTAGTTTCTGGAACATTTTTTGGTTCGTTGTTTTCATTTTTCTACAAAGAGTTATGCCAGTTTTAGTGAAGGGTGGTCTCAAGGGCAGATTCATCCGAATTTTGTCTAAATCTTGAAGTTTCATGAATCTTTTGATTCATCTCCTATCTTATCCTCAAATAATTAATGTTTAGTTCATTTCCCTAGTACTTTGATGTTCCTAAGCTTGGAGGTATGTTCCAAGTATCCTATAAATACCTTATATCATGTCTTTGTATGACAGTCAAGTTTTGAGTTAATTATAATAAAGTGAAGCTTTTGTGCTTACTTTCTTGTTCTGTATCTCCTTGGTGGATGCCATTGAGTGGTAAACCCTTTTATAACTCTGTATCTCTTCGGTGGATTCCGTAGAGTGGTGAGTTAACTATCCAATTCCTTTCATTTTCAGTCACAAAACATACCTTTCGAAGTTTACCCCGTATCAAGTATTGCTTTGCTTCAAAACAATGATTTCCCCCTAGATCATAGAGCAAACACCTATATGGTCTCAGGTATTTAATAATACCAGTATAAGTATTCCCACGGATATTTCCAGGAACCATTGGGCTTCAGTTTTGCTTTGCTTTAAGACAATGACGTCCCCCTAGATCATAGAGCAAACACCTATATGGTCTCAGGTATTTAATAATAGGGGACTGCAGTGACAAAAAGTAAAAAGAAAAAAGGGGCAACCTAGTGCTAAAAGAGCTTCCACTATGTGTGGGTACAGGGAAGGGCCGATCCAACCATCAGGACTTGACCTGATGGCCAGAGCACTGGGACACCAACACGGAGGTCCTGGGTTCGACTCCCTCCAGTGGTTAGAGTGGATGATTATCCCTCCCTAGTTAATATTAGGCGCCTCTGGGGGGATTTTAAGGGAATTTCAGAGAATTGAGGGACTTGTTAGTAAATTGACTTACACAAAAAAGGGGCTTGACTCGAGATGGGCAAGCCTCAAAAAAAAAAAAAAAAAAAAAAAAAAAAAAGGGAAGGGCCGATCCCATATGGGCCGAATGCGGTGACAAAAAGTATAATGAAATGAAAGTTCCTAGCAAAAGTAGCTGATGACGGAAAGTTCTTTAACAATGTTAGAGCAAAAGGAAAAAAAGTAAGAAGGGTCAATCGCATCATACCTCCATCAAACGTCCAGGTCTCACATAATGATATGACATTAAGAGGGAAAAGAACACCTCCGAGACGGACCAATTCTGCAGTCGACAAGGGTGAAAATATAAAAATGATGTACCTGATCAAGGAAGAATATACAAGAAAATGTATTATAGGCACCAATAAGCAAACAATTCATTACTAGAACCTCGTTTCAAACTAGTATGGAGTATGACTAATGATACTCCATCCATTACAAAAAGGAGACTCAAAACTCAGTTTAAATAATAATGTTCAAGCTAATTCATTGAGTTTGCACTAAATTGACTTGCTTTTGCTATGAGCCTATGATACATAAGAGAAATCATCTTTACTATAGAAGTAAGAAAGAAAATTGAGATCTAGGTTAACATTTAGTACTGGGACTCCCTCTTGCCAGAATATTTTGGGAGAGAACAGTAATTTGCAAATACACTTTAAGCATGCTTGTCGATTTTCCTTATTGCCAGATTGATAAAGATTCAAAAGATCGTAAAACACCCATATTATATTCTTATATTCCATCTGCCAAAACACTTTCATTTTTGGCTTGTCCATAAATGAAAATTGACTTGTCAAATGGTATGGAACAATATTTTGGGACAGAAGAATTATAAGTTAGATAAACAGAGAGTGTTAAGTTTAGACACATTAGGCTGCAACCTGTCAATGTTAATAACATATAGCCTGCAAAGCAACTCTAAAACCTGTGTCTAGATTATAGTTTGGTTCCAGGAATCCAACCTGAGAATTGAGAGGAAGAGTACAAAATCAATGTTCAATCCAATGATGCATCTTGACACACCAAGTATGGAACGATGTGATAGCATGATGGACTTCTCCTGCATCTGTTACACAGAGAGGGAGAGAGATGGGGAAGGGGTAGAGAAAGAAGTACTAAAAGACGAATGAGACACATGAACGTAACAAGAACTTGTACTACTTGGAACCTGTGATGCTTCTTAGACTCTTTGGTTTACCCCGCCAGGTCTTGTTGACAAGGGTCCGGCGTGGTAAACCAAAGATTCCAAGCATCATAGCTCGGAACAAAACTACAACACAAACCACAACATCTGGAAACCAACTCATATCTGCTAAAATAACAATATGTTAATTCACATGAAAGAGTACGTGAGATGAGCAATAGTCTCTGCCAATAATCATCAAACGTGATGATATACAGTACAATTTCAGTAGATAGAATGACGAAAAACAGAACATACTAAGGTACATGAGCCTGTCTTTGGTGAAAAACAGAACCGAACCTACTACAGTACGCGAGAAGAGCAATATAGTATCTGCTAATAATAATCAAACGTGGTGATATACAATAATTTTGTGGGCAGAAGGAATATAAGTTAGTTTAACAGAGAGTTAAGTTTAGATACTTTAGGCTGCAGTCTGATAACGCAGCTCTGAAACTTCTGTATAGATTGTGGTTCAGTTCCAGAAATCAAACCTGAGAATTGAGTGGAAGAGTACAAAATCAATCCTCAATCCGGTGCTGGCATCTCAAATTAGCATCTTGCCGCCCCAAGTATGAAACAATGTGATAGCATGGACTTCCTGCATCTGTTACACACACAGACAGAGAGAGGGGAGAGAGAGAGAGAGAGAGAGAGAGAGAGAGAAAGGAAGGTGTAGAGAAAGAAGTAATAAAAGAAGAAAGAGAGAGCGCAAACGTAACAAGAACTTGTATTACTTGGAAGAAAACCACAACATCCGAACAACCAACTCATCTCTGTTAAAATAACAATTTCTGGATTTACAAGAAAGAGCACGTGAGATGAGCAACAGTCTCTGCTAATAATCATCAAACATGGTGATATACAATACAATTTAAGTAAATAGAATGATGAAAACAAAACCTACTACAGAACATGAGCCTGTCTATGCACATGCGTTCCTGGCTGATAGAGAGTGAGGCTGTGCATTGCCTTTGCAAAAAGCTCTTTCATCTCTGGATACTGAGCCACCACAGACCGAGCAGCCCCTTCAATAAAACTCAAAGCCCTAACTTGTTCAAGAGCCTTGCTATTACCAACATGTATTGCAAGATAGCACAGCAACCTAAGTTCGTACACTTGACCTCTATCTCTATCACTGCTTCTCAACAAATTCATGATCCGGGGAACCCCACCAAACTCAATAATCGACTTGGAGTGCTCTACGCAGTTAAAATTATCAGGATTGACAAATTTCCCAAGTGCGATTGCAGCTTCTGTGGCTACATCACCATTTCTCGGTTCCAGCTTCGCAACCAAAGGACAAATTATTCGAGTTTCCTTGGCAGGAAATGTTCGAGCCAAAGACCCAATCGTTTTTACTGCCGGAACAATTAATCGAGGACTACTTTCTTCATTCACAACTCTCAAAAGTTGTTCAAGCACAGCCTTAGCGGCAGGTGAATTAGGCTTAAAAGCCGCCCTTCTCAAATCAGAATTAGACTCTGCCACAGCAGCCAACTCAACCACCACCATCAAACAATTGTACTGCAACTCATTTTTCTCCTTCTCAATAAGCTTCGCCAAACAAATCAAAGCTTTTGTCTCAGTAATTTTCCGACTGTTTAATACACTCCCCTTTGCAAGTTTCCACAATGCATTAGCACAATTAACCTTAAGCCTGAGTTTATCTTCAGGTGATTCTGCCTCCTTATCCTTTTTATGCAAAGAAGATAACGAATTCGAATGGAAGCTATTGTTACTATAACTATGCTTAACCATTTCTTTGTTGATCTGCACAAGCGAATGTATACTAGTTGGCTTACCGGAAGTCGGCTTTGGGTCATCAAAAACAGTATCCATTGATAACAGAGTAATTAACGGCCTTGTAACATTCTCTCTTCCAAAATCTTCCCTAACACCAGAATCCAATTCCGCCATTCTTGCGACTAAATTTACTAAAACCACTTGAACCCTAATGGGAGAATCATTGAGGGTTTTCACAATTATGGGAATAGCAAGTAAGCTGGCGATAATTCTTACATTTTGCTGGTCAGTTCCTAAGTTGTACAACGCGGTAGCGGCGGCAATTTGAGCTTCCGGCGAGGTTCCTTCCTTTAGCAATTTAAGCAGGGGAGCGATTCCGTCTTCTTCGACGATCATTTTCTTGTATCTATCATTATCGCGAGCCAAAGAAGCGAGGGAGTTAGCTGCCTCGACTCGGTCTTTGAGTTGACTCATCTGAACAGCAGCGATGTTGGACCAAACCCAAGCAAGGATAGGGTCGTTGCTAGCTATGGGAGGAAGAGAGATATCGGGACCGGCGTCGGAGTCGAAGATGGAGAGAAGCCACTTAATATCAGCGATGGAAGATTCGAGAAGGTTAGAGACTTTCCGGAAGTCAGCAGTGGTGGTGATAGCAAAGACATGGCGGAGGACGCCGCTGTGTTTGCATTTTCGGACAAGGGACAAGGCACGGTCGAGGTTCTTTGAGACATCGGTGGAGATACGACGGAGGGGGCGGTCGTAGAGAGAAGGAGAGGAGGAGGCGGCGATGCGGGCGGTGGAGCGGAGGAGTTGAGTGAGTTGGGTGGCTTGCTTGGCGATTTCGGAGCAGTCGAATTTGGAGGATTCGGCTTCGTGGGCGGATTTGAAGAGACGGTCGGCGAGTAGGATTAGGAGAGAGAGGTCGTCTTGGATGGTCTTATCTTCTTCTGCCATGGCCATGGAAAAGGAATGTTCTGCCGTGGGAGAGAGAAAAAGACCTAGTAGTAGAATGTATGCCTGGAATTTGAGTTATTAATTATTATAGAGACAAAATGACAAACCTTCTTCTCAAGTTGGAAATTGAATTTTAAAAATTAAATTACTATTTTTGTTTAAAGAATAACGACTTGAAGTGGACTTTCTTATGCCACCTTTTTCTGTTTTTTTCCTTTTCTTTACACTAGCATGACCAGGAAATAACTTAATGCTACTCATTCTACTTTAATTATAATTAAATAACAGCGATTTCAATTATCCTTTCCATTTTCAAAGATCATTTAAAATAAAAAATTGTCAACCAACGTCATATCCCATCACATTTAATATGGATCGTTTGTTTTGTTGGAGTAAAAAACAAGTTTAAGGTCATCTCCAATAGTTTGCGTCAAAAACTTGTAAAAAATGCGTTTTTTCTAAATAATTGAAAAAACGGGTTTTTTCAATCGTATATAAGGCCACCCGTCTCTCTCTCTGCTCTCTCACTAGACGCAAACCACCAGCTCTCGATCTCTAGTCGTCGTCTTCCCCACCCCACCATCATCTAACCATCAAATTTAACTATTCTCTTTCTCTCTCAAGACGTAAAACACCCTCTCTCAATCTCCCTCTCTCTCTCTACTCGCAGACTCCTCCCTCTCCAGCCAAGACCAACACCCATCCTCCCTCCCAACAAAATCAACACCAGTCTTCTCTCCCTAAATCGCCTCCCTCTTCCTCAATCCCCATCACAGTCGCAACCTCACCAATTCCACTAATTCCAATCGCCATCACCGAGCTCCTTCTCTCCAAATCAACCGGCGACCTCCCCCATCGTCTTCTCCGGCTACAACCACGACCGCTTCCACCATTCCTCTCAATCCTCCCCAAATCCGTCAACCAACACCGCTCCCCTGTTTCCAGATCCTAAGCCTTTGACCGCCACCGTTTCACGGAGTCCAGTGCAAGATACGGCAGTGGAAGTAAAATTGAGGACGGTATTTGGGAATGAATGTACCAGTGCATTTTAATTCAAGTGCCAGTTTATATATTTTGGAATGCCAGTACAATATGTGGTGCAGAACAAATCAGTGCTTTTGCATTTTGTGAATTTGAAAATGCCAGTGTATGTAATTTTGAATGCCAGTACATGTTTTTTGGAATGCCAGTTCATATTTTTTTGAATGCCAGCAAAAATGATTATCAGTGTTTTTTTAGTGCCAGTGTATGTGTATTTGAGTGCCAGTGTACGTGATTTTGAATGCCAGTCCATGTTTTTTTGAATGCCAGTGCTTGTATTTTTGAGAGCCAAGAAAATGTTAGTGTAACAAATGTGCCGGTGTTAGTGTAAGCAGTGCCATGTGAAGAGTGCCACGTATATAAAAGTGCCCGTGTAAAAAGTGTCAGTGCCAGTTTAACAAAGTGCCAGTGCCAGTTTACACTGACACTTTGTTAAATTGATACTGACACTTTTTTCACTGGCATTTTGTTACGCATGCACTGGCACTTTATCACACTGGCACTTTGTTTAACTGTCACTGGCACAAACGAAAAAACACAAAACACGTTTTTTCTAAATGCCAGAAAAAACGCGTTTTTTATAAGACCAACTCATAGTTTGCTTTCAAATTTTGTATCAAAATATTAAAATTATGCAATTTCAGCATCAAATATCTTACACCATCCCCAACAGCTCGCTTCAAATTCTGTATCAAATAAGAATCTTTACCTAACTTCATAATTTTGTTTAAATAGTATGCTATAAAACTTAAATAAGACAATTAATAACTATAAATAAATAAATTTAAAATAAAAATTTATTAAAAGAAACATTAAAATAGATAATTAAAATAAAATGCTTCAAAATACAATTTCAACGGAAAATTAAGTTAAAAAATTTACCTAACTTTGTAATTTTGTTTAAAAAAATAATGGTACAAATTGGATAATTTTGCTTAAATGAAAAAAAAAATCATAATATAAATAATAAATATTAAATTAAAAATATATACCATCTCTGTCTCAAATAAAAAATTTTGATAATTCATTTTGAGTAGAATGAGAAATTTAGTAATTAAAAAAAAATAAATTAAAAAGCTTCTAGATCCACAGTATATCAATTATCTGCAAATCAACAGAGAGAGAGAGAGTGCAAATCAACCAAGAGAGAGCGCGCGCTCAGCGATGGATGAAGAAGACGATCGGAAAAAAAATAGTGCAAGAAATTACCTGCGCCAAATTTGGCTCATCTTCAAGATATCGCCAAAATAGCGACAGATTTGGCGTCGCCGTTGGAGATCAATTTCGCGTCAAATTGGTGATGACGCATCAAGGCACCACCAAAATAGCGACATATTTTGCGTCGCCGTTGGAGCTCAATTTCGCGTCAAATTGGCGATAGCACAATGATATAGCGCAGTGATGGAGATGTCTAAACCTCATTATTAAAAGAACCCAAAATAAGGTAGGTAATTGACAAATAAGGCCCATGCAATGAAGTGGAAAGAGTACATTGGAGGACCTGATGTTATTCTACTTTATTCGCGACAAAACCAAATAGATATTGACCACAAAACCTTTTAAATTATTGGTCTTAAAAAACAGACTTCTTGAAATGATGCAACTACGTCAAATACACCTCAAATTTCAACCATTGGATTATCAATCAACAAAACGAGGGGGAAAAAAAAAGTCTAATATTCATTGACACGACATTCAAAATGTCGATAAGTTCAGTCCAGCTACAAACTAGAAAAGCCAAGTTCAAGTTTTTGCAACTACTAGCATCTGGGCCTTTCATAGCTTGGATATCAACGCATTTGTAATTGACTTGGTGGCCTCAGATTCCTTTACATCGCTCTCTTTAGCATCCATCTCGCATGAGGCCGGTGGGACATCCACTGCTGGGGAGCAATTGAAGAAACCGTGCGGCTGCACCCATAAACGTCCCAGGATCAGAATGTATATAACATGTCCAAAAATGATTCAATGGCATTACACTACATCCAAGTAAATTACTCCCTCCTTCCCATAAAGATTCTCATCTGCTATTTTTATTTGTCCCAAAAAGATTGTCTCAATTCTAATAATATTAAGTTAAATTATTGAACTTCCAAAATTGCCAAACAGGTAAGAAGAGGAAGAAATGAGAGGATGAGAGCCAACCAAGAAAAAAGAGGAAGTAGTGGAATAATTAAATTTCATCAAGGTTAGTGATGGAAATGAAAGGTTGTTTAAATGTTTGAATAGTTAAATCTAAATGAGACTATCATTATGGGACAGAAGGAGTAGTTTAAATTACTTTGTGGTCATGTGCATACCTGAAGCATGAAACCAATGTGCTCCACTGGCATAACAGGCCAGTCTTCCAACCGAGGGACATGCGTGATTCCAAATACATACCTGTAATTACAACAATGGTAAGTATGAGAAAAGTTATAGTGCTGATTCATTATTATTAATTACCTAGCTCAGGAAAACACAGTAACACACTAACAAGAGGGAGGGAATGGGACTAGTAAAATATTACTCCCTCCGTCCCATAATAAATGCCGCATTCAACGTTTTTTTTAAATGTGCTCTGTATATCACTTATATCATGGTAAAATTGCACTATGAATATTTCCTTAATTAGAAATGCGACATTTATTTTTGAGATGGGCAAAAAAGGAAAGTGTGACATCTATTATTATGGGGCAAAGGGAGTGTACAAAGTGAAGTTCCTGATAATTTGTTCTAGGAGGATTCGTGTACTAACCAAAGAACAATTTCGGTTTCTTCGAGAGAACGATTTTGCTTCACCCATGAGGCCAAACCTTCACCAACACGTGGATTCTGATTAGGGAACTCTCCCCCTGGAAAATTCTCATCACGTGCATATTGTGTAACCCAGAGATTATGCTTCAAAAATGCAGCTCTTCTCAGAAACTTGGCCTCTGAACCAGCCAATGGCAAACAGTTTGAACCAGGTACCAACTTGAAGCCTGTCAGCTGTCCAGTCCTATTCACGGTTCTTGTGTTCCTAACCTGAAGTGTAAAATAGCACTCGCTGTGAATCCACAAACAAATTCACGAGTAAAACTAGAAAACTAAGAGGAACACAAACTATTGAGTTAGCAGGGAAAAAAGGAAGATCAACACCCCAAAGAAATGACCTACAAAAGACATTATAACAGTTTTATGCCTCTATATAATGGTTTCGGTGTTGGGAATTTTGACTTCTCAAAACTAAGAACATCTTTTATGGGAATAATAATAGGTAAGGCTGCATTCAAATAATGAAAAAAGAACATCCATAGGTGCTAAATCCTGTTCAATGTCACTGATGCCATCATTGCACCAGATCCTAAATAACCCTATAAACGTCCATAGGCACGCAGAGTAATCTAGGCCGAGGCCCACATCTTCTATTTAAAGAACAAATACCTTTTTCTACATAGAAACCGTCTCCCCCCCCCCCTCAAAAAAAACCTAAAATAAGAATATGCACCCACTCAACAACCCACCAATAAGAATCTGAGACAACACAAGTGGAAGCTCAACATGAACAAGCAAACGAACAGGCAAGCACACAGCTAAAATTGAACAGGAAAGGAAGTGGAAAAGTAAAAAAGGTCACCCTTCTACACAGATAAAGAGATCAATCCATTGACGATGAAGATCAAAGCTTCACACCATAATTTAGATTTATATCCTAGATAACGAAAAAAGAGGAATATCTCATCTTATAGGCTACAGAATCATCTCACATTTCGAATTTTGACTTCAACAAAGAAACTTGAACACTTGCACATAAACAGAAGTTTCGAACATATACTACTTCCACAAGTAATAAATCAGGGTAAGCATGCTTACAATCCAATGGCGAGCAGACAATGGACTACAATCACGCATTGCTTGAGATTCAGATCGAAGCAATGTTTCCTCCGTGTAGAATGCATTATGGTGGACATTATCCTTGCCAGGTTCTTCAACTTTAACATTGACTTCAACAACCTAAAGAGCGGTAGAAAAAGAAGATCCATTGAACAGTTTTACATGACTCATAATTTGATTTTCACAAAACGAGAAAATTCCAGGTACATGTGCTTGCAAAAAGGATCTCTGGTACACAAGCTAGTTAGAATCCACAAAAATAAAATTTTAAGAAGTACTAGGTGCATGTGAGAAAAGGTACATTGCAAAATCATGATTGAGGCACGGCTAATTTTTATCTTCCCTCTGTCCCAATAAAAGTTTTCTTTTGTTTGAACATGCTGATTAAAAAAAAAAATTGTTTCCAAATTTTCCCTTCAAATAAAAAAAAAGGGTTAATCTCACTTTACAACCCCAAAGTCGACATGGTTTTATCACTTGGGGGCATGTAGTTTCATTTTTCTCACTTTAAGGCCCATATTTTATTTTTGTATTAATCCGAGTCCTAGACAAGAATTTTGTTAGATTATTGACAAAAAAAATTACATATTTATTATTGATACGCCGTTATAAATACTATCATTAACAATTTTTAGATTTTTATTAGGATAATTAAATTAAATTAAAATTATTGCTTAAAGCATCATTGTGTTGACAATAAAAAAGTATGAAGCTATTTATGGAACGGAGGGAGTAATAAGCATGTGGACAAAGAACAATAATCCTTAAGCAAACGTGAGAAAAACAAACCTCATATATATATAATTGTTGTTCTGTTCTTTTTCATTTCAAGTTCATATTTCTTAGCTTCTTTTTTTTCACCTTGATCTTACTATATTCGTCCAATTTGATGAGGTGGATTTTTTTTCAAGCATTTATGAAAATAATTGCCCTTATAAAATCTTAAAAAAAATATCATTGATGCACTTTTTTTTCAGGGTGTTTCTTAAATAAAAAATAGACATTTAATGGCGCATGCAAATTTTTCGTCAAATATCTAATAAAATTCTTGTCTAGGCCCCAAATTGATAAAAAAATGAAAGTTTGAGCCTTAAAGGGAGAAAAATGAAACCACAGACCCCAAGGGATACACCATGTAAAGCTTAGGATAGTAAAGTGAGATTAACAACAACAACAACAACAACAACAACAACAAAGCCTTAGTCCCAAAATAATTTGGGGTCGGCTAACATGAATCCTCATATGTTATCGTGAAAAAAATAAATAAAAAAATAAAATTAAATTAAATTAAAAAAAATTAAAAAATTAAAAAAAAATAATAAATAAATAAATAAAAATAAAAAAAATAAAAAATAAAAAATAAAAAATAAAAAAATCAACCCCACATGGATTTTTGCCCTCCACTCCGACCTCTTGACACCATACTTTCATCCACTCCAAGTAAATTCATATCATTTTCAATTACTCTAATCCAAGTTTGTTTGGGTCTTCCCCACCCTCGCCATTTTATCATTTCTCCATTTGTTAGGCCTCTAACCGGTGCATCACTCGATCTCCTTCTCACATGTCCAAACCACCGTAGGCGATTTTCCCTCATTTTATCCTCGATGAGCGCAACTCCTACTTTACCTCGATCACCTCGTTCCCCAACCGATCCTTTCTTGTATGACCGCACATCCATTGAAGCATACGCATCTCCGCCACATTCATCTTATGCACGTGACAACATTTCACGGCCCAACATTCGGTCGTAAAGCAATGCCGACCTAATTGCCGTGCGGTAGAATTTTCTCTTTAATCTATTGGGCGTGCGCGATCACATAGAAACCACAGCACTCTTCCACTTGACAACTTTGCTTTAATCCTATGAGCCACATCTCCATCTAATTCTCCATCCTTTTGAATAATGGATCCAAGATAGCGAAAAACTCGAAGCTTGGATAATATTTCCATCAAATGTGACCGCCCACCTCCCTCCCTACTTCCAACTCTGCTAAACTTACACTCCAAATATTGATCTTGCTTACGCAATCGAAAACCTCGAGATTCCAAAGTGTGTCTCCACAACTCCAATTTACTTTCAGCACCTCTTGTCTCATCAATCGGCCAATATCATCTCATGAACATACACTTTGGTATATCATCTTGGGTGACCTCGTCGGTCGTCCCATTATCAAAGCAAAAGAAAGGGGCTAAATGCGGAACCTTGATGCACTCCAATCTTTATAGGGAACTCTTCGGTCTTTCAACACTAGTACGTACACAAGTACTAACTCCATTATACATGTCCTTGATAATATCAATATATTTCTTTGAAACACCCTTCTTTGCTAATGCCCACCAAAGTACCTCTCTTGGCACTTTATCATATGCCTTCTCAAATCAATGAAAACCGTATGCAAATCTTTCTTTTGATCCCGATATTTCTCCGTGGTTTGTCTCATAAGATATATTGCCTCCGTAGTCGATCTTCTGGCATAAACCCAAATTGGTTATCCGAAATATCCACAATTTTTCTCAGCCTTTGTGCAATCACTCTTTCCCAAAGTTTCATAGTATGGCTCATTAGTTTGATCCCCCGATAGTTGGCACAATCTTGGACATCACCTTTATTCTTATACAAAGGGATCAGAGTACTCTTCCGCCACTCCAATGGCATTGTGTTAACTCTCCATATCTTATTAAATAGCGTTGTTAACCAATCTACTCCCCTCTCCCCGAAACATCTCCAAACCTCAATTGGTATACCATCCGGTCCAACGGCTTTCTTCAATCTCATCTTTTTCAGGGTGTCAAAATATATTTGGGAGAATCCAAATGAGTGTTTAATTTGGGGACGGAGGGAGTATAAAGAATCAAAATGGTTGATGGTAATTACGTACCTGATTGAATGCTTCTCCAGGCTTACAATCGACAGCCATATCCATACGAGCAACAAAAAAGTGTTGATGAACAGGTGCATACAATCCTGGTGCAATGGTCGTACCATATTTTCGAACTTCTCCAGGTTGCAGTGCTCCTACGCTAAGTATTCCAGTAAGTTTTACTTCAGCCTCAATCTTTCCATCCTGTGGACCATAAAACATGTCAAATTCTAAGAGAAAGGAGACTACAGCAAGACTCACTCCACCAGAATAACAAAAGGAGATTGTGCATGTAGTTGCAGCAGATAACAGAAATGTCATAACCATTAGTCTTAGAGGCATCAAATGAGATATGCATTGAAAATTTGCATTTAATGTCTATGCGACTCCAACAAGTATTTTACATCACCAAAGATATGCAAAAATAGATATCAAAAAAATCAATAAACTTCGTTAGACTTCCATGCCGATGTCACGTAAGGCCTGATGCTCTAACTTGAAATATCCTTCAGATATAGCTCGCAACAATTTTATTTGGACATCAGATCTCATTTATTGGATTCATTCATAGAGATTCTTGATAACAGAACGTTAAACAAAAAATTATAGTTTGTTCCATAACATTCATTCTACCCTTTCCTCCTTCCTAGATGTTGATTGTATATTATTTGCAGAGGGTAAAAATGACAGGCTACACCCGGAGTTGGCAGTCTAAAACGAAGAGGGTCAACACCAACCACTTCCCATTAATGAACCATAATCTTTGCTGTCACAACAGATTAAACCTTTCATATGATATGGTTACCGATCTCTACGCCCTAGGGACAAGGGGGGAACTTCTAAGTGAGCAAAACAATCTCATGGGTGTTCCCCTTTCGGCTACTCTGGCTTTTAGTTGGAGGAAAACTTCCAAGTGAGCAAAACAATCCCATGGGTCCCTTTAGGCTACTCTGGCTTTATTTTACATCTAGAATGAAGAAAATAATAATTATAGATACTTTTCCCCAGTAAATGAAGTGACTTCTAACAGGATGCCATAATGAACACATTTATACACTGCTAATTATCTTGACGAATATGCATTTAAAAAATAACAAGATTTAAGCAACCAATCAAAATGAGCAAAATTAGTTCTCAGGTGTGGAATAGATTTAACTTGCCTGATAAAAGTGCCAATAGAAGCCATATTCATAATTGGCCACTGTACATATAAAAGAAACTGTCAGTCGCCTAGATCTCCGAACTTCTGCTAAGCCAGTTCTCCAATCTTGATGCTTCCATAGGATTCCATGATCCTCTTCATGCAAACATACACAATTTTCAATTGTTTCGACGCCTCCAGTAAAGTTCGTAAAATGGGCATCAAAATACTTGATATATCCTAAGCAATCACATCCCTAAGAAAGTGGTATTTGAGCATAATAGATCTTTAGATAATAAGACAATGAGTGAGAGATATTAGCTTTAACATAGGTAAATAAACATAGCAAACCTTCTTAAGAGAATGAGCATTTTTTCCAAGGCCATCTTCCCCAGCGTCAAACGCATTCTTTCTGTAATGTGGATCATTTGGATCACCATAGGGCACAACCATCTCTACGAAGCTCAACCTATGGGCTATGGGCCTTCGGCCTCGACTCCCATCAACATATGCAATAGAATGTATGACCAACCCTTCCCTAGGAGTGAACCCAATACGAAAATTCCACTGCCAATAAGAATACAGATGAGTACAACATTCAGCATATCTTGAATAAGAATCTTAATGAGAAATGAAATTCACAAGGTCATCTCGAAAGACATAATACCTTTTGCCACTCCACGTAGTGCCCATTAACACGGAAGCTTGGTCCCTCAGGCTGAATGATTTCTAGTGGCTTCACATCACTGCGATCAACTCCACCTCGTGTTTCACCGGGAGTGTAGTTCCTCAATGGATCAGATGGGGGTAGAGGCACAAGTTTACGGTCTTCAAATTCCACCACCACCATATTTTGCATATCAACTAGAATATAAATGCCTTCAACTGGACGTGCATAACCATTTTCCATTGGACAGTCGCTTTCTGTTCTACAAAATATAAGTGGTTTGGCTAATCTGCGACTAGGAGCATCAGCATCACTGTGATAACCACTACACCTACAGAAATTTTATTATAAATTAGCATGAGACTATCTTCCAAGTTGTAAAAAAAAAGAACTTGGTTAGCAAACTACATAAATAGAATTTACTAACCAAGCATCAACCATCACAAGATCCATATCATCAATACCCCTTTTCTTCATTGCCTCCCGAAATGGAAGATAATCTTTCACAACAGCTTCACATTCGGCATATTCTACAGCATCCTGTGGTATAACAAGAAGAATATGAACATTTAAATACAGCGCAAGTGTAATGGTATTTATCTGGATTTTCCACAATTGGGAACAATTAGAAACAAAAACATGCACTTGAAGACAAAACTGTTCCCAGGCTGCCCATTCCAAGCCTGTTTGGGAAAGGGACAGAGGACTTAACCAGTAGCTTCATGCATAGGGCGGTTACACACTCAAAAGATAAGAGTTGCTAATAACAATAACAAGACATAAACACCGCCCAGAAAGGATTAGTTAAAATTTGAATAAAAACACCTAAAGTAAACCCTACTAATGGAAATCAGGTATTACTTCAAATAAACCTATTCTAGTATTGATAGAAATAACTTTGAAGGAGAAGAAGAAGATAAGATTTTGCCTAATCAGTCACCATCACTGTACTACACTTGCTAGAGCAAACTAACTTTGTTGGTGTCAACCACCCTCTTAAAAGGAAGAGGTGATGTGTTCAGGTTTTTCTAAAAGCCTTGAAGAACAGCAGATAGATGTTCGAAGAAAATCCATATACAACTAATTAATTGAGAAGTTTTATGTAGTCATATTAAGAATATCAACACAATCCACAACTAATACACACATCTTAACTACCTTAATAAGAACTTCAGCATCTTTCCTTCTTGGAAATGGTATATTTTTCTTTTGCCTCTGATAAGAGCTTATATATTGTATATTGTCACGAAAGAATGAAATGCCCCAAACTTCAATATTATTCTGTGAAATTTTTGACGTTTGGGGTATTGACTTTATGGGACCTTTTCCTATTTCTTTTGGATTCACATATATATTTTTAGCTGTTGATTATGTGTCGAAATGGGTGGAAGCAAAAGCCACTCGTACTGATGATTCCAAGATTGTTTCAGGTTTTTGAAGTCTCAACATTTTCAGTCAGTAGGTTCAGCATACCAAGAGCTTTAATCAGTGATCAAGGAACACACTTTTGCAACCGAACCCTAGAAGCTCTGCTCAAGAAATATGGAGTGACCCATAAAGTTGCTACCTCTTATCATCCACAAACAAGTGAACAAGCTGAAGTCTCAAATAGAGAAGTGAAATTCATACTTGAAAAGATGGTTGGACCAACTAGAAAAGACTGGAGTGTGCGGTTGGAGGATGCATTGTGGGACTATCGGACAGCGTATAAAACACCAATAGGTATGTCTCCGTATCGATTGATCTTTGGTAAATCTTGTCATTTGCCTGTTGAATTAGAACATTTTGGGCTACTAAGCGTTGTAACATGAATCTGCCGGAGAATGGTGAACATAGAAAACTCCAATTGCAAGAACTGGAGGAGATTCAAAATGATGCATATGAAAGTTCTAGGATTTATAAGGAGAAGACAAAAGCTTTTCATGATAAAACGATTTCTCGTAAAGAGTTTTTTACTGGGCAAAAAGTACTCCTTTATCATTCTAGACTTCGACTATTCCCAGAAAAACTACGGTCCAAATGGATTGGACCCTTTGTTGTTACTAATGTTTTTCCACATGGTGCAGTAGAGATTCAAAGCTTGGCGACGTCCAAAACATTTAAAGTTAATGGTCATCGACTTAAACCCTACATTGAAGGGGTGCAAGTTGAACATGTGGAAGAAATTGAGTTGGCAGACCCAATTTATTAATCCCTAATGATGGAGGCTATGTCCGGCTAAAGACGGTAAATTTAGCGCTTTTTGGGAGGCAACAAAATTTAGTTTAACCCGTTTCATTTTATTTTATAGTATTTTCTGAGCAATTTGTGGTTGCTATAGAACGAGGTCGCGCTATGTTTCAAGTGAAATTAACCATTTTCAAGAGGTTTGCATATGGCAATATTTGTTAAGTGTGGAAACATATTACAGAGGCTGAAAGGTTGTTGTTTGGTGTTGTTAGTTCCAAATTGAAACTTAGCGTGGCCACGTCTTGCTTATAACACCACTTTGCTCAATTCTATTTTTATTTTCTTTTATTTTCCAATTTGATCCCGATGCTAATGTCTTACATGAAGCGTGTGGTTTGGAGCCTTTGAATATGCAGGCACTCATAAGGAAGGGCGTTGTGAGGGAACTAGAAGGCAAGAAATTTGAATTTGTAGCACCAGCCCCAAATCCATTGAGCTCAGTATCACAAGGAAGGGAAAATAAGACGGACCAGCCATCTACTTCTCGGTCGCAAGATTTTGGAAATCGGTTGGAGATAATTGAATGGGTAGTAAACCGCATGGAGCTGAACCAAATGGCCTATTTTGCACATGTCAGGTTAACTCCACCATAACCCTCCACCCCATGATCATCGGTCAACACAGGGGAGTCCTCTTTTATTTCGTTTTTGTTAATTCTTTTGTTTCTTCTTCTTCTTTCGCTACTTTTCTTCATTTGTGCAAACATGGAACCATGTTGTGAATAAGTGTGGGGGGACTGTTGCTTTGTTGGCCATATCTATCTTTTTGTTGGTTTTGGAGTAAACAAAATGTACATATTTTAGATTTTACTTTGATAGAATAATGTCAACAACCATTACTGTTTTGGTTCACAAGATAGAATGCAAAGAAATAGAATTTGATGCAAATGCATTTGAGGGTATGTATCGGGTAAAAGCGAGTTAATATACACATGTGAGCTTTTGGGACCTTTTGTTCATATTGGACATAAAACGAACAATCTGATATTCTTTTGATGTGTGTATCTCTCGTGTAAACCACCCCCCATACCTTGCTCTGAACCATGTGTTTTGACATGCATGAAAATGATAGGCCATCTTTGTTCAGCCACTTTAGACAAAAAGTCAACCCGAATTTCCCTAGTTAACCCCGTTGAGCCTACACATATTTTTTTTGTAACACACCATGTCAATAAACCTAAGGCTCATACAGATCCTCACCCAACTACAAAACAAGTTCTTAGGCATTGAAACTGGAATTTTTGTAAAATCAAGAACAAAGACTTGAAATATCATGGATTGAGACAGTTGGGAAATTGTGGAAAAATGTACAAGTATCTTTCCTGAGACTTTTGTGTATCATGTTGTTATCAGGGATAGTTGGGGATCGATCCGTACTTCCTATACTACATTATTGTAGAGAGATTTAGGGTATTAATTTGGGTGCTTACAAAGGCACGACCAGTATCCATTGATTTAACTCTGCTAAAAGACCTACAAAGCATATTTCTTTACAAACTTTTAAGGGTAACATTGAAAAAATAAACAATGTATATTTATTAATCATGGGGTGAATTGTCTTTTTAATTTGTGCGTAATCAAATCTCTTCTTAAATGGAGTATTTTATTATTGTCCATCGACGGAAAACTGTGCCACAGACAATGTATAACATGGAATGAAGACAAAATGTTACCATGGGAGGTTGAACATCTTCTACAACTCGTGACGAGATGACTTTTCCTCTATGATGTCCACCTCGAGTTGTTGCGTGTACCTCTGACAGTTCAACAATCCATATACTCGTCTCATTTGTTTTTTTATTGTAGACAATCAATCGAGCTCGCCTTGGAGGAAGCTTACTAGGTATTACAGCTCCACCTTTGGTCCTGGGCATCAATGATGGTTGGAAAGGTGGGAAGAAATATGCATCTGCCAGTGCAACAATATTTTTGTCTGGTTCTGACAGAACAACCTCAACAAATCGCATGCCATCTCTGACCTGAAAATGAAATCAAGTGCATCGATAACAATTACTCTACTCATTCACCAAAAATAAATACCCTATAATATGACATCATCATATAATCAAGAACCTCAGGGGTGGCCCCAGCTGCCCTGACAGTTGCCACAGCCACTTTGATCTCAGCAGCGGATAAAGGGTCCAGAGGATGGCTGCTTTGCGCCCTTGTCAAGATTTGGATCCCTACACAAGTAGAGCATTGGTTAACCAACTGAAAGGGACCACAACAGTAACAAAGTGACCTTCTATCCATTCCTTAAAATAGAAGTCCTCTGTACAAATTGATATAACTTAACAAACAACAACAAAGAAATGTGAGGAAAAAATAAATTCAGGAGTTCTGACATCAGCTCCAGGAAGATGTTCAAATTACAGCCACTAAGACAAAAACCCAAAACAAAATTACCTATAAAATGGGGCTTTTAATTGGGAACTCTATGTCAACCAAAGAAGTCCTATTACAGATGTCAACAGTTAGCATAAGAAGAGAGAATCAGTTAAAGATGAACTTCATATTGAACCATTACATCCTTAACTTTAAGCTAGGCTTTCAACAGATCATGGATGTAACAATTAAGAACTGCCAACAAATTAAATATATACATATCTACTGCACTGTAGCATGGAGGTAAGTTTTGCTTAACATCCAATGGCAGAGTTGCCAAGTAAGTGCTTAGTCAGTTAAAGTTTTACGGATCAAAGCCATTACAAAGGGAGCTAAAAGATAACTGTTAACACAAGTAATTCAAATTAATTAACAGAACACGCCAATTGTCAACATTAGAATAGGATTTGGATCCATAAATTTCATTATAGATTCATCATGCTTTTCTGGAAATTCACAATCATATTAAAACTCAAGAACCAGCCAGTAAAAATAACACTAAATAACACTCTTTCAGTAAATTCTACAGAGGTGACCAGTCGGCAAACAAAAAATGGAGGCACTACACAAGTTAACATCAGGATCAGGCACACTACTGGCTCAATAAACACAAACGCGCAGGTAATATTTCGATTTCGTATATATGAATCCTGAACACTGGTAATCCATATAAAATCATTATACCATATGCATACACATACAAGTATACATAAATACATCAGAGAGAGCGGATGAGAGAATACCTTTGGTGGAAGCATTGACGGAAGTATCGGTAGAAATCAAGGCAGCAGCGGCGGATGTTTTGGTGATCGGCGGCTGATCGTCGACGCGGCGATCAAGGTTCCATTCCTGCGCAGCGGAAGGAGCAGCGAGACGGCGGAGATGCTCGGTAGGATGGGAGGAACAATGCGTCGCCTTTTTCGGAGTTGGGGCCATTGTAAGGGGTTAGCAAGCTCACCAAATCCACCGTAAGTAGTACAATCTACTGACATACAGCAATTCTCTCTGCACCTACACTTTCTCGCTCCACTCTCCAATCTCTCTCTCTCTCTCCTCTTCGCTGACGGGAAGGGGAACGACGATGGTTCTGGAAGGGAGAGCTCGCCTAAATTGGAAGGAGATTTTCAGAATTTATAATGGCTTTTAATGAAAAATAAAAAGGAAGAGAGAGAGAGAGAGAGAAAAAAAAAATGTAGCATGGCAGCTGGCAGGAAATAGAGCCGTGTTAAATCGGTCGGTACAGTCCGTCCCGTCATTCAACAGGAATGTGTTGAATTTTAAAACTTTTAACCCAAATAAAAATGAGTCAATTTGAGCTGACCCATATAGGTGCGAGCCAAAACGGGTTTGGGGCGAGACAGGGCGTGCCAACCCGTTTTTCTAAAAAAAAAAACTTTTGACACAAAACCACGACGAATCGACGAAGTACACTTAGCGTCGCTTAAGTTAGGCCGAAGACTGAAGCCTGTAGACTGTAGTGTTCACTGTTCTACTTCTAGGGTTTTCTTTTCTTTATCAATCGACAATCATTCATCGCCTTCGTAGCCCCCCCCCCCCCCCGCCCTCGTCGGCGTCGTCACCCTCGCCCTCGCCCCTCTCCCCTCACTCTCTAATCTATTTCCCTCTCGATCAAATGCCACCCTTACTTTGAAATTTTCCCAATTTGTTGTATTACCCTAAATCGCAAACCTAGAAGGCTAAACCCTCATCTCTTGAACATGCATACATCAAACGTAGTTAAAAACTACTTCCTCCGTCTTTAAATGTTTGTCTCATTTGACTTTTCAAACATTTTAATTTAGTGATTTTGAAGCTTTAATTTTGATTATTTTTACGAACGCTTTGAAAATTATTGATAATATACACCGTCGTTATGTAATACTCCGTCCCTAAATGTTACAAGTTTTGAAAATTGAGTGATTTTGAAGCTTTAATTTTGAAAATGAGACTAACTTTTTGAAACAAAAAAAAAGAGAAATGAAACAAACATTTAGAGACGAATGGAATATAAAGCAAATAAAAAAGAATTGTAAAATTAACATTAATAATTCGTAACAATGAAACTGACAAATTTTTTTTACCAAGACTAACATCAGGAGACAAGTATATAGATAAAACTATAGCGCTCACTAATAGCGAGACTTGACATTACCATTAGGTCTCTCCTCTGAGGACAAACTAACATTTTTTTATGAAATACACATTTGTTTAAACATGAGTAGGTTTTAGGGGAAACCTGTTTCTCCATAAGTTATAAAAAGTCCACTTTAAAACAGTGAATTTAGGCTTTAAAACACCAAGTTGATATATTTAAAAACAAGACTTTTTATAATTTATGGAGAAACAGGTTTCTCCTAAAATTTTCTGTTTAAACATATGACAGTTTAGAATATTTTTCTAAACCATAAAACACTAGTAAAAATTCGTGTTCAAGAATACGTATTTTTTTTTAAGGGCAAAATGGAAAAGGGACAACTTAATGAGGGCAAAATGGGAAATTTGGCACTTGAAACCATTCATTGTACTGTAGTAAGTGTAGGGAAATATAGGATCTCGATCTTGATAACAAGGCTGGATATATGATTGAATCGTGTATAATCCACTTTCCGAATAAAGTATTTCGACCCTTATTGCCTGGGTTACACGAAATCTCTATTGGGATAAGACAATCACTCAATTTGTTTCTAGGCAAAGAGAACAAATCTAAACTTGAGAATTGTTTTTGTTTTCGTTATTGTTGTATCACTCTTGTGTGTTTTCATGTGTGTATAAATGAGATCAATCTCTGTGTATATACAGAAGGAGAGACATCATATAAAGGGTACAATCAAAAGACATGACTTTAGCCAAGCAATGTGTCTTTTCATTTTGAACTGGCGCCTGTTCAGGAACTGCTCGGCCGAGTCAAGGGACTCGCTCGGCCGAGCAAAGATGTCCCAAGTCATTTTGCCCAACTGCACGCCCGTGTCTTTTGAACTGCACGGCCGTGTCTTTTGAACTGCACGGCCGTGTCAATCATACTGCTCGGGCGAGCAAGGCATATGCCTCGGCCGAGCAAGGCTGTCCAGAAACTTGGACAATCTGCTATGCTCTGCTCGGCCGAGTCAAGGACTCTGCTCGATCGAGCACATCAGCAAAATGTGATACCCTTTAACTTTTACTTCTTTATCGAGATTGATTTCGTTTTAGCTCAAACGAGTGTGTACTCCACAATTTCCCTTACTCGTATTCGAGTCTACTACGAATCACATTGATCTCTAGTAAATCACCATTACAATAAAATAGTTGATGACACTAAAATTACCAACAGTAAGGAGGGGTGCCATTTATACTATAGATATAGTCTCTCGGTTGTTAATTAATTTTAATTCAACTTTGATTAATAATTTGTTTTAATTCAATTATTTTAATAAAAATTTAAAAATTATTAATGATTTTGATTTAAATGGTGTATCAATAAAAAATTAAAATATATACTCCCTCCGTCCCATGTGAATGGTCACCAACTTTGTGGGTGTGGAAATTAAGGAAAAGTAGGAGAGAAAAATAAATGGAGGAGGTGTTTGTGAGTATGAAGAATTAAATAGGAGAGAGAATGAGTGAGAGGAATAGTTAGAAGAGAGAATGTTGTGAGTGTAAAAGTGAAGTAGGAGAGAGAATGAGTGGAGGGAATAGTGAATATTTTTTTCCATTTTGGACAGCGTCCATTCACGTGGGACGTTCCAAAAAGGAAATAAGTGTCCATTCACGTGGGACGGGGGGAGTATATATTATTATTCTTAAATTTTAATCAAAAAGTAATATAATTAACCTCTATTATTATGGACAGACATATATGCACGAATTCAGAATTTTGAAATCAAATTGGTTTGATATTTTAAAAATATTGTAAATAATAATAACAGTGAAAAATAACTTCATATATATATATATATATATATATACTCCCTCAGATCCCATAGATTTATGGACTTTTGGGTTTTGCACGGGGATTAAGGAGGAAATATTATATTGAAAGTGTTGTGAGTGTGAAAATAAAATAGGAGAGAGAATGAGTGGAGAGAATAGTAAATTATAATGGTGATGTGAGTATTAAAATAATGTAGGAGAGAGAATGAGTGGAGGGAATAGTAAAGATTCCTTTCCATTTAGGGAAAGTTAGATATTATTGTGGGACGCCCAAAATAGAAAGTTTACATATTATTGTGGGGCGGAGGGAGTATATATATACTCCCTCCGTCCCAACGAAAAAGCCACAAATTTCCTTTTTGGGCGTCCCATTTAAAAAGGCACTTTCCCAAAAAGGAAACCTTAAATCACTATTCTCTCCACTCATTCTCTCTCCTACTTTACTTTTACACTCACAACATTCTCTTTCTTACATCACCTCCTACTCATTCTCTCTCCTATTTAATTTTTCATATTCACAACATTTAAACTAGACGTGTCCATTTTATAAACCGAACCGGTCAACCGGGAGGTTGAAAACCGGCCAAAACCGGTCAACGGCGGTTAACCGGAACCGGCTAACCGTAACCGGTTATTGGCCGGTTCGGTTAAGGTTGAAATTTTTGAAAAACCGGTCAACCGCCGGTTAACCGCCGGTTTTTGACTTGCTCGGCCGAGTCATATGAGTTGCTCGGCCAGAAGCAGAACCTTCCAGTTTGTTATTAACAACTGAAGGTTACTGCTTTCGGCCGAAGTCATATGAGGTGCTCGTAGAGCGAACGCTGAACATGTTCCAACGGCTACTTTTTCAAAAACTAGCCGTTATTTTTAAAAAGTAGCCGTTAATTTTGTTAATGGGCAGTCAAAAATTAAAAAAAAAAAATGTTTTTTGCCTAATTTACTAACTATAAATATCACCCTCCTCCTCCCATTTTATTTCCACCTTATTTCTCTCTACTGTTTCTCTTCTACTCTCAAATATTCACATATACTCTCACCCTCATCCAATTTTCAGTTAAATATTGTTTCATTTTCAGTTAGTTTTCTAACGAAATTAGTGCTTTTCTCCATTTTCATCCATTTTTAAGCTCCGTTTTGTTTCCAAACTTCATTTTCTCTTATACGAATGGTAATTTGCCAAATCAAAGAAGAAGCAATTTAGGCAAGTCCGTTGTTGATTCTTCCTCCCAACGATGATTTTGATCATCAAAATCCAAATATTCAACAAAATGAGGAAGAAGAACAAGTTGAAATTGAAAGTGGTAATGCTAGGAGTGGTAGGGGCAGCCAGGAGCTAGGGGAGGTGGTCGGGGTCGGGGACAACGACAACCCCTAGAGAAAGAGAGCCGCAATCCGATACCTTCGCCATCCATTTCACCAAAAGAAAAATTACGCGAGGATGATTATAATTTTCGAGCATGTTCCAACTATTGTAATGCGACTTACGCATTCAAAAGAGGCGGAGGGCATGGGACGCTCAACGGGCATTTGGCGTCAAAACATCCCGAGAAACTTGGCATTTCCGCTTCGCAAACTCAATTACAATTTCAACGTAGTTCGGGTTCGGGTGCACAAGTTCGTCTTCCCCTTCTTCCGTCCTTTTTAAATTTGTGACAAGTGGGTTTATAGGGATGAACTAGCCAAATTTATTTGCGTTAAAGGCCTTCCTTTTAATTTTGCGGATTGTGATTTTTATGAAAATTTTGCTCGCCTTTCTTTGAACCCCGCCGCCACGAGAGTACCACGTACGAATCTCGTACGTGATATTACTAGAGTGGTTGAAAGATATAAAAAGATTTAATTGGCGTTTTATCAAAATTAGAAAATAAAGTTTCAATTTGTGCCGGTGGTTGGAGTGATCATTGGCAAAGCAATACTTATTTGGGCGTTACTTGCCATTGGATAGATAATTCATGGAAAATTCAAAAAGATTAATTGCTTACAAAGATTTTGAGCCACCGCATTCCGCGGAAAATATTTGTGCGAAATTGCTTGAAATTTTTCTTGAATATGGTATTTTAAATAAAATATTTACTATTTCATTTGACAACGCGGAAGTGCTAATACGGCTAGTTTGCCCGATTTAATTACCGTTTGTCGACCCTCACTTGGGGGTAAGTTTTTCATATTAGATGTTTATGTCATATAATTAATTTATGTGTTAGAGATGGTTTAGATGCATTAGAAACTTATGTTAAGCCAATTAGACGAGCTCTTCAATTTATTTCAAAAAAAAATTCTAATACAAAAAAAGTGGATAAAGTTTTTAAGAAGTAAAAGTGTGCCGGACAAATATTTTACTTACGATGTTCCAACTAGGTGGAATTCCACCTATAAAATGTTAAGCGATGGTTTTGCTTATAAAGATCTCCTAACGCAATTTTTTATGTCAGTTGGCTATCATGAACCTCTATTTACTCATCATTGGAATGCATGCATTAATTTATGTGAATTGTTAAAGATTTTTAATACCGCTACTTTGGCTTTTTCGGGAGTTTATTATCCAACTTCCGTTTTGGTGCTAGATCATTGTATTGCAATTGTTACTATTTTTGACAATTTAAAAGATTGCCCTATTTTAAACCAATGCATTTTTAACATGAGACAAAAGTGGCTTAAATATTTTGACACTATTCCGTCTCTTTTCTTGGTTGCAAAGTTATTAGATCCTCGAGTTAAATTAGATGATTTAGAGTCCATTATAACTTATTATTATATGAAATTATATCCCGATGGTGACGGTATTTATGAACTTCCGTCAATTATTGTTAATGACACAAAAAATGATTTGATTAACCTTTTTAATGAGTATAATGCCTTATATGGAAACACTTCTCAAAGCCAACAACATGAATATGATTCCTCTACTTCTCAGCCAAGTTTTACTAGTGGGGATCCATATAGTTTTATTGCAAATTTGTATAGTAAAAAATATGGTCCTTCTCGAGGTTCATCTTCATCATCATCAAACATTCCCGTGGAGTTAGAAACCTATTTCACTACAAACTTTGAATTAAATCAAGATCCAAATTCAAATGAATTTGATGTTTTACAATGGTGGTCAAGAAGGAAAGACATTTATCCTATACTTTCCATAGTTGCTAAAGAAGTATTAGCCTCTCCCGCTTCAACGGTGGCGGTTGAATCGGCATTTAGCGTTGGTGGAAATGTTTTGGATGAAAGACGTTCTCAACTAACAAGTGAAAACTTGGAACATCAACTTTTACTTGGCGATTGGGTTAGAGCGGAAAAAAGGCAACAAGACATGCCTTATGATGAGGATCTATTGGATCCAAGATATCAATACGATGTCGAGGACTCCACGGAAAGTAGTGATGAATGAATGATGTTTTAGATTAATTTTTATTTTAATTAGATTAGTTTAGACTTTAGATTAGATTTATTTTTAATTAATTGTAATAGTTAGGTTGAGGTAAAGGCTCCTAAATGTCCCCCCTTATTTATAAAAGGGTAAGGTTGGTTGTCCCCCTCTTTGTAATTTTATTTTGATTAATAAAATTTAAGGGTACCGTCCCTTTTTTTCTTTTATATACTTGTTTCTTTTAAAAAAAGTTAAGTTTTCTTTCTTTCAAAATTCATAACTTTTTTATAAACCTTTTTTCAAAAAATGTATGTAGATAACTTAAGTTTAAAATAGTCTTATTTATCCAAAAAAAAATTGAAAAAAATTAAAAGTTAACTTTTTTCAAAAAACCGTTAACTTTCATTTCTTTAAAAATTCATAACTTTTTTTATAAACCTTTTTGTAAAAAATGTATGTAGTAAACTTAAGTTTAAAATAGTCTTATCTATCCAAAAAAATTGAACAAAAATAAAAGTTAACTTTTTTTCAAAAAATCGTTAAAAAATTAGCGAAAAATGATATGCTCAGTAGGAGCAACACCAAAGACTCGGCCGAGCAACCCTCAACCCCTAAACCCTAAAAGGGTTGCTCTACGAAACGACCAAAGACTTCGGCCGAGCAACCCTCAAAACCCTAAACCACTAAAAGGGTTGCTCAACAGCAACACCAAGGACTCCTGGCCGAGCATATCCAAACCGTCAAACCAGGAGGTTAACCGGATAACCGTTAAAACCGTGAACCGCCTAAACCGTAACCGGTCTAGCCGGTTAGGCGGTTCGGTTTCGGTTGGAGTTTTCAAGGTTTGTAACCGCCGGTTGAAAACCGGCTAACCGGCGGTTTTTGGAACCGGCCACGTCTAATTTAAACTTTTTCTCTTTCCTACATCACATTTCTTATTTTGCGTGCCCGGCTAATTTTGTGCATCTTTCGCTGGGACGGAGGGAGTATATATATATATATAAAGTTACATATAGTGGGTTACTTAGGTTAAAAAAAAAAAAATTTAGGTGTGCTGAAGCCCACCTAAAAAAAAAAAAGGCTAGATCCGTCCCTGCCGACATACTCCCTCCGTCCCAAAATGTTTGTCTCATTTAACTTTTTTATTGAACTTTGACTATAAACATATGAAAATTTAATTATGTTCATAAAATTCTAAAAATTTCTATTGATTCACCATTAATAATATTATCAATAACAACTTTTAGAATTTCATGAACATGATTAATTTTTCATAAATTTATGATCAAAATTTAACAAAAAAATTAAATGGGACAAATATTTTGAAACTTAGGGAATACTAGATTAGATTCACTAATATGAGGTTTATAAATGGAGTGAGAAATCAGGGATGGCTTATCGAAAGAGCCAATATGAATAAGATAAAGCGTGGGATGCATAAGCTGATAGGAGCGTCAGCTTTTGCTAACGGACATGTTAGTTCCGACAATAACTTATTCACCACCTTTTGTCACAATTCCTTACAACTTACCCCTAGCCATAACATATTAGGTTGACAATAATAGGATAATGATAACCCGAGAAATATAGTCAAAATTATGTACTTTTTTTTTTTTTATTCGTCAAAAAATAAATATTTTATATTTTAAATATGTAAAATAGTCTTAGTGAAATTTTATCATGATGTAAACAACATTATTTTAAAAGTCGCTCGCCTTGACGCTAGGCGGCAATAATATGCCGCTACTAACTCTAAATCCGTCTATAAATGCGTTTAGTCAAAAAATGGTTATCTAAGCACCTACGAGTTGACTAGTAGGGTGAGTGCCTCCTATCGTCGAAATCCGCTTTACTGTTGTAATATTTTTATAAAATAATTGATTCTAAAACTAAAACGTCGTCGTTTCTTATCAGCATAATTTTCAAAATTTTCTCGTTGAACGTGAATTGATTCATCGAAATCACAAATATCGAGTTATTTCACAAGTATATATTATAAATCATTTCTAAATTCTCGTCCCTGCCTATATCCCCCTCTAAACGAACGCGCCTAGAAACCGCCTATCGTTTTTTTAAAACCTTGATAAGCAATGCACAAATACATAAAATACGTTTATTAAAAACATTGACAAGTCAAATACAACATTTATCATGAGACATGTCGTATTAAAAATTCATTTAAAGAACTCTTACCATTATGGATGCTCTTATACACATATTAAAATTGTAATTAATAATTCCTTTGTTCTAAAATATCGGTTGTTTTTCAAATTGCTTTGTTCATTTAGTTATAATAATTATTATTTTTCTTAAAACTCGTGAAAAGTGCTAAAAGCAACATCTATTTTGTATCTAAAGGAGTACATTTGAAATAGGCTAGGTTACCCTGAAGTTACTCTTTACTTAGACAGTTAAATATTTTTACAATGATAAATCACAAAATTTTGGGGGAAATTAGTTTCTCCTTAAAGTATAAAAAGTCCTGTTTTATAAACTGTTCCTAAATATTCGCTAACTACTTGCAAGTAGAAAAAAAGTGGACTTTTTATAATTTATGAAGAAACTAGTTTCTCCCAAAACTTGCTCATGATAAATTTATAATCATAAATAAGGGTATACTCCATATTTTATAAATAATGCTAAATATTTTTAGTAATAGCAAAATAATTATATGTAACAATAAATAAAGGTTTTCTTGAATTTAAGAGATGACAAATATCGTAATGAACCAAAATATAATAAACGGGACAGGAAATTAATATAAACAAGAAATGCTGAAATTAAATAAAATCGGACAAATATATGTCTCCATTTGTTTTTATTTATTCTCAATAAAATATTTACTCAGTTTTTATATTGTCTATTTGCAAAGTACGGTTAGATGTCGATACGGTGTACTTAATTTCTTAATTCTTTGAATTCGCGTCCAGCTGGATTTCCAATCAAGGATCCACATATAAATTATTCTATCAATATTTTTTAATAATCCCTCCGTCCCGATTGAAGTGTCCCAACTTTTTATTTTGAGCGTCCCATTTAAAATGTCTCATAACCAAAAAAGGAATTTTTTTTCACTATTTCACCTACTCATTCTCTCTCCTACTTTACTTTTATACTCACAACATTCTCTCTCCTAACCATTATTCCCACTTATTATCTCTCCTATTTAATTTTTCATACTCACAACATTTAAACTTTTCTCTTTCTTACATCACTTTCCTTAATTCTCGTGCAATTGTCCTTTTGGGACACTTCGACAGGGACGGAGGGAGTATTATCTATTAGGACTGTTTGATAATTAAATTAAGTTTTTAATTTGAAATATTTTAAGAAATTAAAAGTTAAACTTGTTTATAAGGTAAATCTAAATCACTTAAATAATTAAGATTATCTTAAAAATGCTATTAATTTTAAATTGAAAAGGATGTCTTATGAAAGTAAGAGGAGGAAAAAAAATGGAATGAACTCAAATTCATACATCAACATATTTCATTTTATTTATTTATCGTCACTTTTTTCCGTAACTTTTCATATAAATTATATTTGACTAAGTATTAAATGTAATTTTCTTAATATTAAATTATTGATAATATTTATAATATAGTATTTTAATTAAATGTTCTTCATATTTTTTTTTATCAAAGTTCAGTCAATTGATCAAAATAGTTAAGATAAAATTAGTAATGGAAAAAGAAAATATCAATAAAAAATATTTATATACTATGAAAATATAAATATTATCTAATTATGTCAATGATGTCTTTATGTTATTATACAATCATTAAGATTATTCAAATAATTTTTAAGTGTTGAATTCAAATTTTGATTAAATTCAAATGTAATTGATTTGTTATTGTCAAACAAACTCAAGTATTAAAATTAAGCAATTTAATAATTTTAACTCTGCATTTTTATAGCTTAATTTTCATTTTTACCAAAATTTCTAAAATAAAAATGGTTCTTCATCTAATGATTGAATATTTTATAGAAATCAAATTATCCCCTTGAAGCAAATCAAAACAAAACTAATACTCCCTCCGTATCAAAATTTTACGCACTTTTTGTGTCGGCACAAAAAATTAAGGTAAAAGGTAATAAAGGTAATGTGTTGTGAGTATAAAAGTAAAATAGGAGAGAAAATGAGTGGAGAGAATAGTATATTTGAAAAGTGTTGTGAGTAGAGAGAAGTAGGTCCCATTACCATTTTGGGAAAGTGCAGATTATTGTGGGACGCACAAAAGGAATTTTTTTACGGATTATTGTAGGACGGAGGGAGTACTCCCTCCGACCCACACCAAGGTTCCTTGGTGTGGGTTTCACGCTTTTTAAGAAAAAAAATTGTTTGTGTTGTTTAGAATAGAGGAGAAATAATGTAAAAGTTAAATGTGTGATAGGAAATAGTAGTTAATGATTGATTTTTTTTTTTAAATGGGTAGAAGATTAGAGGAGATAGAATATAAAAGTTAAAAATATTTAATAGGAGAGAAAATTAGTGAGAGGAATAGTAAGTTAATGATTAATTTTTTTATAAATATGTTAACTTTATAAAGGTATAATAAATGATTTTTTTGTAAATATATTAAATTATAATGATATAAATATATTCAAAACTTTTCATTAATAAAAGGAAATCTTGAAATGGGGCGAATTAAAAAAAAATAAAAAAAAAATAGGAACGTTGAAGTAGGATGTAAATGATCATGGCACATTTAATTTATTATTTTTATTTTTATATTTTGATGGTTGGGAAAGATTGAGGAAGTGCATCCTGATCCTGTCACTGCAAATGTTGATGAGGTGACATTATTGATTATTGATTATTGTAGTTGGAACCTCATGTGCATCCCGACATCAATCCACTTGACAGTAAAATACTCTCTGCATTTCACGATAATATATAAAAAGATTTCTTTTGAACGTTTTATAATAATACGTACTCCCTCCGTCCCAGCGAAAGAGTCGGTAAATTTGTCTGACACGCAAAATAAGAAATGTGATGTAGGAAAGAGAAAAAGTTTAAATATTGTGAGTATGAAAAATTAAATAGGAGAGAGAATGAGTGGAAGGTGATGTAAGAAAGATAATGTTGTGAGTGTAAAAGTAAAGTAGGAGAGAGAATGAGTGGAGATAATAGTGATTTAAGGTTTCCTTTTTGGGAAAGTGGCTTTTTAAATGGGACGCCCAAAAAGGAAATAAATGGCTCTTTCGCTGGGACGGAGGGAGTATATTTCTAAAATGAAAATGAAATTTACTTCTCTCTACTCACAACTATTACCCACTTACTCCATTTTCTCTCTCCTATTCAACCATTTACACTCACAATATAACACTTTTTTCAATTTTTATCTTAATTTTCGTGCCATCACAAAAGTGTGTATATTCCTGAAACGGAGGGAGTACTCTTTTTTTTGCTAAAATTAAAAATAAAAATAGTAGTACTAGTCTTTTATTTGCTTATAAAGTTAGTTGACCTCTCCCACCTACTAGGCTACTCTCATAAAACATACTCCCTCCTCTCAATAAAAACTTCACTAATTATCTAAAAAGGCATCTCGTTAGAAGTTTTACCTTTTCTTTTTTGACAAAAATTTTTTACTATTTTCTCCACTCATTCTCTCTCTTATTTTCAAATTACACTCACAACATTTTTTTTCCTTCCCATTTTCATAATTTGCGTGCCCACCCAAAAGGGTGAAGCACTTATTGGGACGGAGGGAGTATACTCCCTTCGTTCCACATTAGATTACTCATTTACTGTTGAGAATGAAAAATAAGAAGTAAATATATACTCCCTCCGTCCCGCCCGACTTAGGACGTTTAGGTTGGGCACGGGGATTAAGAAAAAAGCGTAAGTGGGTGGATGTTGTGAGTATGAAAAGTAATGTAGGTGAGAGAAAGTGGGGTAGAGAGTAATGAGTGAAAATTTGTTGTGAGTGTAAATGTGGGTCCCATTAATAAAGTATTTTCTATTTTGGGGTTGTCCTAAGTCGGATGGAACGCCCAAAATGGAAAAATGTCCTAAGTCGGGCGGGACGGAGGGAGTATATTGTTATTAAAGTAGGAGTTGTGAGTGGGTAGGAGAGAAAAAGTGGGGTAGAGAATAGTAAATAGATAGTTGTTGTGAGTATGACAAGTGGATCCCATGAATAAAGAAGTATTAAAAAGTTTCCTTTTTAGAAAAGTATAGCTTTAAAGTGAGACGCTCAAAATAGCAAAATTGGCAAGATTTTATGGGACGAAAGGAGTATATATATACTCACTCCGTATCATTCAAAAAGGTACAAATTTTTATTTTTAGTGTCTAATTTAAAAAGACACATATTCAAAATGGAAACATTTTAATATTTTTTTTATTTATGCGACCCACTTGTCATAGTTATAATAATTATTCACTTACTATTTTCTATCACACTTTCTCTCTCCTACCTCAATTTTTATACTCACAACACTTACTAAACTATTCTTCTTAATTTTTGTGCAACAACAACTTTATATCTTTTCAAATGAGACGAATGAAATATATATTTAAAGAAATGATTATTATTGATAACTACAAAGAATATTAACGTACTATAAAAATGCAACATTTATTGATGGGCTGATGATGGAGTATTATCTTTACAAAAATCAAAATTATAAACAAAATGAAACATATATTCACAGCTCACTCATGCTATCATGAAAATTAAAAATAAAATAATATTTATAGAATAAAAAGAAAATAACTTTTGAAAAGCACTAGTAAACTTTTTAAAGCAATTTGGGCACTATATGAATGATCTGACAATTAGTGGTAATGAGAAGCACTAATCCTTTACTAATAAATGCAAGGCCTTATCAATCAGCATCTGCTTTTAGCTTTTAGCTGGCATCAAGTGAGACAGGCCGACCAATTAAGTACTCCCTCCGTTCTTAAATGTTTGTTTCATTTTTCATTTTTTTTTTGTCCCAAAAAGTTAATTTCATTTTCAAAATTAAAGCTTCAAAATCACTAAATTTTCAAAACTTGTAACATTTAGGGACGGAATATTACATAACAGCGGTGTATATTATCAATAATTTTCAAAGTATTCGTAAAAATAATCAAAATTAAAACTTCAAAATCACTAAATTAAAATGTTTAAAAAGTCAAATGAACAAACATTTATTTAGGGACAGAGAAAGTAATTAACTAATTGTTGTTTCTTCTCTACCCTCCATTTCCAAAACCATACGCAAGCGAAAGCAACTCCATCAAATCCCAATACAAATTAATTTATGTAATTTTCATTTTTTTTTAATTTATTCTTGATCAAAACTAAATTTAAAATTGTTTTTGACAAATTTTGGAACAAATTAAATGCTACTACCTTTATACCTTTCTTAATTGAATGATTTTTTTTTTTTTAATAATTCAATTTGAGACGGAGATAACTTATACTCCATATTAGGGCCGGCTATAACTCAATGATTTTTTTTTAATAATTTAATTTGAGAGGGAGATAACTTATACTCCATAATAATGAGGGTTGGCTATAACTCAGAAAAGACAAGTGAGGTCATAGCCTAGGGCCACAAGAAAATGGACTAATTTAAGGGTCTCAAAATTTGTTATATATATACTCCCTCCGTCCCACCAATTGCTTCACCATTTTCCTTGGACACGGGAATTATGGTAATGGGAGGGGAAAAAAATGTTGTGAGTGTAATTTGAAAATAGGAGAGAGAATTAGTGAAGGGAATAATAAATTATAATGGTGTTGTGAGTAATAAAATAATGTAGGAGAGAGAATGAGTGGAGGAAATAATAATATTTTATGTCCAAAAAAGGAAAGGTGAAGCTTCTAACGGGACGCCCTTTTGGGTAATTGGTGAAGCTTTTATTGGGACGGAGGGAGTATATACATTAGGCAGACCAAATTTTAACACAAGTCAATATTTGATCCACACAAATTCAACAACATCCTACATTAAAAAAAAACTCAAATTTAATTTTTTCCCTAAATTCTTTTGATCGGGCATTATCTAAAAAAAAAAAAAAAACGAAAATAAAGATTCAAGGGGAGGAAAAAAAATGACGCTCTTGGCTAGTTACGCTACCTACGTTAAGTCCAATACCCACCGTTGCCGTCAGACGCCACCATCACTATAGTTTGAATCACGTCATCATCAAATAATCAGGTAATTCGTTCTCATTCTCCAATCCCATCCCCTAATTGATTTCGAAAAGCTCTGATTGAAAACCCAATTGAAAACCCATAGTTGAAAAGGTCTTATTAAATAATGTGATTTGAGATTGATTTGTGGTTTTTTTAGAAGTCATAATTCGAAAAGTCCCAATTCCCATCACCTAATGACATGTTTTTGATAAATAACTGCCAAACAAATTAAATCAGACATATAAATTACAAGTTCACAAACGATAGCAAAAAATACCAAGGGCTTCTTGCACAAAATTTAGTGCATAGAAGAAATAATATTAGTATTAGTATCACTGTACAAATGTGTTCCAAATGGAGATTGCTTATCAAATTTTAAAGACTATTCCGATTACAGTTGCATACGGTGAAAGAAGTTTTTCGAAATTAAAGTTGATAAAAAATTATCTTCGAAGTACGATGTCTTAAAAAGAAAGGCTAAATGGGCTAGCTTTGATATCGATTGAGAAAAATATAGTTGATAAAATTGATTATTTAACTTTGATTAATGATTTTACTTCTAAATATGCTAAAAGAAATGCATTTATATAGTATCATTTAAAGATATTATGATATATCATATTGTAATTTAGTATGAAATATTGTTACATACTAGACTGATAATAACCATATCTTTATTTATTTGATTAAAAGTTACATACTTCAAAGAGGATCCCGATCTCGCTAAAAAAGTTAGCCTACTTCAAAGAGGGGGTCCCACCCAATAATTAGTTTAGAGCCACAAGTTTTATAGGAATGTCGGACCATATCTATATATCAACTAGTAAAAGCCCGTGTCCAAAGACACGTGATATTTTTTTAATTAAAAGTGAGGGCAAAATGGGAAAGGGACAACTTAGTGAGGGTAAAATGAGAAAAAAAACTTTTGACACTATTCATATAACTATTCATCCCACTTCTCTCATTTAATGGGAAAGTTATTTTGAAAATTAAGGGTAAAACCAAGGTTCTAAAACGCGCTAGGCGGATGCTAGGCGGCGGAGCCGGACATAGCACCTAGGCGGGGACTAGTCGGGATTAGTCGAGACCTAGACGGGACTTAGAACTAGGCGTTGGAGAGGGGCCTAGCGCCTAGGCGGGGACTAGGCACCCTTAGGCGGGAACTTTTAGAACACTGGGTAAAACTGAAAATAAAGAACCTTGACAAAATTTGAGGGACAAAATGAAAAAAATTAATTTGAAACTGTAAATAAAACTGTTTATTGGCTGAGTTGACATGGTGCCATTTATACTATAGATTATAGTGATATGCATATCAGCTTTATTTTCTTAACCCCTTAACAAAACACTCATGGTTTCCCATTAAATGAGGGAAACCAATTATGGACAAAAGGAGTATTATTATTTCTTACGTGAACGATTGTGGTTGATGACTAGACCACACAACTAAAGCAACCCATGAAGAGGGTGGCCCACTATTTATATTTATAAGAGGCTTCTATTGTTCAGGTATTGCAATTACCATCCTCAATATTAATGAAAATTGCAGCTTCATTACATATAAAATTGAGAAAAATAAATGGAAGTTGGTAAGACATCACGGTATAATGGTATTGGTAACCTAGCAACCATTGGCCTTCCGTAGGCGAACCGGCTCGATTCTCCGGAAATCATGCGGTTTAATTTCTACCATGGATTTCGCGGTCCTGTGAGTCCTCGCACATCCGTGCAATGCCCAGGTAGGAAGGCTCCTTGGGAGCCGAGAAATATAAGTCGGCCACCTACACCTGGCATAAAAGACATCCCGCGATTTACCTCCGCCAAAGATACCGAGGCCGATACCTCAGTGGTCATCAGGGATTGATCCGCGAAGAAACATGGGTAATCAAAAAAAAAAAAAAAAAAAGACAAAAATCCTTGGTAGGAAAGGGTGCTTGACAACTTAATAGGTTACGTAATACCAGTGTTCTAAAAGACCCCGCCTAAGAGCGCCTAGGCCCCGCCTAGGCATTAGACCCCTTTCCAACGCCTAATTGTAAGCCCCGCCTAGGTCCCGATTAATCCCGATTAGTCCCCGCCTAGGCGCTAGGCCCGGCTCCGCCGCCTAGCATCCGCCTAGCGCTTTTTAGAACCTTGCATAATACTCACTCCGTCCCAAATAATCTTCCCATTTTCTTAACCATTACTAGAAAGCAACTTTGAGCAATAATAATAATTTTAGATTGATTTGATTATATAAATGAAAATCTAAAACTTGTAATTGATACACCATCAACAATACTATCAATAACAAATTTTAAATTTTTATTGAGATAATTAAATCAATCTAGCATTATTACTCAAATTCGTTTTGTAAAAAGGGCTATAAAAATGAGAAATCATTTTGGGACAGAGGAAGTGTATTATATGTAGATCACAAAAGCAAGTTTTCTATAACATGGATCAACCAAAGCCAGCTTTCAACCCATTATCAACATGTGTAGATTAACCGAAAATCAGGGTCAAATATGGAAAATCATAGCACCAAAATCGCAAGGGGCAACTAATTACAACAATGGCCAAGGATTAGAAACTTAAATTAAACACTAGGCATCCACTTCATAAACCAAATGAACACAAAGGAGAACCGGCAGAGTTGTCTCTTTCTGATCTAAACAGAATATTTGAGATAGCTACGCACTAGCTAAGAAAGTAAAGATAATCAGATAAAACAAAGATGAGCAAACCTTGTATGGGTTAAGTATAGTAGAACGGAAAATCAGGAAGAACAGCTAACAACTTTGAATGAACAGCACATTCTACGCAAAACTAGTAGTGTAACTTGAAGCATAAAGGGGTATAAGGCTCATTTCATACAAGGGCTCAAGCATCATTAAGAAGCCCAAGAAATTATAACTAACCAGAAAAAACACTTCAATAATATATGCAACTAATTGTTATTGGAAAATCAGAGGTCAAATCCCCAAACATAACAACAAGGTAAAAGAAAGTAAAGAGTGATTTCTATGATTAAATTGCCCAAATTTGACCGGTCACCATCATAAACTTCCATCTCACAAGTCACAACCCCAGCTTTGACCTAGTGAACTTACCATCATAAACTTCCATCTCACAAGTCACAACCCCAGCTTTGACCTAGTGAACTGCAATTAAGAGCTTTAGTTCATTTCAAGACATACTTTTGACCTCTCCTAAAGCCATCAGAGGAGAAATCTGACTTGTTCTAACTAAGTTTTGCACAGTTAAGGGTGCATTTGGGAACTTTATTCCATGCCTTAGTATTAGAGATCAGGAAGAACAAAATGAATGTGTTGTTAAAACAACTCTTCTACTTTCATTTATATGGTTTGGAGTTGAATTGATTGTTTTAAAAAACAAATGCCTAAAAGGAAGAACAAATAAGAACAAGCACATCAAACACACATTCTAACTATGTTGCTATAAGAGCATAAAGACTACAAGTCAGGCAGAAACTTTTCACGGAAGCAGGAATATTCGAAAACTTAGTAAAATAAAGAAAAAATAAAATCTGAATTAGAACGAGAATGATTAAGATGAACAACTCAGCTGAATGGATTAAAGAACACCAAAATACAACACAGCAATGGAACATTAATAACATAATTCATTTTAGATTCAATCATTATATCACTATATGGATCTATATCTACGCAGCTCATTAAACTCACATATCCGGTTAATATGAACAAATTGAGCACCAGTTCTGGACTTCCAAAAAAATAGGTCTTGTTTTCAAGACACAATATAATGTGCAACCCCAAGGCCCAAACATTCAGCATTGGAGAAAAAGGTGATAACATTGTACATAGTATATCTAGAAAAAAAAAATAGGAAAGAGGTTGTTTTCATATCCAAACTCAAGTTCTTAACATTCACTTAGGCTTCAGCATCTACTATTACACAAACATAATTAACCATGTACATTTCATGCTGTAATCAGAAGTTCTTCTGTATAAATCTTATTCATCTCAAATACATAAATTTATTTACTAGAAGAAAATCTAATGACAACATGTGAATCCACAGTCATACAAACCAATCAGACAAAGAAATAAACAATAGAATGACAGAAATTCCAATCAATAAAGTAACATTCAATTAACAAGCACATATGTAAAATCCATCAAGTAGAAATTTAAGTCAAACGTAACATCTCCAAAGTAATGCAATAAAGATATTACTCAAGTCTTTTCCAAAAGACCTAGCTAACAAAGGATGACAATAAGCCAATATTCCAGAGAGAAAAAAAAAACAGAAATAACAAACCTAAGCAGTTAACAAAACTGCGCCACCGGCCTCCTTAATCTTCCTCTCGGCCGTCTTAGAAATGAGCTTGGCCTTCACAACAATCGGCTGCGACTGCGGTAAGACTCCCTTTCCTAGAACCTTGAAGTATCCAAACTGAGTGACATCCAATACTGGAGCTTTATCGGCGGTGGCGTTATCCTTGGCTTCCTGCGGGATCATTGACCACAGCTTGTCGACGTTGACGATTGGGCAGTAGAACTTGTTGCGGAGCCTGTGGAAGTATCGCATACCGACCTTACCGAAGTAACCAGGATGGTACTTGTCGAAAAGGATGCGGTGGTGATGCATACCTCCGGCGTTACCACGACCTCCGGGATGCTTCCTGTGCTTTCCGATACGTCCATGACCGGCGCTCACGTGGCCGCGCTTCTTGCGATTCTTCTTCAAGCCAGTAGTCATTTCTGAAACCCTAGGTAGACGATCGAGAGGGGGAAATTAGGGTTTCCTGTGGAGCAGCCAAAGAAAGATGGTTAGGGTTTTGTAAGATATATAGATGGGGTGTGGGATTGGAACGCTATTGGGCTTTAGTTATTTAACGGCCCAATCAAGAATGTTATTTGGGCTCGTTAAGCCCTGAAAATTAATAGCATTTTGAAATACTTTTACATTTGTTGTTAGAATTGGTGTTATAAAAACGCATTTTTTTTCTAAATTTAAGGAAAATGCATTTTTTACACTGATACTTAATAATCATGCACTGATACTCTTTAAACTGACACTTTGTTACTCTAACAACGACACTAGCGGGAGAATCAAAACACGTTTTTTCTAAACTTAAAAAAAAAACCCATTTTTTTTTGTAAATTTTGGCTTTGTTCAAGCAATAAGAGGTGAAGTGTAATATTTCATTTAAATATTTTCAATGTTAATTTAAAAATTAGTAAATGCTCATGTAAATTTTCTTAAGTATTTTATTTCACGTGACTTGTTGTACAATGGTTCAAAAATACGCTTTAGTTATTTATAAGTAAATCACATGTTAAAATTGGTTCAAAAATACGCTTTAGTTATTTATAAGTGTGTACACCAGAATATTTTTTTTATAATCACCCTCCGTTCCAAAATAAATGACTATTTTTGACAAATTATTTTTTAATAAAAAAATTAATAAATATTCTTAATATCATTCACTTTCAAACTTTTAGTTTTGCAAATATATATAATTTTTAGAAAGTTGGTAAAATTTAAGAAAATTGTCATTATATTACAAACCCTTAAAACTCTATTACAGAGATCTGTTGCCGACTATATTACAAGCCCCTATGAAGTTTTACCATTATTTAGTCTATTGCATAATATTATGATACAACCTAATTTAATAGAAACAAATTAAGGATACAACTAACCTTATAAAACAGGTAGATCAAGGATACAACTAACCTTGAGGCAGGTAGATGTAGATTGGTTTCGAACCCAGAATATCCCCATATGGCCTTACCGGGACGGGTACCACCGCAGAACGCCCCCGGGGCCTTACCGGGACGGGTACCACCGGAGTCGACAATGTATGAATTAAGTTTCAAAAAAAGTTATTCACAAACTGGTCACGGCCCCATAGGGCCTTACGGGACGGATACCACCGGAGCTCGTTAATGTATGAATCAAGTTACAAAAAAAGTCATTCACAAACTGGTCACGGTATAAGTTGGAACAATTAATCATATTCACCATTTTGGTGCCAGTCTTTGAGAGTAGGATGGACCGGTAATATTTACCCAGATGGCCGGACATGGAGAAAAGTAGAACCTCTGTTTTCTAAACAAAGCGGGCATATATCATCATCTGCTCATGAACAACACACAACTGAACACACATCTGCCGGCCAAGGACAGAATAAGATCCAACACACGGCACAACAAACCATAGCTGCTAGTAATAGCCGGTAAACACAATAAACCTGTAAGCAGTAGTAATATATTGTCCCTTAAATATTCAAACTACATCACAAATTAAGAGGTCTACCTTAAACATTACAATGTGATTTCTTCAGCACCCCAACAATTGTAACATGAAGAAGTTACTCAATTCTACAACTCCCATATCAGGTACTCTACTCTATAGCTACGGAATTGCGTACGTATTGGGGTCATATTCCGAAATCTGAGATTGATAAGCCGACCCAACCCACCGTCCTCTAGATCCTGAATCTGCTCACACAAAGATTAAAATTATAGAAAATTAAAAGAAAAAAATTCAAGACAATCATAAGTTTAAGCTCAAATTTTGGGGAACACATTAGCCTTCCAGAGTTCAACAAAAAAACAGCACATACCGTCAGAACGACACTGAGCTGCCATTGAAAACAATTCAGGAGGAAAAACTTGCCCAGCTTCCACCAAGATCTTTAAGAGCTCTCTTGCATGCCTGGCATCGGATTTGGTGAAAAAAGTGTAGGCAATTCCCTTGGCTCCTGCACGACCAGTTCGTCCTATCCTATGGACATAATCCTCAGGTGTTGATGGGAAAGTATAATTGATAACACATTTTATGTCCTTCACGTCTACATGCAATAAAATAAACTAGTTTAAATAAATCATCATAAAAAATGACTCAAAACTGGGAAATGCAATGGCAACCTTATTATCCCTGCATTCCTACACACACGATAACACATTCATCACATAAATGTGCCCACCTTAACCTTGCAGGGATCATAAATCAAATGAATCAATAAGCTTGCATGAGTCAACCAGGCTGTCACGACCACCATCTCTATAACTGTGGATGGGCAACGATAGCTTCAACCATATTACTTGGACACAATGATAGGACCCACAACTAGTAGTGAGTGACCCATCTAAAGATTCTCCTCCTTCCCAAGCGTGAGAGAATCAAAAATAGATCATCTGTATATTAACCTATAGATCATAACAATGCACACTACTACACTCGCAACCTATAGGACATTAAACTATTTCAACCAGCAAGATCATGCTCCTGTGTCCATGTAATATGAGCTTAAGAATATTGAAGTACCCAGAAGCAGGGGCGATTCAACTTTCTAATTTTCCGTCTTTTAATAATCTAAAAAAGAAATACAAAACCAATCAATTTTGACCCAGATTGCAACTGATTTAGACAAAGAAAAAAAATTACCACTTGGTCCAGACATCACTTTTAACATAAAGATAAGGCAGCCTGCTAATTGGATCCCTAGTAAATCTTTAAAGTAAGCAAGAGTCAAATGTAGTGCTTCTATCGTCCCATAAAGTTGTTCCCATTTGCCATTTTTGCAAGTCCCGAATAAAGGTAGTCTCATTTCCAAGATATTTAGGTTAAAACCATTGAATATCCAAAATCGCAAACCAAGGACGAAGAGGACGAGAGCCAATCAAGGAATAAGAGGGAGTAATGGAGTAATATACAAGTAAACATCATTAATGATAGTGATGGAAATGAGAATAGGTTGTTAAAATGTTTGAATGGTCAAATGGGACTATCATCATGGGGTGAAGGGAGTAATGAAATGTGATTGAAATCCAGTAAACTTAAGAATTTCACAACTTCTTGTTCATTTGAACTTCTAACAAAAAGAATTGAGTAAAATAAGATAAAACTTAATCTCACAGATCTGCAAGACAGATAAATCCTAATCGGTAAATATGGAGTGGGAATTGATATTTATTTTCAAAGCTACCCTTTACAAAAACATCTTTATATACAATGAACCATAATAGCAACATACACAAACAGATACAGGCAAGTAAAGCAGTATCCATAAAAAGGATGGGACTATCTGTTGGAACGCAAGGAGAATCATAAAAGAAATGCAACAGTCAAATGCATTCTTCGGAAATATCAGCCTGACATTTCCTAGGTCCCTCCCATTAAATGCTTTCCCTACTATATTTCATTAGTAATATCATATCGGAAACATTATATCATGATCACTATTGTTGATGAATAAATGCACATTCACTATGTATATATTTCACACCTAATAATGTTATGTAAGCATTTCATTAAAATGGGTATAAATCATCCATGGCATTAGTGCAAACATGCTGACATGTTAATATTTTCATGGCCATAGTATTGTGCAGTATATTTTTTTATAAACATAATTCAAACTCATTTTTTGAGAAATAAGCTAAGCTTGCATCTAAACAGACAGGTGGATTCTTCGGTTTTTTTTCAGAATAAAATTCCTAACATTAACTATATGCATTATAATTATTAGTGCATTATGTATGCTGATTTCCAAATAGGCGGCTTTGATACATTTTCTATGCAACGCATTCCCGATATAACCTACAAATTAGTGCATTATGTATGCTGTTTTTCCAAATAGGTGGCTTCGATTCATTTCTATGCAACGCAATCCCTGTATAACCTACAAATTGGTAAATGGACTTTTAAGATTTCGTCACTACCTAAAAGAGGGGCCACTCCAGGTCCACATATCTATACTTGGGTCAACACGAGGCATACACCTAGAGAATGACCTTTAAAGGGTAGTTAACTGACTCTACACATGGTGGCAACCTCTCCTATCGCACCCAAAACCACAAATTAATTTCTCCGGAGGGTGAACAGCAGCCGGCGACTCGGATAGTCAAAGCATTTAAAGACCTGAATCAAGAGGCTAAAATATCCTAACACATGGCGATCCTACCAAGACCACGTGCAGCAACCTCAGTGGCAATCATTATAAGACTCCTGCCACTTTTAAACTCTGCCAAGACCGAATTTCTTTCATCTTGGTCTTTATCACCATGGATGGATAAACCAGCCCATCCATCCATTCTCAGCTGTTCCGTTAATTGATCACATCCTCTTTTCGTTCCTACAAATATTAAAATTCGGCTTCCATCCTCCATTTCTTTGAGTAGTCTGATCAATCTGTAAGAGTAAAAACTCAGAGGTCAGAATCAACAAAATCCAAACAACGAATTTTATGTGAAACTGCAATCTCACCTTTTGTACTTATCCACCTCTGCCACAACTTCAACAATTTGATATATTGATGGATTTGCTTTCAGAGAAGGGGATCCAATTATAACCTATATGAGTAGTACAGAGCACGGAATAATCAGCATGCATAACTATAGTCTTCAACAGATATTCAATTTTAGCCAAATAGACAAGTATCAAATGCCCCAAAAGAAACCTTATATGCATCACGCAGATACTGGCTTGCTAAAGTTTCCACCTCTTTTGGCCATGTGGCACTCCAACACAGTGTCTGTCTATCTGTTCGAATCTGCGAAACACATTATGACACTATAACTCAGTACAAGAAAACTCCTTTCTAGTCAACACGAAATCAACAATAATAGTCTACAAAACAGTTACGATAGGCCACCTAATAGATAATCATGGCAGGCAGGAAATTAGACAAATGATAGGCCAAATGTAATTACATTACAATACCAATAAGCCAAAATAAGCAAATTATGTCATTCATTCATATGATAAAATGGAAAAGAAAGTAACGGCTACAAGCTATACATGAAGAAGATTCTCATTACCATCTGCTGCTGCCACTATACATTGTCGTGACTGAGTAGAGATGATAATAGGGCAAACCCCGGTGCGCCAAGCGCTCCCCGCCAAGCGGGGGTTGGGAGAGGGAACCATTTTGTGGCAAGGGTAGGCTTGTCCAGAAAAAAGTACATTTAAAAAAAAACAGAAGTTTCCTCTATTCATGACCACAAAAAGAATGCTCAAGCCAAGCTTGCCTGCATGAAGGGCAAATACCCTTTAGTCCCTCATCCTAATCAACGTAAATTTTTGAAACTAACCATAGGAACCCTGCTTTTTTCTGTACAAGCCTACCCTTGCCACAAAATAGACACGCTCTCCCCCCCTCATTAAGAGCTCCCTCGTCCAACACTCTCTCTCTCCTTCCTTTTTTTCCTCTCAAAACTTTAAAATGAAAAATATCAAATCCAAAAGCCAAAAATAAAATCTAAAACCACCGTTTTATTCATATCGTCAAGACGAATCAAATGAGTACACACACAAATTATCATTTTGAGCAATTCTCAGTTGTTCCAAGAATAACCGAGAAGTACTCTGTTAGTCTGTTGTTCCGAGAAACTAAATCGTCCCATAACAAATGTTACTTATTTTTCTTTCAGAGTGTCCCATAACACAATGTTATTATCCTAAAATGGAAACTTGATAATACTTTTTTATTTAATGGGGACCCACTTGCCAATCACAACAATCAACTAACTATTTCCATACCCCACTTTCTCTCTCCTACTTTATTTTTCATACTCACAACACTTAATCCACTAACAATATTATACTACTTCTCCTTACTTCCCACGATTCAATATTGGTAAGATTTGTTATGGGATGGAGGGAGTATAATTTTGAGCAATTTTAAGAAGTTCTCAGTTGTCAACTAAGAAGGCAACCAACTCTGGTGACCAACAATTGCGAACTTCTCGGTTGTTCTCGATTGTCAACCGTGAAGGAGACATAATGAAGTTCTTTAAATACCTAAGAATAATAATCAAATCAATTACATTATATTTCGAAAGAAGTTGTAACATAGAAATAATTAATAACTCTCACATTCTCTCTCACGCAAATATATATTTTGATTAAAATTATTAAATATTACTTCTAGTGAGAATAATAAATATTTTATTAAAATAAACAAAGTTAATAAAATCAAAACTATTTTTTTCAGTAGAAAGTGTTCAACAGAGCATAAACATGAATTCAGGAGGATCCAGAATAACTAACTGTACATTTGAATGATGCAACGCCTGCTAACATGAATTCTATTGAAGTTAATGCTCAACAGTTGAGCAACAAAGATTTTGTCACTTGGGGGCCGTTAACAAAAGGTGTGATTTGAAAATGTTTTCAGCTGTGATTATACCATGCCGGACCGGGGGAAAGTGCTTCTGGATTATTATGCAACCAACAACTGCAGTTTCATCAGTGGCGGATCCAGAATATTTTGCCAGTGTGGCCCAAAATTTTTCAGCTATGCTATGATTATACCATCCTGGACCGGGGGAAAGTGCTTCTGGATTATTATGCAACCAACAACTGCAGTTTCATTCAGTGGCGGATCCAGAAAATTTTTCCAGGTGGGCCAAATTTTTTTCCGCAAATGTTCACGATGTTTGATACACAAAAACATTTTCTTACTAATAAATTAACAAAGTCACCCCGAAAAATATATGAAAATACTTTTTAGTTTATCGATTTGCTAATTTTTGAACTAATAAGTCTTTACAAACAAATATTTATACCACAATTTTAATCACAAACAATGAAATAGAATCTATACAAATTAAAACAAGCGGACATAATTTTTTTTGAATTACTATGTACCAATTAACAGTAAGATTTACTTTTTTTTTCTAACTATTAAATAATTTTTGATTCTTGTAGTTACCAATCAACTTTATTTTGAACATAGAATTACAAAGGGGAAATAATATTCTAAAAATTATTGTGCAGTGCGATTGCACAACAAAATTTTTATTTGTTACATTTAATTAGGTAAAATAAAAAAACGAATTATATTTTTCTTATATGAGCTACATTTTTCTGTAACATGTTTTATATTTTATTATAAAATAAATTACACTTAATTTGAGCTATTATGCATTCGAACTGGTCTCACATCAAAATAGTAGTAGTGTTGAACTAAAAGTTGTTCCTTTAGTCTTTTATAAGAGAAATACAAACAAAGAAAACAGGAGACTTAAAAAAAAACATTTTTTAAAAGTCAGTGTGGGCCACGGCCCACTCTCGTCTGTACGTGGCACCGCCGCTGGTTTCATTAAAGACAAAGATCTATTCAAGGAATTCTTACTAAACAAGGTTTCTTTCAAGAAAGGTGCATTGAGAAACAAAAAACCAAAATAATTAACAATTTAAGCTGTCATGTGCTGAGACAACTTATCTTGGCGAGAGTTTAACACACAGAACTTCATAAGGATGCATGTGACAACCCCAGATAGCTGGACAAATCAGTGATAGTTTTTTTGAGTTATATCATCACAAGACGAGTCAGCAGACAACAAGGCAATAATATATTTTCCTTTAACTACAAAGGCGATAGTTATAGAATTTGACTAAATGAAACTAATTCAAAGAAGACTCCAGGATATATAGAACTAGAAGAATGTGCTACACTAAATAATTGTTGAATACCTGATGGAATGTTATTTCTCAGTGAAAAGTTTATCCAAACCAATTACCCTTTACCCAAACAAGTACTAACAGAGAAACTCAAATAAATAGAATAGCAATTGCAAAAGAGAATTCCTCAGTGAAACTAAGCAACTGGTTCAACAGAGAGAGTGTGACACGCTTAAAAGTTGACAAAAGAAAAAGAAAAAAAGAAACTTCAGATACAGTCATGCCATGCAACAAGTGAACTGGTCAGAGAAGAGAATCATACCTGGGCAATAATTTTCCTGATTTGAGGCTCAAACCCCATATCCAACATCCGATCAGCCTCATCCAAGACAAGGTAAGTAACTCTTTTCAAATTAATCTTCTTAGATCTCAATAAACCTTTTAATCTACCAGGTGTAGCAATAACGATTTCAACACCTGTCATAAGAGTAACATGAATTCCCCCATATTAATTGGAATACATGTTAGCATTAGTTGACAGCATCAGTCCAAAGACAAAACAAACTTACCTCTTCGGAGAACACAAAACTGTGGTTCTATTGGGGCACCACCATAAATGCATGTAGTTCTAATTCTCGTATGTGATGCAAATTTGACAGCTTCTTTGTGTATCTGAATAGCTAACTCTCGAGTAGGGGCTAATACTAAAGCGATTGGACCTTCCCAGCTAGCTGAGATAGGTGTGAAATAAGAAAAGAATCAGCTAAAGAAAATGCATATGGAAGAGACTGAACCAATCCAAAGCAAACAATGAGAGATACTAACCTGAACGAGGCTGCGCTTTGACATGAACCAAAGCAGGCAACAAATATGACAGGGTCTTTCCAGATCCAGTTTGGCCAATCCCAATCATATCTCTTCCCTTTAAAGCCATCGGCCATCCCTGAGCTTGAATCGGAGTAGGCTCAACAAATCCCAGTCTAGAAATAACCTTAAGACAATAAGCTGTGGAGAAGGGGTAAAGAAAAAGAGCAAAAAATAGATTCAGTTAACTAGAATTATCAAACTAAAATAAATAATATCAACCAAGTAAGATGCCCAATATATGTACCAGGAAAATTTGCCTCCTGAAACGTACGAATCGGCTTGGGGACATCATGGCCTTCAACAATGATTTGTCGCTGTTGACGATACAGCTCCACATCTTGTTCAGTCATTTCTTTTACAGCAGGAGACTCAACATAAAAGTTCTTCGTAAACCCTATCACACGTCCAGCACCACTTCCATTGTTCATTTTATTGCTAAAATCTCCACAAGTTCCTCTACCACCCCTTCCAATGTTCTTCTTAAACCCTCTCCCACGTCCAGCACCACTTCCATTCTTCATTTTATTGCTGGAATCTCCACCAGTTCCTTTACCACCCCTTCTAACAATAATCCACTTTCCCCCTTCACCACCCCCACCTGTTCCAACATCAAACCCACCAATAACACCAGGCTCAAAAGGTGTGCACCCACCAGGTGCAGAAACCCCACTGGCACCTCCTCCCATAGCCGGAGGTCCAGAAAGTGGGGCACCGTCGGGAGTCGATTTACTACCAAAACCATAGTTGGCGACCACAGTAAAATCACTAAGAATACAATCATTGATCAGAAATCAACCAAAATATATACGTTTAAATAAAATATATGAATTCGGAAAATATAGGGTACCTTCGACGCTGATGATATGAGGCAGGATCGGCAATTCTGGAGTCGTTGTTATTCATTTCGAGAATGCAACGAATATAATGATATCAGCTAAGAGCTAGGGTTAGGGCTTGAAAAGAGGGAGGAAGATGAATTGGGGGGTAAAAGAGATCGAATTGTTACAGGTATTCTTTTAGACTTAGTTTATCCTTTTTATAGTTTCGCCGGAAAAGGAAACCTACTCTCCGCCAGTGAAAATATCTCAGGTGTCAGGCGGAACGAAATTCTTACTGTAATAATTTTCCGGCCCGCTGGGATTCCATGTTTCCGGCCCATTTTTTTTCTTTTAAATGATGGGCTTCTATAGTTTGGATTTGAGTTTTAGGTGGGTCAGATTGTTCGGGTTAGCTTATTCAATTATTTAGATTCATGAAACAGTTAGTTTGGACTTTTTTTTTTTTTCAAAATATAGATTTAAAAATTTATAATCCAAAATAACATTATTAAAACTTAAAGTACCAAACTAACACTTTTCAATCAAATTCAGAATTGGTAATTCCGGATTAATGAATTCCGGAATTACCAATTCCGAATTTGATATTTTTTTTTTTTCAAAACTGAATTTCCCAAAATAATATTTCCGTTAATAGGGAGCGATCGTGCTTCTAGTATGGAGCGATCGCTCCTAATGTATTCTGGCATTATCAATTTCGGATTCCTTTTTTTTTTTTGCAAAACTGATTAAATTAGCAAATTAATATTTTCTGGAAAAAATTGCGAGCGATCGTGTGTTTTATGGGGCGATCGCTCTTAGTATAATCCGGTATTGGTAATTTCGGATTTTTTTTTTTTTTTAATACTGAATTGAATTGAATTGAATTAAGTAATTATTTTTTTTTGAAAAATTCAAATCCAGAAATGCTAATTCCGGATTTGCTTTACAAAACCCTTCTTTCCCAGCAAATCTGTAAACAATCCACGCATAATCAAAACTCAGTGAAGAAGAAGGAAAAAAAAAGGAGGAAGAAGAGGAAAGTAGGTGAATTTTTTCCGGAATTATTAATATCGGATTACAGTGGGGGCGATCGCCCGATATAAGGGAGCGATCGCTCTCTTGTCCGTCCCTCGTTTTTAAAATTCCAATCAATTTTTTAACGTTTTCAGTTAGTTTTTTAGAATTTTCATCAGTTTTTTAAGGTTTTCAGTTAGTTTTTCAGAATTCCTGTTAGTTTTTTATAATTTTCAGTCAATTTTTTTAACCTTTTTCAGTTAGTTTTTCAGAATTTTCAGTTAGTTTTCAAATAGTAATCTTTATTAAAAAAAAAAAGACATATAGAGTACAAAACTTAACAGAAACTGTTAACCGGCGATTATAACCGTTTCATTGGACACGTCTATATATATATCAGTCCATGGCAAGCTTTCATGAAATTAAAATTAACAATAATAAAAGAATAAGTATGAGAGAAAATTGACCACATCCCGATCACGTAGGATACCCGTCAAGGATAATTAGACGGGGTAAATTCATCAGGAGGATTGTGAATCCTACTCCCTCTCCTAGGTACACGACGACCACCTGATCTAGATTGTTGAGATGAGGATGAGGATGATCCATCGGGATTTTTCTGAAAACTGCACACGAGGCAAATGGAAACTAGGCCTAAATCCCGAAATCCCGAATGCCTGCTCAGGAGTTTGAGTATAATTGCTAGAAGAAGGGATCTCAGGCGGTTGCGTGAAACCAAACTGATTCATCAATTCAGTAAAAGAATTACCCGGTCCTGTCGGAGTGAACTCAAACTGATGCATATCACCGTATTGATCCCCCATCTCTAGCTCATCCTCCAACTGGTATCCGCCACGTCTACGAACCCGATTCTGCCTCCGTGGGTCCTCTTCAGCAGTATGATCAACCGTTGGAGGGGGAGCTTGGGCTTGCAGTCGTTCATGCTCACTAATAGCTGTCAGTGTGTTACTGATACATTGTTGAGTGTAATTCTGCAGGTCTTCCAAGGATGTGGCATTCTCGCTGTATATGTACATCCCTTGGAGACTTTGAATCTGTTCAAAACAATGAACTAAAATTAATTAATACAGAAAAAATGGTAATTTTTTTTTTGTAAAATCATTGTATGTAATATATAACTTACCACACCCTCAAAACCAGTTGAACGTGGCCTGAACCATAGTCCCTCCACATTAGACGAATTCTGGATGAACGATCGAGTAATACTCCTATACCATCTCAAATAGGGGTTATGGTAACTCATATCCACTTCACCAAACTCTCCATCAACGACATTAAACACCCGTTCATTCCACTTTTCTATGTGCGAACCATGTTCTTGCATCCAGTTAACGCCTGACTGACCACCCGACTAATCCGATGCAGGTCCAAACTAGTGTCGCAGTCATCAGGCACACCTTGAACCATCCCAAACTGTCGCATTACGCGATCTGGAAAGTGCCATTCAACCCTCTCAGCGGATGAAGGGCACCTTCGCCTCCATATAGCTTGCCCCCGAAGGCGAGGGAAATTCGGAGCTGTCCACACCGCGTTGTATGGGTGCCACACAACCTGATCCTTGTATATATGACAATTGGTCTCGATAGCCTTGCAGGTTATGGGCAGTCACAGAAGTATACGACAATGGACCCTTCCTCCTACATATGAAACAATTGACATAAAAAATAATGAGTAAAAAAGCGATAAATTACAAAACAGATCATTTACAAAATGAAGTAATTGAAATATACACCGTAACTCCACTGTTGCAATCCATTAAGTGTTATTTCTGTATGTCTCCTAGGTTGTGCACACAACAACCTCTCCCATGCCCAAAGCTATAAAAAATTGTCATTACGTACAAAACAGATTAAGTTCACTAGCATAATGTAATCAAATATAATTGACATACCCGTACAATGGTTAAGAAGCCACCACACCCTTTCGAATTGTCTTTGAGATGCTTCTGTAGCGTCTCCCTATACAAGAAGGCCAACGCTCCACTACCCCAACCGTACTCACCAATATTATTTATTTCCCTAAGAAGTGAGAGGTACATCAACTTCACTAGGTTATCGACGAGTCGGGCATAATGTATGACCCCGATAACAAGGAAAATGTAGGCTCGAGTATATGTCTCAATCATATACTCGGATGCATTATTGGGAAGCTGATCAAAAAGAGGGAAGTGATCTAGAACCCATCTCATAGACACCATTCCACCTTTTTTGATGTCTGCGGGTGAGGGTGTAACCCCAAATAACTCCTCAACAATCTCAACCCATGCCCCCGTACTCCTACTAGTTTGAAGTTTCTGAACTAGTCACCGCCATTCCGTTTACAGGAATACCACACAACATACCAATATCCTCTAAGGTGATGGTCATCTCCCTACAGGTAAGTGAAAAGTGTGGGTCTCTGGACGCCATCTCTCAATCAAAGCCTCAATCAAATGCCAATCATATTGTAAATGACCTAATAAATATACTCCATAAAATCCAATATTCATAAGCTTAGTTTTTATCCTCCAATCAACTCTAGCTGGATGTTCTGTACCACGCCTAGGTCTTAAATTGGTTAACTGTTGTCCACCCCAAATATAATTAGATCTATGTGTATCTTGAGAAGTCAATACATGTGGATCGATTGGCCCAGGATCAATAAATGGTTGTTGTTCATGTTGGTTCATCTGAAACACAAAAATTTAATAGTAATTAAATTTAAATGGGACTTAAGGTTTTGCTACATTTAAGCTCAAATTTTAAATTTAACACTTAAAAATTAATAATTAAATAGAAAAATTGCAACAAGTTTGTTAAAGTAATTTTAACAAGCACTTTATTTAAAACCTAACTTAAGAAAATTCTAACTAAGCAAAAATTAAATTACAATTGTTTAATTCATTGACAATCAACAATTAAGTACATAAATCATAATAGTTTTAACAACAAATTATATAAAAATGCAAAAATAAACTCTTAGAAAAATTTATATAGCTAAAATTAACAACTCAAAACAAATAAAAAGAAGAAATAAAACTAACCTTTCAAACTCTTTCTCTCACAACTCGTTCACCTTCTCCTTCTTTTTCTCCGAAGTTCTTCTCCTTCTTTCTTTCTTTCTTTCTCTTTCTTTCTCTCAATCTGCACTGAACTCCCTCTCCTTCCTTCCTAGAATCTTTGAATCTGAAAAAAGAGGAGCAACTTTTCAAAATTTGAATTCGAAAATGGTATCACCGAATTTCAATTTAAAGCAATCCGGAATTTGAATTTTCGGATTTGAAAATACGCCTTTAGGAGCGATCGCCCCCATAAACCGCGCGATCGCTCTCTTATTTTTTCAGAAAATATTAATTTGCTTTATTAGTTTTGTAAAAAAAAAATAAAAAATCCGAAATTGGTAACGTCGGAATACATTAGGAGAAGAAACTGACACTTGAAATTTGATGATAGTTGGGAGGTTATCAAGAAACCAGTTGAGCAAAGAGCAGGTGAAAATCTTTGTCACTGAAGAAAATAACCGGAGAAGAAACCTCTTGCAGAGATACATTCTCCTTTGTAAGGATGCCAAAGTGCGTGTAAACTTCAGCCTCAACTTTCATCATTGGAAATGCAATCAATTAATAATGTGACCCGATAATTCTTTTTTGACACAAGTGATGGATTTGGATTGCTGCAGGTAGCTGTGGACACAATGCTTCTTGAGAGCAACGACACAGGAAAGGCAATCCTAGATCTTATCCCTGTGCTTAACATTACCAATCTTGTCATGGGCACTAAACGGAAGCCTTCCTTAAGGTACGTACGTGGGGCCCTCTAGGTTTCGCACTTGACATTTCTAAACCCTATTTTAGGAGTCGAGATCTTCTGTAACACTTTTTGTACCACAATTGTTCCAACAATTTACTTGTTTGGAAGACGTCATTATGATGTCAACCCTAATGATTATGGTAGTTGGATCGGTGTGTTACAACGTGTGTTATAGAAGATCTGGTCTCATATTTTAGCTTGCCTTTACAATGACTTTGATTTATTTTCAAGGATATGTTCAATGTTTCTCTCCACGAGAAAAGGAGAGGGGAGAGGAGAGATTGTTCAGAAGAATGCACCGGATTTTTGTGAGGTTACAATTGTTTACGAAGGCAAAAAAGTCGCGGACAACCAACAACGACAAGCTAGGGGGAATGTTGTTTCTGCTCCTGCTCCTGCTCCCGCTCCTGCAAAGAATCAGTGTACATCCGAAATAGAAATGAATGCAACAACCGAAAGGAAATTTAGCAAGTGTATAGTATGCTTTCCGGGAAAGTTGAACCGAAGATAGTACGTATCTATTTGTATTGTACATGTGTGCCAGCCCCAGGACAGGATATTGTGTATATTTCATACATACTCCCTCCTTCTCAAAATGTTTGTCCCATTTGACTTTTTTTTTGAACTTTGACCACAAATATATGACAATTTAATTATGTTCATGAAATTCTAAAAATTTCTATTGATTCATCATTAATAATATTATCAACAACAACTTTTAGAATTTCATGAACATGATTAATCTCTCATAAATTTGGGGTCAAAGTTCAATAAAAAAGTCAAATGGACAAACATTTTGGGACGGAGGGAGTACATAGTTATCCTACTTAGAGATATGAGAAATCTAAGATTAGTTTAAAAAAATAAAAAAAAAACATTTTTTTTATTTGCTCTTGATTAGTTTATAAAAATCATAAAATTGTATGCTCCATCTGTCCTAAAATAAATGAACTACAAAATTTCAAATTTGCTCTTAATATATGATGCTGCAGGAAATGTGCTTATCAATCTTCCTCCACGTGGCAGGACTGATCACCTGGCTTCTTGACCTGAAAACAGAACCCACGACTAGCCGGATGTGTCTCCGGCGAAGACACTCGGGCGTGAGAGTAAGATAACAGTTGTATATAGCGCAAAATGTATTGAATAATGAACTCAGAATACAAAATGGCAGTTACCTTTCACCGTTTGGTAGTGATGAAGTATTTATAGGCAAGAGTGATGTATTTTTGGGGAGGCAACATGTCCTCCGAGATTATAGCGGCGGTTACTTGGTCGTGGGCACGTGTCTATAACGGTCCCTGATTTGTAGGGATGTAGTTGTGAGCATTGATTAACCAAATAAGCCGGCAAGTGTCAGGTCGACACTTGCTGAGTTAGGTCGAGGTCGCCACTCGTGGAATGGTCGACCTGACTGTCGGGTAGAGCATGGTTCGTACCCGAATTGTAGCATGGATCATGAGGTCGGACTAAGTTAGGTCGGGACCTGTAAGTCGGACCATGGGCTTAGTCGACTGATGTGTGAGATGGGCCGTGGGCCTTGTTCTGATTGGATCAGTCTCATTGAGAATGTGGGTGCCAATGTTATCTGTGATTGGGCTTTACTCGTTTGGCCCAACTCGACACTTTTGGTATGTTCAGTGGCCCCCAACTTTCGAGTTGACCTCGTCGACTTGGAAGTTAAGAAGATTTCTTTGCCAAAAATTGCTTTACTCGAAGGTCGATACTAGTCTTTGAAGTAGGTCGACTATGATGACGTGGCAACATCCTGATCGTTGGTGATGAACGGTTGGAGATGAAGGAGCGCCGGTTTTAGTAATGATTACAGTTCTGACGTTTGGAACTCCTTCTCGAAAACCGCCTCAATCTTTAATTTTGGAAAATTAATTTTGATTTTCTTTTCCCCTTCCAAATTTAGGAAAATATAAATAGAGAAATCCCTCTTCGTTTAGAACTTTTACTGCTCTAGAACTTCTTCTTCTCCGGCGATAATCAAGGGATTTCAGCAAGATTTAAATTCAGCTCTCTGCTCCAGCAACGAACCCACCTTCTGCAATTAATTAAGGTATTTCTTTCGTACCTTTGCTTTAAGGATTTTAATTTTGCACTGTTCTCCGTTTCCGCCATGGCTAGGACCTTTAGTTGCGAACCAGGAGCGTGGTACGGTTACTGTACTGTTAACCGTAGGGCATGCAAGAATGTGAACGGTGAGTGGAGAGTGATGTCCCTGGATGAATGCGCCTCCATTTTGACTAGTTGGGGGTTGAATTACACTGAGATAGGGCTGCCCATTGTAGGAGAAATTGAGAATGTGGTGATTGACGACTCAACTGTTGTCGCTTTTCATTTATTCCATGAACTGCTTGACCATATTACCTTGTTTTATGTTAGGGACGTCCAAAAGCCCTCCTTCCTTAGAAATAGAATAGGTTTTCCAGGGGAGTTTAGGTCGCCCTTAGGTAGGTCGACTGAATGTGATCATAGGACTGACTCCCCTGTTTCTCCTTCTTCTTGTACAGATATGACAACTCAAGAAGGAAATGCTGCTTCGACCTCTTCCGGCCCCCGAATTGTGAATGCGTTTGGCTCCTCAGTTGTACCGGGGAAGAACGAGAGAGGATATATACCCAGTAGGCCTCTTCGAGGGAAGAAGAATATGGAGTCCCGATACAATATGATTTATGATTTCTGTGGAGTAAGTAGAGTGGATTATAGGATAACCATCCTTAGTAAGGCGGACTTTATGGCCAAGTTCCGTACTCGCCTTCACTACTGACACCACTAGGGTGGCCTTCTTTTATGGACAGTTTGAGGCGGGGTTGAGGTTGCCCTTAGATCCCTTCATCAACGAGTTTCTGGAGTGCATGGATGCTCTTCCTCTTCAGCTTGGGGCCAACACTTGTAGAGTACTAGTGTGCTTTGCCATGGTATGCAGGTTTCTAGGCCATGAACCTTGCATGAGAGTCTTCAAAGAATTTTTCGCTCCAAAGCTCGACAAGGCAGATTGGGGGATTAGTACTCCTTCCAAACCCAATTCTCCAAAATTGTTTGCCAACCTTCCCAACAAACATAGCAATGGAATTCCTATGTGGTAGTTGTAGAGAGTAGGCTGGGATGGGAGTTCCCCTTGCCAGGTAGTGAGTCTGACACTATTGACGAGGAAAACTACTGGGAGCCTCCATGGCACCAAACCTTGTATAGGAAGTTGTGTGCGTTGGTCGCGAAAAGACCCATTAGCTGGGAGGTGTTAGGGACAACCAAGTATAACTACATCCAAGCTGGGATGATGCCTGGGGATGGAGTGGTGGAACCCCTTGTTCCTGTATTGAGAGGCTGTATATCCTGACCGGGTTACTCATTCCTTGGGTAGGTTGAAGGAGAACTGCAATTTTGTCGAAGAATGAAAATTACCGCAAAGACCGCGGAGAGCATGTTGGTGGTAAGGATTTACTTGACTCGCATTCATTAGCTCGTCCATTGTTAACTTGCATGAGTAACTTATCATTGGCACATAGCGTTATTTTTAGCTGCATATACAACTCTTAGATCGTCCGTTGTCTGCTCGTATGTAGAACTTAGTTAGCTCGTACATAGAACTATTTCGAGTTGCAACTCTTTATCAAATTGCCTGCTCGTATGTAGAGTTATTCAATTCGTACATAGAACCGCTTTGAATTGTATCAATTACCTCACAATGATTTACTCGTAGGACTGTTTTGAATCGTCGAGCTAACACTTGATTCTTTTGATGTCGTGTAGTTTTAACTCCCGAACAAGAAGCAAATATGGTGCGTATTGTTGGGGTTTCTGACAAGAGGAAAGCCAAGAGGGCTCATGGGGCTGCCAATGCTAAGGCGAGCAGAGAGAGAGAAGCTGTTGCTAGGAACAATTTGCTTCCGAAGGATGTTGCTGGAATGATCCCGATGGAAGAGGTCGAGCTGGAAGACCCTTTGCAAAGCAGCACCCAATCCAATGATGCCAATGAAGGAGGTGATGATTCCCATAGGTCAGTAAGGGCAAGTCTGAGCTCCGACCCAAATCAAGATGCCAATATGGAGACCTCTGGAGCTGGGATGGTGGGGGCTAGCCCTTTACTGGTCGTCAACGTTGATGAAGATGATATGGAGGAAGAGGACGATCGTCCTATAAGCTCGAAGAAGAGGTCCCGATCTGAGAAGGGCAAGTCTGTGTCCTCGAGCCAATTGCCTCCACCACCCTTCCTTCCTCCCAAGAAGGAGTCTCTGGATGAAAAGATGAAGAGGCCGAGTGATGTTCCTCCACCGGAAGCGGTTTAACAGCTTGAGCCGTCGCTATCCCGACATGAGCCCGGGCCAAGTGATTGTTAGGAGGGCAATAGATGTCGATCTCCTAGCCCATTTTGGCCGATAAGGGGATCACCCCGAGGAATTTTCTCGCTCGCTCCGGAATGGCTCATAGTGAGGTAACTTGTCATTTTCTCTTTCATTGTAGTTGCTTATCCCTTTACTCGATCCACTCAAATCACGAGCTAACACTTCTTCGTTTCTTTGAAATGCGTAATCTTACGATGGTCGAGCAGTGAAGAGCTCTTGGAGAGCTTCTATTGAGAGAGAGAGACAAGCCCTTCAAGATTACTCCAAAAGGCTAAAGAGCTTGCGGATTTGAAGGAGAAGTACAACGACTCGGACAATACATATGAAGCCAATGAGATGGTGAAGATAAAGGCCCCGTCCGACCTCGAAGCTTCGTAGTCCAAACTTAAGGAAGTGACTTAGAGGGATGCCGAGCGCCTTGCTCACGAGAGGACTAAGGTTGAGCTTGCCACCGTCACCAAACTTCTTGCCGATAAAGATTCTTTTTGAAGGAGCTTAACGAGGAGCATAACTCGGCTCGAGCTAAGTGGAAGGAGGCTCAAGAAGGCCGGCCCCGATGCCGCGGAGAAGTTCAAGGAGGGAGATGAGTTTTATGATGCCATAGTGGCTGTGGCACAAGACTTTCTCGAGGTTGGGAAGAGGCACATGGCCCGTCGAGCACCGGTGGATCCTTCGGGGCCTACAGCTACCATCGAGCAATTAGCTCGTTGGTTTTCGAGTCCCAAGACGACATGGCAGCCGCCAAGGTCATTCGCTTGTTCCCTATCTTGAGAACGACTTGGCCTTTATTGCCCAGAAGATGAAGAAGATCATTGTGAGAAGTGGGAGGCTCCCCCGTCCTTGACGTAAATTTTGATGTGGTCTTGGCGGAGCTTGATGATGCCGAAGCTATGGAGACAAGATGAACAAATTTATTCTGAGTCGGGTAAACCTTTAGACCCTCAAAGAACAAGGAGAGGAAGAGGGTCGAGCCGCACGACGACCAAGCCGATGTCGGCCAGACTCCCGAATTATTTAGTTGGATTTGTAATGAACAAGTTCCAAACAATATTTTTGTTTTTTGCTTTAACATTGTTCGAATGCCTTGGCCCAGTTTTTTGGGAGGCAAAATATTTTTGTAAGTTAACTTTGTCCAAGTCTTAGCCCGTTTTGGGAGACTTCTCTATCATAGCTGACATTTGTTTTCAGAATGTTGTATGTTTTTCATTCCATATTGTATGTCGAGCTAGATGTAGATAATATAAATGAGTCAATTTGAGCCTAGAGGCGACTTGATCTTGTTGGTTTAGTCGACCTCGCACTTGATTAACTTTTTGTGAACGAGAGTGATCATAAGTCGAACCTGTTCATATCATTTGAACTGATTAAGAATCGAGTCAATCGGAACGAAGTCGACTAAGAGTCGGACTTGTTAAGTGAACGAAGCTGATTTAGAATCGAGCTTGTTAGAACGAAGCCGACTCAAGAGTCGAGCCTATTAAAGTGAAGCCGACCAAGAGTCGAGCCTAAGATGAACCGACTAAGAGTCGAGCTCATTAGAACAAAGTCGACTAAGAGTCGGACTTGTTAAGTAATCAAAGCTGATTAAGAATCGAGCTTTGTTGGAACGAAGCCGACTAAGAGTCGAGCTTGTTGATATTAATGTAACACTATGTTTCGATCGAATAAACCGCTTCTTTCATCAAGTGGGAATCATGCTTACATCAATTCGAAACTAGCTTTAACATAAACTTGAACTTTGAAATTGAAACTAGAAGTAGTATTTGATGAGGTGAGTAGCATGCCAAGGATGTTTCAACTCGTCACCTCCGGATGAGCTATCATGTAGGTTCCTTCTTCGACGACTCGAGCGACCACATGTGGACCTTCCCAGCCAGAGATAGCTTGTTCGCCGGGTCCTTCTACCCGTTGCCTCAATCTTTCTCAATACATAATCTCCAACTTGGAAAGACCTTGCCTTGACCTTCTTGTCGTGATAACTTTTAGTCCGCTGCTTGTAATTGACCATTCGGAGGTAGGCTGTTTCTCGCTTTTCGTCGATCGGATCCAAGTCGATCAACCCGTTGGTGTCATTCTCGCTCTTGATCAAAGAAGGTCACTCTAGCCGTAGGAATCTCGAGCTCGCAGTGCCATGGCCTCGACCCATATGTGAGAGCAAAAGGGGTTTCCGTAGGCCCCCGAGTGGTTGTACGAACCGCCCAAAGAGCAAGGGGGAGTTCGTCCAACCAATTGTTTCGTCGACCTACGAGCCCACGGCCTCGAGTGAAGATAGAACAAGTTTATTTGCCGCTCAGCCTTGCCCATTTCCTTGAGGATAGGCGACAGAGGATTTCCAATGTTTGATTCCCACTCGCTTCATCTCTCGTTTCGAAAGTCCGGGAGAACCGTAACCCATTGTCGACACTATAGCTCGAGGAAACCAAACCGACACCAAATGAAGTCGTGTATGAAGTTGATAGCATTCTCCTCTCGTGATGCGAGCTAGTGGTTTGGCCTCAACCCATTTGGTGAAGTAATCTATGGCCACTATCACATACTTGCAGTTTCCTCGGCGGGAGGGAAGGGTCCAATCGTGTCGACGCCCCACATGTCAAATGGCCAAGCCGCGATCACAGTGAGTCTCGCTCCGTCAGAGGCACATGGGGAAGGTTGGCAAACCTTTCGCATTGATCACATTGCCGAACAAAGTTGTGAGTGTCGCCTCTCATGTGTGGCCGTAGTATCCCAATGTGATTAACTTGTCGCCAAGAGTCCCGCCCCCGGGTGTCCACCACAAATTCCACTATGCACCTCGTGTATCAATAGGGCGACCTCTTTGGGGATGGATGCACTTTAGCAATGGCCGAGTATAAGATCTCCCGAACAAAGTCGCCTCCTTGAATGACATACCTTGGAGCTTTCTTTTTGATAGCTCGAGCCTTCTTCTCGTCATCCGGCACTCTCCATTTTCTAGGTATGCTTTCATTTCCTCGATCCAACACTTCTCCCGGGTCCAATTTCTTGAGGGATCATCTATGCACTGAATTTTTACCCTCTCATAAGCCGGATTTTCGAGGAAGGAGACGGGCTCGCCATGTGGTTCATCCGAAGTAGCAAGTTTCGAAAGGAGATCACCACCTCGTTATCTTCCCTTCCAATCCTTTCAATCTCCTGTAATTCTAAGTCCTTTATTAGCTCCTTCACCAGGTCGCAAGATTTGATGAGAGTAGAACTAAGCACTTCGTACTCGCCTCGACCCGGCCGACTATCAATTGTGAGTCACGTAAGCCATGATCTTAGTTGCCCGAAGCACTTGGCGTACTCAATAGCCGCAATCAAGGCCTCGTATTCACCCGGTTATTGGAAGCATCAAACTTGAACCTTAGTGATTCCTCATACACGGTCCCAGCTTCTGCTCAATCAACACTATTCCACTCCCACCGCTATTCTTGGTCGCAGCACTGTCTCGAATAGACTTTCCAACAATCGTCGGGTAGGCTAATGACAACCTCGGGACTCGGTTCTTTCCCTTAGCTTTTTCTTTAGGAACTCGTTGCTCGTGGTCTTCCTCGCGAACGTAAGCTCGACCAAGAAGCCGCCTAGAGCTTCGAGCCTTCAACGCCTTTCGAGGTCGATAGTCAATGTCAAATTCAAGTGAGGGCACCGACCAATTGAGCAATGACCCGAACTCGTGCTTGTGCAACATCTTTCTCAAAGGTGCATTAGTAAGAACCACGATTGGACGAGCTAGAAAATAAGCTCGCAGCCTTCCTCAAGCCACGACTAGAGCATGAAGCGACCTTCTCGCCGTTGTAATACCTACTTTCCACATCTCGATAAAGCTTTGCCGATATAGTACACAAGCTTCGAAGCCCTCATCCTCTCTAATCAACACCGTCGCAACCGACTTGTCTCCCACGTATAGATATACAAACAAAGTCTCTCCAAAGGGCTCAAGCTACTTAGCAGGGGTGGAGTAGCGAGGTAATCCTTTAGCCGTTGGAACGACGAATGACATTCGGTCGTCCATTCAAAACTTTTCGTCCCCCTCAATGCTTTGAAGAAGCGGGAGAGACCTTTCGCCGACTTTGATATGAAGCGACCAAGAGCCGCTACCCTTCCATTAAGTCGCCGCATCTCTTTGATAGCGCGGGAGCCTTCATGTCGACTAAAGCCTTTATCTTCTCTCGGATTAGCTTCTATGCCCCTTTCGAGATACCATGAATCCCAAGAACTTGCCACCGCCACTCCAAACACACATTTACCGGGTTGAGCTTCATGTCGTTTGCTCGTAAATTGGCGAATGTCTCCTTTAGGTCGACCACGCGACTCCCGGCCTTAGTTTTAATGACCATGTCGTCAACGTAGGCCTCCATATTTCGACCAATCCGTGAGGCAAAGACTTTGTTCACCATCCTCTCGATAGGTCGCTCCCGCATTCTTCAATCCAAAAGGCATCATATTGTAGCAAGAGATGCCTCCAAACTCGCCCGAAATGCCGTTTTGACTATGTCGTCCTCATGCATCTTGATCCGGTGGTATCCCGAGTAAGCATCCAGAAACCGAGAGTAAGAGTGACCAAGAATGGAATCAACAAGCTTGTCAATTCTAGGAAGAGGATAGCTATCCTTCGGGGCAAGCTAGATTGAGAGTAGTGAAGTCGACACACATCCGCCACTTGCCATTCGATTTCTTCACCATGACCACGTTGGCCAACCACGTTGTATGAGTGGCCTCTTTGATTATACCTCGCACTCAAAAGTTTTTGTACCTCGCTTTGATAGCCTCTTCCTTGTCGCGAGCAAAACTTCTCAACTTTTGGGGTCTCGGCTTTATGGTCGGGTTGACTTCCGCCCGTGAACAGCTGACCTCCTCCTTGATTCCCCTCATGTCTTCTACCCTCCATGCAAAGACATCATTACTTTCTTTGAGTAGCTCGATGATTTCTCGCTCGCTCCTCAACCGATAGCCGCTTCCCAATCCGAATTTTTTGATCGGGGTAAGAAGGTTGGTGATTACCGACTCTAGCTCATCCACAGCCTTCTAGCTCGGTCCATCTCTCGAATTGTAGAGTCTCCACTATGATCTCCCCGACCTTTTGTCTTTCCTCGCCTCCCAAGTGTGGAGCCTCGCCTATCATATCATCAAGCTTGTTCGCAACCTTGTTGGTAGGGCCCCCGAGTTATTGTCTATCTCGGGAGGCATAGGTCTCCATGACGACTTGATCGACCATAACTACATCCGAATCGACCTCGGTGTTAGAGTGACGTGTCGACTCAAGCATGACCTCGTCATTTGAGCGATAGGTCGACTCTACCACGTCGGTGATTGCTGACAGGGTAGTTTTGGTGATCGATCGAGACACCTTCAAGTAACCATCGCCAGCCTCAATCTCTAGCTCCCTTTTCTTTCTTTCTCTTAGAACATGATCCGTATAAGCACGAGCCGTGCCTTGTACGCAACCTACTCCAAAGCAGGTGTGGGGAACTTTACTCGCCGGTGAGGAATTGATGCTACCATTCCAAGAGCGACTGTCCAGAATTCCAAGGATGGCGGCATAGTCACTATTTACATCAATTACGATAAATTGTACCTTCGAAAACAACCCCTGAGGGGGTGCCGTCTAGGTCAACGTCGAGTGCTATCTCGGCCTTTAGCATCAACTCGATGGTTGGTGAAGCCTTCCAACCTCGCCATCATATCTCTCCAACCGTTCATCGTTAAGACCCATCTCCTCGAAAGTTTTGTAAAACAAAATATACTTCGCAGCCCCGTGTCGACTAAGAGTCTCGCTCGCCGTACATCCATCAATGAGACTGGGATGACGAGAACTTGCTCCCTAGCCGCCATATTTGTTGCCAATTCGTGGGGGTAGAAGCCGATCGCCTCATCTCTTATTTCTCTCTCCTCGAGGCACACGCTGGGCCTTATTAAGCCGGAATATCTTGTGCTTGATGGCCGTGTTGCTTGCTTGTTCAGCGATGACCCCTGTGTTCCGCCTAGGGCCGCCTAGGTCCTTGTTGCCCACCCGCCGGCCGCTCACCTCCCCAGCTCGAGGTCTCTTCACATAAGCTTCGAGTCTCCCTGGTCGACCATTCTCTGGATGATACGCTTTAATCCCAAGCAATCCTCGTAGAGATGACCGGTGTCTTTGTGATAGTCGCGGTACTTGCTTTGTTGTCCCGCCTAAACTTGTTGCACCGGATTCATTGGGACTCGGAGGAGCCGGTTCGACGGCATTCCAAAATCTCGGTTCGACTCACCGTGAGGAGTGAAAGCTTCGAGGCACCTTCTGGCCCTAGTTCTGCTTCTTTCCATTTTTATTGTTCCCCCCATTCTTGTTAGAGTCCTTTTTATCATCAGCGACTTCAACCTTGGGGCTCTTTCCCTTCTTCTTTTCTTTTCTTTCCTCAGCCAGGGCGACATTATACACCTTTTCAAACAACTCCTGTCGAGTTGTGGCCAGTTCGGACCGTGAGTTCGTAGTCCATGTCTTACGAGGAAATACCACTTCGGAAGCGATTGATTACCTCCACATGCAGTGAGGTCTTCCTCTATCTTATCAACCATCTCTTTGAACTTGGTGAAATAGCTCATCGAGCTTTCATTCTTACCACTGCACCAAGTTATTCGGATCGGTGACGGTTATCTTTCGAGCTCCCGCAATCGAGAAGCGGTCTAAGAATTTTGCTCAAGCATGCCCCAGTGGGTGATACTACCGGCGGCCAAACCATTGAACCAAGTTAAGTTTGCCCCGGTAAGTGTCTTAGGAGAGCTTTGCACATGTTGTCATCCTCATTGGCTACAAAAACACATAGTGGCTTCCGGATGTGCTATGTGGCTCCTGGCATTTTGTCGACCCGAGTACTTCTCCCGAGAAGAGGCAACCTAAAAGTAGGAGGAGGTCGACTATCTCGATTTCTTTGGATAAGGGTCGAAGAGCAAAATCAATTCGTTCGACCTTTCCAAAGCATCCTTCTTCTTCTCCTCCTCCCATTGCTCAAATTTCTTTTCATCAACAACCATTCTACTCGGCATCGGGTCTCTCATCTCCGGAGGAGCGGCATTGGACCTCGCGCCTTCACTGGGAGTCACCGCCTACTCCTTACTGTCCTGTGAGAATTGGTCCTTTCCGATCTTATTGGAGACCTATGTACGTTACTTCTTTGAGGCGACTGCGCCTCTCGGCGAGACCGGCGACTGCGCCTGTGATCTCCATGTGGCGACTGCGCCTTTCCCCTCTCACAGGCGACCTATGCCCATTTACTGTCTCTTTGAGACCACGATCTCTGTGTTACATTTGGGGAAACATATCATTTCTATTGAGCCGTTAACCGAGTCCTCAAATCGAATTGAGCCTCCTGCTCTCTGTTTACGTTGAGGCTAGCTCTTAAATCATTACTCGGCACATGAACTATAGTAGGAGCTCGACGTACCATTACGTCCTCGCCGTTACGTCCTACACCTTCGTTTGGCCTAGCACTCTGGCTTTCGTTGCCCATTAGAAACACTGGCGGGTGCCACTCTCTCGGGCTGTATGTCGGCTTTGTTTCCCTCCTCCATGGCTATTAAGTCGGCGAGAATGCAGGCTCAGCTCCGGCATCATTTCTTTCTTGCTCATGGGATTAGTGGAGGGACACCCTGCTTCCCACATTAGCCTTTGCCCGGTTATGCGTTTTGGGTGAGGTGGATCTCCCTGTCCTTCCATAGGACGCTTTTCTCTCCTTGCATCTGGCAATCCCCTGCCATCAGCCACGCTGTTAGAGCGTGTCGCCCTAACATGATGTCGTTGAGGAGGGGGAGGAGGAGGCAAATCTGCATTTCCAACGTTTGTATTGTTGTTGTTGTTAACTTCGTCATGCCCTAGTGAAGCCTCGGATACGTGTCCTTCTGAAGTCACCATCGTTGTAGGTTATGAAAAGTTTCGAGGTCAAGTTAAAAAGCACGTTCCCGGCAATGGAACCAAACTGATGCTGCAGGAAATGTGCTTATCAATCTTCCTCCACGTGGCAGGACTGATCACCTGGCTTCTTGACCTGAAAACAGAACCCACGACTAGCCGGATGTGTCTCCGGCGAAGACACTCGGGCGTGAGAGTAAGATAACAGTTGTATATAGCTCAAAATGTATTGAATAATGAACTCAGAATACAAAATGGCAGTTACCTTTCACCGTTTGGTAGTGATGAAGTATTTATAGGCAAGAGTGATGTATTTTTGGGGAGGCAACATGTCCTCCGAGATTATAGCGGCAGTTACTTGGTCGTGGGCACGTGTCTATAACGGTCCCTGATTTGTAGGGATGTAGTTGTGAGCATTGATTAACCAAATAAGCCGGCAAGTGTCAGGTCGTCACTTGCTGAGTTAGGTCGAGGTCGCCACTCGTGGAATGGTCGACCTGACTGTCGGGTAGAGCATGGTTCGTACCCGAATTGTAGCATGGATCATGAGGTCGGACTAAGTTAGGTCGGGACCTGTAAGTCGGACCATGGGCTTAGTCGACTGATGTGTGAGATGGGCCGTGGGCCTTGTTCTGATTGGATCAGTCTCATTGAGATGTGAACAATAAAAATGGAAAGAACAGAACTAGGGCGATAGAGAAGGTGCCCGAAGCTTTCACTCCCCTCACGGTGAGTCGAACTGAGATTTTGAATGCTGTCGAACTGGCTCCTCCAGTCCCAATGAATCCAGGCAACAAGTTTAGGCGGGACAACAGCAAGTACTGCGACTATCACAAAGACACTGGTCATCTCACAGAGGATTGCTTAGGATTAAAGCGTATCATCCGAGGAAGAATGGTCGACCGGGGAGACTCGAAGCTTATGTGAAGAGACCTCGAGCCGGGGAGGTGAGCGGCCGGCGGGTGGGCAACAAGGACCTAGGCAGGCCTAGACTGAACTCCTCGGGGGTCATCACGAACAAGCAAGCAACACGGCCATCAAGCACAAGATATTCCACTTAATAAGGCTCCCACATGTGCCTCCAAGGAGAGAAATAAGAGATGAGGCGATCGCCTTCTACCCCACGAATTGGCAACAAATATGGCGTGCTGGGAGCAAGTTCTCGTCATCCCAGTCTCATTGATGGATGTACGACGAGCGTAGCTCTTGAGTCGACACGGGGCTACTGCAAGGATATTTTGTTTTACAAAACTTTCAAGGAGATGGGTCTTAACGATGAACAATGGGAGAGATATGATGGCGAGGTTGGAAGGCTTCACCAACCATCGAGTTGATGCTAAAGAGGCCGATAAAGCACTCGACGCTGACTCTAGCGGCCAAAGCACTCCTTCTCGGGGTTGTTTCGAAGGTACAATTTATCGTAATTGATGTAAATAGTGACTATGCCGCCATCCTTGGAATTCCCGACGGGTCGCTTCTTGGAATGGTAGCATCAATCTCCTCGCCAGTAAAGTTCCCACACCGCTGGAGTAGGTTGCGTACGAGGCACGGCTCGTGCTTATCTCGGATCATGTTCTAAGAGAAAGAAAGAAAAGGGAGCTAGAGATTGAGGATCAGCGATGGTTACTTGAAGGCTGTCTCGGTCGATCACCAAACTACCCGTGTCAGCCAATCGCAGAACGTGGTAGAGTCGACCTATCGCTCAAATGACGAGGTCATGCTTGAGTCGACACGTCACTCCTAACACCACCGGAGGTCGGTTCGGGTATGTAGTTATGGTCGATCAAGCCGTCATAGTGGAGACCTATGCCTCCGGATAGACAATAACTCGGGGGCCCCTACCAACAAGGTTGCGACAAGCTTCGATGATATGATAGGCTGAGGGAGGCTCCACACTTGGGAGGCGAGGAAAGACAAAAGGTCGTGGAGATCATAGTGGAGACTCTAATTCAGATGGACCGTAGCTAGAAGGCTGTGGATGAGCTAGAGTCGGTAATCACCAACCCTTCTTACCCCGATCAAAAAATTCGGATTGGGAAGCGGCTATCGATTGAGGAGCGAGCGAAATCATCGAGCTACTCAAAGAAAGTAATGATGTCTTTGCATGGAGGGTGTAAGATTACGAGGGAATCAAGGAGGAGGTCGCTGTTCACAGACCGGAAGTCAACCCGACCATAAAGCCGGAGACCCCAAAAGTTGAGAAGTTTTGCTCGCGACAAGGAAGAGGCTATCAAAGCGAGGTACAAAAACTTTTGAGTGCGGTGTATAATCAAAGAGGCCACTCATACAACGTGGTTGGCCAACGTGGTCATGGTGAAGAAATCGAATGGCAAGTGGCGGATGTGTGTCGACTTCACTACTCTCAATCTAGCTTGCCCAAAGGATAGCTATCCTCTTCCTAGAATTGACAAGCTTGTTGATTCCATTGCTTTGGTCACTCTACTCTCAGTTTCTGGATGCTTACTCGGGATACCACCGTATCAAGATGCACGAGGACGACATAGTCAAAACGGCATTTCAGCAAATGTGAGGCATCTACCGCTACAATATGATGCCTTTTGGATTGAAGAATGCAGAGCGACCTATCGAGGATGGTGAACAAAGTCTTTGCCTCACGTATTTGGTCGAAATATGGAGGCCTACGTTGACGACATGGTCATTAAAACTAAGGCCGGAGTCACGTGGTCGACCTAAAGGAGACATTCGCCAATTTACGAGCAAACGACATGAAGCTCAACCCCAAGAAATGTGTGTTTGGAGTGGCACCGGCAAGTTCTTGGGATTCATGGTATCTCAAAGGGGCATAGAAGCTAATCCAGAGAAGATAAAGGCTTTAGTCGACAATGAAGGCTCCCACCACTATCAAAGAGATGCAATGACTTAATGGAAGGGTAGCACTTCTTCGTCGCTTCCATATCAAAGTCGCTAGAAAGGTCTCTCCCCTTCTTCAAAGCATCGAGGGGGACGAAAGTTTTGAATGGACGACCGAATGTCATTCGTCGTTCCAACAAATTTAAAGGATTACCTCGCTACTCCACCCCCGCTAAGTAGCCCGACCACCGGAGAGACTTTGTTTGTATATCTATCTCGGAGACAAGTCGGTTGCAGCAGTTGTTGATTAGAGAGGATGAGGGGCTTCGTAAGCCCGTGTACTATATCGCAAAGCTTTATCGATGTGGAAAGTAGGTATTACAACGCTCGAGAAGGTCGCCATGCTCTAGTCGTGGCTTCAAGGAAGCTGCGAGCTTATTTTCTAGCTCATCCAATCGTGGTTCTTACTAGTGCACCTTTGAGAAAGATATTGCACAAGCCCGAGAGTTCGTGTCGATCGCTCAATTGGTCGATTGCCCTCACCGAATTTGACATCGACTATCGACCTCGAAAGGCGTCAAGGCTCAAGCTCTAGCCGACTTCGGTCGAGCTTACGTTCACCAAGGAAGACCACGAGCAACGAGTTCCTAAAGAAAAAGCTAAGGGGAAAGAACCGTAGTCCCGAGGTTGTCATTAGCCTACCCGACGATTGTTGGAAAGTCTATTCAGACGGGTCTGCGACCAAGAATAGCAAGCTGAGCCGGAATAGTGTTGATTGAGCCGTAAACCGGGACCGTATGAGGAATCACTAAGGTTCAAGTTTGATGCTTCCAATAACCAGGCCGAATACGAGGCCTGATTGCAGCCTATCGAGGTACGCCAAGTGCTTCTGAGCAACTAAGATCATGGCTTACCGTGACTCACAATTGATAGTCAACTGTGCCGAGGCGAGTACGAAGTGCTTAGTTCTACTCTCATCAAATACTGCGACCTGGTGAAGGAGCTAATAAAGGACTTAGAATTCTGGGAGATTCAAAGGATTGGAAGGGAAGATAACGAGCTGGCTGATCTCCTTTCGAAACTTGCTACTTCAGATGAACCACATGACGAGCCCATCTCCTTCCTCGAAAATCCAGCTTATGAGAGGGTAAAAATTCAGTGCATAGATGATCCCTCAAGAAATTGGACGCAGGAGAAGTGTTGGATCGAGGAAATGAAAGCATACCTAGAAAATGGAGAGCTGCCAGATGACGAGAAGAAGGCTCGAGCTATCAAAAAGAAAGCTCCAAGGTATGTCATTCAAGGAGGCGACCTGTTCAGGAGATCTTATACTCGGCCATTGCTAAAGTGCATCCATCCCCAAGAGGTCGCCCTATTGATACACGAGGTGCATAGTGGAATTTGTGGTGGACACCCGGGGGCCAGGACTCTTGCTGACAAGTTAATCACATTGGGATACTACTGGCCACACATGAGAGCTGACACTCACAACTTTGTTCAGCAATGTGATCAATGCCAAAGGTTTGCCAACCTTCCCCATGTGCCTACAACAATGCAGCGTGACTCCGTGATCGCAGCTTGGCCATTTGACATGTGGGGCGTCGACCTGATTGGACCCTTCCCTCCCGCCCGAGGAAACTGCAAGTATGTGATAGTGGCCATAGATTACTTCACCAAATGGGTTGAGGCCAAACCACTAGCTCGCATCACAGAGGAGAATGCTATCAACTTCATACACGACTTCATTTGGTGTCGGTTTGGTTTTCCTCGAGCTATAGTGTTCGACAACGGGTTACGCCTCCCGCACTTTCGAAACAGAGATGAAGCGAGCGGAATCAAACATTGGAAATCCTCTGTCGCCTATCCTCAAGGAAATGGGCAAGTCAAGCAAAGAAATAAACTTGTTCTATCTTCACTCAAGACTCGGGCTCGTAGGTCGACGAAACAATCGGTCGGGACGAACTCCCCCCGCTCTTTCGGGGCGCTCGTACAACCACTGGGGCCTACTGGGAAACCCCTTTGCTCTCACATACGGGTCGAGGCCACGGCACCCGCCGAGCTCGGCATTCCCTACGGCTAGAGTGACCTTCTTTGATCAAGAGCAGAATGACACCAACAAAGTTGATCGACTGATCCGATCGACGAAAAGCGAGAAACAAACTTACCTCCGAATGGTCAATTACAAGCAATGACTAAAAGTTATCACGACAAGTTAAGGTCAAGGCAAGGTCTTTCCAAGTTGGAGATTATGTATTGAGAAAGATTGAGGCAACGGGTAGAAGGACCCAAAGATAACAAGCTATCTCCTAACCGGGAAGGTCCCTATGTGGTCACTCGAGTCGTCAAAGAAGGAACCTACATGATAGCTCATCCCTGAGGTGACGAGTTGAAACATCCTTGGCATGCTACTCACCTCATCAAATACTACTTCTAGTTTCAATTTCAAAGTTCAAGTTTATGTTAAAGCTAGTTTCGAATTGATGTAAGCATGATTCCCACTTCAATGAAAAGAGCAGCTTTATTCGATCAAACATAGTGTTACATTAATATCAACAAGCTCGACTCTTAGTCAGCCTGCTCCAACAAAGCTCGATTCTTAATCGCCTTTGATTACTTAACAAGTCCGACTCTTAGTCGACTTTGTTCTAATGAGCTCGACTCTTAGTCAGCTCATCTTAGCTCGACTCTTAGTCGCCTTCACCCTAATAGGCTCGACTCTTAGTCGCCTTCGTTCTAACAAGCTCGATTCTAAATCGCCTTCGTTCACTTAACAAGTCCGACTCTTAGTCGACTTCGTTCCGACCGACTCGATTCTTAATCGCTCAAATGATATGAACAAAGTTCGACTTATGATCAATCTCGTTCACAAAAGTTAATCAAGTCTCGAGGTCGACTAAACCAACAAGATCAAGTCGCCTAGGCTCAAATTGACTCATTTATATTATCTACATCTAGCTCGACATACAATATGGAATGAAAAACATACAACATTCTAAAACAAATGTCAGCCTATGATAGAGAAGTCTCCCAAAACGGGCTAAGACTTCGACAAAGTTAACTTACAAAAATATTTTGCCTCCCAAAAACCGGGCCAAGGCATTCGAACAATGTTAAAGCAAAAACAAAAATATTGTTTGGAACTTGTTCATTACAAATCCAACTAAATAATTCAGAGTCCTGCCGACATCGCCTTGGTCGTCGCAGCAGCTCGACCCTCTTCCTCCTCTCCTTGTCACCGAGGGTCTAAAGGTTTACCCGACTCCGAATAAATTTGTTCATCTACCGTCTCCATAGCTTCAAGATCATCAAGCTCCGCCAAGACCACATCAAAATTTCGTCAAGGACAGGGGGAGCCTCCCACTTCTCACAATGATCTTCTTCATCTTCCCGGGCAATAAAGGCCAAGTCGTTCTCAAGATAGGGAACAAGCGAATGACCTTCGCGAGCCGCCATGTCGCATCGGGACTCGAAAACCAACGAGCTAATTGCTCGATGGTAACCGTAGCCGAAGGATCCACCAAAGGCTCGACGGCCACGTGCCTCTTCCCAACCTCGAGAAAGTCTTGTGCCCCGGCCACTATGGCATCATAAAACTCATCTCCCTCCTCAACTTCTCCACAAAAGATCAAGGCCAGCTCTTCTTCAGAGCCTCCTTCCACTTAGCTCGAGCCGAGTTATGCTCCTCGTTAAGCTCCTTCAAAAAGAATCTTTATCAAAGCAAGAAGTTTGGTGACGGTGGCAAGCTCAACCTTAGTCCTCTCATGAGCAAGGCGCTCAAGCATCCCTCTCTCAAGTCACTTCCTTAAGTTTGGACTCGAAGCTTCGAGGTCGGACAGTGTAGCCTTTATCTTCACCATCTCATTGGCTTCATATGTATTGTCCAGGTCGTTGTACTTCTCCTTCAAATCCGCAAGCTCTTTAGCCTTTTTGGAGTAATCTTGAAGGGCTTGCTCTCTCTCTCAATAGAAGCTTTCCAAGAGCTCTTCACCGCTCGACCATCGTAAGATTCTCGCATTTCAAAGAAACAAGAAGTGTTAGCTCGTGATTTGAGCTGGATCGAGTAAAGGGATAAGCAACTACAATGAAAGAGAAAATGACAAGTTACCTCACTATGAGCCATTCCAGAGCGAGCGTAAAATTCCTGGGGTGATCCCCTTATCAAGAAATGGGCTAGAGATCGACATCTATTGCCCTCCTAACAATCACTTGGCCTGTGCTCATGCTCGGGATAGCGACGGCTCAAGCCGTTAAACCCTTCCAAAGGAGGAACATCACTCAGCCTCTTCATCTTTTCATCCGAGGACTCCTTACCGGGAGGAAGGAAGGCCGGTGGAGGCAATTGGCTCGAGGACACAGACTTGCCCTTCTCAGATCGGGACCTCTTCTTCGAGCTTATAGGACGATCGTCCTCTTCCTCCATATCATCTTCATCAACGTTGACGACCAAAGAAAGGGCTAGCCCCCACCATCCCACCTCCAGAGGTCTCCATATTGGCATCTTGATTTGGCCTGAGCTCGACTTGCCCTTACCGACCTACGGGAATCATCACCTCCTTCATTGGCATCATCGATTGGGTGCCGCTTGCAAAGTGGTCTTCCACCGACCTCTTCCATCGGATCATTCCAAAGAACATCCTTCTAAGCAAATTGTTCCTAGCAACAGCCTTTCTCTCTCTCTCGCTCGCCTTAGCATTGGCACCCACGAGCCCTCTCGCTTTCCTCTTGTCGAAACCCCAACAATACGCACCATATTTGCTTCTTGTTCGGGAGTTAAAACTACACGACATCAAAAGAATCAAGTGTTAGCTCGACGATTCAAAACAAATTCTACGAGTAAATCATTGACGAGGTAATTGATACAATTCAAAGCAGCTTCTATGTACGAATTGAATAACTCTACATACGAGCAGCAATTTGATAAAGAGTTGCAACTCGAAATAGTTCTATGCACGAGCTAACTAAGTTCTACATACGAAAGCATAATCTGACGATCTAAGAGTCAGATATGCAAACTAAAAATAACGCTATGTGCCAATGATAAGTTACTCATGCAAGTTAACAATGGACGAGCTAATGAATGCAGTCAAGTAAATCCTTACCACCAACATGCTCTCCGCGCCTTTGCAACAATTTTCATTCTTCCGACAAAATTGACAGCTTCTCCTTCAACCTACCCAAGGAATGAGTAACCCAGTCCGATATACCTGGCCTCTCAATACAGAACAAGGGGTTCCACCACTCCATCCCCAGCATCATCCCACTTGGATGTAGTTATACTTGGTTGTCCCTAACACCTCCCAAAACTAACGGGTCTTTTCGCGACCAACGCACACAACTTCCTATACAAGGTTTGGTGCCATGGAGGCTCCCAAGCAGTTTTCCTCGTCAATAGTGTCGACTCACTACCCGGCAAGGGGAACTCCCATCCCAAACTCTACTCTCTACAACTACCACATAGGAATTCCAAACTGCTATGTTTGTTGGGAAGGTTGGCAAACAATTTTGGAGAATTGGGTTTGGAAGGAGTACTAATCCCCCAATCTCGCCTTGTCGAGCTGAGCAAAAATTCTTTGAAGACTCTCATGCAAGGTTCATGGCCTAGAAACCTCGCATACCATGGCAAAGCACACTAGTACTCTACAAGTGTTGGCCCTAAGTCAAGAGGAAGAGCATCCACGCACTCCGTAAACTCGCTGATGAAGTGGATCTAGTGGCAACCTCAACCCCGCCTCAAACCGTCCATAAAAGAAGGCCACCCTAGTGGTGCTCAGTAGATGAAGCCGGGTACGAACTTGGCCATAAAGTCCGCCTTACTAAGGATGGTTATCCTATAATCCACTCTACTTACTCCACGTAAATCATAAATCATATCAGATCGGGACTCCATATTCTTCTTCCCTCGAAGAGGCCTACTGGGTATATATCCTCTCTCGTTCTTCCCTAGGCATAACCGAGGAGCCAAACGCATTCACAATTCGGGGCCTAAGAGGTCGAAGCAAAGATTTCCTTCGAGTTGTCATATCTGTACAAGAAGAAGGAGAAACAGGGGAGTCACCCTATGATCACATTCAGCCGACCTACCTAAGGGCGACCTAAACTCCCCGGAAAACCTATTCTATTTCTAAGGAAGGAGGGCTTTGGACGTCCCTAACATAAAACAAGGTAATATGGTCAAGCTTCATGGAATAAATGAAAAGCGACAACAGCTGAGTCGTCAATCACCACATTCTCAATTTCTCCTACAACGGGCAGCCCTATCTCGAGTAATTCAACCCCCAACTAGTCAAAATGGAGGCGCATTCATCCAGTGTGGACATCACTCTCCACTCACCGTTCACATTCTTGCATGCCCTACTTGCATCAAAGACAAGAACCGTACCACGCTCCCGGTTCGCAACTAAAGGTCCTAGCCATGGCGGAAACGGAGAACAAAGCAAAATTAAAATCCTTAAAGCAAAGGTACGAAAGAAATACCTTAATTAATTGTAAGGCGGGTTCGTTGCCGGAGCAGAGCCGAATTTAAATCTTGCCGAAATCCCTTGATTATCGCCTGAGAAGAAGAAGTTCTAGAGCAAGAAAAGTTCTAAACGAAGAGGGATTTCTCTATTTATATTTTCCTAAATTTGGAAGGGGAAAAGAAAATCAAAATTAATTTTCCAAAATTAAAGATTGAGGCGGTTTTCGAGAAGGAGTTCCAAACGTCGAACCGTAATCATTACTAAAACCGGCGCTCCTTCATCTCCAACCGTTCATCACCAACGATCGTGATGTTGCCACGTCATCATAGTCGACCTACTTCAAAGACTAGTATCGACCTTCGAGTAAAGCAATTTTTGGCAAAGAAATCTTCTTAACTTCCAAGTCGACGAGGTCAACTCGAAAGTCAGGGGGCCACCGAACATACCAAAAGTGTCGAGTTGGGCCAAACGAGTAAAGCCCAATCACGTATAACATTGGCACCCACATTCTCAATGAGACCGATCCAACCGTAACAAGGCCCACGGCCCATCTCACACATCGCCGACTAAGCCCACGGTCCGACTTACAGTCCCGACCTAACTTAGTCCGACCTCATGATCCATGCTACAATTCGGCACGAACCATGCTCTACCCGACGGTCGTCGACCATTCCACGAGCGGCGACCTCGACCTAACTCAAGAAGTGTCGACCCGACACTTGCCGGCTTATTTGGTTAATCAATGCTCACAACTACATCCCTACAAATCGTGGACCGTTATAGACACGTGCCCACGACCAAGTAACCGCCGCTATAATCTCGGAGGACATGTTGCCTCCCCAAAAATACATCACTCTTGCCTATAAATACTTCATCACTACCAAACGGTGAAAGGTAACTGCCATTTTGTATGCTGAGTTCATTATTCAATACATTTTGCGCTATATACAACCGTTATCTTACTCACGCCCGAGCGTCTTCGCCGGAGACACATCCGGCTAGTCGTGGGTTCTGCTGTGTCAAGAAGCTGTGTGATCACTCCCGCCACGCGTGGGAGGAAGATTGATAAGCACATTTCCTGCAGCATCATATATTAAGAGCAAATTTGAAATTTTGTAGTTCATTTATTTTAGGACAGATGGAGCATACAATTTTATGATTTTTATAAACTAATCAAGAGCAAATAAAAAAAATGTTTTTTTTTTATTTTTTTAAACTAATCTTAGATTTCTCATATCTCTAAGTAGGATAACTATGTACTTCCTCCGTCCCAAAATGTTTGTCCATTTGACTTTTTATTGAACTTTGACCCCAAATTTATGAGAGATTAATCATGTTCATGAAATTCTAAAAGTTGTTGTTGATAATATTATTAATGATGAATCAATAGAAATTTTTAGAATTTCATGAACATAATTAAATTGTCATATATTTGTGGTCAAAGTTCAAAAAAAAAGTCAAATGGGACAAACATTTTGAGAAGGAGGGAGTATGTATGAAATATACACAATATCCTGTCCTGGGGCTGGCACACATGTACAATACAAATAGATACGTACTATCTTCGGTTCAACTTTCCCGGAAAGCATACTATACACTTGCTAAATTTCCTTTCGGTTGTTGCATTCATTTCTATTTCGGATGTACACTGATTCTTTGCAGGAGCAGGAGCAGGAGCAGGAGCAGAAACAACATTCCCCCTAGCTTGTCGTTGTTGGTTGTCCGCGACTTTTTGCCTTCGTAAACAATTGTAACCTCACAAAAATCCGGTGCATTCTTCTGAACAATCTCTCCTCTCCCCTCTCCTTTTCTCGTGGAGAGAAACATTGAACATATCCTTGAAAATAAATCAAAGTCATTGTAAAGGCAAGCTAAAATATGAGACCAGATCTTCTATAACACACGTTGTAACACACCGATCCAACTACCATAATCATTAGGGTTGACATCATAATGACGTCTTCCAAACAAGTAAATTGTTGGAACAATTGTGGTACAAAAAGTGTTACAGAAGATCTCGACTCCTAAAATAGGGTTTAGAAATGTCAAGTGCGAAACCTAGAGGGCCCCACGTACGTACCTTAAGGAAGGCTTCCGTTTAGTGCCCATGACAAGATTGGTAATGTTAAGCACAGGGATAAGATCTAGGATTGCCTTTCCTGTGTCGTTGCTCTCAAGAAGCATTGTGTCCACAGCTACCTGCAGCAATCCAAATCCATCACTTGTGTCAAAAAAGAATTATCGGGTCACATTATTAATTGATTGCATTTCCAATGATGAAAGTTGAGGCTGAAGTTTACACGCACTTTGGCATCCTTACAAAGGAGAATGTATCTCTGCAAGAGGTTTCTTCTCCGGTTATTTTCTTCAGTGACAAAGATTTTCACCTGCTCTTTGCTCAACTGGTTTCTTGATAACCTCCCAACTATCATCAAATTTCAAGTGTCAGTTTGTTAAGAGCTTCTTTAAAGAGGTGAGTTCCAGAAAGTGATCAGTTTCAGATTTTCCTACCCCTTTTAGGCTTTTAAGACTGTATATTTTCGGACCAAAAGGGGTGATATTTTGAATACTGATATTTAAACACCTGCCTAAATACCCCAGAAGTAATTCATGGATATAGGAGAAAAAAGGAGTTCATATGTCAACTTTTAAGTGGAAACCAAATAAACAAGACCAAACAAGAGTGGCATCAAACCATTTCTTTTTCTTTTTTTTTTGCAATAGTTTACCAATAACTTTTTCTTTTCTTTCTTCGTCAAGAAATGCGTAAACCAAATAAGTTATTTTTCACTGTTATTATTGTTTACAATATTTTTTAAATACCAAGCCCACGCGGTTTCAAAATCCTGGATCCGCCCCTGGTATAATGTTATCCCTGTCCAGATTGTCTACTAGTGCACTAGAAGAAGTATAAGGCTGATATCTAAAAGTGGAAACCCCTTTGTGTACTACCACATTTGAAAATCCTATCCTGCCATCCAAATCCATGACAGGTTGAAGTTTTTGGTCAAATCGGTCATAAGAGGCAACTTTTGATTTCTCAGACTTATAATTTGTTAAGCACAATTTGTGCGTCTGGTGAAACAAAACAACTTTAAGTGCCACTAATATCCTTAAACCTTGAAATATGACGGCCTCAAGTTAACTTTTCATATGCTACGACTAGATTTCATCTAAAATCCAATTCAGAACAGAAACGATATATATTTCATTTACCCGGCGTAGGGACATAATTGATGGTAGGGAAGACATGCACAAGATAAACACGAGCACCTGGGGAGACAGCATGATCAATAGCCCATTTTACGACATCCAAATCATTTTTCCCCACAGCAACAAAAACATCATTAGCCCCCTCATCTCTGCTGCCAATGATCGTACTTTTGTTGTCCTCTCCAACCTCCACAATTTCCGGGGACATCATCCGTCTCCAGTTATCCATTGTGCTCTCTTCTCCCATTTATTCCTGTCTTTCTCTCTCCTGGTACATGAAAAATATGCAGAAAAAGATTAATGGACTGTTGGAGAGAGGGGCGATGAAAACAAAGACAATGGGGAAGTGGGATGTAAAGGGAAATTGGCTGTTGGTTAAAAAAGGAGTCGTTGCTTTCAAAGCTTTATAGCAAGAAATAAAAAAAGGGGGTTTACTTTGTCAAGTGCTGAAGGCTTCTCCGTATGTCACATTCTGAGAGCCTTCTCTCATGTAGTGGATGATTTTAGCTTTCTTTTTTAACCAAAATTTGCATGCTCTCTTGGTTGTTAATCTGTAGCATTGACTTTGCAAGTAAGTAGATAGAAGCATCTTCTACATCGCCCTCATATTCGAAATAGAAGTGTTGGGTAAACACACTTAGGTTAGGCACATAAAATGTCCACACATGCAGAGCTTGGTTGGATCAAAACATGACACCAGTAAAAAAAATCAACAATACATAATTTTTTTCAACCATTCAATTTGTACATTTTAGGTGAAAAGCTGGTTAGTTCAATCTTTTAACCTGACGGCATTTCCTTTTCTTGATTTCCATTTTCCTTGCTCATTTCCTTTCGATTTTATATGACATTTATATGGAACTACTTCAATCAGAGTAGAGAAAAGGGTTAAGAAAAGGTCTTACTATGGGGAAGGCACCTACAGTCTGAACTATTACTCGTACTCCCTCCGTCACAAAATGAATGTCCAATTGGGATTTAAGGGTCATTTTGAAAAGATTGATTTTTAATAGAAAAAAAAATCATAAACATTCTTCTTGCTATTCACATTCAAAATTTTAGTTTTGCAAAAATATAATGAACTACGAAAAAAATATGGATTTTGGGACAAAGTTATTTGAAGGTAAAGTTTCAAAAGGTCATTCATTTTGGGACAAAAAAGGACATTCAATTTGGACGGACGGAGTAGTATATTACCACCATATTAAAGAAGATTTAACCTATTTTGCCCCCTTGACTCAGTCATGGGTTTTACTGCTAGTAAAATGCTATTCTAATAAGTTATTACTTGACTTTTTTAAGGTCCTGTTTGGATTTCTAATTCTAAACTGCAAGTGTCTAACATTAGCTATGTAAGAAACATCCTTTTACCTGGTTGCATTCTGTGCGGGCATTTAAGCATTAGATTTAAGTTATACGTGACATGTGTATCTAGCATACGTATATCAATAGATTTGCTTCCACTGTTTAATTGGAAAGACAGTGCATCAACTTGCTTATAATATTGACAACCATTTTCATTAAATTTTTGTGACATCCTCGTAAACAAGCACTAATACTGTTTAGCCATATAAATGTTGGGCGGTCATAAATTTAAGATGAAAAAGATATTCAAACAATATAAAACCACATGCATTATGTTACTGCTAAATCAGCAGATCTCAAATTACTCAAATATTTTCCCTTGTCCTTGTCTACGAGTCTCTTTGTTAACATTTTATTTCAAAATGAGGGAAAGAAAATAAGTAAACTCATGGCCTCAACATGGTGCCTGATCGCGCAGGAAAGCGTGCGGGCTCAGCTCTTTGTGTCCAGCAATGAATGAGCTAGCTATGGATCTGCACAGCACAAGAAACAAGGGTGAAACTGCGCCGGGGGTCTTCCGGCAAGCCCCTCCGGCGTGAGAGTAAGATGATGGACTGAAAATTGGTGCAGATAATATGATATGTGAGTGGGTACGTGAATATGCAATAAAGCATTACCTTTGTCCATGTTGATACTCTCTTATTTATAGTAGGAATAGTGATGTTAGGGTTTTCACCAGAGCCGTTGGATTGGATGGTCTCCAGCCATTGGATCAACTCCATCCCCTAGGTGTACACGTGTCATGCCGGGGTTGGTCCGCCTATGAAAGGACACTGCAGCATCTGGCATCCGATAAGTAGTTTATCTTATAAAGGAAAGTCAACCTGCACGCCTTTTGTTGTTATTATCAAGCCGTATGATTCGCACATGTAACAAGGCACCGTGGTAGGTCCGACATTATCCCAAATTAGCTAATTAACCAAGCTTGTTGAGGAAGCTTAATAGAAGAGACGACCCGGAGCCGTACGTCCCGTATGGGTCGTCTCCTCGAGGTATGACTCGTCGAGAGAGAGTTAGTCGTTCAATGACGACGCTTACTCTGGACGAGAGCGCCTGGCCGGTCCCAAGGGAAGGCTCGTCGTTAGAAGGGCCTAGCTCCACGCCGACGATCTCTTCTGTATCGACGGGCTAGAAGTTAACCCTTCCCTCGATAGTACAAATGGCTCGTCGTTTGATGGGTTTGGTCGCCACGCGACGATCGCTACCACTGTTGGGCTGACGGCCCACGACCCAAGGCTTTGATCGATCCCCGCTGGTTGGTCCTTTGACTGGGCCTATTGGGCCCCCCCGGCTCGTAGTAAACATTGGGCTCGACCTATCACGCATTATTCCGTTCAGCTGCCCCTAACTCACGGTCGTCTTGACGGGCCGTGAGTTGTCATTTTCCCCTCCAAGGCAATCCGTACGACCGTCAATTTGAATTTTGAATTACGATGATGTCGGCGCTGGGTGACGTGGGCGGCCGAGATCTCTTCTTTCGTTGACACGTGTCACTTGATGGGACATTCTCCTCGGAAGTTGCAGAGGGTATTTAATGCCCTCATCATTCCGCCCTTCGATTCCCCAGGAACAAACTGTTTATCTTCCCCACATATAAAACCTCCCCCCTCCTTCATTCCAAACTTTTTGCGAACTAGAGCATTGAGAGCAAGGAGCAAGGGCGATTTCCGGCTACTGATAAGGAAGAACTCCGGCAACCGTGCGAACTTTTTCCGGCGATACCGACTGCTCTGGCTTCACCACCGCTGATAACCCCGGCAGCTGATTAGGGACTTCTTTGATCTTCCACCTGAAGTTCATCGGAAAAACCATTTCCCCACCCGTAAGCGGTAATTTTCTTCGTTATTCTTCATTTTCCGGGTTTTTGTTTGGGGTTTAAGGTTTTGCTAAATGGGGCCCGCAATGGGAGCTTCGAGAGGGGCGTCAAGTTTGGTTTTGGGGCCGAATCAAATGGCGTACAAATGTGCCAAGGGCATTCGAGGGAGATTCCACCGGTTGAATGCTCATCCATTTTGGCAAAGTTTGATTTTGAAGACGAACATCTAGTGGTTTCCCGTTGGTGAGGTTCTTTGGGACTTTGAGGAAGGCGACCCTAGTGGTAACCCCTTTAGATCAACGAACGACTCGCCAAATCATATACGAGCCAACTATTCCTTGTCCCGTCGTGATTCATATAGGAGTTTGGTTGTAGGGGAATCTAGGTTGCCCATAGATAGGTCGTCGTATGAAAATGTTAGGACCGATTCCCTTCGTCTCTCCTTGTTTTGTAGACATGGATCACGACGGACGCCCCGATCAGCCGGCCTCAAGAAGTTAATGAAGCTAGTACGAGTGCCGGAAATACTAGGATCGTCGATGCCTTCCACACAGTGTACGAGTTGGAAATACCGAACGAGACTTCGGGGTGGTGCTCAAGGTGGTTGGGCTATCACCAAGGTCGAGCTACGACCAAGGGAGATATCGCGAAGCCGTTTATAGATTCCCTTCGAAGTTCGTTCAGGTGCATGCTAATAATTACAAGCCGGAGTATCTTAGCCAGTAGAGAGTATGAGCCCCGTAGACAATCTCTCCTTACCAAAGAAGAAGAAAGTTGCTTTCTTCTATAAACAATTTGAGCTTGGGCCGAGGTTGCCCCCGGACCCTTTTATTAACGAAGTTTCTCGAAGATTCCGGTTGCGTGCCGATGGAGCTAAGCGGTAACACGGTTAGAGTTTTATCATGCTTCATCGTCGTTTGCAGCATTTCTTGGCTACGAGCCATGTAACAAAGTGTTCCGTCAATATTATCTGACTAAACGATCCACTAAGAACGGAAGTCCTTCGTAAGTGTGTCGTGCATTAGGAATGTCCAAGGTTTGTTTTTGGACACCCAAAATAAAGTGTACTACTGGGACAAATATATGATTTTGGTGGAGAGCCGGTAGGGTGGCAATTTCCTTGGCCTCGAGAGTCGTGATTTTGTCTCCGACGACCATATATTTCAAGCTCCGTGGGCCAACGAACCGAAAGGAAAGATTGACGATCTACCGAGCCGCTGGATGGGTGGCATTTGAGAATATTGAGGCCTCTCACTGGAGGTACATAAGGACTGGCATTATGGATAAGCCGTCGAAGGGCCCCGACCCTCGCGAAGATAAACCTTGACCCCGTTATCCAGCTTTGGGTCGTTCATGACGACTTGCAGCTGGGAAGACAACTGCATTAACTGCGCTGGTGCCCGCCTTGATCATCCCGAAGAGCGTTGTGAAAATCTTGAGATGTCTGGGGGTTGGGTTCTCAACACTCGTCTATTTACTTTGACAATTTGCCTTTATGTCCCGTCGTGTATTCAATTAACTTTTTCTCATTTTTCACTGCAGCTTCTCTCGAGAAGGATATCGCCGTTATTGAGAAGAAAGTTAGAAGCATGAGCGAGGCAATCGACCCTCAAGGACCAAGGCCAAGAAGGATGTGGCGGCGAGCAATGCTATTTCAGGGCCTCGCAGAGAACCAAACGAAGAGGAATGATGAGCTTCCTAAGGACACCCCGCCGGCGCTATTCCTTCGATCGAAAAGGAGGTCGCCGCTGGGGCCTAAACACCGGAGGTCGTCAAGTAGTCGTCGACGGGCCGGAGAAAGAAATTGTGGTTGAATCAAGCGCAGCCACTCGCCAATACCGAGGGCCATCGTGCCGTCGCCGCTGAGGGTGAGCACATTAACCCCGAGGACGTAGGAAGTTCGACTCCAATCACGAGGGCGTCGGAGAAGGGAGCCGTGTCTCCAAGAAGAGGAAAGCACCATCCCGCCGCTCCGGAGAGAGAAAGAAAAGAGAAATAGAGCCGACAACGACCCCGTAAGTTCCTCGACCCTTCAACCCCCAAACCGAAGCTCCCGGCTCGTCGTCCTGGGGCGCTTACCAGGCAAAGGCTTTGGAGATGGCGACCAAGCTTCGGGAAGGTTCCTCGATTTCCGGGGTTCCTTGTTTGGCAAGAAGTGGCCCCGCTCTCCTTCCGGGGACGGCCCCGACCAAACGGGTAAAGATGCCGATCTTGTACGCCGATGCAGGGGGCTAAGATGAGTCCGACGACCTATCATGCTCGCTTGGGTTGATGCAGACGGAGGTAATTCGGGTGTTGTCCTTTTCTTGCGTATCTCGTAGTTTTATACTTGTGCTAATAATTAATTCTTCGACTGCAGATGACGTCGATGATGGAAGCAATGACGGCGGACTTCAAGGCATGCTACGACGCCGAGATGAAAGAGAACGAGCAATCGATTCTCGTCTGGTCTGAGCCAAGGAAGAGGCCGAGAAGAAATTGAAGGAAGCCGAGGAAAACATCATCCACCGATCACGCCATGAGTCATTAATGACCCGTAAAATGAAATTGTGAAGGAGGCGGAAATTGTGAAGGCCGACAAGGCCAAGCTCATGGATGATGGCAAGATTTTGACGATCGCCCTTCGTGCCGCAGGTAAGGTTACCAAATTGACATCTCGACTACGAGTTTGCTCTGGGTCAAATTGAATCGATGAGGGCCGATCATCAAGTTGCTCTTGGGAAGCCGAGCCGAACGCCGTAGCGCACTTAAGGGAGGTGCCGAATTTCTCAAGGTCGTCACCGACAAGGCTAGTCTCTTTTTCAAGACGGGTCCAAACATCTCGGCCCGTGAGGATTCTTGCCGACCCGAGACTAAAGGCCTCTTGTCCCCGCGGAAGCCGGGCCGATCTCTCGCACCGAACCGACATACGATGAAGAAGCTCGTCTAGTTCATCCTCTAGTCCCCTTCAACAACAATGATTTGCTCATCATCGTAGAAGACGACGAGAAGGCCGGGAAAGGACGAGCGGCCGGTCCCCGCCGTTGACTCCCAAGAGCTGACGCCTATTATAAACATTTTCGTAAGACGGTCCCGACCCCGATGCAGCCTCCTTCAAGTGCCGACGGTCCTCAATGATTGATTTATTTGATATGCTTTGTAATGTTCCAAACAATGCCCCAATTTGATTCGGTTGTCTTAAACAATGTTTCATTTTATTTCGTCATGTTCCAAACATCGCCCCAAAACAATTTTTAATTTTTGTAATGTGGTCGGCCTGTTTCCTCATTGTTTAGAGGGGGTCGTACGTACAATGTTGGTGTTATGTTTAAGTTATTCAATGCCTTTGTTTTCTGTTAGTTAATCCGTGTTAACGTAGATAGCATGTGATAACTTGTTTTGAACGAGTAAGTTTGAGGACAAGCATGATTGGGTCGTCGTTAGTGACGCACTCGTAACTCGGGTCGTCCTAATGTGGTGATGCCCTTTCACACTTGTATTTTCTCAACTTCTCAATGGCTCGTAGGAATAGTACGAAGGTTCATAGGTTTCTTGCTCGTAGACAAGATTCTATGGACGAGTCGTCTTACTCCGTTATAGCGTTCGACGAAGTCTGGCTTCGTCTAACCTTTATACTTGGCTAAAGTGAGTGTAAGTGTCGAAGTCTTTGCTACGACTGATTTTTATACTTGATCAAAGTAGTTAGTTGTAGGGGTCGAAGTCGGGCTTCAACCGCCTTTAGAAGCTTGATTTGCAATGAACGAGGTTCGGTGAAGTGATGAGTTCTCATTGATAACTTCTGACTAACAACTGCGTATTGATGACTCATTTACTTCCTACGACTGGGATTTATAGGTTATCCCTTACAGACTTCAAAAATTACAGACCTCAAAAACATCTTACAAAATGACAATTAAAAATTCAAATTGAGAACCACAAAATGGGTGCCTTGAGGGCTCTGAATGTTTTCGACGACGACGATCAAAAGTAATACTTCATCAGATGATTGGCGTGCCATGGATGCTTGAGATGTTCCCCGTTGGGCTTAGACAGGCGGTAGGTTCCTTCTCTGACCACACTTGTGACAATGTATGGTCCTTCCCAATTGGGGGAGAGTTTGTTTTGCGGGCCTCGAGTCCCGTCGCCTCGATCTTTCGAGCACATAGTCGCCTACTTTAAAGAACCTTTTCTTCACCTTCTTGTCATGATAAGCCTTGGTTTTCTTTTGTAATTCTCCATCCTTAGTTGGGCATCCAATCTCCGCTCGTCTACGAGGTCCAGGTCAACTTGCCGGTTATGGATGTTCTTTTCAACGTCGTAGAGAGCAACTCGGCCTGTTGGAAGCCGAAGCTCGGCGGGAGCTACGGCCTCGTGAGCCATAAGCCAAAGCAAATGGGGTTTCCGCGTGGCCCCTGGTGGTTGCAAAGTGCGGACGCCTGCAGTGCCGAAGGGAGTTCGTCCAACCATCTTGTATCGCGTCCTTCCGAGATTTTTACATAAAGCGATAAGACGAGCTTCGTTTCGCCGCTTCGCCTGCCCGTCTGCCTCGGGGATAGGCGACGGACGACTTGGAATGCTTCGACGCCCATTCTATTCAATTCTTGTTCAAATTTCCTTGAGAACTCGCAAAGCCGTTGTCCGAAACAATTACCTCGGGATTCCAAAGCGACACCATATCGAATCACGGATGAAGCTTAGTGGCGTTGTTTTCGCAATTTTGTTTAAGGCCTCGCCTCCACCCACTTCGAGAAATAGTCAACCGCCACAATCACATATTTGACTCCTCCTCGCCTCGTGGAAAAGGCCCAATCGTGTCGACACCCCACATATCAAACGGCCAAGCGGCCATGACAGGGCTTTGCTCGCCTGCTCGTAGCTTTGGGAGGTCGGGCAAACGCCGGGCAAGTATCGCACTTTTTCACAAACCTGTTGGGCATCTTCACTGAGGTGGGGCCGCAGTATCCCACGGTGATCAACTTGTCGGCCAATGTACGGCCCTGTGATGGCCTCCACACTCTCCTTCGTGTACCTCAAAAAGCAACCGAACGACCTTATCTGGGGCGGACGCACTTCAAGAATGGCTCGGTAATGGATCGTCGGTAGAGCTCTCCTTCTACGACCGTAAATCTGGGACTTTCTTGATTTGCCTTCGCTAAAACTTCGTCCGTCGGCAACTCATTCCGTTCAATGAAAACTTTCAAACTCGTCTATCCAAAGATTCGGGACCGTCGACATTGCACACGACCTTTACTCGATCGTAGCCGGTTGTTCCAAGTAGGCTAGGTGATGGCCGTGCTCCTCCTCCTCGGGAGTTGGTCCGTAGCTAGCTTGGGAGAGCAGGCCTGGCGTGTTCGTTGTTTTCTCGAGCTATCCTCTCGTATGGCCCAAAATTCTAACCCCGGATCAACTCTCCGACCAACGAATGGTACTTCTCGCAGCTGGGTGGAATCGACGACTTGATATTCTCCGCGCACTTGATTCACTATCAATCGGGAATCACAAAATGCCGCGATTTTGGTAGCTCCAAAACACTCGCGTATTCAATGGCCGCTATTAGCGCTCGTACTCCGCCCGATTGTTAGATGCTTGAAACTTGAACCTCAATACTTCTTCAAAAACCGTTCCACTTTCTGCTCGACAAGAACGATCCCCGCCCGCTCGTATTTCTAGTAGCCGACCCGTCCGAATAAATCTTCCAAAGAACCTACGGCAAAACCAACTCCTCTCGTTTGTCGTCGACTTCCTTGCCCTTGTCATTTTTCTCGAGGCTCAGTTTTTGGTCGTCGGCAACACCGAATGATGTTTCAACCAGAAGTCTCGCTAAAGATTGTGCTCGTAGGGTCTTTCTCGTCCTATACTGATATCAAACTCGCCGCCTCAATACTCCAACGAGTAGACGACCGTAGCTTTCAGGATCGGTGCAAGATCTTGCGCAGGGGGGCATCCGTATAAACGATGATGGGGTGAGCAGAGAAGTATGCTCGTAGCTTTCGTGCTGTAATTACGAGAGCGTAAGCGATCTTCTCCGCGTTAAAATAACGAGTTTCCACATCCGATAGAGCCTTGCTGACATAGTAGATCGGCCTCTCGTGTTCCACCCTCCTCCTCGACCAATACGGCGGCGACGGCCTTGTCACTCGCCGAGAGATAAACGTAAAGGTCTTCCCCGCTACGGGCTTTCAGAGGAGCGCGGGGAGCCAAGATACTCTTTTCACTGCTTAAACGACCGAGAACATTCATCCGTCCATTTCAAGTCCTTTCGCCTCTGAGAGCTTTAAAAATGGAAGTGACCTCTCACCGACTCGCAATAAAACGACCTAAGGCCGCTACTCGACCATTTAAGCGCCGAACCTCCTGATGCTCGTAGGTTCGGCCATGTCTATCAAAGCCTTAATTTTTTCAGATTGGCTTCGATTCCCCGCCGAGAGAGCACGAATCCTAGAAACTTTCCCGCCGCAACACCAAAGACGCATTTAGCCGGGCCGAGGACCATATCATTTGCTCCTGAGGTTGGAGAAAGTTTGCCGTAGGTCGTCGACATGCTTTCTCTTTCTACTTTGACGACCATGTCATCAACATACGCCTAGGTTGTCGCCGATCTCGGGTCTTTGAATACCTTGTTTATCATTCTTTCGTAAGTGGCACCTGGCGTTCTTAAGCCCAAAAGGCATCTTCGTATAACAAAGATGTTCCCCCGCCGCCCGAAAAGCCGTTTTCTGGGATGTCTTCCTCGCCCATCTTGATTTGGTGATAGCCGAGTAGGCATCAAGAAAGCTCAAAGTAGAATGGCCTACCACAGAGTCGACGAGCTTGTCGATTCTTGGCAAGGGGTAATCGTCCTCTGGGGCACGCCAGGTTTAGATCGGTAAAGTCAACACATAATCTCCACTTCCCATTTCGCTTTTTTACAAGAACTACATTGGCAAGCAAGTTGTGGAACCCGCTCACAATAATCCCAAAGACTCAAGCAATTTCTCAATCTCCTCGTTTTATAGCAATCTCTTTTTCAAAAAAACTCGACACCTTTGCTCTTTGAATTTCATGGCGGGGTTCACTCCAAGCTTATGAACCGCCACGTCCTCTCTAATTCCCTTCATGTCTTCCACTTTCCGTGCAAAAACGCCGAGGTTCTCGTTTGAGTAGGGAGATTATCTCTTCCCTCTCCTCGCCTGCTTAACCGAGACCCCAGCTTGATTTTCTCGCTCCGGATAGCTAGGTTAATGACTAGTTCAATTAGCTCGTCTACTGGCTTCATCTCGTGGGGCGTCGTCCCTAAAGTCCATGGATTCAATGACGATCTCTTTAATTTTCCTTCTTGCTTCAGCGCCGATCCGGTACCTCGTCGTCAATCAATTTATCCACTGTCCCCGATTCTTGGGCGACCAAAAGTTGTGGCTTTTGCATGGTCATCCATGAATATTTCCTCAAAGACCCCGGGTCGTCTATGCACTTCGATTGTCGAGATGCCAAGCATACGAGGTCGTCGTTTGCTTGACGGATTTAGAGAGCTTCACCGCGTGATCTGGATCGCCGATTTCAATGGTCCGTTTTGCCTTCAATACATGCTCTAGGAATTCTCGGGGCCGTCCCCAACACACATCCTACTCCGCCACGCGAAGGAAACTTGACTCGCTGATGGGAACCGAGGCGACGATCCCCAAGGCGGCTTGACCCGCTGACCAAGGATCGCATGGTAGTCACCGACGACGTCGATCACAATGAAAGTCACCGTTTTGATTGCTCTCAATGGGTGTTCTCCGATGTCGACCGGAAGGTCGATTCGGCCTTTGCATCTACCCGATGATTGGTGAATCCTTCTAGACGACCTAAGTAAGGACTTAGGCGGCTATCGTAGACTCCATTCTCCGGTAGACGTTGTAAAACAAGATGTCTTCGCCGCTCCCGTATCGATCAAAATTCTCCTTGATTCGCAGCTATCGATGAAACCAGGTATGACTAGAGTTTGTCGACGAGCTAACGGGTCGGGCCGGAAGCTCGTAGGAAAGAAACTTATCACGTCGTTTAGAGTTTCGACTTTGTGGGACATGCTGGGGCCTTCTTCGATGGTAGATGGCACTCTTAATCCGATTCTTGCTCGTCTCTTCGTAGATTACTAACACCATCCTCGATTCCTCTCGCTGGGGTCGTCGCGTTAGCCTCTGCTGCCGCCCGACGATCCTTCCTACATATTCTCCAAGTCGCCCATCGTCGATCCATCTTTAATAATCTTTTTCAAGCCGAAACATTCTCTCAGATCATGTCCTTTATCCCCGTGATATTCGCAATACTTGTTCATGTTTTTCTTTCCCTTCCCGCTGATTCATCTTCGCGCCGGCCAAAGTCAACATTGCTCAAAATTTCGCTCTACACACAAAGTGAGTGGAGTGTACGACTCCGGACTTTTTCTGCTTTCACTTTGTTTTTTCCTTTATCTCCGACCTTATCTTTTCTAGATTTTGTCGCCTCAACCTCGTCGACGGCCTTTCCCTCTCTTTTCAATTTTCTTTCTTCGGCCTGCGACGCGCACGCCTCGCATGCAGGTCTCATGACTTGGCCGGCGGACTTGAAGCTCGTAGTCTGAGCGTGGGGAAATGACGCCGTGCCCGAAGCAATTTATGATTTCCCTGTCTGTTAGGTCTTCATCAACTGATCTACCGCTTCTTGAATCTCTTGAAGTAGCTCATCGAACTTTCGGTGGCTCCTTGGGATATATTGCTAAGGTCGCTGACAGCCTTACGACGCTCTCCCGCCGTAGCAAATCTTCCTAAAAACTTCTTTCTCATCTCGTTCCATGATTCGATACTCCCTCGGCAAGCTTCTAAACCACCTCGTAGCCGCTGGCCGACCAGCCGTGCTCGTAAGAGCTTCGCACGATGTCGTCGTGGCCCGAAGCTTTTGCCACTACGTACATTTGTGCCTCAAGGTGTTTCATGTGGTCGACGGCACCGTGGAGCCGTCGTATGGTTTAAGTTCGTAGGTTAAAGCCCTGCTCGGGGGTCCCGCTTTCCAACATCCAGGGTGCAAGGGGATTCATAGTGCCACCGTCGCCATCGTAGTCGCCGCCGTCCGTTTCTTTCTTTTGCTCGTCGGCTCTTCCACTTGGCGCCTCGCCTCAAGAACTCTCTCATATCCACCCCTCCTACTGGGACGGCGTGGGGAATCCTATCTTCGATGGGGCCCCGGGGCAACGGTGTTGGGATCGTTGCCTCATGCTGGGGGCGGGTCGTCGTGAGATGGATCGCTCCCGTAGCTAGGAGGGGGAGACGGCCTATAAGATCTTGACAGCTTCTCGCTCATGACGAGGTGGGGTATGAGTTCTCTCTCTTGGCTCGCGCTTATTCATTTCTTGATGACGGAGTCCGTAGACGACCACGGACAATCTGATTCCCGATTTGCTTCGGGTTCTCGACGACTAATGCTCTACGAGGGTCTCGTTTCCCTGTGTCGCCGTTGCCGCGACGGTGCTCCTCGGCTCCGCCTCTCGTTAATGTGATCCCTTAGGTCAAGTTGTGGTACAACCCGCTTCATTCTCGCGGGCAGCCCCTTCGCGACGACCAAAGCATTCTCTCTCTCGGTTTCTTCTCCTCCTTCCCCGACGAGATTGTTTGGTGGGATGCCCGGAGCTTCGAGGAGCGGCCATTCGAATAAGCTCGCCTTGGATTTGCAAAAACTCCTTGAGGGCATTGGCTCTTTCGACGAGGAAAGCCGCTCCGTCGAGATTGGGGTTAGAGGGACCTCCCGCATATCTCGCCGTCGTCTCAGCCTTCTTTCCAGCTGAGGTCTCCTCCGGCGCTCGCCAGCTTGTGCCTTTTCTCTCTTCTCCCGGCCGCTTGAAGGCTCGTATCGTCAACCATCCCTCGCGACTGTAACCCTTAAGTTAGGGTTCCTAGGTGGCGAGGGTGGCCCGGGATTTTCTTGCCGAGGTGGTACGCCCTCATCCGTCGTAGACTTGCCGGCCGTATGGCCATCTCGACACCATTTTTCAAACTCTTCCGGCTATATTCCTTCTACCGGAGATCACTAACACGTTTCCCAGCAATGGAACCAATCCGATCGCGCAGAAAGCGCAAGGGCTCACTCTCTTGTCAGGTTCAAAGAATGAATGAGCTTAGCTATGGATCTCGCACAAAGACAAGAAACAAGGGCGAAACCGCGCCTGGGGTCTTCCTAAGCAAGCTCCTCCGGCGTGAGAGTAAGATGACGGACTTGAAAAGTGGTGCAGTATAATATGATATGTGAGCGGGTACGTGAATATGCAATAAAGCATTACCTTTGTCCATGTTGATACTCTCTTATTTATAGTAGGAATAGTGATGTTAGGGTTTTCACCGCAGCCGCTGGATCGATGGTCTCCAACCGTTAGATCGCCCGCCTTCTAGGCGTACACGTGTCACGCTGGGATTGGGTCCGTCTATGTAAGTGACACTGCAGCCTTCGACATTGATAAGCAACTTGCCTTATAAGGGAAAGTCAACCCGCACCTTTTGTAGTTATTACTGATTGCGTGATTGCACATATAACAAGGCACTGTAGCAGGTCTGACATTATCCCAAATTAGCTAATTAACTAAGCTTGTTGAGGAAGCTTAATAGAAGAGACGACCTGGAGCTGTACGTCCAGTTGGGTCGTCTCATTGAGGTATGACTCGTCGAGAGAGAGTTAGCCGTTCAATGACGACGCTTACTCTTGGACGAGTGCCGGTTGGGCCCAAGGGAAGGCTCGTCGTTTGAATGGATTTGGTCGCTCAGTAGCGACGACTGCCAACCAGTGTTGGACGGCCCATGACCCAAGGCTTTGATCTGATCCTGTGGTTGGTCCTTTGATGGGCCTATTGGGCCCCCGAGCTCGTAGTAAATATTGGGCTCGACCCATCACAGATTATTCCGTTCACTCACATTAGGAGGGAGGGAGGGGAGCGCAATGATCGAAATCAAATAAAATGAAGAAAGAGAACATGTTTAGAAGAAAAACAGCAATTACAGATATTTCTTGTCTCCCGAAAAGATTGTCTTTTGACTTTTTATAGTCAACATAAAAATGAACTTTGACCAGACGTATAAGAGAAACCAAATGATACAACTGCAATCTGCAACATTTTTACAAGTCAATAATACATAATAAATCATAAAGTTACATCACCAATAAAACCAGCAGCAAACTCTCCTGAAAAAAATTTGACAGATGGGTTTCCTTTCTTTTACTCTTTCAAAAATATATCAATGCTTCAGACTAGACTTCCAGAATTCCCCTTATAATAAGCTATACAACACAAAACAAATACATGCACAGATCAACACTTCCAGAAAATCCCGAAATAAGCTATACAACACAAAGCAAATACGTGCTGATCAGCTTCACAAACAAGAAATGAAATGAAATGAACAAGCCCACTAAAACGCGTTCCACTTATCAGAATCTTTCTTTGGAGTTTGACTCTCTGACGAGACCTTAAACGGACCGCTAGAGCCAAACGGGTCAGAGTCATCAAAAGAGAAATCTCGACTATGGTCAAATCCCGCACTGCTGCTTATTGAATCAAATCTTGAAAAACCACGATCTTGGGGGCCCGCGTTACTGCTCATGGAGTCAAACCTTGAGAAACTACGGTCCTGAGTGTTGTATGATGTTTGACCAGCGTTACTGCTTATGGAGTCAAATCTCGAGAAACCGCGATCATGAGTTGTGTTAAACGAATCATAGCTTGACATGTTGTCAAAGAAAGAATCTGTTGCTCCTATAGAAAGGAATAAATGTTTGGAAAAATGTTATATGTTATTGATACTCACTGATGAATATATATACAAGTCTTAGGCTGTTAACCTTGGAGAGGAAGCTAGAGAGATTACAGGGATTACAGGATATGTCAAGGAGATTTACAAGAGATTACAAGATATGTGAAATAAAAGAAAAGATATATACTAGTAGCAGTAATTATCTACAAAGATTGCTGAGAATCAGTTATTATTCTTATCAGGCCCCCGCAAGATGGACGATCCGTTGAAGAGACCAATCTTGGAAAGAAGTGTAGCGAACCGAGCCCGAGGGAGAGGTTTGGTTAGTGCATCAGCTAACTGATCTTGACCCGAGATATGTTGAACCCGGAGTGAGCCTTGTTGCACCAGTTCACGGACGAAATGAAAGGCAAGAGCCAAATGCTTCATACGAGAATGGAAGACTGGGTTAGCAGAATAGTGTGTGGCGCCTAAGTTGTCGCAATAGATGGATGGTTGAGAGGCGAGAGTAATCCCAAGCTCAGTTAAAAGGTTTCGAATCCATATTATCTCGGAAGTGGCGTCTGCAACTGCTCGAAATTCTGCCTCAGTTGATGACCGAGCTAAAGCTTTCTGCTTCTTGGAGGACCAGGCTATAGGGTTTCGACCGAGGTAGACGATAAAGCCTGTAGTGGAAATGTAGTCGTCTTTATCACCAGCCCAGTCAGCGTCACAAAAAGCATGGAGAGATGATGGAGTGGTTTTATAAAGCTGAATTCCCAGGTGAAGAGAACCATGTAAATAGCGCAGTAACCTCTTGAGAGCAACCCAATGTGATTCTTGCGGATGTTGCATGAATTGAGCAAGTTTATTTACCGAAAAGGCGATGTCGGGGCGAGTGATGGAGAGGTACTGAAGCCCGCCAACAATGGCTCTATATTCAGTTGGATCACATATAGGAGTGACAGGATGGTGAGTGAGAGTGGGGTATGTCGCCATTGGTGTAGGAGAAGGTTTGGAGTTGATCATGTTATGGCGAGACAGAAGGTCGTATGTGTATTTTCTTTGGGATAAAAGAAGTCCGTTTGAGTTGGGGGTTACTTCTACACCCAAAAAATAGGACAAGGGACCGAGGTCTTTGAGGGAAAATCTCAAGGCAAGTTGACTGATGAAAGTTTTGATAAAGTTTGGAGATGGGCCAGTGACTATTATATCATCAACATAAACCAAGAGATATATTCGGTTTGGTGAGGAGTTGTAAATGAAAAGAGAGGGGTCGGCTAGAGAGGACCTGAAGCCAAACTGAAGGAGATAAGTTTTGAGTTCCGTGTACCACGCACGGGGAGCTTGCTTGAGCCCGTAGATAGCTTTGTGAAGGCGACAAACAAGAGACGGGTTGGAGACATCAGTGAAGCCCGGGGGTTGGGACATAAATACAGTCTCACTGAGGTTGCCCTGAAGGAAGGCATTGTTAACATCAAGTTGACGAAGTTGCCAATTTTGACTAGTGGCAAGGGAGAGTAATAACCGAACAGTGATTGGTTTAACGACGGGGCTAAATGTTTCGGAGTAGTCTACTCCGGGGCGTTGGTGGAACCCTTTGGCAACGAGTCTAGCTTTGTATTTGTGGATGGAACTGTCGGGATTGTACTTGATACGAAACACCCATTTGCAACCGACAATATTAGGGGCAGATTGAGAGGGAACTAGGGACCAGGTGTTGTTTTTGGTTAAGGCAGCAAATTCCTCTTCCATGGCTGTACGCCAGTGAGGAGAGGCAAGGGCCTGCTTGACTGAGGTAGGAAGGTCAGTGGGGGAAGAAATGGCTACAAGGTTTGCATATTTGGGATTGGGCTTAATAATGTTGTGATGGGAACGAGTGATCATGGGGTGATGTGGAATAGCAGGTTCTGTGGATGAAGATGGGCCGTGAGGCTGGACTGTGGGAGTGGGAATGGGATTCTGTTCGGTTGGGGTTGTGGTTGGGATTGGAGGAATGGGGAGTATGGTAGATGAATGATGTGGTGGGGAAGTAGTATGGGATGAAGTGGTAGGAAGTTGGTCAGTGGCAGGAGAGTTAGGGATGGGAGGGGCTTGAGGTGGTGAAGGTTGGTTTGGGGTGGTATGTGGAGGAGATATAGGTGGGTTAGGGGTAGGGTTTGTGGGGTAGGAGTGTGGCTGGATAATCGGGATGGAGAGGGTGCACCATTCAGAGGGGGTTACAGACTGAGGTGAAGTAGCCGAGTGTGTGAGAGTAGGATATGGAAAAGTGTCCTCAACGAATTTTACGTGACGGGAGACATAGACTCGATTTGTGGTTGGATCAAGACAATAAAAAGCACTTTGGGTAGGAGAGTACCCAACAAAGACACAAGGAGTGGAACGAGGAGCTAATTTATGAGGGGAATATGGACGCAACCAAGGGTAACAGAGACAGCCAAAGTTCCGAAGTTTAGAATAATTAGGTGGGATTTTGAAGAGACGACTATATGGGGAGTCGTTATTGAGAGTGGGTGTGGGGAGACGATTTATGAGATATGTGGCTGTAAGAAAGGCAAAGGTCCAGAAGGATAGAGGAAGTTGGGCATGAGACAGGAGAGATAAGCCAGTTTCGACAATGTGTCTGTGACGTCGTTCGGCGTAGCCGTTGTGTTCGGGGGTGTGGGGTGGGGAGGTTAGATGAGAGATGCCGTTTTGAGTAAGAGAGGGAGTAAGTTTTAAATATTCACCTCCATTGTCCGAGAAGAATTGAATGATGGGAGTGTTAAAGAACTTTTCGACAAGTGCCTTGAACTTTTGAAAGGTGGCAAAGGTGTCAGATTTGTTTTTGAGAGGGTATAACCACATATATTTGGTGTAGTGGTCAACAAAGATAACATAATATTTAAAGTGATCAAGAGAATATATGGGAGAGGTCCAAACATCAGAAAACACAATTTGTAGAGGTGCAGTGGAAACAAGAGATGAAATATCAAAAGGGAGTTTATGACTCTTATTTAAATCGCACGCATTACAATTTGAAAAAGTACTAAACGGAATAGATAACGAGAAATGTTTCTTTAAAATGGAAATAACAGAAGAATTGGGATGGCCTAATTTGTGGTGCCAGGAAAGAGAGTTCTTGGAGACAGTGTGATGAGCTTGAGGAGATGTGGGAGTCCAGAGGTAGATTCCTTGATTACTGGGTCCACTGAGAAGAACTTGGCTGGTCTTGATTTCCTTGATAAGAAAAGAGGAAGAAGAGAATTCAATAACGGCATTATTATCACGACAAAATTGATTGACAGATAAAATATTTCGAGAGATTAAGGGAACAAAGAGAACATTATTAAACTTGAGAGAGGTGGAAGAAGAGGAGAGAATTTGAAAAGAACCTATGTCGGAGATTGGAAGAGCTGAGCCATCACCAATGACAACATCATCACTCCCATTGTAGGGATGATGAAGAGAGAGGTTATTCAGATCATTTGTTATGTGATGAGTGGCTCCGCTATCCAAAAGCCAAGAAACTGGTGGAGGACTGGTAGGTGCGGTGGCGGTGTGCACTTGAGGAACAAAGTGAGTAGGGTTAGGCCGAGAGGTACGGTTGGAGATTGGAGGTGGAAAACTGACAGTGGGATAGTCACGTTTAAACTGACGACATTGGCTAATTACATGTCCAACAAAGCGACAATACTGACACTTACCCTTGAATGGTGCGGGAGAGGTGTTGTTTGTAGAGTTTTGTGCAGGAAAAGAATTAGTAGGTTTAGGATTACGTGGTGCTTGCCGTGGGTTGGATGGGCGGTAGGCAGCAGCATGGGCTGTGACAGGGAAGGGGGTGGGTTGGGTTTGTTGCTTAAGTGTGAGTTCATGGTGGATGAGCTTCTCATGGAGGGCCTCGAAGGAGATTGGAGTGTCACGAGCCCTAACGGAATCAATGACTGGTTTGTAGGTGTCGTAGTCGAGGCCCTTAAGGATTTTGGCAACAATGTCCTCAGTATCCATGGGTTTTCCTAGAATAGCAAGTTTGTCGGTACATGATTTAACGGAGTGCATGTACTCGGCAATGGAGAGGGTGGATTTTGTGAGCGAGTCAAGTGTATCCTTGACTTGAAGGATATGGCCACGAGAGGGGTTGGCATAGGTTGTTTGAAGGATGTCCCAAGCCGCTTTGGAGGTCTTGGCTTGGAGAACTAAGGGTGCAATGGTAGTGTTGAGAGTTCCTAAGAGGGAGCCTAGAAGGAGGCGATCTTGACGGTTCCATGTGGTGTGGGCGGGGTTGTTGGATTCCTTACCGTCGGTAGTGATCTTAGCGGGTGGTTGTGGGTGAGAGCCATCGACAAACTTGAGTAAGTCGAGGCCAAACAGAAGCGATTGAAGCTGTGAGGCCCATGGAAGGTAGGTAAGAGGGGTTAGTTTGATGCAACTCGAAAGATTGACTAGAATAAGAGGAGAGGTAGGGTCGGCGGTATTGGTAATTGTGGAGGCTGGGGCAGCCATAGCAGCGGAGAATGGGTGGAAAAACTGGGTTTTTGATCTATGGCTCTGATACCATATAGAAAGGAATAAATGTTTGGAAAAATGTTATATGTTATTGATACTCACTGATGAATATATATACAAGTCTTAGGCTGTTAACCTTGGAGAGGAAGCTAGAGAGATTACAGGGATTACAGGATATGTCAAGGAGATTTACAAGAGATTACAAGATATGTGAAATAAAAGAAAAGATATATACTAGTAGCAGTAATTATCTACAAAGATTGTTGAGAATCAGTTATTATTCTTATCAGCTCCACCACTACATCTAGGGGAGTTGCCAGCTCTAGAACTTGGAGATCCGGGAACTGAATCATCAAAGCCGAATGCACTCTTTTTCTGGAAGAAACTGTCGCCCGAAGGGGAATCTGTCCCGTCTTGGACTCACTTGACCCAAAATCATTAGATCCAAAGAAATAGCTCTCCCCATTCTTATCTGTTAGTTGTGGTGCCCTAGGCACGTTTGTAAAACGTTATATATGTTATCATTTTATTCATATCAATAAAGAGATGTTTTGATTATTATTGTTGTTCATGTTTACTCTTAATAATCCGTCCCTATTACTTGTTTGGTATTAGTATAAAGTCTAAATGATCATGGGATGATCATGTCAGTTTTATAGGTACTTGGGAAGTACTGGACATGACCCATTCATGAGATTTATGTCATGGTCTATGTCATCTATAAATCTCATATTTAGTTATGTCACTTTGAATCCTTAGACACGAAGTTATTATCGTCTTTCACATAATGATCATTATGTTTGACATATTCAAACGCTCTCTTTAAACGGGTAGTTATAAAGGGTATGATTGGCATGATCAGATTCATGTAGGAAAGAATAATAAGCTAAGTGGATTTATCCCTCCACGGAGAGATGTCAAGCTTGGGCCCCTCGTAGGAATGATGTTGATGAAATGTTTGGCCAAACTCAAATGGATTGATTGGATCATTGTCATTTGTATTATCAACATATTCGGAAACGAGAAAGTATTGAACAAACAACAAGTTGACTTTTGACCATGACTTGTGTTCAATGACATCGCGGATAAAGGGATTGTGACATGTCCTAAAAAGGATTGCGAACTATAATATAGTTATACTATTTGGGTAGGTATGACGGTTTGCTAGAACCTAATCATATCTTATGGATTCGTATTCGAATCCATTGCCAACTTAGTTTAATCCTAGAGGGTCACACACATTAGAACGAATCTTAATGGACTTAAAATGGAATTAAAGGTCAAAGGACTTTACAAGGATTTTGGAAATTTGAGGAGCAAGAAAGAAATTTGGAAAACCTGATCAGATCCGACCGGACCTTTGGAAGGACCCGGCCGGACCCCGCCCTGATCCGGCCGGACCTTTGCGTCTGATGCTAGTTTCCTAATTCCGTTTTCTTGCGGGTTTGGACACAAGTTTCCTAATGGGATTAGGTCTAACTTGTATAAAAACGTCCTTTATGTTCCCTAATCAGCACCTATGCATTGTGAGAGATCACAAAGAGTTAGAAAGTCATTCTTCTTGTTCTAAGACCCAAAAGTGAAGAACAAGAAATTCATAATTCCATATAGTTCATATTTTGTGAAAGAGTTTTTCACAAGTTGGTATAGCAACCAAGATCAAGGAGTCGCTTGATATTCGTTCGTCGTGTGGATACCGCTAGAGGGTGAATCTCATCATCTTCGAACTTCGTGATTCTTGATCGTGATCCGTTCGTGTTCAAGATTCGTTTTTCTCCACCAAGTTCAAGGTTGTTAATCAAAGTCATCAAGGGTTAGTATTCTCATATTCATCTTGTAGTATTTGATTTAATCAAGTGAATGGATCTACGGCTTTGGGTTTCTAAATTTTAAATGCTTAATTTCCGCTGCGCATGATTCATCGAAACCCAACAGTGGTATCAGAGCCCCGTTCATGTTGATTATCTCAATACTTTATCATGTTGTGTGTATATAAATCGTTTATGTGCCTAGCATGATTTGAATGTTGAGATATGATGTTGTATGTGTTGCATGCGTTTTATGTGGTTTATTGTTTTATTACATTAATCGCACTATTCAATCGCAATAAAAATTATATTGGATTTAAAATTGTTTGGGTTATCAAATTTTGATTGGATCAAAGTTTTGATAATCTAAGGATTCATGGATGAAGAGTTCATTCCAGAATCTGATGTTCATGGTGATTGGATCATTATAAACATTGGATTCATATTGAATCAAGGAAAAACAATTTTGAGACAAATTTTCGAACTTTAAAATTATGGGATTTCTGGCGTAGGTCCGACCGGACCAGAGGAAGGACCCGGCCGGACCATCTGGTCTGGTTCGGGGTTCTGGCTTTTGGTTTTTGGTCAGATTCAGAATCCTGAATATTGAAGGGGTCCGACCGGACCAGTGACAAGACCCGGCCGGACCTGCTGGTCTGGAGCGGGTTTTGGGCAGTTGGTCGGGGTGTGGATCTCGGGGTTTAATTTTCCTATTTGTTTTGATCGTTTGATTCTGAGATTGGATTAATGTTTGGATGGCTAATCTACGTTCATCGAGTTTGTGTTTCCCAAACTTAATCGCAATCAAAGATTCAAAAATAAAACGAAGTTAGAATTATGAATGGTTCATAATTGCTAAAATTAAGAAACAAAGTTCTTGATTCGAAGATTGGAGATCCATGTGGAATTGTGGTTGCAATTGGCCTACGTTCATCGAGACCATCTATTGTTTAGTTCGGCCACATGGACTACTTTCTTAGTTTCTTGGATTAGTGCGGAATTGTGGTTGCCTTTAAGGCTTAGTTTCGGCCGCACTTATTGTTATCTTGATTTGGAGATGAAAACCAAAGTTTGAAAGAGGTCTCGTCCTTATAATTTATAGAGAAACTAATGACACATAAATATCATGCTTAAATTAATAGAGATTAATTTAGTGGCTAATCTTGATGCTTAACATGTTTATTCTATGTGCTCTTAAATGTGTTATATGCTATATGTGAAAGAACCTTCTTTAAAAGTTTTAAGTCCGTATTTCCATGCCATGATTAGATCACTTGAAAATACATGGATGAATTCGTGTAGATTCGCCCTAGCGAGGTACATTAATTTATGCATGTATGGACAAGGTAGGTCCACTAATTTATTGTGGTTTTGCCCTAGCAAGGTGCAATAAATTCGTGGTTCCTACACGTTTAAAAATGGATTGGACTTAAGTGATTTGCTTTGAGCTGCTTACGCCCTAGCGTACTCAAAGATGAATCAAGGTAAAGATGAGATTTAACATGCTCTTAAAATTAGATTTTAAAGAGAATCTCATAAATGTAATCTAAGAGTCATATGTGATATGATTGACATGATTGTCTACCTAATTAAATTAGTCTTGAGCTGTTACGCCCTAGCGTACTCAAGGTTAAATTTAAGTGGGATCTTGGGCTCATTAAATTATATTATACTTTTATAGTATAAGAAGGTTATATAATTTAGTGGGAGTAATTTTGGAAATTACATTGTTTATCTCTTTAATGAAATTGGTACTTATTAAATTTTGAATTTTGCATAATTGTAGATAATGACTAATAACACTCAATCAATTTCGTTGCGATCTATCCTTGAGAAGGAAAAGCTCCAAGAGAATGGTACTAACTTCATGGATTGGATCCGTAGCCTAAGAATCGTTCTAAGGCAAGAGGATAAGTTGTACATTCTCGATGGGCCTCTTCCCGAAGAGCCTGAAGCCAATGCCCCAAGGGCAGAAAGAGACAGTCACAAGAAGCATCGTAATGATTCTAGAGATGTGAGTTGTCTCATGCTTACAACAATGTGCTCTAAGCTCCAACAAAGTTTGGAACATTTGGAAGCTTATGAAATAAGCGAGGAGCTAAAGGGCATGTTTCAAGAGCAAGCTAGGCAAGAGAGGTTTGACACCATTGTTGCATTCACTTCTTGCAAAATGAGTGAAGGGCAACAAGTGGGGCCTCATGTGCTTAAAATGAAAGGCTATGTTGAGCATCTTGAGAAACTTGGCTATCCTATCTCCCTGGAGCTAGCCACGGATCTCATTCTTAATTCATTGCCCAAAAGCTATAAACATGTTGTGGTGAACTACAACATGCATGGGATGGATAAGAACCTTTCCAAGCTGCATAGTATGCTTAAAAATGCAGAGAAGAAACTTGTGGAGAAGAGTTCTCCGGTGCTCATGGTTCATGAGGGAAAAGGGCATGGTGCCAAAGGAAAGGGGAGGAAGGTTGTAAAGCCTAAAATCAACAAGGCAAAAGTTGCCAAAGTTGATGAGGCAAAACCCGATTCCCAAAAGGATGCAATTTGTTTCCATTGCAACGAGGTTGGCCATTGGAAACGTAATTGCAAAGCTTATAAGGAAGAGCTAAAGAACAAGAAGAAGAGCAGTAAGACTGCGTCAACTTCAGGTATCTATATGATAGATATACTCCTTTCTACCACTAGTTCTTGGGTATTAGATACCGGATGTGGTTCTCACATTTGTTTAAATGTGCAGGGACTAAAGAATAGGAGACTACTTAAGCAAGGTGAAGTGGACCTACGTGTGGGGAATGGAGCAAGAGTTGCTGCATTAGCCGTAGGAACTTACGAAGTTACTTTACCTACCGGTTTAATACTCGTTTTGAACAATTGTTATTATGTACCAGATTTAAGTAGGAATATTATTTCAATTTCTTGTTTGGATAATGAAGGTTTTAAGTTTCTTATTGAGAATAAGAAATTTTCAATTTATTTAAATGATACTCCCTCCGTCCCATCCGAAATAGGATTCTTGGTCCCGACACGGGGATTAAGGAATAATAATCTTTTATTGTAAAAAGTTGTTTGAAAAGTAGGTGTTGTGAGTATGAAGGAGAGAGAAAGTGGGTGGAGAATAATAAAGGAAAAGTTGTTGTGAGTATGACAAGTGGGCCCTACTAATAAAAATGTAATAAAAGCTTTCCATTTTGGGATGTCCTATTTCGAGTGGGACACCCAAAATGGCAAAACGTCCTATTTCGGGTGGGACGGAGGGAGTATGCTTTTTGGTATTGCAAATTCATTTAATGGTCTTTATATCCTTGATCTTGAGAATGAAAATAATGTCTATCATGTTAATAAGAAATCTAAACCTAATGATGAAAATCATACATATCTGTGGCATTGCCGTCTTGGTCATATTAATGAGAAGCGTATCTCAAAACTCCATGGGGACGGTCTTTTAGGTGAATGTGACCTCGAGTCATATGACACTTGCAAGTCGTGTCTTCTTGGAAAAATGACTAAGACACCTTTTACCAAGCTAGGTGAAAGGGCAACTGACTTATTGGGGTTGATACATTCCGATGTATGCGGACCACTAAGTTGCAATGCTAGGGGAGGGTTTCAATACTTCATAACCTTCATGGATGATTATAGTAGATTTGGGTATGTTTACCTAATGAAACATAAGAGTGAAGCATTTGAGATATTTAGAATATTTCAAAATGAAGTAGAAAAACAACTTGGCAAAAGTATTAAAGCACTACGATCAGATCGAGGTGGAGAATACTTAAGCCAAGAATTTGATGATCATCTAAAGAATTGTGGAATAGTTTCACAATTGACTCCACCCGGAACACCACAATGGAATGGTGTGTCCGAGAGGAGGAATCGGACTTTGTTGGACATGGTTCGATCAATGATGAGTCAAGTTGATCTTCCTTTATCATTTTGGGGTTATGCACTCCAAACCGCTGCTCGTACACTAAATCAAGTTCCAACCAAATCGGTTCCAAAGACTCCATATGAGATGTGGAGTGGAAAGACACCTAATCTTTCTTTTATGAGGATTTGGGGTTGCGAAGCTTATGTCAAGAGACTTGTCTCTGATAAACTTGCACACAAATCTGACAAATATATTTTCGTGGGATATCCTAAGGAAACTAAAGGATATTACTTTTACAATCGTGAGGACAACAAAGTGTTTATTGCACAGACTGGTATCTTTCTAGAGAAACAGTTTCTCTCCAAAGAAATCAGTGGGAGTAAAATAAATCTTGAAGAAATTCGAGACCCAGAAAATAACATTGAACCGATGGTGGAACAAGAACAAGTCCCACAAGGAGTTGTGGAACCCATTCAAAAAACACAAGAAACTCGCAGATCTAGTAGGATACGATCCGAGCCCGAGAGATATGGATTTCTCGTAATGGATAGTAATGAGTTGGAGATCATTGAGAATGATGAACCAACTACCTACCAAGAGGCGATGTCATCTCCTGATTCGGAAAAATGGCTTGGAGCCATGAAATCCGAATTACAATCCATGCAAGATAATCAAGTTTGGAACTTGATTGATGCACCCGAAGGTGTAAAAACCATAGGATACAAATGGGTCTTCAAAAGGAAGACAGGCATGGATGGGAAGGTGCATACTTACAAAGCAAGACTTGTAGCGAAAGGTTATAGGCAAGTTCATGGCATCAACTATGATGAAACCTTTTCACCCGTAGCAATGATCAAGTCTATAAGAATTTTGCTTGCCATTGCTGCATTTCATGACTATGAGATATGGCAAATGGATGTCAAAACCGCTTTCCTTAATGGAAAACTGCAAGAGGATGTCTATATGACACAACCCGAGGGTTTTGCACAAAATTCTAAAGTATGCAAATTGCAGAAATCCATTTATGGATTGAAGCAAGTTTCTAGGAGTTGGAATCTCCGTTTTGATGAATCGGTCAAAGAGTTTGGCTTTATCAAAAACGAATATGAACCTTGTGTATACAAGAAGATTAGTGGGAGCATAGTGCTATTCTTTATATTATATGTGGATGACATATTGCTCATTGGAAACGACATTCCCACTTCAGTCTGTAAAGACTTGGTTAGGAAAGTGTTTCGCAATGAAAGATATGGGCGAAGCCGCATATATCCTTGGCATTAAGATCTATAGAGATAGATCAAGAAAGCTTATTGGTTTAAACCAAAGTACTTATATTGACAAAGTTATAAGAAGATTCCGCATGGAAAATTCTAAAAGAGGTAACTTGCCAGTTCTTCATGGTGTCTCTCTAAGCAAGACTCAATGTCCTAAGACAAATGATGAGAGCGAGAGAATGAGTGAGATTCCATATGCTTCGGCAATTGGGTCCATCATGTACGCCATGATATGTACTAGGCCGGATGTATCTTATGCTTTAAGCATGACAAGTAGATACCAATCCGACCCCGGCGAAAATCATTGGATGGCTGTAAAAGCGATTCTTAAGTACTTAAGAAGGACTAAAGACTCGTTTTTGATCTATGGAGGAATGGAAGATGATCTCGTGGTAAGTGGTTACACGGATGCAAGCTTCCAAACCGACAAAGATGATAGTAGATCGCAATCGGGTTTTGTGTTTATGTTAAATGGTGGAGCTGTAAGCTGGAAGAGTTCTAAGCAAAGTACAGTCGCTGATTCTACAACTGAAGCTGAGTATATTGCTGCATCGGATGCTGCAAAGGAAGCTGTTTGGATTAAGAAGTTCATAACTGAACTAGAAGTTGTTCCTAGCATCGCTAATCCAATAGACCTTTATTGCGACAATAATGGTGCTATTGCTCAAGCGAAGGAACCAAGAGCACATCAGAAATCCAAACACATACTTAGGCGTTTCCATGTCATTCGAGAAATCATTGATAAGGGAGACGTAAATATATGCAGAGTACCTACTGATGATAACGTCGCGGACCCGCTAACTAAGGGACTTTCTCAAGCTAAACATGATGGTCATGTTAGGTCCATGGGTATTAGATACATGGGAGATTGGGCCTAGGGCAAGTGGGAGATTGTTAGTTGTGGTGCCCTAGGCACGTTTGTAAAACATTATATATGTTATCATTTTATTCATATCAATAAAGAGATGTTTTGATTATTATTGTTTTTCATGTTTACTCTTAATAATCCGTCCCTATTACTTGTTTGGTATTAGTATAAAGTCTAAATGATCATGGGATGATCATGTTAGTTTTATAGGTACTTGGGAAGTACTGGACATGACCCATTCATGAGATTTATGTCATGGTCTATGTCATCTATAAATCTCATATTTAGTTATGTCACTTTGAATCCTTAGACACGAAGTTATTATCGTCTTTCACATGATGATCATTATGTTTGACATATTCAAACGCTATCTTTAAACGGGTAGTTATAAAGGGTATGATTGGCATGATCGGATTCATGTAGGAAAGAATAATAAGCTAAGTGGATTTATCCCTCCACGGAGAGATGTCAAGCTTGGGCCCCTCGTAGGAATGATGTTGATGAAATGTTTGGCCAAACTCAAATGGATTGATTGGATCATTGTCATTTGTATTATCAACATATTCGGAAACGAGAAAGTATTGAACAAACAACAAGTTGACTTTTGACCATGACTTGTGTTCAATGACATCGCAGATAAAGGGATTGTGACATGTCCTAAAAAGGATTGCGAACTATAATATAGTTATACTATTTGGGTAGGTATGACGGTTTGCTAGAACCTAATCATATCTTATGGATTCGTGTTCGAATCCATTGCCAACTTAGTATAATCCTAGAGGGTCACACACATTAGAACGAATCTTAATGGACTTAAATGGAATTAAAGGTCAAAGGACTTTACAAGGATTTTGGAAATTTGAGGAGCAAGAAAGAAATTTGGAAAACCTGATCAGATCCGATCGGACCTTTGGAAGGACCCGGCCGGACCCCGCCCTGATCCGGTCGGACCTTCCAAAGGACCCGGCCGGACCTTTGCGTCTGATGCTAGTTTCCTAATTCCGTTTTCTTGCGGGTTTGGACACAAGTTTCCTAATGGGATTAGGTCTAAGGCTCCGTTTGTTTCGACGTAAAATGTTTTCCGGAAAACGTTTTCTGGAAAATGTTTTCCTGTAAAATGTTTTCCTGTAAAATGTTTTCCTGTAAAATGTTTTACGGAGGTAGAGCGTAAAATATTTTACGGAGGAAAATATTTTACGGAGGAAGGGTGTAAAATGTTTTCGGGTGTTTGGTAAAACGACTCAAAACCTTCACCCTTAAACCCCTGTTCCAACAACAACAACCCTAGTGTGTTAATTCACAAATTCCAAATCCTAAGACTGTAATTTAGGTATATATAGAAATATTTTGTAAACACTCAAGACTGTTCCTTGAGTATATTAGTTGATTTTGTAAAATCTTGAGAATGTACTTCAAGTTGTAAAAACACTTAAGACTGTACTTTAAGTGTATCCCTAGTTGACTGTACTAATTAGGAAGAGGAAGTTCAAGGAACTTGCCTTATCAATCATTTGTAATTCTTGTTGATTAAGATTATAATAAAATTGATCTCACTTGTCAAGATTGACAGTGGGGGTGGATGTAGGAGGAGTGAACTCTGAACCACTTTAAATTCTCTGTGTTATTATTTTCTTCTGCAAACATTCACACACTTGCATTATTTCATTGTGTTCATTGTCCTATCATTATTTCTAGATTCACTTATTCCGCTGCACAATTCAACAGCTGTCTGATCATTTGCATATCCAACAAGGGCCTTTCAATTGGTATCAGAGCCTGTCTTCACATTCAATAGTCTAACAACTTGTGAAGGATCCTCTTCAAACCCACCATGCCTCAACCAAGGAGAAATAATGAGAAAGACATCCCACACATTGATGACTGTGGATCTTTTGAGATCTATGCATCAAAAATAAAAACATATCTTGATGCAAACAGAATATGGAACTGGTATGTTCTAGAGAATGAAGTGTCCTACCCAACTCAAATTTGTGTTGCTGGAGGACCTAGTAAGACCAAATCCCCAGAAACATGGTCTGAATATGAAAAGCAATTAATCAGTGCAAACTTAAAAGTCAAAAACATTCTTCAAAAGAGTGTAAATGACTCACTAGCACAAGAAATTGCTAAGGAACCAAATGCCAGATCAGCATGGGCTCTCATTCAAACTAAGTTCACTAAACACACCAGTGTCAGGACACAAAACTTGTATAACTTGCTTAGGCAATTAGACAACTTCAAGTTCTATCCTGGAGAAAAAGTGAGTGCTGCTCAACCAAGGTTTGAAAACCTTGTTAGATCTATTGCTGACCATGGAAAAACCTTTGAACAACAAGATCTCTGCCTCAAGATATATTCAAATCTTCCACAAGAATATGAAAAGGTAGCATTACCTATTAGAGAAGGATCTGAATGGAGCACAATGACAGTTGAACAGTATTTTGGAAAGTTTGAAGCCTATGAATTGGAAGGTATGATAAAGATTCAACCAGTCCCTACCATTTCACAAACTTTAGCTTTAACTGCTCAAGAAACTGCCCACAAACCAATCACTCACCAAGACATTGAGACCATTGTCAACAATGCCCTTCAAAAGATAAACATCAGCTCCAAACCTGTCAGTAAACAGATCTCCCAAGAAGACATTCCAAGTCTCATTTCCATGGCTGTCAGAAATGCCATGAAATTTCAAAAGAAATCTTTTGACAAAAAGTACAATCCTTCCACATCTAATGCTCAACAAGACAGCTACAAGAAAACAATTGATTGCTTCAATTGTGGAAAGCAAGGACATTACTCATCTGATTGTCCTGAACCAAGGAAACCTAGGGACAATAAGACAGCTAAGAAGTTAACCTACTCAAAAGAGATAATTCACAGTTCCAGGTGCAACTGCTTCAATTGCTCCAAAAATAAAAATGACAAAAGCAAGGAGCAAGTTATGATAGCTGATTCATCAAAATTCAGTGATGAAGAATATGTGTCCAGTGATGATTCTGACAATGAAGGAGAAGAGGCCATGCTATGCCTTATAGCTGAAGATGAGGAAGAATCAGACAATGAGGAAGAATCAGACAATGAGGAAGAAATGGAAGCACTTGCTGCTGCAGATGAACTAAAAGAGGTACATGATTTTAACTCTTTAAATATTGATGGTTTCAAACAATTAGTTTGCACTCTTTTAATTCAAACCAAAAAACAAAAAACTAGCTTTGCTTCACTGGTCAATGAGAACCTTTCCCAATCCTCAACCATAGACACCCTCACAAAAACCAACTCTGAGCTTGAGAAAGCATGTCAAGGGCTAAGAGATCAATGCTTCATGCTTGAAAAACAAAACATGGATCTGACAGCTGAGACTTCAAGTAATCATGAAAACTGTCAAAAACTCATAAATCTTGAAAAAGAAAATGATGCTCTTAAAAAGAAAATAGATTCATGGAACATGTCAAGCAAAGCATTATCCCTATTCACCTACACTCAAAGGCGTCCTAGTGACAAAACAGGGATTGGTGCTGATAATCCTACAGCAAAGGTGTACACTCCTCCCACTGGTGAAAGGGCCATTGAAAAAATGGTTCTAGAAAGTCTAAGCTCTGGCAGCTATCAAGCTCAAACCTACCCTGTTCAAACCAAAGGAAAATCAAAGGAAATCTTGGGTGGTCCTAGTCAGTCAAAGGAAGGACCAAGTAAAATTCAAGGAAGCAAGTATATTTGGGTTCAAAAAGGGGCCAATATACAGGAAGAAGTCAAGCTGCAAAAATGTGCTAGTCAGTCAAGTCCTGTCAGACAGCCAAGGGTTGACAGACAGCCAAGGCATGACAGACAGCCAAGGCCTGACAGACAACCAAAATCTTCCAAACAACAAAGAACCCCAAGGCAACAAAGATTCTATAACAAACATAGATACACCAAACAACAAAAACCTCAATGGCAATACTCAAATGGAAGAAGTCATGCAAGTCAAGATAACTCTCCCAGATCAGCCTATCCAAATACCCCTCAGTATCATCCCCAATATAACAACCCAAACCACTTCTTCAATCCATCCCAATCCACTGTTCTTACACCTTACATGATGCAAATCATGTCATATTACAATACCCTAAACCAGTTCTTCAAAAAGGAATCAATGAACAAAGCTAGGGTTCCAAAAAAAAACTAATCTTTTGGACCCAAAAGAATAAAAAGGGTACCATAAATCTTACTTTTTGTTTTACAGGTACCCGTGAAAGTGACTCGTATTTAGATAGTGGTTGTAGTAGACATATGACCTTCAATAAAGACTGGTTGCAACAATATACCCCTAAAAATGGTCCAAATGTAACCTTTGGTGACAATTCCCAAGCTAAGGTCAAAGGATCAGGAAATCTTATTACAAAAGATATCATTTTTACAAATGTGTCTTATGTAGAGGGTCTCAAACACAATTTGATTAGCATCAGTCAAATCTGTGACAAGGGATATCATGTTGTTTGCACTAAGGATAAATGTACTGTTAAAGATAAAAGCAATAAAGTCATTCTGAATGGATCAAGAAAAGGAAATCTCTACTGCTTAAACCTAGAGATTGTGGAATCCTCAAATGCTCACTGCCTTCTGTCTTTCAATCAATCTGATATGTCATGGCTATGGCACAAAAGATTGGCTCACCTTAACCATAAAACCATCTCCAAGCTTGCAAATTCTAATCTAGTCAGAGGCCTTCCAAAGATCCCATTCAAGAAGGATAAACTTTGCAAAGCATGCCAATGTGGGAAGCAAAAGAGATCTTCATTCAAGCCCAAGACCAAGTTGGACACCTCAAGACCTATTGAACTGCTTCATATGGATCTTTTTGGACACATAAAAACTAGATCTTTAGGAGGAAAAAGATACTCCCTAGTTGTGGTTGATGATTACACAAGATTCACTTGGATCATTCTTCTTGAATCCAAAAGTGACACCCTTAGCTGTCTGATAAAACTGTTCAATAAAATTCAAAATCAAAAAGGGACATCCATCATCAAGATCAGATCTGATCATGGAAAGGAATTTGAGAACACAGGAGTAGAAGAATATTGTGATTCCAAAGGTATAGATCATAATTTTTCAGCCCCAAGAACTCCCCAACAAAATGGTGTTGCTGAAAAGAAGAACAGGACAATTTGTGAGGCAGCAAGAACAATGCTGTCAGAACACAATCTCCCAAAGTATTTTTGGGGTGAAGCTGTTACTACTGCTGTGTATGTTCAAAACAAAACTCTAATCAACAAATTCCATAAGAAGACTCCATATGAATTGTGGTATAACAAAGTCCCTACCATTTCCTACTTTCACAGTTTTGAAAGTAGATGCTTCATTCACAACAATGGCAAGAACAATTTGGACAAATTTGACTCCAAAAGTGATGAAGGAATATTTCTTGGATACTCTAACACAAGCAAAGCTTATAGAGTCTACAACAAAAGAAGACTTCTTATGGAAGAATCAATTCATGTTGACTTTGATGAAAACAATGATCAAAGTGTAACTGAATTGTGTGATTTTGATGAAGGTTTGGGAAACCTAGATAATCTCCCTGAAGCATCTCCCATTCTTGATTCAAATGTTCTCCATCTTGAACAAGATTCATCAAATCTTCCATACATGGTTCCAAGAAATTCATCTAATGTACCATCCCTGCGCTGCATGTACCATGAACCATCTCGCTCCCATCATCAACCAATCCAGCCAACCAAGTCAACAAGAATCTCTCCCACTTCCAATCCAATTGATGAGGAAGAAAATTCTCAAATAAATGGTCATCCCTTGACTGACATCTCCCAAAATTCTTCCTTAGCTGACAGCCAACCCTCAGCTGACAGCCATCCCAATTCTTCATGTAATCCATCTTCTAGCCACCTTCCATCTCCATCCAATAATCCTCTTTCTCCTCTCAAAACCAATGATGAATCCACCATTACTCACATCATTCCACACAATAAAGATCTTTACATCAGCCTTCAAATTGATAAAACCCCGCCTGCATAACATCCCTTTTCTCATGAGTGCATTCATATCCCAAGTGGAACCAAAGAAAATAAATGAAGCACTCCAAGATGCTGACTGGATAGAAGCCATGGAAGAAGAACCAGAGCAGTTTGAAAGGAACAAAGTATGGCAACTTGTTCCTAAACCAAGAAACCAAACTGTCATTGGAACAAGATGGGTTTTTAGAAATAAGATGAATGAAGAAGGTGTTGTAGTAAGAAACAAAGCTAGACTGGTTGCTCAAGAATATAGACAAGAAGAAGGTATTGACTATGATGAGACCTTTGCACCTGTTGCAAGACTTGAAGCTATAAGGCTATTCCTTGCCTATGCTTCATTAAAAAAGATGAAAGTATTCCAGATGGATGTCAAGAGTGCATTTCTAAATGGAGTATTAAATGAAAAGGTGTTTGTATCTCAACCCCCTGGATTTGAGCACCCAAAGTTTCCTGATCATGTATACAAATTGGACAAAGCATTTTATGGGCTTAAACAAGCACCAAGAGCTTGGTATGATACCCTATCTAGATATCTCCTTGGCAAAGGATTTACCAAGGGACATATTGATAACACTTTGTTTATCAAGAAATATGGAGATGATCAGTTGCTCATCCAAGTCTATGTTGATGACATCATTTTTGGCTCATCAAATGAGGACTTGTGCACTGAATTTGGGGATATTATGAAGGACCAGTTTGAAATGAGTATGATTGGTGAGATCACCTTCTTCTTAGGCCTTCAAGTCAAGCAAATGAAGGAAGGAATCTTCATTAACCAAGCTAAATACACAAGGGATATGATCAAGAAGTTTGACATGCAAACTGCTTCCCCTGCTAAAACTCCCTTGTCAACCACAACCAAACTCCATGCTGATCAAGATGGTCAAAGTGTAAATCCAACACTTTACAGAAGTTACATTGGATCCCTCCTTTATCTAACAGCTTCAAGACTCGACATTATGTTTAGTGTCCGTCTCTCGTGCTAGATTTCAAGCAAATCCCAAGGAATCTCATCTCTCTCGATGTCAAGAGAATTTTGAGATATCTCAAAGGAACCCCTGATTATGGCTTGTGGTATCCCACTGAATCCCCATTCTCTCTAATTGGATTCACTGACTCTGACTATGCTGGATGCAATCTAGATAGAAAATCCACAAGTGGTGGATGCCAGTTTATTGGATCAAGGATTATTTCATGGACAAACAAAAAGCAAACCTCAGTAGCCACCTCAACAGCTGAGGCTGAGTATATTGCTGCAGGCTTGTGTTGTTCTCAAATTCTCTATCTTAAAAGTCAACTTCAAGACTTTGGAATTGAATTATCCAACATTCCCATCTTCTGTGACAACTCAAGTACTATTGCCATGACAGAAAACCCTGTCCAACACTCAAAAACAAAGCATATTGAGGTCAGACATCACTTCATCAGAGACCATGTTGAAAAAGGGAATATCAACCTTGCAAAAGTTTGTACTGAGGATAATGTCTCTGATATTCTCACAAAAGCAATGGATGAAAAGAGGTTTGAGCTGTTAAGAGCCATGCTTGGAATGATAAATATGCCAAAATAAAAGGTTGTTCTTCATAAAAAAAAAGGGGCTTACATACAGGGTAATGCTGTCACAATGATGCCTGACAGCTATTCCCTCATAAACATTCCAGATAGCCATCCTCTGATAGCTATCTATCCAAAAGTCATGAAAAACAAAAACAAAAGCAAAAAACATACAACAAACCATGAAATCCCTCTCTCTCATCTGCATTCACTCAACAAAAACTTCCTTCAAACCATACAATCTCCAGAACCAGCTCTCCTCTTCAAATCTTCACCTTAGCTGTCAGACATTCTTTAGAAATGTCACAGTCTCTCCAGATCCTCCACCTGCACTCATTCCTTCACACCTAGCCTCCTGAGTTGATTGCAAGGTCTGATGATACCTTTGCAACCATACTGGGTGCCTCTCCAGGAAAGGATCAATTGAAGTGACTGAATATTGAAGAGAAGGACTTGCTCTTCTTGGCCACCATTCTTCTACTGCATCATATGGCTGAAGCAAACCCTCCATTGGAGTCACAAAGCTGAAATCTCCAGAAAAAGAACCATTCCCTGCAACAGCAAATGGTTTGCCAGCTCTTGACTCTTCTCTCTCCACAGCTGGAACTCTAGCAAGGCTAAAATAACCTATAACCTGGTTGAATAGGTATGATATTGTTGAAGAAGGAGATGCATGCACTCCTGCAAAGTTATCACCTCTCCCCTCCAACAAACCAACCCCTGGAGAGAGTGAATCCCTGCTCACAGGAGTATACTGCTTCTCTGGCTCAACCTTCTTCTTGACAGCTAAGCTCCTCTCCATAGCTGTCTGAGCCCTATCTTGCTTAACCAACTCCCCCAATGTATAAACCCTCTCTACCTTACTTTTTCCCCTACTGGACTCTCCCTGATCAACCTTGATAGTCTTTCCAAAGAGCCTTATTCCCTCACCTTCTCTACTGTCAACTTTCTCCCTGACAGCTACCTCCTTCATATCAATGTCCTGATCTACTCTCACTCTCTTGTTCTTACCCTTGTCACTCACTCTCTCTGAACTTTCAACTACATTGAAGGACTCTCTCTCTCTCTCCATTTCATCCCCCCTCAAATCATCCTCACAATTCGTCCCAAAAACCAACTGTTTTGCTGTTTGAGCCATCTTTTTGGGATTAAACTTTGAGGTAAATCTACCCATTTGTGTTTATAAAATAATCTGAATGAGTTTCCTCTGAAATTGTCATTGTTTTATAGGCAAGTTTACCCATAGCTATCTCAGACAGCCATCATCATTCAACTTAGACTTAACTGTCAAAGTTTTTTTGACAGCTAGGTTAAAGCAACTTTCTTGGTGATTTGATCGTGTTAATTGCTCACAATTGTCACTTCCTTAGCCGTCTCTTCCTCTGCAAAATTTATTGAAACAGAGAATGTTCTTCTTGTGTTTTGTGGGAATTAATGTTTCAACGTGGGGAAGGGTAAAAACCACTGTTCATATGAACAGTTACTAAACTTTGAAATCCCCAATGCTCATTAAAACCCACTCTCCACTCATTATTTGTCTCTCTCCTTTCGTAATCACCAAAATTCCTGTTTCATTAACCCTCAGTTTAAAATTCGTCTCTTTCCCTCTCTAATCCACCATCGTATTCCTTCAACCCTAATTCTTTTAACCATCAATGGCAGACTCAAGAGCAATTTACCCAGATGCTCACAGTTACTTCATCAAACCTAGCTTCTATGATTATGAAGTTGGAATACTCATCAAAGAACTTCTTGAGGTCAATGAATTACTTGATTTCATGGGAGTCAGACCTCCAATTTATGAAGAACTGTGCAGAGAGATTTATCTGGTGGGAAAGAGAAACAAAGAAAACAATGCAATAACTGCCACCATAGACAATGTGGAGATAACCATTACTCAAGAAATGGTCAGCAAAGTCTATGGGATCCCAAATAAAGAAGATGCTGTGAAAAACATATGGGATAGAGGGTCAGAGAGATTGAAGACAGTATATGAGAAATTTCTTGGTATTAAAGTCCTTGACTTCAAGGCTGTTCAGGACAAAGCAATGGTGAAGGACAAAGCTGATATTTTCAAATCAACTCTCATGGATGTGGTCAACAAAGCCATTGATGGCAAGCAATCTTCATTTGATCAAATGGGATCAAATGAATGGAAGCAAATGCTGAGCTTGATGACCAAAGACACAAACTGGTGCATTGTTCTTCTCCACAACTTCCAGCTTGCAGCCTCAACCTCTACTCTAAAATTCAAGAAACAAGGTGGAAAGATGAATAACTTCAGATTCATGAGTGGAATACTTGAAGTCCTAATTCCTAAGCTCAATCCTCCTCTACACAAGAAATGGCTGAAGACTGTGAAGCTGTCAGAGACAAAGTGCTTCAATGAAAGAACTTTTGTATTGAAACAAAAGAAAGGAGCTGTAATGAGAGGTGGAGATGATGTAAGCACTAGTAGCTTTATTGAAACACAAGAAAAGTTGCAAGAAGAAACAAGAAAGAAGATTGATCATTGGAAGGATTTGATAGCATTGGCTACAAGTCACAGGATTAGAAAGAGGGGAGTAAAGTCCAATGTCAAGAAGACTGGGTTGCTGAAAAAGTCTGTGGTATCTCATGGCAATAAAGGCAAGAAAAAGGATGATCAGGTGGCTGACAGTGAAAGAACCTTGTCTGACAGGCATGGCAAGGATGATGAAGAAAGGGGTGCAGTTGACAGTCATGGGGTTGACACCATGGGTCAAGATAATGCTGGTGATGCTAACATAGACCCTCAAGAGTTTCAGGCAGCTATTGACTTATCCAAAACTCTGCACAAAGGCAAGCAACCTCTGACAGCTATCCCCACCAGGCAGACAGTCACCAGATCCAAGGTACAATCCTCCTTATCCATTCCTTCTAAATCTTTGCCAAAGAAAAGAAAACAAGAAAAGAAAGCACCCAAGGCCAAGAAAACCAAAATTACTACCCCTTCCCTTTCTCCAAAATCCACTACTGTCAGTCCAAGAGTGGACAAGTCATCCACACCTAGCTCAGGTCATCAGTCAGCCATAGAAGCAATCCTTAATCTCAGGGAACCATCAGAGAAGCAACCTTTAAGGGGGAACACTGATGAAAATATCCCCTCTACCCAACCTCAACAGTTAGCCAAAATTTTGAGAGCCATTGATGCTATTGAGTTGGATGGGAACCCTGATACTGAAAAAGCTGCTCTCATATTTCTTGATGATGTTCTAAGTAAGGAAGAGTCAATGATAGCCCTAGATGAACTCAGGTCTAGGTTTATGAAGAAAAGGAGTGGACCAGGAGAGTCATCTAGCAATCCCAAGGTGACAGCTATGGATGTAGATATCCAAACCTTCCCTTCTATACCTGAGACTGAGCCTGTGAATGAACCAACCCCAAATGTTGAAATTGATAGGGGGAATCTTGATAAGACAACTGAGGTTATTCATAATCTCAAAAAGGTTGGAGTTGAAATTGATCCCAATCGTGTCTCAAAGGGAGAAGTAATCATGAATGCATGCAAGGGACTTGTGTTTGATGGAACCCCAGAAAATGAGGCAACCCTTGTAACTATTCTTGAGCAAAAGTTGAACAAAGGAGAAGTCAGGGCAGCCTTAAACCTCCTAAAATCTCAATTCAGTTCTGATCTCCTCAATCAAAGTCTTGGTCAATCCTCTGAGTCAATCCCAACTGTTTCAACCCATGCCTCTGCTCCCTCCAAGCCAATTTCTCCAATCACTGAAAATGAATCTGTTGAAGCCTCCCCTCATAGTCCAATTCTAGCTGGACAAGGTCAAGATATGTCTGATAGTGATCCCATCCTTGACAGTCCTGACAGCCATCCAAGCCATTCCATTCCTCCCTTTCTAAATCAAGCCTATCTTCCCAAGAAATAACCTTGGATGCTTAGCTGTGGCATTGATTTTTCTATTTCTTCCATTATGGCAGCAAGGACAAGGTTAGCCCATGTAACCCATATCCCAGAAATTGCAAACCCCTTTACCTATCCAAAATCCTGGGAACTGTCAAGAAATTGTTTGATTGTGGTGGCAAGAAACCTTGCAGGATTATTTTTCTTTGCCTATGAAGAGTGGAAAGTGTCAAGGACTTCATCAACCTCCAATTTTGTTCACCAAATCCCATCCTTTCCAAAATTCATCACTCCCAACACACTTCTTGATTGGGAAATTCTCTTTAGCCAACTTCTCTCTCCATCACTCAATTCCTGCCTGTATATGCCAAAAGGTCTAGTCTTCACCTTGTGCATTGAGCTTGCAAAATCATTCTTTCTCTCTCTGTTTGAGCAAAAGTGTGCTCTTATGCTTTTGATAAGCAAAATTGTCAAGATCTTTCTTCCAACCCTAAATCCAGGCGTTGAGCCCTATCTTTCACCCTTCATCTATGTTGATCCCATTCTCTTCAACTCACCCAATGAAAACTCACAGAGGTTGCATGCCTTTGTGCAGAGTTTTGGATAAGTCAATAGCTGCCTGAAACTCTTGAGGGTCTATGTTAGCATCACCAGCATTATCTTGACCCATGGTGTCAACCCCATGACTGTCAACTGCACCCCTTTCTTCATCATCCTTGCCATGGCTGTCAGACAAGGTTCTTTCACTGTCAGCCACCTGATCATCCTTGTTCTTGCCTTTATTGCCATGAGATACCACAGTCTTTTTCAGCAACCCAGTCTTCTTGACATTGGACTTTACTCCCCTCTTTCTAATCCTGTGACTTGTAGCCAATGCTATCAAATCCTTCCAATGATCAATCTTCTTTCTTGTTTCTTCTTGCAACTTTTCTTGTGTTTCAATAAAGCTACTAGTGCTTACATCATCTCCACCTCTCATTACAGCTCCTTTCTTTTGTTTCAATACAAAAGTTCTTTCATTGAAGCACTTTGTCTCCGATGCCTTCACGGTCTTCAGCCATTTCTTGTGTAGAGGAGGATTGAGCTTAGGAATTAGGACTTCAAGTATTCCACTCATGAATCTGAAGTTATTCATCTTTCCACCTTGTTTCTTGAATTTTAGAGTAGAGGTTGAGGCTGCAAGCTGGAAGTTGTGGAGAAGAACAATGCACCAGTTTGTGTCTTTGGTCATCAAGCTCAGCATTTGCTTCCATTCATTTGATCCCATTTGATCAAATGAAGATTGCTTGCCATCAATGGCTTTGTTGACCACATCCATGAGAGTTGATTTGAAAATATCAGCTTTGTCCTTCACCATTGCTTTGTCCTGAACAGCCTTGAAGTCAAGGACTTTAATACCAAGAAATTTCTCATATACTGTCTTCAATCTCTCTGACCCTCTATCCCATATGTTTTTCACAGCATCTTCTTTATTTGGGATCCCATAGACTTCGCTGACCATTTCTTGAGTAATGGTTATCTCCACATTGTCTATGGTGGCAGTTATTGCATTGTTTTCTTTGTTTCTCTTTCCCACCAGATAAATCTCTCTGCACAGTTCTTCATAAATTGGAGGTCTGGCTCCCATGAAATCAAGTAATTCATTGACCTCAAGAAGTTCTTTGATGAGTATTCCAACTTCAGAATCATAGAAGCTAGGTTTGATGAAGTAACTGTGAGCATCTGGGTAAATTGCTCTTGAGTCTGCCATTGATGGTTAAAAGAATTAGGGTTGAAGGAATACGATGGTGGATTAGAGAGGGAAAGAGACGAATTTTAAACTGAGGGTTAATGAAACAGGAATTTTGGTGATTACGAAAGGAGAGAGACAAATAATGAGTGGAGAGTGGGTTTTAATGAGCATTGGGGGTTTCAAAGTTTAGTAACTGTTCATATGAACAGTGGTTTTTACCCTTCCCCACGTTGAAACATTAATTCCCACAAAACACAAGAAGAACATTCTCTGTTTCAATAAATTTTGCAGAGGAAGAGACGGCTAAGGAAGTGACAATTGTGAGCAATTAACACGATCAAATCACCAAGAAAGTTGCTTTAACCTAGCTGTCAAAAAAACTTTGACAGTTAAGTCTAAGTTGAATGATGATGGCTGTCTGAGATAGCTATGGGTAAACTTGCCTATAAAACAATGACAATTTCAGAGGAAACTCATTCAGATTATTTTATAAACACAAATGGGTAGATTTACCTCAAAGTTTAATCCCAAAAAGATGGCTCAAACAGCAAAACAGTTGATTTTTGGGACGAATTGTGAGGATGATTTGAGGGGGGATGAAATGGAGAGAGAGAGAGAGAGTCCTTCAATGTAGTTGAAAGTTCAGAGAGAGTGAGTGACAAGGGTAAGAACAAGAGAGTGAGAGTAGATCAGGACATTGATATGAAGGAGGTAGCTGTCAGGGAGAAAGTTGACAGTAGAGAAGGTAAGGGAATAAGGCTCTTTGGAAAGACTATCAAGGTTGATCAGGGAGAGTCCAGTAGGGGAAAAAGTAAGGTAGAGAGGGTTTATACATTGGGGGAGTTTGTTAAGCAAGATAGGGCTCAAACAGCTATGGAGAGGAGCTTAGCTGTCAAGAAGAAGGTTGAGCCAGAGAAGCAGTATACTCCTGTGAGCAGGGATTCACTCTCTCCAGGGGTTGGTTTGTTGGAGGGGAGAGGTGATAACTTTGCAGGAGTGCATGCATCTCCTTCTTCAACAATATCATACCTATTCAACCAGGTTATAGGTTGTTTTAGCCCTGCTAGAGTTCCAGCTGTGGAGAGAGAAGAGTCAAGAGCTGGCCAACCATTTGCTATTGCAGGGAATGGTTCTTTTTCTGGAGATTTCAGCTTTGTGACTCCAATGGAGGGTTTGCTTCAGCCATATGATGCAGTAGAAGAATGGTGGCCAAGAAGAGCAAGTCCTTCTCTTCAATATTCAGTCACTTCAATTGATCCTTTCCTGGAGAGGCACCCAGTATGGTTGCAAAGGTATCATCAGACCTTGCAATCAACTCAGGAGGCTAGGTGTGAAGGAATGAGTGCAGGTGGAGGATCTGGAGAGACTGTGACATTTCCAAAGAATGTCTGACAGCTAAGGTGAAGATTTGAAGAGGAGAGCTGGTTCTGGAGATTGTATGGTTTGAAGGAAGTTTTTGTTGAGTGAATGCAGATGAGAGAGAGGGATTTCATGGTTTGTTGTATGTTTTTTGCTTTTGTTTTTGTTTTTCATGACTTTTGGATAGATAGCTATCAGAGGATGGCTATCTGGAATGTTTATGAGGGAATAGCTGTCAGGCATCATTGTGACAGCATTACCCTGTATGTAAGCCCCTTTTTTTTTATGAAGAACAACCTTTTATTTTGGCATATTTATCATTCCAAGCATGGCTCTTAACAGCTCAAACCTCTTTTCATCCATTGCTTTTGTGAGAATATCAGAGACATTATCCTCGCACAAACTTTTGCAAGGTTGATATTCCCTTTTTCAACATGGTCTCACGATGAAGTGATGTCTCGACCTCAATATGCTTTGTTTTTGAGTGTTGGACATGGTTTTCTGTCATGGCAATAGTACTTGAGTTGTCACAGAAGATGGGAATGTTGGATAATTCAATTCCAAAGTCTTGAAGTTGACTTTTAAGATAGAGAATTTGAGAACAACACAAGCCTCGCAAAGAATATACTCAAACTGCTGAGGTGGCTACCGAGGTTTGCTTTTTGTTTGTCCATGAAATAATCCTTGATCCAATAAACCGGCATCCACCACTTGTGGATTTTCTATCTAGATTGCATCCAAAGATAGTCGAGTCAGTGAATCCAATTAGAGAGAATGGGGATTCAGTGGGATACCACAAGCCATAATCAGGGGTTCCTTTGAGATATCTCAAAATTCTCTTGACATCAGAGAGATGAGATTCCTTGGGATTTGCTTGAAATCTAGCACAGAGACAGACACTAAACATAATGTCAGGTCTTGAAGCTGTTAGATAAAGGAGGGATCCAATGTAACTTCTGTAAAGTGTTGGATTTACACTTTGACCATCTTGATCAGCATGGAGTTTGGTTGTGGTTGACAAGGGAGTTTTAGCAGGGGAAGCAGTTTGCATGTCAAACTTCTTGATCATATCCCTTGTGTATTTAGCTTGGTTAATGAAGATTCCTTCCTTCATTTGCTTGACTTGAAGGCCTAAGAAGAAGGTGAGCTCACCAATCATACTCATTTCAAACTGGTCCTTCATAATATCCCCAAATTCAGTGCACAAGTCCTCATTTGATGAGCCAAAAATGATGTCATCAACATAGACTTGGATGAGCAACTGATCATCTCCATATTTCTTGATAAACAAAGTGTTATCAATATGTCCCTTGGTAAATCCTTTGCCAAGGAGATATCTAGATAGGGTATCATACCAAGCTCTTGGTGCTTGTTTAAGCCCATACAATGCTTTGTCCAATTTGTATACATGATCAGGAAACTTTGGGTGCTCAAATCCAGGGGGTTGAGATACAAACACCTTTTCATTTAATACTCCATTTAGAAATGCACTCTTGACATCCATCTGGAATACTTTCATCTTTTTTAATGAAGCATAGGCAAGGAATAGCCTTATAGCTTCAAGTCTTGCAACAGGTGCAAAGGTCTCATCATAGTCAATACCTTCTTCTTGTCTATATCCTTGAGCAACCAGTCTAGCTTTGTTTCTTACTACAACACCTTCTTCATTCATCTTATTTCTAAAAACCCATCTTGTTCCAATGACAGTTTGGTTTCTTGGTTTAGGAACAAGTTGCCACACTTTGTTCCTTTCAAACTGCTCTAGTTCTTCTTCCATGGCTTCTATCCAGTCAGCATCTTGGAGTGCTTCATTTATTTTCTTTGGTTCCACTTGGGATATGAATGCACTCATGAGAAAAGGGATGTTGTCTGGAACTGGGGTTTTATCAATTTGAAGGCTGATGTAAAGATCTTTATTGGGTGGAATGATGTGAGTAATGGTGGATTCATCATTGGTTTTGGGAGGAGAAAGAGGATTATTGGATGGAGATGGAAGGTGGCTAGAAGATGGATTACATGAAGAATTGGGATGGCTGTCAGCTGAGGGTTGGCTGTCAGCTAAGGAAGAATTTTGGGAGATGTCAGTCAAGGGATGACCATTTATTTGAGAATTTTCTTCCTCATCAATTGGATTGGAAGTGGGAGAGATTCTTGTTGACTTGGTTGGCTGGATTGGTTGATGATGGGAGTGAGATGGTTCATGGCTGTCTGGCACAGGATGGCTGTCAGATGAATTTCTTGGAACCATGTATGGAAGATTTGATGAATCTTGTTCAAGATGGAGAACATTTGAATCAAGAATGGGAGATGCTTCAGGGAGATTATCTAGGTTTCCCAAACCTTCATCAAAATCACACAATTCAGTTACACTTTGATCATTGTTTTCATCAAAGTCAACATGAATTGATTCTTCCACAACAAGTCTTCTTTTGTTGTAGACTCTATAAGCTTTGCTTGTGTTAGAGTATCCAAGAAATATTCCTTCATCACTTTTGGAGTCAAATTTGTCCAAATTGTTCTTGCCATTGTTGTGAATGAAGCATCTACTTCCAAAACTGTGAAAGTAGGAAATGGTAGGGACTTTGTTATTCCACAATTCATATGGAGTCTTCTTATGGAATTTGTTGATTAGAGTTTTGTTTTGAACATACACAGCGAGTAATGTGCCTTCACCCCAAAAATACTTTGGGAGATTGTGTTCTCGACAAAGATTGTTCTTGCCGCCTCACAAATTGTCCTGTTTCTTCCTTTCAAAGAACACCATTTTGTTGGGGAGTTCTTGGGGCTGAAAAATTATGATCTATACCTTTGGAATCACAATATTCTTCTACTCCCGTGTTCTCAAATTCCTTTCCATGATCGATCTCGATCTTGATGATGGATGTCCCTTTTTGATTTTGAATTTTATTGAACAGTTTTATCAGACAGCTAAGGGTGTCACTTTTGGATTCAAGAAGAATGATCCAAGTGAATCTTATGTAATCATCAACCACAACTAGGGAGTATCTTTTTCCTCCTAAAGATCTAGTTCTTATGGGTCCAAAAAGATCCATATGAAGCAGTTCAATAGGTCTTGAGGTGTCCAACTTGGTCTTGGGCTTGAATGAAGATCTCTTTTGCTTCCCACATTGGCATGCTTTGCAAAGTTTATCCTTCTTGAATGGGATCTTTGGAAGGCCTCTGACTAGATTAGAATTTGCAAGCTTGGAGATGGTTTTATGGTTAAGGTGAGCCAATCTTTTGTGCCATAGCCATGACATATCAGATTGATTGAAAGACAGAAGGCAGTGAGCATTTGAGGATTCCACAATCTCTAGGTTTAAGCAGTAGAGATTTCCTTTTCTTGATCCAGTCAGAATGACTTTATTGCTTTTATCTTTAACAGTACATTTATCCTTAGTGCAAACAACATGATATCCCTTGTCACAGATTTGACTGATGCTAATCAAATTGTGTTTGAGACCCTCTACATAAGACACATTTGTAAAAATTATATCTTTTGTAATAAGATTTCCTGATCCTTTGACCTTAGCTTGGGAATTGTCACCAAAGGTTACATTTGGACCATTTTTAGGGGTATATTGTTGCAACCAGTCTTTATTGAAGGTCATATGTCTACTACAACCACTATCTAAATACCTGAGTCCTTTCCTGGGTACCTGTAAAACAAAAAGTAAGATTTATGGTACCCTTTTTATTCTTTTGGGTCCAAAAGATTAGTTTTTCTTTGGAACCCTAGCTTTGTTCATTGATTCCTTTTTGAAGAACTGGTTTAGGGTATTGTAATATGACATGATTTGCATCATGTAAGGTGTAAGAACAGTGGATTGGGATGGATTGAAGAAGTGGTTTGGGTTGTTATATTGGGGTTGAAACTGAGGGGTATTTGGATAGGCTGATCTGGGAGAGTTATCTTGACTTGCATGACTTCTTCCATTTGAGTATTGCCATTGAGGTTTTTTTTGTTTGGTGTATCTATGTTTGTTATAGAATCATTGTTGCCTTGGGGTTCTTTGTTGTTTGGAAGATTTTGGTTGTCTGTCAGGCCTTGGTTGTCTGTCATGCCTTGGCTGTCTGTCAACCCTTGGCTGTCTGACAGGACTTGACTGACTAGCACATTTTTGCAGCTTGACTTCTTCCTGTATATTGGCCCCTTTTTGAACCCAAATATACTTGCTTCCTTGAATTTTACTTGGTCCTTCCTTTGACTGACTAGGACCACCTAAGATTTCCTTTGATTTTCCTTTGGTTTGAACAGGGTAGGTTTGAGCTTGATAGCTGCCAGAGCTTAGACTTTCTAGAACCATTTTTTCAATGGCCCTTTCACCAGTGGGAGGAGTGTACACCTTTGCTGTAGGATTATCAGCACCAATCCCTGTTTTGTCACTAGGACGCCTTTGAGTGTAGGTGAATAGGGATAATGCTTTGCTTGACATGTTCCATGAATCTATTTTCTTTTTAAGAGCATCATTTTCTTTTTCAAGATTTATGAGTTTTTGACAGTTTTCATGATTACTTGAAGTCTCAGCTGTCAGATCCATGTTTTGTTTTTCAAGCATGAAGCATTGATCTCTTAGCCCTTGACATGCTTTCTCAAGCTCAGAGTTGGTTTTTGTAAGGGTGTCTATGGTTGAGGATTGGGAAAGGTTCTCATTGACCAGTGAAGCAAATCTAGTTTTTTGTTTTTTGGTTTGAATTAAAAGAGTACAAACTAATTGTTTGAAACCATCAATATTTAAAGAGTTAAAATCATGTACCTCTTTTAGTTCATCTGCAGCAGCAAGTGCTTCCATTTCTTGCTCATTGTCTGATTCTTCCTCATTGTCTGATTCTTCCTCATCTTCAGCTATAAGGCATAGCATGGCCTCTTCTCCTTCATTGTCAGAATCATCACTGGACACATATTCTTCATCACTGAATTTTGATGAATCAGCTATCATAACTTGCTCCTTGTTTTTGTCATTTTTATTTTTGGAGCAATTGAAGCAACAGCACACTGAACCGTGAATTATCTCTTTTGAGTAGGTTAACTTCTTAGCTGTCTGATTGTCCCTAGGTTTCCTTGGTTCAGGACAATCAGATGAGTAATGTCCTTGCTTTCCACAATTGAAGCAATCAATTGTTTTCTTGTAGCTGTCTTGTTGAGCATTAGATGTGGAAGGATTGTACTTTTTGTCAAAAGATTTCTTTTGAAATTTCATGGCATTTCTGACAGCCATGGAAATGAGACTTGGAATGTCTTCTTGGGAGATACGTTTGCGACAGGTTTGGAGCTGATGTTTATCTTTTGAAGGGCATTGTTGACAATGGTCTCAATGTCTTGGTGAGTGATTGGTTTGTGGGCAGTTTCTTGAGCAGTTAAAGCTAAAGTTTGTGAAATGGTAGGGACTGGTTGAATCTTTATCATACCTTCCAATTCATAGGCTTCAAGCTTTCCAAAATACTGTTCAACTGTCATTGTGCTCCATTCAGATCCTTCTCTAATAGGTAATGCTACCTTTTCATATTCTTGTGGAAGATTTGAATATATCTTGAGGCAGAGATCTTGTTGTTCAAAGGTTTTTCCATGGTCAGCAATAGATCTAACAAGGTTTTCAAACCTTGGTTGAGCAGCACTCACTTTTTCTCCAGGATAGAACTTGAAGTTGTCTAATTGCCTAAGCAAGTTATACAAGTTTTGTGTCCTGACACTGGTGTGTTTAGTGAACTTAGTTTGAATGAGAGCCCATGCTGATCTGGCATTTGGTTCCTTAGCAATTTCTTGTGCTAGTGAGTCATTTACACTCTTTTGAAGAATGTTTTTGACTTTTAAGTTTGCACTGATTAATTGCTTTTCATATTCAGACCATGTTTCTGGGGATTTGGTCTTACTAGGTCCTCCAGCAACACAAATTTGAGTTGGGTAGGACACTTCATTCTCTAGAACATACCAGTTCCATATACTGTTTGCATCAAGATATGTTTTTATTTTTGATGCATAGATCTCAAAAGATCCACAGTCATCAATGTGTGGGATGTCTTTCTCATTATTTCTCCTTGGTTGAGGCATGGTGGGTTTGAAGAGGATCCTTCACAAGTTGTTAGACTATTGAATGTGAAGACAGGCTCTGATACCAATTGAAAGGCCCTTGTTGGATATGCAAATGATCAGACAGCTATGGTTTGACTTAGCTGTCAGATATTTGTTGAATTGTGCAGCGGAATAAGTGAATCTAGAAATAATGATAGGACAATGAACACAATGAAATAATGCAAGTGTGTGAATGTTTGCAGAAGAAAATAATAACACAGAGAATTTAAAGTGGTTCAGAGTTCACTCCTCCTACATCCACCCCCACTGTCAATCTTGACAAGTGAGATCAATTTTATTATAATCTTAATCAACAAGAATTACAAATGATTGATAAGGCAAGTTCCTTGAACTTCCTCTTCCTAATTAGTACAGTCAACTAGGGATACACTTAAAGTACAGTCTTAAGTGTTTTTACAACTTGAAGTACATTCTCAAGATTTTACAAAATCAACTAATACACTCAAGGAACAGTCTTGAGTGTTTACAAAATATTTCTATACCTAAATTACAGTCTTAGGATTTGGAATTTGTGAATTAACACACTAGGGTTGTTGTCGTTGGAACAGGGGTTTAAGGGTGAAGGTTTTGGTTTGGAACAGGGTTTGAAGGGTAGGGATTGGTGTGTGTGTGTGTGGATTACAGGAGGTGTGTGTGGGTGTAAGGGAAAGGTTTTGGACTGTGAAAAAGAGTATTTTTCAAGAGTGGTTTATGCAGAGTCTGAACTCTTCTATTTATAGCCTTCAATGTAGCCGTTGGAATATGACTGTTGCAGCTTCATTAATGAGTCTTTGACGGGTCTTTGCCCCACATGTCCACTTGCAGGTCTTCATGAGCTGGCTTGAGCTGAGGGCTTCCAGAAGGTCTTCAATGGTCTTCAATGGTGAACTTGACAGCTGTGAAGATGCAGGTTCCATCTTGGTTGAGATTGTGGCAGCAGAGTATGAGACAGAGTGATGGCTGTCTGAGGGAATGAAGCCATAGCTGTCAGATCATAGCAAGGCTTAGCTATCAGAGATGTTCTCTAATAAGGACTGAGATGCACTTGATGATCTTGATAGCTAAGAGAGGGAATATGATTCATGTTATTGATTGATTGTAACCAATGAATAAGAGAGAATCATAATTGTCAAACTCATAGCTGTCAGATAGACTGAAGGATGAATATGAAGTTGATTTAGTCAGTCATGGACTTAGCTGTCAGAGTGAAGGATCATGACTGACAGTCTTCATCTTTTGATATAAACCCTGTTCTATATATATATATATTCCTTTATCAAAACCAACTAACTAAGACATTGATCAAAGTTAGGTCCTAATAGAATGGTATCATTCTTAGCCAGCATAAGTACACCTTAGACATTTTAGAATAAAGCGGCTTGCAAGGAGGAGGCCAATGGACTTCCCCATGGAGCAAAATTTACGTCTCACGGCAGAAGACAACACACCACTTGTAGATCCTTCACGTTACAGGACGCTCATTGGGCATATTCTTTATTTAACGGTGACTAGGCCGGACATTCAGTTCTAAGTTAACTTATTGAGTCAATTCCTTAAGGCTCCACGACGCAGTCACATGGATGCAGCAGTGCGCATTGTCCGTTTCCTCAAGCAAAATGCAGGCGAAGGTATTTTCCTTCCTTCCGTAGGGAATTTGGTACTTAAAGCGTATTGTGACGCGGACTGGGGAGGGTGTCCAATGACGAGGAGATCCTGCACAAGCTATTTCATGGTCCTTGATGGAGTGCCCATTTCATGGCGTACCAAGAAACAAACAATTGTCTCACGTTCTTCTGTGAGGCAGAATACCGTGCCATGGCCACAACGGTTAGTGAGCTTCTTTGGGTCAGATGGCTTCTTAAAGATATTAAAGCCCCACAATTACATGTAACCAATCTCTATTGTGACAATCAAGCGGCTAGACACAAAGCCAATAATCCGGTATTCCACGAACGGACCAAGCACGTAGAGATTGATTGCTACTTTATTCGCGAGCGTATTGAATCATGTGACATTTCACCTTAAAAGATACAAACCGAGGATCAAGTAGCCGATTTGTTTACGAAGGCGTTAGGTGCTGCTCGATTCCGTTTCCTAGTTGGCAAGTTGGGCATTCGAGACTTACATGCGCAACTTGAGGGGGAGTGTAGAGATATCACATAGAGATATCGTTGGGATATGATTTGGGTGATATCTCCACATTATTTGTATATATCACCTTTCCTTTTATTTAGGATCTATAGTTAGAAAACCCTAATTCTTAGCCGTAAATACGTTAGGAAGATCGTATAAAGGAGACTCCTCCTTCATTGTATTATACAGACTTTTCAATGGAATACAACTTCCTTCATAACCTTGATTCCATAGTTTTCATGAAAGGCATATGACAATGTAATCCCCGAACCTAGAAAAAAAATCGACTAAATAGCAAAGAGGAAAGTACTAACTTTTGAGTTAACCTCCTATTTCCCTTGCTCTGAGTAGAACTACAGGGGCCACTCACGCAGATGAGTAAGGCACGGAAACAGACAATGGTGAGCTGAAATTTACAAACATCAAACAATACATAGATTTTAAGTGAGTTGTAAAAGATTAAAAGTTCTAATTATAATAAATTTTATCATCGATCAACAAAAGAGAAATTATATTCATGGATTAAGATAATTGAATTTGATGTTTTGATATGTAACTGAAAACACAAGAGTTCCCAAATTAATACTAGACATAATTGTTCATAAAAGCTCCGTCAACTAGTTTTTCAAACTCCAAATACTAGAGAGGGAATCAGTTATTAGCATACAACATAAAAGGTTTACATAAAAATTAAAGAATATTAAAAGGTTTACATAAGAGTTCCATCAACTAGTTTACAACATAAAGGAATACATAAAGGCATAATTGTTCATAAAAGATCCATCAACTAGTTTGTCAGAATCAGCTATTAGCATACAACATAAAAGGCTTACATAATAATATAAGAAGATTAAACTAAACTTAGTAGCATGAAATATCTTGAACAACGATCGTGCCTCATGCATGAACTGATCTATTATAATGGACGGGCAATTAACACGACACTGGATTGTAGAAAACCAAATAAGAAACTCAGCGAAATTCGAAACCAATCATTTTGCTGCACTTTCAAGACTAGCATATTCATATTCAAAATAAGCAACGGAGCAAGTAAAAGAATTTTGACCCTAGAAATTACCTTATTGGCTGACAAAACGAGTAATTCAGTAGGCAATTTGTACTCTCCTAGAGCCGTATTAGGGGAAAAGTAGGAGGGATCTAAGCCATACTATATAATGCATTAACGGGAAACAAATCCGCAGAGATATGGAGAATAAAGGGCATTTAAGAAAACTGATGGTTAAAATAATATCTCTTCATTCTTTCGGGAGATTATAATTACCATTTGGTTACATGTTTTATTTGAATAAAATCATAGCACAAAATAAATAATACATGTCCTCAAGGGGATTGAATGCCTCTACAGTATCCACAATCGGTCAAAATTTTGGGGGTTTTACACAAATGGTATTAAACATAAACAGAAATCGCTTGAAGTTGATATTTCAAGATTTACGGATTTACAAAATCATAGATTGGAAAATATTATCAAACAACCAGAGATAAAAAAAAATCTAATCAGCTCAATTAGGTTTTTATTCCATATGCTCGGTTGGTTTGAAATTACCTTATCGGATGGCAAAGCGCACAATTCCCCTTGGCATTCGAGGCCACCGAACGCCACTTTCATTTTAAAGGCAAGCCTATTGATCAAAGATTATAATGTTGGAACAAAATGATCCATCAAACCATGAACCGACTCACAACTAGATTAAGAATGAGAAAAAGATGAAGACGGAAGCGTGTACATGAAGAATCCATTGTATGATCTTGATACTTGTTCTTGAATGAAAGAAGAGAGTAGGGAGATAGTGCTTCTAAATGATAGTGCCCACATTTGATCTTCTTAGTGAATAAAGAGAAGATTTGTGACTGAATTTAGTGTATGTTAAGTGTCTCTAAATGGCTGATGGATAGCCTTTATATAGATAGAGAAGGGGCACTTCATTTAGGGACTACACTCTTTCATAAAAATGGTGGTGTAAAGTTACCATTATGCCCATCATTTAATGGTACTTACACCTAATGGAATTCTACATATTTTGTCTATACTTTAACATTATTAAATGATTATAACACATGGAATTAAATAACACATATTAATTAATCCATGTTCTAACGGTCTCCCACTTGGATTAATATTAATATGTATCTTTTACTAAATAAATTCCTTAAATCATTTATAATATGAATGACAACCCTTATGTGCACTTTTATTATCATCCAATACAATCTCGTCCATTAATTTTATAAGTATAGGGACTAAAGGGGCAGTCGTTGTAATTGATTCGCAACTAAGCCCACATTAATCACATATATATATCCAACTAAATGACATAGATTAAGTATAGATATGTAGCATGGAATATTAATGAATATATAGAATGTATATATATTCTCCAACTAGTCCTATTTAACCAAATGAGATCAATATAAATAAAAATAATATAAAGAAATAGAAAACATCGCAAACTCTCACTGATTTAAGCATTATCAAATGTCGTTTCACCCATATGAGCAGTATGCTCGTGAAACATCAAAAGAGATTACGCTTTATAAAAATGGATCCAATAACATGGAGTTTGATCCTATAAGTTGTATATCTATTTGTTCATTTTATACTTATTTCTCTTCAACAAGAGACATAACCATATGATGTCTTTCGACATCTTTGCATCCAGTAAAACAGAATCGGAATACTTAATGATCTCAAAATGATCCAATTTTATATACATAAGCATGTAGATTAATGTTTTATAGGTACTTCATCATTCTTTTGGATGCGACTTAATGTTCTTCTTTTTCTAATTGCTTTGGTATTAACCAAGCATCCCAATAATAAATGCAAGGTCTGGACGAGTACAGACTTGCGCATACATTAAGCTTCCTACTGCCGGTGCATAAGGGATATTTTTCATATACTTGGTGTTGTGGGTATTTTTCAGCATGATGACATCTTCAGTTGCTCCTGCATGTCAAGATGTTATTCCACTGTAAGTATTACTTAATACTCCCTCCGTCCCGGCCGACTTAGGACTTTTTGCCATTTTGGGCGTCCCACCCGACTTAGGACGACCCAAAATGGAAACCTTAAATCACTATTCTCTCCACTCATTCTCTCTCCTACATTATTTTAATACTCACAACACCATTATAATTTACTATTCCCTCCACTCATTCTCTCTCCTATTTTTAAATTACACTCACAACATTTACCTTTTCCTTAATCCCCGTGCCATTTCAAAAAATCCTAAGTCGGCCGGGACGGAGGGAGTATTTACTTATTTTTTTTTATAATAACTTTATTATTATTTTACAGTAAATAAGAGAGATAAACACGGAATATTTCCAAGCACGTTCAAACCCTCTTCAACGGCAAAGAAGACTTGGTCTTGTGGACGTTGAGAAGATAAGCTTGGATGTCGAGATTATAGGAACAACTTCTTACCCGTTCATAGTTGTTCTTATTTAAGGGGAGATGGAGACGGAAAAATACACGTTCTTTTACACACACTACGCACACATCGATTGTAATCCTCTCCATTGTTGTGGGTATTTTTCAGCATGGGAACATCTTCAGTTGCTCTTGCATGTCAAGATGTTATTCCACTGTAAGTATTGTTTTAATATTTACTTATTTGATTTTTCCTAATATCTTTATTATTATATTCCAGTGAATAAGAGAGAAGAATACGGGATATTTTCTAGCACGGTCAACACTTCTTCAACGGCAAGGATGACTTGATCTTACGGACGTTGAAGAGGATAAGCTTATATCCCGAGATTGTAGGAATAGCTTTTGACTCATTCATACTTACTTATATTTAAGGGGAGATGGAGACGGAAAACACACACACATTCCCGTACGCACACACTCTACGCACAAGCTACTTGTAATCCTCTCCATTCTCTTCCAAAGTTGTATTCATAATCATCATAGTGAAACTTTTAAGGTTGAAGACCTAACTCCCGGGGTTTTTTCCAAAGAGGTTATCACCTCTAAGGTTTTCATCGTTAACAAATCGTGGTCTCATTCGTTCTTTTCATGTCTTTATTCCATTTATTCGAATTCCACAGTCCCCTCCTTAGTATTTAAATCCACACACTTGTCAAAGTTAAGATTCTGTACTATTGTTTTTTCTACCAAAACAATTTGGCGCCCACCGAGGGGCCTCGTGGTTTATCGGTTATTTGCATCATTTCCTAATCAAATTCATTATGTCTGCACCCCCCAATGTGTCTGCCGCCGGCAAAGCTCCTGCCGTCACTCCAACATCAGTAGGTAGAACCAGTTTGTTGCCACCACCTCCTCAAACTGGACCTCAGCAAACTCAACCTACAAAGACTCCACAAAAGGGAGCAACCTCATCCAATGTAGATGATGACATCCGGACTATCCTAACCAAGTTGAATCAGAGGTTGGATCAGCAAGACAGCAATTTGAAGGTGCTGGCCAATTCCATGATTAAGATGCAGAAAGATCAACAGTTCATCGCATCTCGGCTTGACAACATATCACCATTGCGTGCGAGGAACCTCAACTTCGACAACACCGAAGGATCTACGCTTCAGAGTGAATTTATACCAATGGGTAGTCCACCTCAAACTCATCAGCCGACATCCTTAATGATGTCAACATCTTTGCCCGGGGACACCCCAATGACGCCACCTTCCGCAGGATTCACCCAGTTCATCCCATTCATCGACAACACCACTGTCACAACGACTACGGACAACTCTGGTTTACTAAATAATCTTTTCAATAATAATAATTTCAATCGTATACCTATGGCTGACCCTTTTGCAGGAAATCCACTAGCAAAACAGATGCAGGATCTCAGAGAGCTGATAAAGAATGTGCCGGGCATAACTCCTCCAATCCAACCTGTGACTCAGAACTGCTACAATCAATCCCGATTTGTCCCAACAATAGCAAATGTTGACATCCCGAAGCGTTTCAGTGTACCATCTATGAAGCTGTATGACGGTACCACAGACCCAGAAGAGCATGTTGCTCACTATCAAGAAAAGATGGACATAATCCATATTCCGCTTCAATTCCGGGAGGCTTGCTTATGCAGAGGATTTGGAACGACCGTGGTTGGACCAGCTCTCAAATGGCTGATTAGGCAGCCTCTAGGTTCAATTGGTTCATACGCCTAGTTTATTAACATGTTCTATAACCAATTCTCATGCAGTCGACAATTTGAGAAGTTGATAAGTGACCTCTACAATGTGACTCAGCAGCCTAATGAAACTCTGAAGGATTATGTCCACCGGTTCAATAAGGAAGTGCTAGAAATTCCCAATCTTGACATGTCGATGACCTACGTAGCATTCAAAATGGGATCGAAGAAAGATTCACGAGATTATCAAGATTTGGTGATGACTCCTTGTAAGCGGTTGGAAGAAGTCAGAGCAAGGGCGAGATTCATAAGACTGGAGGAAGATGAGCTGCGAAGATCGAAGACCTCATCCAAGTTGTCGACATATGACAACCCTAACAGAAAGACTGAATCGTCCCATCGCAGGAACAACCGTTCCAATCCTTATCCGAGAATTGATACTAGCAAAATTAATTCAATAGATGGTGAGGATGAAGATAGTGATAATGTGCCTAACATTTCTGATTATTGTTTTTCTGTTGACATTTCAGGTATACTCTGTGCAATGGGCAACCTAGGGAACAAATCCAGATGGCCAAAGAAGACGGATAAGTCCACGGGATGGCGTCACAAATCAAAATGGTGCGCTTACCATGAAGACTTTGGGCATGTTACTGAAGATTGCATCGCACTAAGAAAGGAGATCAGTTACCTGCTCTCGAAGGGACATCTTAAGGAGTTGCTGGGATCCAGAAAGAAGAAGGCTGAAAGTGCGGAAGCTCCTTATGAAGCCGAAAGACCAGTCTCTCCCCCAACATCAACAAAGGTGATCAATTTCATTAGTGGAGGTTCAAAAATATGTGGCACATCCTATTCTACAGCAAAACGACATGCTAAGGAGTCAAAAGAGGAGAAGCCAGAAAGACAGCCCAGGATGTCGACACCCTGTCATGATCCAATCACCTTTGATGAGAGTGGTCGAGATAACTTGCTGGAACCCCATCACGACGGTCTAGTTATTTCCTTGCAGATCGCTAACTGTACAATCCGGCGCATCCTGGTTGATGGGGGTAGCTCTGTCAATCTTATTATGTTGGCCACCCTTAAGGAAATGAACATCCCAGAATCGGAGATCATCAAGAAATCCTCAGTGTTGGTAGGCTTCAGTGGTGAAGTCAAAGAAACAGTGGGGGAGATAATGCTTCCAATATACTCAAAGGGCCTCAACACCATGGAACGGTTCTACGTAATTGATTGTGCAACATCCTACAATGTCATTCTTGGAAGATCGTGGATTCATGGAATGAAGGTTGTACCCTCCACATACCATCAGTGTGTGAAGTTTCCAACACCTTGGGGTGTCGCTAAGATATACAGTGATCAACAGGTGGCCAAGGAATGTTATAAAACTTCAATGAAGGCGTCAACATCTCCAAAACAAGCATAGCAATTACAGAGGAAAGTACGTGAAGTCCTGGAAGCTAGGGAGAATGATGTGAAAGAAGTATTGCTAGACCCTTCCAACCCGGACATCAAGGTACTCATCGGCAATGACATCCCATCATAAATAGAAGAAAAGCTTGTGGACCTATTAAAAAGCAGAATAAAAAGTTTTGCTTGGAGACATGATGACATGACAGGTATCAACAAAGATGTCATCACTCACAAACTTAACATAGATCCTAGTTTTAAACCAGTGCACCAGAAACGTAGGAAGTTTGCAGAAACAAGAAACCAGATCATCAAGGAAGAAGTAGAGCGCTTACTCAAAGCTAACATGATATGAGAGGTAGATTATCCAAGATGGTTAGCAAACGTGGTTGTGGTTGAGAAGAAGAATGGGAAATGGCGGGTCTGTGTTGACTTCACCGACTTGAATAAAGCCTGTCCAAAAGATCCTTTCCCTTTGCCACACATAGATTCGTTAGTTGATGCCACCTCCGGACATGAGCTCCTCACATTCATGGACGCATCCTCGGGATATCAACAAATCCAGATGGAACCATCTGACCAAGAGCACACCGCCTTCATAACACCCACAGGTATCTATTGTTATATTGCTATGCCTTTTGGACTAAAAAATGCAGGTGCAACATATCAAAGGCTCGTCAATAAAATGTTCAAAGATCAGATTGGGGACACAATGGAAGTATATATTGACGACATGGTAGTAAAATCCAAGAAAGCCGAAGACCACATAAGCAACCTATCTCAGGCCTTCGACATCTTGGATTGTTTCAATATGAAACTTAATCCAGCTAAATGCAACTTTGGAATGAAGGCAGGGAAGTTTTTGGGTTATATGGTTACTAAAAGAGGCATTGAAGCTGCCTGCACGTATACGTGCTATTATCAACCTGTCGTCACCTCAATCTGTCAAGGACGTCCAAGGATTGACGGGAAAGATTGCTGCACTCACCAGGTTCATTTCAAAATCCTCGGATCGATGAAAACCTTTCTATGATATCTTGAGGAAGAACAAGAAGTTCCAGTGGGAGGACCAACATGAAGAAGCCTTTTAGGAGCTCAAAACTTATCTTTCGACACCTCCATTATTGGCCAAACCTCAGGAGGAGGAACATCTTTACATCTACCTAGCAGTATCAGAAGGCGCTATAAGCGCAGTCTTGGTGACAGAACGAGATGGTAATCAGCAACCCATCTACTATATAAGTAAGACACTCTTAGACGCGGAGACCGTGTATTCCCATTTACAGAAGTTAATTTTAGCTTTGATAACTGCTTCTATTAAATTAAGGCACTATTTTGAAACACATACTATAATTGTACGTACTAACTATCCTATTAAGAATGTTATGAGAAAACCAGAGATGTCAGGTCGAATGGCGAAATGGTCCGTACAATTAAGTACGTATGACATTAAATATGAACCCAGAACTGCAATAAAATCTCAAGCCCTAGCTGATTTTGTGGCTGATTTTAGTCCAACCATGCAACAAGAGGTGGAATTGGAAGTACAACAACTTCAAGATGATGACATCCTGAAAATCTGGACTCTCTACACAGATGGTGCTTCTAACATGAGGGGTACAGGTCTTGGAGTTGTACTAAAATCACCACAAGGGGACATAGTACCACAATCCATCAGTTGCAGTTTCAAGGCTACTAATAATGAAGCAGAATATGAGGCATTAATCGCAGGTTTAACAGCAGCCCAGGACCTAGATGTCTAGCATATCCGGGTGTTTATGGATTCTTTGCTAATTGTTAACCATTACAACGGATCCTACATAGCGAAAAATGCAAAGATAACGACATATTTGGAAATTGTAAAAATTCTTTCAGCCAAATTCAAATCATTTTCCTTGGAACAAATCCCACGAGAAGAAAATTCTCAAGCAGATGCTTTGGCAAACTTGGGTTCATCCTTCAAAAGCATTTCACAGACAAGTATCCCGATTGTGCATATTGACATCCCAGCAATTGACCATCTTGAGCTGTTCGCTCTGGATGTCGACGTACCTTTCTCTCCAGCAGCAATCTCTTGGACAGCTCCTATTATCAAGTATCTCTTAGATGATACGATCCCAGCCAAGGAGAAAAATGCTAGAGCCTTCAGGGTAAGAGTATCTAAGTATTTACTTATTGATAACCTTTTGTTTAGAAAATTTCTTTGAGTCACTACTTAAGATGTCTAGAAGCGTATAGAGCCCATCGGGTTCTCAAGGAGCCGCATGAAGGACAATGTGGAAATCATACCGGGCGTAAGTCTGCATACCAAGGCTCTTAGAATGGTCTATTTTTGGCCCACAATGAGAAGAGACGCTGCTGACTACGCAAAGAAATGTGATTCCTGTCAACGACATGGGGACATCCTGCACCAACCAGCTGAACTATTACATCCTATTCTGTCACCATGGCCGTTTATGGTTTGGGGAATGGACATCGTAGGAAAATTACCCAGGGCACCAGGTGGAAGAGTATTTCTACTGGCTATGACAGACTACTTTTCTAAATGGGTAGAAGCTGAGGCGTACGTACAAGTTCGTGACAGAGAAGTTATTTCTTTTATCAAAAGAAATATATTCAGCCGATTTGGGATACCTTCAGAGATAATTTGTGACAACGGCTCCCAATTTATTAGTAAGAAAACCCAAGATTTCTTGACATCTTGGGGAGTCAAGATGGTGACATCTTCACCTGTTCACTCTCAAGCCAATGGACAAAGCGTAATCTAGCAACAAAATAATCATAAGCAACTTAAAAAAGAGACTCGAACCGTAAGAAAGGACGATGGGCGTAAGAGTTACCAATGGTTCTACGTAGGCCGACGTAACGACATCTAAGAACGCTATCGGTCAAACCCCTATTCACTTGTATTTGGAACGAGAATCGGTTATTCCAGAAGTACTTGTACCTACGGCCAGATACAGTTTGTTGACATCTGAACATAACAAAGACATCTTGATACATGACTTAGATACCGTAGATGAACTGAGGGACATGGCCAAAGTTCGCATGACAGCATATCAACAAAGGGTAGCCAGATTTTACAACAAAAACGTAAGAATTAGAAGGTTTCAAGTAGGAGACTTAGTCCTACGAAAGGCATTCCAAAATACAAAGGAGCTCAATGCAGGCAAGCTCGCCCCAAAATGGGAAGGACCCTACCTAATAGATGCACAGGCCGGGAAAGGAGCATATCGCCTGGCAACCTTGGATGGCCAAATGATACCACGGAGTTGGAACGCCATTCACCTTAAAAGGTATTACATCTGAACGAAACCCCCCTTAAACTCATCTCTTCCCAGGTATGGATAGTCTTTTATTTATTTGTAACCTTTTATTTTTCTATGTACTCTTTTATTACTTCATTGCAAATCAAGATGTCACTAACACACCTTGTGGAGAGGCGTCAACATTAGTTGACGTCCGTTTTTAGCATGTTTCTATCTTATGAGGTGTTGACATACATACATGGGGACATGTCGAAAGTACGCAAAGAACAACAAATTCTCCTCCGTCAGAGACTGGCCATCTCTTCTTAAGTAAAGGTACACAATCCCTTCTAAGGTTTAAAGAGTTAATTACCTCTTTCTTGAGATGTTAGGTTACCACACCTTTGCCTGGAGCGCACATTATCTCTTTAATTGAGATGTGGGGTGGGCCTATATGGGTAAACTCATATAGCTTACCCATTCCCACTCAGTTAGATGATTGATCTTACGTATTATTCTTATGGTTATGACATATACATGTCATCTTAAGTACCTACCGTTTTGACATACTATCATGTCACCTTATGAGCATAACAAATGATCATCTAAGGAAAAAATTCATCCAAAAGGAAACAAGCCTTGACATGCTTGAAAACTACTAAACCATAACTAAACTAAAGATACCATAAAAACATCCAAACTACCAAAGTTAAAGTGCAAAAGTGTTGGACCAACCCAACACGTAAAAGAAATTGTCTTTGGTCCTTATGGACCTATTACACAACCATCCAAAAATTAAAAATTGTCTATAGGGATTCCACCCCAGTAATACCATCAAAAAACCAGAACATGCTTATTTTACCTTTTCAGATGGTGTCTGCCTCAGGTGTTGCTTTGAAGTAACTTCTCCAACCTCGTCTCTTCCTTCTTAAGCATCCTACTTTTTGTGTTTTCCTCCTGAAAGTCATTCCATGTCGCTGTCATGAGCATCATCAACCTGTTCAAGATCCTTGGAGCCCTCATTCATCTTTTCATCATGGATCCACTACAAAGCTGCCTTTTCATCATCCAGGTTCCAGTTCACATGCTCTCCTGCCTGATATTCCTCAATCATTTGTATTCTAGTTTCAAAAACTGCTTTCGCAGTTTCATGCACCAAGTCATCCCGAAGTGCTTCCATCTCCCTTTCATGCCTGATATCAACACTTGCAAGCCTGGACCGCCATTTTAAAATCTCTTCATTTTTGTCCCTGATTTCCAATCCCTTTTCCCTCATTATCCTTGCAGCTTCTTTCAAATCCTTCTCGTATTCGACCCTACTCATATCAAAGGTATCACATTTATCCCTCCATATCCTGATCTCTTTGGACATTAACTTAGCCATCGAGACAATCTGTCATCAACGAACAAAAAATACATTTTACCAAAAAAAAATCAATGTACCAAGGATCCAAATTAACTCTTACCTGATTCTCCAACACTTCTTCATTCCAAATTTGCTTATCCACGCCGGAGATCTGGTCCACCCTTTTTCTTTTCGAGGTAAGCTTATTATCCATCTCAGGTATGGTCTCTTCCGCTTTCATCTTACCTTTGTATTTGGCCACAATATCATTTGTCGTAAAGCCGGATCGAGTCACTGCATATAAGGATATATGTTAGCACGGATTTAATAGAGTCGCCAATGCAATGACACGTTTATTCTGACTCACTTTTTTGGAGAACGACGTAACTATGTATTTGAGAAAGAAGGATAAAAACTGCACCCTTTAAGGCTACTCTCACCATAATATAGTAGGAGACGTCTGATTTGGATAAGAATTTGAAGAAGATTCGATGATAACGATGGTTATCAAGAATTACGGTTACTAGTTCCTATCGAGACTTTTTTCCTTTCTAGCCGCCACGTATCCTTAACCGTCCCATCATGCAAGCTGACAGTTGAGCATTTATTGGGAGAAAAACATTTGCCTCTTCAGTTGCCAAAATAGCCAAATGTTTTTGGGGACAAATTGTTGTGGGTATTTTTCAGCATGGGAACATCTTCAGTTGCTCTTGCATGTCAAGATGTTATTCCACTGTAAGTATTGTTTTAATATTTACTTATTTGATTTTTCCTAATATCTTTATTATTATATTCCAGTGGATAAGAGAGAAGAATACGGGATATTTTCTAGCACGGTCAACACATCTTCAACGGCAAGGATGACTTGGTCTTACGGACGTTGAAGAGGATAAGCTTATATCCCGAGATTGTAGGAACAACTTTTGACTCATTCATACTTACTTATATTTAAGGGGAGATGGAGACGGAAAACACACACACATTCCCATACGCACACACTCTACGCACAAGCTACTTGTAATCCTCTCCATTCTCTTCCAAAGTTGTATTCATAATCATCATAGTGAAACTTTTAAGGTTGGAGACCTAACTCCTGGGGTTTTTTCCAAAGAGGTTATCACCTCTAAGGTTTTCCTCGTTAACAAATCGTGGTGTCATTCGTTCTTCTCATGTCTTTGTTCCATTTATTCGAATTCCACAGTCCCCTCCTTAGTATTTAAATCCACACACTTGTCAAAGTTAAGATTCTGTAGTATTGTTTTTTCTACCAAAACATCCATCATCTTCCGCAGTTGTAATCTTAATTCATATAGTGAAACATTTAAGGTTGGAGACCTAACTCCCGGGGTTTTTTCCGAAGAGGTTATTATCTCTAAGGTTTTCCTCGTTAACAAATCGTGGTGTCACTCTTTACGTTCATGTCTTGATTCCATTTAATTGAATTCCATAGTCCCCTCCTTGTTATTTAATCCATACACTTGTCTAAGTTAAGATTCTACATTATTGTTTTTTCTACCAAAACAATTTGGCGCCCACCGAGGGGCCGCGTTTATCGGTTATTTGGATCATCTTCTAAGCGAATTCGTCATGTCTGCACCTCCCTATGTGTTCTCCGCCGGCAAGGGTACCGCCGTCACTCCAACATCAGGAGGTAGAACCAGCTTATTGCCGCCACCTCCTCAGACGGGACCTCAACAAACGCAACCTACAAAGACTCCACAAAAGGAGGCGACCTCTTCCAATGTAGATGCTGACATTCGGAGTATCCTGACCAGGTTGAATCAGAGGTTGGATCAACAAGATAGCAATTCCAAGGTGTTGGCCAATTCCATGATCAAGATGTAGAGGGATCAACAACTCATCGCTTCACGGCTTGAAAACATCTCACCATTGCGTGCAAGGAACCTCAACTTCAACAACACCGAAGGATCTACGCTTCAGAGTGAATTTATCCGAATGGGTAGTCCGCCTCAAACTTATTAGCCGACATCCTTAATGATGTCGACATCTTTGCCCGGGGACACCCTAATGACGCCACCTTCAGCAGGATTCACCCCGTTCATCCCATTAATCGACAACACCACTGTCACAACTACCATGGACAACTCTGGTTTGCTAAATAATCTTTTCAATAATAATAATTTCAATCGTATTCCTATGGCTGACCCTTTTGTAGGAAACCCACTAGCCAAGCAGATGCAGGATCTCAGGGAGCTAATAATGAACGTGCCAGGCATAACTCCTCCAATCAAACCAGTAACTCAGAACTGCTACAATCAGTCCCGGTTTGTCCCAGCAATTGCAAATGTCGACATCCCAAAGCGTTTCAGTGTTCCATCCATGAAGTTGTATGACGGCAGCACAGATCTAGAGGAGCATGTTGCCCACTATCAAGAAAAGATGGACATAGTTCATATCCCGCTTCAATTCAGGGAGGCTTGCTTGTGCAGAGGATTTGGATCAACCCTGGTTGGACCAACTCTCAAATGGCTGATTAGGCAACCCCTAGGCTCAATTGGTTCATACGCCCAGCTTAACAACATGTATTATAATCAGTTCTCATGCAGTCGACAATTCGAGAAGCTGATAAGTGACCTCTACAATGTGACCCAGCAGCCTAATGAGACTCTGAAAGAATATGTCCACCGGTTCAATAAAGAAGTGTTAGAAATCCCCAATCTTGACATGTCAACAGCCACAGAAGTATACAAAATGGGGCTGAAGAAGGATTCACAGTACTATCAAGATCTGGTGATGACTCCTTGTAAACGATTGGAAGAAGTCAGGAGCAGGGCCCTAAGATTCATAAGATTGGAAGAAGATGAGCTGCGAAGATCGAAGTCCTCATCCAAACTGTCGGCATATGATAATCCTGATAGGAAGACCGAATCATCCCACCGCAGAAGCAGCCGACCCAATCCTTATTCGAGAATTGACAATAGCAAAATCAATTCAATTGAGGGTGAGGATGAAGATAGTGATAATGTGCCTAACATTTCTAATTATTGTTTTTCTGTTTATATTTCAGGTGTACTCTGTGCAATGGGCAACCTGGGGGACAAAGCCAGATGGCGAAAGAAAATAGATAAGACCACGGGATGGCGTGACAAGTCAAAATGGTGTGCTTACCATGAGGACTTTGGGCATGTTACTAAAGATTGCATCGCACTGAGAAAGGAGATCAGTTACTTGCTCTCAAAGGGACATCTCAAGGAGTTGCTGCGATCCAGAAAGAAGAAGGCAGAAGGTGCAGAAGCTCAAGCTCCGCATGAAGTTGAAAGACCAGTCTCTCCTCCAGCATCACTGAAGGTGATCAATTTCATTAGTGGAGGGTCTGAAATCTGTGGCACTTCCTATTCTGCCGCGAAGCGACATGCCAAGGAGTCGAAGGAGGATAAGCCGGAAAGACAACCCAAGATGTCGATACCTTGCCAGGATCCCATCACCTTTGATGAGAGTGATCGAGATAATTTGCTGGAACCCCATCATGATGGCCTAGTCATTTCCTTGCAGATCGCCAATTGTACCATCAGGCGTATCTTGGTCGACGGGGGCAGTTCTGTCAATCTCATTATGTTGAGTACCCTCAAGGAAATGAACATACCTGAATCGAAGATTATCAAGAAATCCTCAGTGTTGGTGGGCTTCAGTGGCGAAGTCAAAGAAACATTGGGAGAAATAAATCTTCCAATCTACTCAAAAGGCCTCAACAACATGGAGCGGTTCTGTGTAATTGATTGTGCAACATCCTACAATGTCATTCTTGGAAGACCGTGGATTCATGGGATGAAAGTTGTACCATCCACTTACCATCAATGTGCAAAGTTCCCAACACCCTAGGGTGTCGCTAAAATATACAGTGATCAGCAGGTGGCCAAGGAGTGTTATAAGACTTCAATGAAGGCGTCGACATCTCTCAAACAAGCATAGCAATTACATAGGAAAGTACGTGAAGTCCTGGAAGCTAGGGAGAGCGATGTGAAAGATGTATTACTAGATCCTTCTAATCCGGACATCAAGGTACTTATTGGCAGTGACATCCCAACGAATATAGAAGAAACGCTTGTGGACCTGTTATGGAGCAGAACAAAGAGCTTTGCTTTGAAGCATGATGACATGACCGGCATCAGTAAAGATGTCATCACCCACAAACTCAACATTGATCCTAGTTTCAAGATAGTACACCAGAAGCGTAGGAAGTTTGCAGAAACGAGGAACCAGATAATCAAAGAAGAAGTAAAGCGTTTACTCAAAGCCAACATGATCCGAGAGGTAGATTGTCCAAGATGGTTAGCAAACGTAGTTGTGGTCGAGAAGAAGAATGGGAAATGGCGAGTTTGTGTTGACTTTACCGACTTGAATAAAGCTTGTCCCAAAGACCCTTTCCCATTGCCTCACATAGATTCGTTGGTTGATGCCACTTCTGGACACGAGCTCCTCACTTTTATGGATGCATCCTCAGGATTCCAACAAATTCAAATGGAGCCATCTGATCAAGAGGACACCGCCTTCATAATGCCCACAGGTCTCTATTGTTATATAGCTATGCCTTTTGGACTAAAAAATGCAGGTGCAACATATCAGAGGCTTGTCAACAAAATGTTTAAAGACCAGATTAGGGACACAATGGAGGTATATATCGACGACATGGTAGTGAAATCAAAGAAAGCTGAGGATCACATAAGCCACCTTCTCAAGCCTTCGACATCCTAGATTGTTTCAATATGAAACTTAATCCGGCAAAGTGTAATTTTGGTATTGAATGTGCGCTCGCCCGAAAATCTGGTTTGTTTGAAAAAGGAGTCGCCACGCCATGCTTTTAGAGGTGCACTTTGAAAAACCTTTTGAAAGAGAGTGGGTTCGGGGGTCAGGTTACGTGTTGGGAAGAATCGAGAGTTCACCCAACACGCCTCGTCCATAGACGAGTCTTTCTAATCTAGACATCCAAACAATTCAAAAAATGTGCAAACAATGATAATAGACAAGTGCAATAAACATGAATTTCATTGAATAAGAGAGATCATTACAACTTGTAGACCAATTGTCCGGGAGGCCACATCCCTTTACAGCAACAAGAACAGATTACAAGAGAAAATAGGTCCTCTGCAAAGGATCACATCTGTCGCGTGACATAGGACTCCCTTGTCCCGATATGTTGCGTGACATCAATGGTCACCTTGCAGAGGCTCACAACCAAACAGATCACCAAATCTCCAGATGAAATAAATAAAACCAGATCTAGGAACTGAACAACATAAACATAAAACTAAACGCTAAAACAACTAAACAAAACAAGCTACAACTGAAATATGGTCCCTGCAGATGGTCACGACATGTCGCGTGACACAGGACTCCTTATGTCTAAATGTGTCGCGTGACATATGTTTACCATCTGCAGGTACCTCACAAACTGAGATGCAGATCTAACAAATACACAACAATTATATCAGAAACAGTAAGAACAATACGAATTAAATATGAATCGATCAAAGGAGTGTGTATATAGAAGATCCACACTCCCTTGATGTCCAAATTGCAAATCCAAGTAAATCACATCATAATCAAGCAATTGGACTCAAGTATAAGCTATTTAAACAGAGAGATTGCAGTTGCCACTTGATAATCCGAGGCAGATGGAGCCTGATTATCAAGTGGAGAAGGAGAGAGAGTAATTAAAACAAATAAATGAGAGAGAGGGAGAAGAGGAGAGAGAGTTACCCTTGTAGTCCTCAACTCTTACACCAAGTTAGGTGTAGGAGTCTTCAATTCAACTTCTAGATGGAGATCTGAGCACGAACTGAGAGCTGAATTCAGAGGTTTCAAGTGTGTAGGGAAGTAGAGAGGGAATTGGGTTGAAGAGAGGTGAGAGGTCAGGGAATTGGAGGGGAATTGGGTGGTTTTGGTATGAGAGAGAGAGAGAGAGAGAGAGAGAGAGGAGGTTTCTGGGGTGATTTGTGCAGGGTTTCGTTAGGAGGCCAAAATTCAGATCCAAAACTGAGAGGGGTAGGGTCTTATTTATAGCTGCAGTCTATGGTCACTATGTGTCGCACGACGTAACGTAACCACTTTCCATGCTTCGACTTGTCGCGTGACACAAGGTGACCATAACCGTTTCTGGTGCCAAAACTGATTCTGGAACCTTCCTAAGTAATACCCAAAAAGTCCAAAACAGTTTTATTCTCTTTAGGTCCTTTAACTCAAGCAAAGTACAAAAAAGTACTTCCTTCGCGTGAAACTTATGAAATGTTTCCGGAAGTCTTGAAATGGACCGGGAATTTACCAAAATGCCCCTTAGTGCAATTTTATCACTTAAAATGCATCTGGAAAGGTCGCGAATTTGGATTGGCATACTTACAGGTATGAAGGCAGGAAAGTTTTTAGGTTATATGTTAACCAAAAGAGGAATTGAAGCGGCCCCAGAGCAGATTCGTGCCATTGTCAACCTTTCGTCACCTCAATCTGTCAAAGACGTCCAAATATTGACAGGGAAGATTGCTGCACTCACCAGGTTCATCTCAAAATCCTCGGACCGATGCAAACCTTTCTATGACATCCTAAGGAAAAAGAAGAAGTTCCAGTGGGAAGACCAGCATGAACAAGCCTTTCAGGAGCTCAAAAGTTACCTGTCGACACCTCCATTATTGGCCAAACCTCAGGAGGGCGAACATCTTTACATCTACCTAGCAGTATCCGAAAGCGCTGTAAGTGCAGTCTTGGTGACAGAACGAGATGGTAGTCAGCAACCCATCTACTATATAAGTAAGACACTTTTAGATGCGGAGACCAGGTATTCTCATTTACAGAAGTTAATTTTGGCTTTGATAACGACTTCTATTAAATTAAGACACTATTTTGAAACACATACTATAATTGTGCGTACTAACTATCCTATTAAGAATGCTATGAGAAAACCAGAGATGTCAGGTCGAATGGCAAAGTGGTCTGTGCAATTAAGCACATACGACATCAAATATGAGCCCAGAACAGCAATAAAATCTCAAGCTCTAGCTGATTTTGTGGCTGACTTTAGTCCTATGATGCAACAAGAAGTGGAGTTGGAGGTTCAGCAACTTCAAGATGATGACATCCTAAAAATATGGACGCTTCATACAGATGGTACTTCCAACATGAGTGGCACAGGACTTGGAGTTGTACTAAAATCGCCACAAGGGGACATAATACCACATTCCATCAGTTGCAGTTTTAAGGCCACTAATAATGAAGCAGAATATGAGGCATTAATTGAAGGTTTAACAGCGGCCCAGGACCTAGATGTCAAGCACATCCAGGTGTTTATGGACTCTTTGCTGACTGTTAACCATTATAACGGATCCTACATAGCAAAAAATGCAAAGATGACGACATATTTGGAAATTGTTAAAATTCTGGCGGCCAAATTCAAAACATTTACTTTGGAACACGTTCCACGTGAGGAAAACCCTCAAGCAGATGCCCTGGCAAACATAGGTTCAGCCTTCAAAAGCATTTCACAAACAAGTATCCCAATTGTGCATATTGACATCTCAGCAATTGATCGTCTTGAGCTGTTCGTTCTAGATGTCGACATCCCTGCCACTCCAACAGTAACTTCCCGGATAGCTCCTATTATCAAGTATCTCTTACATGATACGATCCCAGTCGAGGAGAAAAATGCTAGAGCCTTCAGGGTAAGATTATCTAAATATATACTTATTGATAACCTTTTGTTTAGAAAATCTGATGCGGTCACTACTTAAGATGTCTAGAAGCAGACCGAGCCCACCAGGTTCTAAAGGAGCTGCATGAAGGGCAGTGTGGAAATCATACTGGGGGCAGAAGTCTGTATACCAAGGCTCTGAGAATGGGATATTTTTGGCCCACAATGCGAAGAGATGCTGCAGAATATGCAAAGAAGTGTGACTCCTGTTGTTGGTCCCAAAGGTGGCAACAAGGGTGAAAATACAGCTAGAGGGGGGGGTGAATAGCTGTTACAAATTTTTCGCCCTCTAATAAAAATTAAACCTCTTGCTTACAAAACCTCTTGCAGTGAATAAGGAACTGCAAGTGAAGATGTAAAATGCACAACGGAATATTTAGAGTTACAAAGCGGTTTTGATAGAGGAGGTTTGTAAAGCGGTTTTAATAAGTAGTTGGTACGTGCGGTTTACAAACAAGTGAGGTTTTGACACTGTTAACTCCAAACACTATTTCACAATAATGGATATCTAAATAAAGATCAAACAGAGACAAAGATAAATAATTAGTAAGCACAAGAAATATAATTGCAAAAAGTAAGAACACGCTATTTGGAGTGGTTCAATCGATAAACGATCTACGTCCACTACCAAGATGGTTAGTCTTGGATTTCTAAGAGAGATTTTATATTAAGTATTTGAGAGATTACAAAGTACAATAAAATCTTTACTATGAAGTACAAATCCAAAACTATAACCAGTGTATCTCAAGTGTTTAATCTATGTGATTAGAACAAATGAGGTGTGTGTGTGAGAACAAGATCAAGGCTCTTTAAATCTGTGAGATATAGAGCACAATGATTCTTGAATGTGTTAAGGCTTGATTTCTGGGCTGGGGAATATTTCTTGAAGTATGAAGATGAAGATTCAAAGGACTAAGAATTTACGGGCGTAGCTTCAACTTCTCATGAACACAAAGAATTTCTCTAATTTTCAAGCAATCTTCAAATGGTGAAGATTAGGGGTATTTATACCCAAGCATCCAAAATGTAGCCGTTGGACACATTTGTTGAAGGACATACTTGATGCTTTCTTATTGGTCCACAAAGAACCACTTTTGTCCTTTGGTACGGTAGTTGCGAGATAAAGCCGATAATGCTCCAAATGCAAGCAATGAGGTTTGGACACCTGTCACCTTTTCAAGATCCTTGCAGATCTTCTCTGACTTTGAATCACGTGACAAGATAAGGTGGTTGACATTTGATATTGCTGATGTGGATTATAATGACAAAGGTGGTTCACTTCAAGTCTCAATCATTGGAGCGGTTCTGGAGTAGGCGGTTTGACAGAAGCGGTTGGTAACTCCAGTGAGGTTGCAAAGTGCGGTTGATAATGAGCTGCAAGGTGCGGTTCATCATAGGGCGGTTGCACTGGAGTAGTTCAAGGGTAGTTTCAAACAAAGGATTTCACCAAGCAAATGCTAAGGGCGGTTTTGCTAGGGCGGTTTGAAAGAAGCGGTTTGAAACTTCTGAACTGCAACTCTCAATTCCAATGAGTCTTGTGCCAGTCTTCAAGCCTAAAATTAACCTAATCTATAAAATGGACTTAACTAAAAAATTGAAGTCTAAGCTTCATTACATAGGGTCCTAAAGTCCTTAAATAGACAGGAGGTTATGGTATCAATCAAATCTAATACAAAAATAGGAGGGTTAAAACATGCATACCCAACAATCTCCCCCTATTTGATTGATGCCATTACCTACTATAACTAAAGCAAACATTGTACTTGGTAAAAACATGTCCATAAGAATTAACATGGTAATTCATGTCCCAAGTCAATGCACACACTTAGCTTAAGCTATAGATTTCTATACTTTCTAAGAGATAAAAACTTACAATATGGAAAGTAGAGAAATGCATTCAGTGCACTTAAGAAATATGAGTTTGAGTTCAAAGTGCGGTTTAAACTGAATGTTTAAACTTCAATTCAAAAAATATGATTTTAAGTTGAAAAATATTTGAATGAGGTTTAAAACCATAAGAGGTTTCATTGTTCTACAAACAAGCAGTTTGATATGAACAAGGTTTTTGGAACCATGATGCAATTTCCATTAATTCCTCAAGTGATTACAAAACAGGAATGAAAGAAAATTACAGGGTTACAAAAAATGTTGGACAAAAGAAAATACAATGAGAGTGTGGTCCAACAAACAAAAGAGTTTACCAAAAAAATACAGAGCAAAAGCGGTTTAAGGTTGATGCGGTTCTTGACCTTGCTGCTGCTGCTGCGGTTGGTTGATCTCAGGGTTCCTGGCAAGATTTGATGCAGAGGTTTCAGACTTCAGGGATTTTCTAATTTTTCTCACCTCTTCTGCGGTCCTTCCTTGAGCGGTCACCAATCTCTCTAAGATATTTGCTTGAGAATCAATCTTGAGATTGGCATCAGAGACTGCCTTGGAGTTATCAGACACTTGATCAGTTAGCTCATCAATCAAGGTGTGAAAGGAGGAGTTCAAAGAATTGTACAAAGTTTGAACCTCCCCCTGAACTGCTGCGGTCTGAGAAGAGATAGCTTCAGTCATTTCATCAAGATTCACAGTCACTTGGATGGAGGATTTCAGCTCATTGACTGTGGCTTCAAGTTTGGTGGTGAATCCTAACTTGATATTTTCAAGGCGGTCATTGAATTCATCCTTGACTTCATTCAACTTGGCCATCAAAGCATCATCAAGGGAGTTTGTTTTGATCTCCAGCTTCTCTTTGACATTATCAATTTCCAGAAGGATATTTGCTTCAACCGCATTCAAGGCGGTTTGAAGGTCTTGAGTAGAAGGCGGTTGGGAATTGACAGATTTAAGGAATTCAGCTTGGAGGGAATCAAAGGCGGTTTTGGAGGAGGTTGCAAGCTGAGAAATCATTTCCTTGAGATCAGAATCTCCAAATGATTGAATTTGAATGACACCTTCATATAACTCTTTCTTGAATCCTTCAAAGCAAGAATCACCGAGGATTTGACAATGTTTGCTAAGTCCTTCTCCCCCTTAATGGCATCAAGTCTCTGAGCAAAACTCTTTAGGGAGTTCTTATGATCAGCCATTTGAAGGGTTTGAGAGGCAATCAGATGGGATTGAGATTCGGCAAGCTTCTGAAGGGAGCGGTTTGAAGCTTCAAGGGAGGCATTAGAAGCGGTCAGCTTGATAATGTGGCCTTGGTTTATGAGGAGTTGGGACTGGATAAGATTAAGGGTGGAAAGGATTTGGGAGTAGTCAGAGGGTGGAGGAGCGGTTGAAGATGAAGGAATAAAGGTGAAGGAAGGAGGCGGTTCGTAATAAGTAGGAGGAGCGGTTTGAGGCATTTGAGATAATAGGGTTTGGAAAATGCGTGAGGCGTGAAGCTGTGTAAGGGGATGAGGTTTGAGTTGAGATGGGGGCGGTTGGGATGGGGGCGGTTGGGATGGGGGCGGTTGGGATAGGGGCGGTTGGGATAGGGGCGGTTGGGATAGGGGCGGTTGGGATGGGGGCGGTTGGTATGGGGGCGGTTGGGATGGGGGCGGTTGGGATGGGTATAGAAGTGGTAGGAGGATTTGAAGTGATTGGGTTGGAATGAGTTGAATGAGATTTTTGTGGGGAAGAGATAGGTGATTTGGAAGGGGATTTATGGGTGCGGTTTGATATATGAGGGGATGAATGGTGTGAGGGTGAATTTTGTGGTGAAGGAGTTGGAGTTCTAAGTCTAGAGGTTGAATGGGCTGGGCCTGCTGATGGCTTGGATGTCCATTCAGTGAAGGCTTTGGGATTTGAGGTGGCTTGATTTTGAGGGGTTTGAAATTCAGAAGGGGATGATGAATTTGAATTGGTTTGGGAGGAAGATTTATCAAAGTATGAGGAGGTTTCACCAGGTATTTTGATGTTGGATTTGGCAATGGTGTGAAGATAGTGTTTCTTTGGAGGAGTTGTTTTCTTGGCCATTTGTTTGAATCTCCTCTTCTTGGGATTCTCCCCCTGAGCGGTTGCAGTTTTAGGAGGTGGAGAGGGAGAGAGCGGTTTGGGAGAAAGAGATTTGGAAGGAGAAAGGTGTTGTGTAGGAATTGGGGAAGAGGTTTGAATAGGCAAGGTTGGAGGAGTTTGAAGCGGTTGGGATTGAGGAGGAGCAGGAGGTTGAACTTGAGCTTGCGGTTGAGAAGTAGCAAGCGGTTCAGAAGATGGTTTCTTTCCTTTGGCAGCCTTCCTCAAATCTGCCCTTCTTTCCAACTTGTCAATTTTTGCTTTATAAAAAGCAACCTTATCTTCCTCTGTGAGATTGGCGTGATCTTCACGAGATTTTGCCTTCTTGATAAGAGGGGCAATTCCAGCATCCTCTTCTTCTTCCTCATCAGTAGGCTCATCTCTCAAACCAAATTTCTTCTGAGGCTTAGCACTTTGACTAGCACCTGCGGTTTGAACACGCGGTTGAGGTGGTGTGGTCCTTGGCTTCTTGGCCTGCGGTTCTAGGACAATGTTTTTCTTTCTGGAGGCCTTCTTGATTGCCTTTCCTAGAGCAGTAACCGCGGTTCTTTGGAGTCATTTCAATATAGAACTCCTTGGGGTTGAGAGTATCAAAGCATCATATAGAAATTTGTCTTGGGTATCTCCAAATGAGTATCCGAAGTTGTGACAAACCCCGGTTCCAAGGGAGTCACCTTCACCCATTGGTACCGATAACTCAGAGTTGAGAGTCTAAGATCCTCCAAGTGTTGATAGCTAGTGAACAACGCGGTTAGGAGCCGTGCAATGGTCTCCATCTCGGTGTTCATTTTTGATTTTGGATTGATAAGCATCAATGGAACTAGCCATTTCCTTCATCGAATCTTGGGCCAATTCACTTAATTCCATTATAAATGGCACCAAGGTAAATCCATTCTTTGAGTAGTGAAGTTGTTGTGGTTGCAGTCTTACCACACACGGACATTCCTACTAAATAGCCCAAGTGGCTCATAAGTTCACCAAATTCCCTCCTTGCCTTCTTCTTGTAATAACCAGAGAGAGAGGTCGGATTGACGGTTGATAGAGCTGGCCAGATCCAACACTTCCTTATCAACCTCCATAGGGCATCCAGAACATGAAATCCAAAAGTACTTCTAATATCCAGATGATCAATGGATATATCGAAGCCTTCAACAACTGCCAACCGTGCATTTGATCTTGGTGCCATCTGATAATTCTCTGTCTCCTAGAACATCGGAGGAGTAGAACCGATCCACAAAGGAAGGAATGATATAAGATTGGCCTTTGTTGAAGAGAGAGGGAGGATTCCAGGAGGAAGTGAGTCTTCGATCAACTCTCTACCAAGAGCATCTCCTTGGAGCTCGTGCTCATTGATCTCAAAAATGGAATAAAGAATTTAGGATCCTACAAAATTAAACAAAGGGTTTAGATCCAAAAGTGATTCACAATGCACAAGCGGTTTGGGCATCCATGCGGTCAATTATGCGGTTGAAAATATTGAGAACTCCAAACCTCAAGTAAATTGTGAATATAATTAAAACACTTAGAAAATATGTAAGAGATTATACTAGTACGTGGCATTGTAATCCAAGTTTATCCCACACCCGCAAGCGGTGCTTGGAGAGGAAGGTTATGGTGTCCACCTATATACTAAGTAATATCTCAAACAAATTTAGCATGCACGCGGTTTCAAAAGAGTAAATTAAATAACTAACAGACATGCGGTTCAAAGTAACGTGCGGTCCATAGATAGTATGCGGTTCTAATGAGAATGCGGTTTTGAAAAGAACATGCGGTTGGAATCAAGGAATTTTCATGAATGCGGTTTCAAACAATCAGGCATGCGGTTGATTATTCACAATAGTGCATAAAAAAATTTTATAGAAAAATTTTCTAAGTATAAAAACATGTGTGAAAATCAAATGAACCAAAACATGTGACAATTTTAACATGGCATATGAACAAAGTTGAAGGTATGATGAACACGAAGAACACTTAGAACACTAAGAACAAGAGATTCAACAAAAGTTCACCAAAATCAACAAATAATATGTCAAAATGATCACATTGAAAGCAAGAGATTAACAATATAACATTAAAAATTCATACTTTGCTCTAATCAACACCAACAAGCAAGAACACTCAAATGGGTTTTCGAATGAGAAAAGTTTAAAGTCCAAAATCAGTGTTCAAATCATTGGTTGATCGTAAAATAAATTACATATAAAGAATCTAACAACAAATCCGAACAAAACCCAACCGAAAATCATACAAAATGATTAACATATGGTATGTTCTTCTAACTTCGCCTTTTCTTTTATTTTCTGCAAAATCATCCTTGAAACAGCCATTGTTGGACCCTTCAAAGTTGCGAAAACCCTCTTGGATGAAGCTTGTTCATAAGCTTTTTATCCTTTTATCATTTTGTATGATTTCACTTCGGGTTTTGCTCGGATTTGCTGTTAGATTCTTTATATGTAATTTATTTTACGATCAACCAATGATTTGAACACCGATTTTGGGACTTTAAACTTTTCTCATCTCGAAAACCCATTTTGAGTGTTCTTGCCTGTTGGTGTTGACTCCAGCAAAGTATGAATTTTTAATGTTATATTGTTAATCTACCGCTCAAATGTGATCATTTTCGACATATTATTTGTTGATTTTGGTGAACTTGTTGTAGTCTCTCGTTCTAGTGTTCTAAGTGTTCTTTCGTGTTCATCATGCCTTCAACTTGATCAAGCTCATATGCCATGTTAAAATTGTCACATGTTTTGGGTTCATTTGATTTTCACACATGTTTTTATACTTAGAAAATTTTTCTATAAATTTTTTTTTTTTTATGCACGGGTTTAGGCGTGAATAATCAACCGCGGTGCCTTGATTGTTTGGAACCGCAGCGTTCATGAAAATTCCTCTGATTCCAACCGCATGTTCTTTTCAAAACCGCATTCTCATTAGAACCGCATCAATGGTGTGAGACCGCACGTTACTTTTGAACCGCATGTCTCGTTAGTTATTTTGAATTTACATCTTTGAAACCGCATGCTAAAGTTTGTTTGAGATATTACTTAGTATATAGAGCCGAGACACCATAACCTTCCTCTCCAAGCACCGCTTGCAACAGGTGTGGTTGACAAACCTGATTACAATGCCACGTACTAGTATAACTCTCTTGACATATTTTCTAAGTGAGGCGGTTTAATTATATTCACAATTGCTTGAGGATCTTGCGAGGTTCTGGTTCTCATAATATTTTACAACCGCATCAATTGCCAACCGACATGGATGCCCCGAAACCGGCTTGTGCATCAGGTGGAATCACTTTTGGATCTAAAACCCTTTGTTTTCATTTCCGAGATCCTAAATTCTTTATTCCAGGCTATGAGATCAATGAGCCCTCCGAGGCTCCAAGGATGCTCTTGGTAGAGAGATGATAAGAAGACTTTCACTACCTCGGAATCCTCCCTCTCTTCAACAAAAGGCCAATCTTATATCATTCCTTCCTTCTTTGTGGATCGCAGAATCACCACTCCTCTGACTGTTGTTATAGGAGACAGAGAATTATCGATGGCACCAAGATCGGTTAAATGCACTGCGTTGGCGAGTGATTGGCAAGAACGCTTCGAGTATATCCATTGATCATCTCTGGATATTAGGAAGCATTTCTATGATTAAAGCTCATGCTCCATTGATGAAGAACGCCCACAATGAGGTTGATCGGGAAGTTGTTGGATCAGCAACCGCTCTATCAACCGGTCAATCTCGACCTCTCTATCGTGTTATTACAAGAAGAAGGCAAGGCAAGGAGAATTTGGTGGGCGAGCTTATGAGCCACTTGGGCCTATTTAGTAAAACGCTCACGCGCGGTAAGACCGGCCAAGCCACTCTTTCAACTTCACTACTCAAAGAATGGACTTACCGCCGTGTACCATTTATAATGGAATTAAAGTGAATTGGCCCAAGATTTCGATGAAGGAATCAATGGCTAGTTCCATCGATGCTTATCAATCCAAAATCAAAAATGAACACCTCCGCAGACGGAGACCATTACTGTAGCTCCTAACCGCGCTGTTCGCTGCAAGCTATCAACACTTAAGGATCTCGACTCTCAACTCCCCGAAGTTATCGCTATCAACGGGTGAAGGTGACCTCCCTTGGAACCGTGGTCATTACAACTTTGTCTATACATACATTCTGAGATACCCAAGACAAATTTCTATAATGACAAATGCGATACTCTCAACCCCAAGGAGTTCTATGTTGAAATGAATCTCCAAGAAATCATGTTATCGCTCTAGGAAAGGCAAATCAAGAAGGCCTCTAGAAGGAAAACATTGTCCTAGAACCATGATCATTAAGTGAAGCCCAAGGACCGCACCATCTACCCGACCGCGTGTTCAATAAACCGCAGTAAGTGAAAGTGCTAAGCCTCAGGAGAAATTTGGCTTTGAGAGATTTAGCCTACTGACGTGAGGGAAGAAGAAGAGGATGCCGTTTTAGGAATTGCCCCTCTTAATCAAGAAGGCAATAACCGTGAAGATCAAGTATGCCATAATCATCACAACAGGAAGATAAGTTGCTTTTTATAAAGCAAAAATCCTCCTGACAGGCAATCAAGTCGAAAGATAGGGCGTGCACTGATGTGCGCAGACTCGGCCGCCCGGAGTAGGAAAGATAACCAATCTTTCAGTTGAGGAGAATTTATTGACATATCGTTGAACCTCAACCTCAGCTAACACAACAAACGTTCAGGAGTAGTCGGCCCAAGATTCAATCCGCAACTCCCAAACGCAATCCCCTCCTCAATATCCCAACCGCTTCAGAACTCCCCTCTCCTTGTTGTCACCTCGTTGAATACCGATGCCAAAACCTCTTCCCAATTCCTACCCAACACCTTAAATCTCCTTCCGGAAATCTCTTTCCCTCGAAGAACCGCGTGATTAGTCTCCTACCTCGAAGCCCTGGAAGAAGGTTCCTCAGGTGACCACTGGGAGAATCCCAAGAAGAGGAGATTCAAACAAATGGCCAAGAAAGCAACTCCTCCAAAGAAACACTATACCTTCACACCATTGCCAAATTGAAGAGGCGATATCAAAATACACAATGGGTGAAACCTCCTCGTTACTTTGATAAATCCTTCCTCTCATGACAATTCAAATTCATCTCTCCCCTTTCACTTACGAATTTCAAACGTCGTACCCCTCAAAATCAAGCCACCTCAAATCCAGCCAAAGCCTTCACCGAATGGACATCCAAAGCCATCAGCTATGCCCAAATTTCATTCAACCTCTAGACTTAGAACTCCAGCACTCGCTTCACCACAAAATTCACCTCACATCAAATCATCCCTCATATATCGAAACCGCACCCATCAAATCCCCTTCCAATCACCTAACTCTTCCCCACTGCAAAAATCCTAGGCTTTCAACTGATTCCCAAGCCAATCACTTCAAATCCTCCTACCACTTAGTCTATACCCATCGACTCAACTTCCCCATGCTAAACCGCCTATCATACCTCCATCACCGCCCCATCCAAACCGCCCCATCCACCTTACTCCGCCCCATCCCAACACTTTCTCCCATCTCAACCGCCCCTACCAACACACCTCCCATGCGCCCCCACGTAGCGTCTGGCATTAATAAGCCTGCGTGTCCCACCTGCAGTTCACCTTTCTGCATTTTCCAAACCCTATTATCTCAAAGTGCCTCAAACCGGCTCCTCCTACCTTATTCGAACCGCCTCGCTCCTTCACTTTCATTCCCTTCATCTTGAAAAAAACCATGCTCCTCCACCCTCCGACTACTCCCAAATCCTTTCCACCCACCCTTAATCTTATTCAGCCCCGACTCCTCCAAACCTGTGTGCCACATTATCAAAGTGACCGACCGCTTCTAATGCCTCCCTTGAAGCTTCAATTACCGCTTCCCTGTGAAGCTTGAATCTCAATCCCATCACGATTGCCTCTCAAACCCTTCAAATAGACGATCATAAGAACTCTCAAGAGTTTTGCTCGGGAGACTTCATGCCATTAAGGGGAGAAGGATCTAGCAAACATTATCAAATCTCAAGCTCGATTCTTGCTTTGAAGGATTCAAAGAAAGGATTTAGCCGAAGGTGTCATTCAAATTCAATTCATTTGGAGATTCTGATCTCCAAGGAAATGATTTCTCGCCTGCAACCTCTTTCAAAACCACGCCTTTGATTCCTCAGAGAAGTCTGATTGCCTTAAAACTCGCTCAATTCTCAACCGCCTTCTACTCGAGACTTTCAAACCGCCTTGAATGCGGTTGAAGCAAATATCCTTCGGAAATTGATGATGTCAAAGGAGAAGCCGGAGATCACAGACAAACTCCCTTGATGATGCTTTCGTATGGCTGGTTGAATGAAGTCAAGGATAGGATTCAAATGACTTCGCGAAAATATCAAGTTAGGATTCACCACCAACTTGAAGCCACGGTCAATGTAACGCCGAAATCCTCCATCCCAAGTGACTGTGAATCTTGATGAAATGACCGAAGCTATCTCTTCTCGGACATCGCAGCGGTTCAGGGGAGGTTCAAACTTTGTCCAATTCATTTGAACTCCTCCTTTCACACTTGGTCAATCACGATGCCAATCGCTTGATCAAGTGAACATCGTCGATAACTCAGGCAGTCTCCCGATGCCAATCTCAAGATTGATTCTCAAGCAAATATCTTAGAGAGATTGGTGACCGCTCAAGGAAGGACCGCAGGAAGAGTGTGAGAAAAATTAGAAAATCCTTTGAAGTCTCGAAACCTCGTATCAAATCTTGCCGGGAACCACGAAGTATCAATCAACCAGGCAGCAAAGCGAACGGCAAAGCAAGGTCCAAGAACTCAAAATCTACCTTTAAACCGCTATTTGCTCTGTATGTTTTTGGTAAACTCTTTTTGTTTGTTGGACCGCACCTCTCATTGTAATTTTCTTTTTGTCAATCTACTCTTGTTTTTGTTTGTAACTCGTAATTTTCTTTCATTCTTTGTTTTGTAACCTACCGAGAAATTAATGGAAATCGTAAATATGGTTCCAAAAACCTTGTTCATATCAAGCTGGCTTGTTTGTAGAACAATGAAACCTCTTATGGTTTTAAACCTCATTCAAATATTTTTCAACTTAAAATCATATTTTTTGAATTGAAGTTTAAACATTCATTTAAACCGCACTTTGAACTCAAACTCATATTTCTTAAGTGCAGAATGCATTTCTCTACTTTCCATATTGTAAGTTTTTATCTCTTAGAAAGTATAGAAATCTATAGCTTTGCTAAGTGTGCATTGACTTGGGACATGAATTACCATGTTAATTCTTATGGACATGTTTTTACCAAGTACAATGTTTGCTTTAGTTATAGTAGGTAATGGCATCAATCAAATAGGGGAGATTGTTGGGTATGCATGTTTTAACCCTCCTATTTTTGTATTAGATTTGATTGATACCATAACCTCCGCCTATTTAAGGACTTTAGGACCCTATGTAATGAAGCTTAGACTTCAATTTTTTAGTTAAGTCCATTTTATAGATTAGGTTAATTTTAGGCTTGAAGACTCGGCACAAGACTCATTGGAATTGAGAGTTGCGAGTTGAGTTTCAAACCGCTTCTTTCAAACCGCCCTAGCAAAACCGCCCTTAGCATTTGTTTGGTGAAATCCTTTGTTTGAAACTACCCTTGAACTACCTCCAAAGGTAACCGCCCACATGATGAACCGCACCTTGCGGCTCATTATCAACCGCACTTTGCAACCTCCTGAGCGGAGTTACCAACCACTTCACAACCACTTACCCGTAACCGCCCAATGATTGAGACTTGAAGTGAACCACCTTTGTCATTATAATCCACATCGATATCAAATGTCAACCACCTTATCTTGTCACGTGATTCAAAGTCGGAGAAGATCTCGCAAGGATCTTGAAAAGGTGACGGTGTCCAAATCCTCATTGCTTTGCACTGGAGCATTATCGCCTTTATCTCGCAAACTACCGTACCAAAGGACAAAAGTGGTCATTGTGGACCAATAAGAAAGCATCAAGTACCGCTTCAACAACAGGTCCAACGGCTACATTTTGGATGCTTGGGTATAAATACCCCTAATCTTCACCATTTGAAGATTGCTTGAAAATTAGAGAAATTGCCGTGTTCATGAGAAGTCAAGCTCGCCCGTAAATTCTTAGTCCTTTGAATCTTCATCTTCATACTTCAAGAAATATTCCCCCAAAATCAAGCCTTAACACATTCAAGAATCATTGTGCTCTATATCTCATGCATTTAAAGAGCCTTGATCTTGTTCTCACACACACACCTCATTTTGTTCTAATCACATAGATTAAACACTTGAGATACACTCGGTTATAGTTTTCGATTTGTACTTCATAGTAAAGATTTTATTGTACTTTGTAATCTCTCAAATACTTAATATAAAAATCTCTCTTAGAAATCCAAGACTAACCATCTTGGTAGTGGACGTAGATCGTTTATCGATTGAACCACTCCAAATAGCGTGTTCTTACTTTTGCAATTATATTTCTTGTGCTTACTAATTATTTATCTTTGTCTCTGTTTGATCTTTATTTAGATATCCATTATTGTGAAATAGTGTTTGGAGTTAATAAAGTGTCAAAACCTCACTTGTTTGTAAAACCGCACGTCAACTACTTATTAAAACCGCTTACAAACCTCCTCTATCAAAACCGCTTTGTAACTCTAAATATTCCGTTGTGCATTTTACATCTTCACTTGCAGCTCTTTATTCACCGCAAGAGGTTTTGTAAGCAAGAGGTTTAATTTTATTAGAGGGCGAAAAATTTGTAATGCCTATTCACCCCTCTACCGTATTTTCACCCTCGTTGCCACTCTGGGACCAACAATGAGTCACACTTCTTTGCATATTCTCGCAGATCTCTTCGCATTGTGGGCCAAAAATATCCCATTCTCGAGCCTTGGTATACGTACTTACGCCCTCGTATGATTTCCACACGCCCTTCATGCCTCCTTAGAACCCGGTGGGCTCGGTCACTTCTAGACATCTTAAGTAGTGACCGTCAGATTTTCTAAACAAAAGGTTATCAATAAGTATATATTTAGATAATCTTACCCCGAAGGCTCTAGCATTTTTCTCTCGATCGGGATCGTATCATGTAAGAGATACTGATAATAGAGCTATCCGGGAAGTTATCAGCTGGAGTGGCAGGATGTCGACATCTAGAACGAACAGCTCAAGACGATCAATTGCTGAGATGTCAATATGCACAATTGGGATACTTGTTTGTGAAATGCTTTTGAAGGCTGAACCTATGTTTGCCAGGGCATCTGCTTGAGGGTTTTCCTCACGTGGAACGTGTTCCAAAGTAAATGTTTTGAATTTGGCCGCTTCAATTTTAACAATTTCCAAATATGTCGTCATCTTTGCATTTTTTGCTATGTAGGATCCGTTATAATGGTTACACAAAGACAAGAGTCCATAAACACTCTGGATGTGCTTGACATCTAGGTCCCGGGGCCGCCAGTTAAACCTTCAATTAATGCCTCATATTACGCTTCATTATTAGTGGCCTTAAAACCGCAAATCGATGGAATGTGGTATTATGTCCCCTCAGGCGATTTTAGTACAACTCCAAGTCTCGCCACCTCATGTTGGAAGTACCATCGTATGAAGGCCCATATTTTTAGGATGTCATCATCTTGAAGTTGCCGTGAACCTCCAACTCCCACTTCTTGCCTCATGGACTAAAAGTCGCCCACAAAATCGCCTAGAGCTTGAGATTTTATTCTTTGTTCAGGCTCATATTTGATGTATTATGTGCTTAATTGCACAGACTCACTTTGCCATTCGACCTCCGACATCTCCGGTTTTCTCATAGCATTCTTAATAGGATAGTTAGTAATGCACAATTATAGTATGTGTTTCAAAATAGTGTCTTAATTTAATAGAAGCCGTTATCAAAGCCAAAATTAACTTCGTAAATGAGAATACCGGTCTCCGCATCTAAAAGTGTCTTACTTATATAGTAGATGGGTTGCTGACTACCATCTCGTCGTCACCAAGACCGCACTTACAGCGCTGATACCGCTAGGTAGATGTAAAGATGTTCGCCCTCCCGAGGTTTGGGCCACAATGGAGGTGTCGACGGGTAACTTTTGAGCTCCCGAAAGGCTTGTTCATGCTCGGTCTTCCCACTGAACTTCTTTCTTTTTCCTTAGGATGTCATAGAAAGGTTTGCATCGGTCCGAGGATTTTGAGATGAACGGCGAGTGCGGCAATCTTCCCCTGCCAATATTTGGACGTCTTTCGGCACAGATTGAGGTGACGAAAGGTTGACAATGGCACGAATCGCTTCCGGGGCCGCTTCAATTCCTCTTTTGGTTAACATATAACCTAAAACTTTCCCCGCTCTTCATACTGTAAGTATGCCAATCCAAATTCGCGACCTTTCCGTATGCATTTTAAGTGATAAAATTGCACTAAGGGGCATTTTGTAAATTCCCTGGTCCATTTCAAGACTTCCGGAAACGTTCCATGAGTTTCCCGTGAAGGAAGTACTTTTTTGTACTTTGCTTGAGTTAAAGGACCTAAAGAGAATAAAACTGTTTTGGACTTTTTGGGTATTACTTAGGAAGGTTCCGTAATCGCTTGGCACCGAAACGGTTATGGTCACTCAGGTCACGCGACAAGTCGAAGCATGGAAAGTGGTTACGTTACGTCGTGCGACACATAGTGACCATAGCTGTATAAATAAGACCCTACCCCTCTCGCTGGATCCGATTTTGGCCTCCTAACGAAACCCCGCACAAATCACCCCGAAACCTCCTCTCTCTCTCTCTCTCTCTCTCTCTCTCATACCAAAACCACCCGATTCCTCCAATTCCTCGACCTCTCACCTCTCTTCAACCCAATTCCCTCTCTACTTCCCTACACACTTGAAACCTCGACCCGCTCTCGCCTCGTGCTCGATCTCCATCTAGAAGTTGAATTGAAGACTCTACACCTAACTTGGTGTAAGAGTTGAGGACTACAAGGGTAACTCTCTCTCCTCTTCTCTCTCTCTCATTTATTTGTTTTAATTACTCTCTCTCCTTCTCCAGCCCTTGATAATCGTGCTCCATCTCGCCTTGACATCAAGTGGCAAATCGCAATCTCTCGTTTAAATAGCTTATACTTGAGTCCAATTGCTTGATTATGATGTGATTTACTTGGATTTGTAATTTGGACATCAAGGGAGTGTGGATCTTCTATATACACACTCCTTGATCGATTCATGCTTTAATTCGTATTGCTTCTTACCGTTTCGATATAATTGTGTATTTGTTAGATGCATCTCGCCAGTGAGGTACCTGCAGATGGTAAACATATGTCACGCGACATTTAGACATAAGGAGTCCCTGTGTCACGCGACATGTCGTGACCCATCTCATAGGACCATATTTCGCTTGTAGCTTGTTTTGTTTAGTTGTTTTAGCATTTAGTTTTATGTTTATGTTGTTGATTCCTAGATGTGGTTTTATTTATTTCATCACGGAGATTTGGTGATCTGTTTGGTTGTGAGCCTGCTCGCAAGGTGACCATTGATGTCACGCAACATATCGGGACAAGTGGAGTCCTATGTCGCGCGACGAGATGTGATCGCTGCCGCAGGACCTATTTTTCTCTTGTAATATTTGTTCTTGTTCTTGTAAAGGGATGTGGCCTCCCGAGACAATTGTGTCTACAAGTTGTAATGATCTCTCTTATTCAATGAAATTCATGTTTATTGCACTTGTCTATTATCATTGTTTGCACATTTTTTTGGAATTGTTTGGATATCACAGATTAGAAAGACTCGTGCATGGACGAGGCGTGTTGGGTGAGCTCTCGATTCTTCCCGACACGTAACCTGACCCTTGAACCCACTCTCTTTCAAAAAGGTTTTCAAAAGTGCACCTCTAAAAGCATGGCGTGGCGACTCCTTTTTCAAACAAACCCCGAGATTTTCGGGCGAGCGCACATTGATACCAAAATTACACTTTGCCGGATTAAGTTTCATATTGAAACAATCTAGGATGTCGAAGGCTTCGAGAAGGTGGCTTATGTGATCCTCGCGCCTTTCTTTTGATTTCACTACTATGTCAGTCGATATATACCTCCATTGTGTCCCTAATACGGTCTTTAAACATTTTGTTGACAAGCCTACGATATGTTGCACACTGCATTTTTTAGTCCAAAGGCATAGCTATATAACAATAGAGACACAGTGGGCATTATGAAGGCGGTGTCCTCTTGATCGAGATGGCTCCATTTGAATTTGTTGGAATCACGAGGATGCATCCATAAAAAGTGAGGAGCTCGTGTCCGATAAGCGCCATCGACCGGCAGAATCTATGTGAGGCAATGGGAAAGGGTCTTTGGGACAAGCTTTATTCAAGTCGATAAAGTCAACACAAACTCGCCATTTCCCATAATTCTTCTTCTCGACCACAGCTTCGTTTGCCAACCATCTTGGACAATCTACCTCTCGGATCATGTTGGCTTTGAGTAAACGCGCTTTACTTCTTCTTTGATTATGCAGTTCCTCGTTTACACCAAACTTCACACGCGGGTGTACTGGCTTGAAACTAGGATCAATGTTGAGTTTGTGGGTGATGACATCTTTGCGGTGCCGGTCATGTCATCATGCTTCAAAGCAAAGCTCTTTGTTATTGCTCCATAGCGAGGTCATGAGCGTTTCTTCTGTATTCGTTGGGATGTATTTACTTGCCAATAAGTACCTTGATGTCCGGATTAGAAGGATCTAGTAATACATCTTTCATATCGCTCTCCCTAGCTTCTAGGACTTCCGCGTACTTTCCTATGTAATTGCTATGCTTGTTTGGGAGATATTAGCGCCTTCATTGAAAGTCTTATAGCACTCGCTTGTACCACTGGCGATCAGCGCTGTATATTTTAGCGACACCACTAGGGTGTTGGGAACTTTGCACATTGATGGTAAGTGGATGAATGTATAACTTTTAAATCCCATGAATCCACGGTCTTCCAAGAATGACATTGTAGGATGTTGCACAATCAAATTCACAGCACGGAGAACCGCTCCATGTTGTTGAGGCCTTTTGAGTAGATTTGGAAGATTTATTTCTCCCATTTGTTTCTTTGACTTCGCCATGAAGCCCACTTGACTTCTTGAGGATTTCTTGATAATCTTCGATTCAGGGTATGTTCATTTCCTTGAGGGTACTCAACATAATGAGATTAATGACAGGCACCCCGGGTCGACCAAGATACGCCTGATGGAGTACGGTTGGCGATGCAAGGAAATGACTAGGCCGGCTCGTGATGGGGTTTCCGGTAAATTATCTCGATCACTCTCATCCAAAGGTGATGGGATCCTGGCAAGAGTGTCGACATCTTGGAGTTTGTCTTTCCGGCTTATCCTCCTTCGACTCCTTGGCATGTCAAGCCCGGCGAGAATAGGAAGATGCCACGGATTTCGGACCCTCCACTAATGGAAATTGATCACCTTCGGTGATCTTTGGAGGAGAGGCGAGTCTTTCAACTTCATGCGGAGCTTGAGCTTGCACCTTACGCCTTCTTCTTTACGGATCCGCGGCAAGCTCCTTGAGATGTCCGCTTTGAGCAAATGGCTGATCTCCTTTCTCGGTGCGATGCACGATCTTTAGTAACATGCCCGAAGTCCTCATGGTAAGCACACGGAATTTTGACTTGTCACGCCATCCCGTGGTCTTATCTATTTTCTTTCGCCATCGGCTTTGTCCCCAGAGGTTGCCCATTGCGCGAGTACACCTGAAATATAAACGAGAGAAAAACAATAATTCGAGAAATGTTAGGCACATTATCACTATCTTCATCCTCACCCTCAAATTGAATTGATTTTGCTTCATTGTCAATTCTCGAATAAAGTTAGATTGGGTGGTACCCTTCTGCGGTGGGATGATGGTCGGTCTTCCTATCGGGATTATCATATGCCTGGAAAAGCCGGTTTGGATTTGAGGACTTCGATCTTCGCGGCTCATCTTCTTCCAATCTTATGAATCTTAGAGGCCACTTGCTCCACGACTTCTTCCAATACGTTTACAAAGGTCGTCACCGAGATCTTGATAGTGCTTTTGTGAATCCTTCTTAACGGCCCATTTTGTATATACACGTAGGCTGGTGACATGTCAAGATTGGGGATTTCTAACACTTCTTTATTGAACCGGTGGACATATTCTTTGAGTCTCATTGAAGTGGCTCTTTGGGTCACATTGTAGGAGTCATATCGGCTTCTCGAATTGTCGGATTGCATGAGAGCGATTATAATACATGTTGTTAAGGTTGGGCGTATAGAACCAATTGAGCTTTAGGGGTTGCTTTTCTAATCAGCCCGTTTTGAGAGTTGGTCCCAACCGGGGTTGATCCGAATCCTGCGCCTGCACAAGCAAGCCTCCACACAATTGAAGCGGGATATGAACTATGTCCATCTTTTTTCTTGATAGTGCAGGCAACATGCTCCTCTAGATGCGTGTCTTTGCCGTCATACAACTTACATCCAGATGGAACAACCTTGAAAACGCTTTGGGATGTCGAGCATTTGCAATTCTTTGGGACAAGCGGGGAATCGATTGTTAGCGGTTACGAGGATTCTTGCGTTTGATTGGAGGAAGTTATGCACAGCACGTTCATTATTAGCTCCACTTTGAGATCCACTGCATACTGCTTAGGCTAGTGGGTTTCCTACAAAAGGGTCGACCATAGGAATACGATTGAAATTATTATTATTGAAAAGATTATTTAGCAAACCGAGTTGTCCATGGTAGTTGTTGACAGGTGGTGTTTGTCGATTAATGGGATGAACGGGGTGAATCCTGTGAAGGTGGCGTCATTAGGAGTGTCCCCAGGGCAAAGATGTCCTGACATCATTAAGGATGTCGGCCTAATAAGTTTGAGGCGGACTTCTACCCCATTCGGATAAATTCGCTCCCGAAGACGTAGATCCTTCGGTGTTGTTGAAGTTGAGGTTCACTTGCACGCAATGGTGAGATGTTTTCCAAGCCGTGAAGCGATGAGTTGTTGATCCCTCTACATCTTGATCATGGAATTGGCCCATACCTTTGGAATTGCTATCTTGTTGATCCAACCTGCGATTCAGCACAGTCGGGGATACTCAGAATGTCGAAGCATCTACGTTGGAAGAGGTCGCACTCCTTTTGTGGAGTCTTTGTAGGTTGCGTTTGTTGAGGGTCCCGTGCGAGGAGGTGGCGGCAATAAGGCTGAGTTCTACCTCCACTGATGTTGGAGTGACGGCGGGTACCCTTCTATGCCGGCGGCGAACACACTTAGGGAGGGTGCGAGAACATGACGAATTGGCTTAGAAGATGATCCGGAAATAACCGATAAAGCGCGGCCCCTCGGTAGGGCGCCAAGGAATTGTTTTGGTAGAAAAAACAATAATGTAGAATCTTAACTTAGAAGCAAGTGTATGGATTAAATAACAAGGAGAGGACTATGGAATTCAATTAAATGGAATCAAGACATGAACGTAAAGAGTGACACCACGATTTTGTTAACGAGGAAAACCTTAGAGATAATAACCTCTTCGGAAAAAACCCAGGGAGTTAGGTCTCCAACCTTAAAATGTTTCACTATATGAATTAAGATTACAAGCTGCGAGGAAGATGATGGATGTTTTGGTAGAAAAAACAATAGTACGAATCTTAACTTTGACAAGTGTGTGGATTTAAATACTAAGGAGGGTGGAATTCGAATAAATGGAGCAAAGACATGAAAAGAACGAATGACACCACGATTTGTTAACGAGGAAAACCTTAGAGGTGATAACCTCTTTGGAAAAAACCCAGGGAGTTAGGTCTCCCGACCTTAAAAGTTTCACTATGATGATTATGAATACAACTTTGGAAGAGAATGGAGAGGATTACAAGTAGCTTGTGCGTAGAGTGTGTGCGTATGGGAATGTGTATGTGTGTTTTAGTCTCCATCTCCCCTTAAATATAAGTAAGTATGAATGAGTCAAAAGTTGTTCCTACAATCTCGGGATATAAACTTATCCTCTTCAACGTCAGTAAGACCAAGTCATCACTTGCAGTTGAAGATGTGTTGAAGCGTGCTAGAAAATATCCGTATTCTTCTCTCTTATTCATTGGAATATAATAATAAAGATATTAGGAAAAATCAAATAAGTAAATATTAAAACAATACTTACGGTGGAATAACATCTTGACATGCAAGAGCAGCGAAGATGTCCCCATCTTTGAAAAATACCCACAACAATTTGTCCCCAAAAACATTTGGCTATTTTGGCAAGCCCCGAAGAGGCAAATGTTTTCTCCCAATAAATGCTCAACTGCCGGCTTGCATGATGGGGACGGTTAAGGATACGTGGCGGCTAGAAAGGAAAAAGAGTCTCGATAGGAACTAGTAACGTAATTCTTGATAACCATCGTTATCATCGAATCTTCTTCAAATTCTTATCCAAATCGGGCGTCTCCTACTATATTATGGTGAGAGTAGCCTTAAAGGGTGCAGTTTTTATCCTTCTTTCTCAAATACATAGTCACGACGTTCTCCAAAAAGTGAGTCAGAATCAACGTGTCATTGCATTGGCGACTCTATTAAATCCGTGCTAACATATATCCTTATATGCAGTGACTCGATCCGGCTTTACGACGAATGATATTGTGGCCAAATACAAAAGGTAAGATGAAAGCGGAAGAGACCATACACGAGATGGATAATAAGCTTACCTCGAAAAGAAAAAGGGTGGACCGGATCTCAGGCGTGGAGAAGCAAATTTGGAATGAAGAAGTGTTGGAGAATCGGGTAAGAGTTAATTTGGATCTTTGGTACATTGATTTTTATTTTGGTAAAATGTATTTTTGTTCGTTGATGATGACAAATTGTCTCGATTGCTAAGTTAATGTCCAAAGAGATCAGGAGATGGAGGGATAAATGTGATACCTTTGATATGAGTAGGGTCGAATACGAGAAGGATTTGAAAGAAGGCTGCAAGGATAATGAGGGAAAAGGGATTGGAAATCGGGGACAAAAATGAAGAGATTTTAAAATGGCGGTCCAGGCTTGCAAGTGTTGATATCGGGCATGAAAGGGAGATGGAAGCACTTCGGGATGACTTGGTGCATGAAGCTAAAGCAGTTTTGAAACTAGAATCCAAATGATTGAGGAATATCGAGCGGGGGAGAGCATGTGGCTGGAACCTGGATGATGAAAAGGCGGCTTTGCGGCGGATCCATGATGAAAAAGATGAATGAGGGCTCCAAGGATCTTGAACGAGGTTGATGATGCTCATGGCGGCGACATGGAATGACTTTCGGGAGGAAAACACAAAAGTAGGATGCTTAAGAAGGAAGAGCGAGAGGTTGGAGAAGTTACTTCAAAGCAACACACGAGGCGGACGCCATACTGAAAAGGTAAAATAAGTACGTTACGGTTTTTGATGGTATTGCTGGGGTGGAATCCTAAAGACAATTTTAATTTTTGTTTGGTTGTGTAATAGGTCCATAAGGACCAAAGACAATTTCTTTTACGTGTTGGGTTGGTCAACACTTTTGCACTTTAACTTTGGTAGTTTGGATGTTTTTATGGTAACTTTAGTTTAGTTATGGTTTAGTAGTTTTCAAGCATGTCAAGGCTTGTTTCCTTTTGGATGAAATTTTTCCTTGGATGATCATTTGTTATGCTCATAAGGTGACATGATAGTATATCAAAATGGTAGGTACTTAAGATGACATGTATATGTCATAACCATAAGAATAATACGTAAGATCAATCATCTAGCGAGTGGGAATGGGTAAGCTATATGAGTTTACCCATATAGGCCCACCCAGCGCCTCAATTAAAGAGATAACGTGCGCTCCGAGGCGAAGGTGTGGTAACCTAACATCTTAAGAAAGAGGTAATTAACTCTTTAAACCTTAGAAGGGATTGTGTACCTTTACTTAAGAAGAGATGGCCAGTCTCTGACGGAGGAGAATTTATTGTTCTTTGCGTACTTTCGACATGTCCCCATGTATGTATGTCAACACCTCATAAGATAGAAACATGCTAAACGGACGTCAACTAATGTTGACGCCTCTCCACAAGGTGTGTTAGTGACATCTTGATTTGCAATGAAGTAATAAAAGAGTACATAGAAAAATAAAAGGTTACAAATAAATAAAAGATTATCCATGCACAGGAAGAGATGAGTTTAAGGGGGTTTCGTTCGGATGTAATACCTTTTAAGGTGAATGGCGTTCCAACTCCGTGGTATCATTTGGCCATCCAAGGTTGCCGGGCGATATGCTCCTTTCCCGGCTTTGTGCATCTATTAGGTAGGGTCCTTCCCATTTTGGGGGCGAGCTTGCTGCATTGAGCTCCTTTGTATTTTGGAATGCCTTTCGTAGGACTAAGTCTCCTACTTGAAACCTTCTAATTCTTACGTTTTTGTTGTAAGATCGGGCTACCCTTTGTTGATATCTTTGCCATGCGAACTTTGGCCATGTCCCTCGGTTCATCTACGGTATCTAAGTCATGTATCAAGATGTCTTTATTATGTTCGGATGTCAACAAAGCGTATCGGCCGTAGGTACAAGTACTTACTTTGGAATAAGCGATTCTGTTCCAAATACAAGTGAATAGGGGTTTGACCGGTAGCGTTCTTAGATGTCGTCTGTCGGCCCATAGAACCATTGGTAACTCTTACGCCCATCGTCCTTTCTTGGTTCGAGTCTCTTTTTTAAGTTGCTTATGATTATTTTGTTGCTAGATTACGCTGTCCATTGGCTTGAGGGTGAACAGGTGAAGATGTCACCATCTTGACTCCCCAAGATGTCAAGAAATCTTGGGTTTTCTTACTAATGAATTGGGAGCCATTGTCACAAATTATCTCTGAAGGTATCCCAAATCGGCTGAATATATTTCTTTTGATAAAAGAAATAACTTCTCTGTCACGAACTTGTACGTACGCCTCAGCTTCTACCCATTTAGAAAAGTAGTCTGTCATAGCCAGTAGAAATACTCTTCCACCTGGTGCCCTGGGTAATTTTCTACGATGTCCATTCCCCAAACCATAAATGGCCATGGCGACAGGATAGGATGTAATAGTTCGGTGGTTGGTGCAGGATGTCCCCATGTCGTTGACAGGAATCACATTTCTTTGCGTAGTCAGCAGCGTCTCCTCTCATTGTGGGCCAAAAATAGCCCATTCTAAGATCCATGGTATGCAGACTTCTGCCCCCGGTATGATTTCCACATTGTCCTTCATGCAGCTCCTTGAGAACCTGATGGGCTCTATTTGCTTCTAGACATCTTAAGTAGTGACCTGCAGCAGATTTTCTAAACAAAAGGTTATCAATAAGTAAATACTTAGATACTCTTACCCTAAAGGCTCTAGCATTTTCTCCTCAGTTTGGGATCGTATCATCTAAGAGATACTTGATAATAGGAGATGTCCGAGATTCTTCTTTGGAGAGGAAGGTACGTCGACATCTAGAGCGAAACGGCTCAAGATGATCAATTCTTTGGGATGTCAATATGCACAATTAGGATACTTGTCTGTGAAATGCTTTTGAAGGTGAAGCCCAAGTTTGCGAGCATACGCTTGAGAATTTTCTTCTCGTGGAATTTGTTCCAAGGAAAATGATTTGAATTTGGACGAAAGAATTTTTACGATTTCCAAATATGTCGTCATCTTTGCATTTTTCGCTATGTAGGATCCGTTGTAATGGTTAACAATTAGCAAAGAATCCATAAACACCGGATATGCTTGACATCTAGGTCTGGGCTCTTTGTTAAACTGCGATTAATGCCTCATATTACGCTTCATTATTAGTGGCCTTGAAAGCTGCAGCGATGGATTGTGGTATTATGTCCCCTTGTGGCAATTTTAGTACAACACCAAGACCTGTACCTCTCATGTTAGAAGCACCATACGTGTAGAGAGTCCAGTTTTCGGGATGTCATCATCTTGAAGTTGTTGTACTTCAATTCCACCTCTTGTTGCATGGTTGGACTAAAATCGGCCACAAAATCGGCTAGGAGCTTGAGATTTTATTGCGATTACGGGCTCATATTTAATGTCATACGTGCTTAATTGTACGGACCATTTCGCCATTCGACACGACATCTACGGTTTTCTCATAACATTCTTAATAGGATAGTTAGTACGTACAATTATAGTATGTGTTTCAAAATAGTGCCTTAATTTAATAGAAGCGATTATCAAAGCTAAAATTAACTTACGTAAATGGGAATACTGGTCTCAGCGTCTAAGAGTGTCTTACTTATATAGTAGATGGGTTGCGATTACCATCTCGTTACGTCACCAAGGCTAGCGCTTACGAGCGCCTTACGATCTTGCTAGGTAGATGTAAAGATGTTCCTCCTCCGAGGTTTGGCCAATAATGGAGGTGTCGACGGATAAGTTTTGAGCTCTGAAAGGCTTCTTCATGTTGGTCCTCCCCTTTGGAACTTCTTGTTCTTCCTCGAGATATCATAGAAAGGTTTGCATCGATCAGGATTTTGAAATGAACACAGTGAGTGCGGCCAATCTTTCCGATCAATCTTTGGACGTCCTTGACAAGATTGAGGTGACGACGGGTTGATAATAGCACGTATACGTTGCAGGGCGGCTTCAATGCCTCTTTTAGTAACCATATAACCCAAAAACTTCCCTGCCTTCATTCCAAAGTTGCATTTAGTGGATTAAGTTTCATATTGAAACAATCCAAGATGTCGAAAGGCTTTGAGATAGGTTGCTTATGTGGTCTTCGGCTTTCTTGGATTTTACTACCATGTCGTCAATATATACTTCCATTGTGTCCCCAATCTGATCTTTGAACATTTTGTTGACGAGCCTTTGATATGTTGCACTGCATTTTTTTAGTCAAAAGGCATAGCAATATAACAATAGATACATGTGGGTGTTATGAAGGCGGTGTCCTCTTGGTCGAGATGGTTCCATCTGGATTTGTTGAAATCCGAGGATGCGTCCATGAATGTGAGGAGCTCATGTCCGGAGGTGGCATCAACTAACGAATCTATGTGTGGCAAAGGGAAAGGATCTTTTGGACGAGGCTTTATTCAAGTCGGTGAAGTCAACACGGACCCGCCATTTCCCATTCTTCTTCTCAACCACAACCACGTTTGCTAACCATCTTGGATAATTTACCTCTCGTATCATGTTGGCTTTGAGTAAGCGCTCTACTTCTTCCTTGATGATCTGGTTTCTTGTTTACGCAAACTTCCTACGTTTACGGTGCCTTTGGTTTAAAACTAGGATCTATGTTAAGTTTGTGAGTGATGACATCTTTGCTTTGATACTGTCATGTCATCATGTCTCCAAGCAAAACTTTTTATTACGCTTCTTAATAGGTCCACAAGCTTCTCTTCTATGTACGATGGGATGTCATTGCCGAGTAAGTACCTTGATGTCCAGGTTGGAAGGGTCTAGCAATACTTCTTTCACATCATTCTCCCTAGCTTCCAGGACTTCACGTACTTTCCTACTGTAATTGCTATGCTTGTTTTGGAGATGTTGACGCCTTCATTGAAGTTTTATAACATTCCTTGGCCACTTGTTGATCACTTTGTATATCTTAAGCGACACCCCGAGGTGTTGGAAACTTCACACACGATGGTATGTGGAGGGTACAGCCTTCATTCCATGAATCCGCGGTCTTCCAAGAATGACATTGTAGGATGTTGCACAATCAAATTACGAGAACCGTTCCATGGTGTTGAGGCCGCTTTGAGTATATTGGAAGCTTTATCTCCCCCTTGTTTCTTTGACTTCACCCTTTGAAGCCTACTAAGCAACGAGGATTTCTTGATGATCTCAGATTAAGGATGTTCATTTCCTTAAGGGTGCTCGACATAATAAGATTGTGAGCCCCCCCCATCAACGAGATACGCGGATTTGTACAGGATTGGCGTACGCAAGGAAATAACTAGGCCGTCGTGATGGGGTTCCGGCCAAGTTATCTCGATCACTCTCATCAAGGTGATTGGATCATGACGGGCGTCGACATCCTAACGGGTTGTCTTTCTGGCCTTCTCCTCTTTTGACTCCTTAGCATGTCGTTTTGCGAGAATAGGATGTGCCACATATTTACGAGCCTCCACTAATGAAATTGATCACCTTTGTTGATCTTTGGGGGAGATCGGGTCTTTCGGCTTCATGAGGAGCTTCCGCACTTTCGGCCTTCTTCTTTACGGATCCCGGCAACTCCTTAAGATGTCCCTTCGAGAGCGGGTAAGCGATCTCCTTTCTTAGTGCGATGCAATCTTGATAACATGCCCCAGAAGTCTTCATGGTAAGCGCACCATTTTGATTTGTCACGCCATCCGAGTGGGCTTATCCGTCTTCTTTGGCCATGCGGCTTTGTCCCCTAGGTTGCCCATTGCCTGAGTATACTGAAATGTCAACGGAAAAACAATAATCGAAATGTTAGGCACATTATCATTATCTTCATCCTCACCGTCTATTGAATTAATTTTGCTAGTATCAATTCTCGGATAAGGATTGGAGGCAGTTGTTCTGCGATGGGATGATTCGGTCTTTCTGTCGGGGGTGTCATATGTCGACGACTTGGATGAGGTCTTTGATCTTCGCGACTCATCTTCCTCCGGTCTTATGAATCTCGCCTTTGCCACCGCTCTGACTTCTTCCCGGCCCAACTTACTGAGTCATCACCAAATCTTGATATCTTGTGAATCTTTCTTGATCCCATTTTGAATGTACGTAATTTTGTCGACATGTCAAGATTGGGAATTTCTAGCACTTCCTTATTGAGCAGGTGGACATAATCCTTGAGTTTCATTAAGGCTGTGAGTCACATTGTAGAGGTCACTTGTCAGCTTCTCAAATTGTATTGCATGAGAATTGGTTATAGAACATGTTGATAAGGGGCGTATGAACCAATTGAACCTAGATTTTGCCTAATCGGCCCATTTGAGGAGCTGGTCCAACCAAGAGTCGATCCAAATCCTCTCTTTGCATAAGCAAGCCTCCCGGAATTGAAGCGGAATATGGATTATGTCCATCTTTTCTTGATAGTGAAGCAGCATGCTCTTACAGTGCAGTGGTACCGTCATACGGCTTCATAGATGGTACCTTTGAAACGCTTCGGGATATCAACATTTGCAATTCTTTGGGACAAAGCGGGATTGATTGTAGCGGATTACGAGTCCGGGTTGGATTGGAGGAGTTATGCCGCACGTTCATTATCGGCTCTACGAGATCTTGCATCTGTTTTGCTAGTGGATTTCCTGCAAAAGGGTCGGCCATAGGAATACGGTGAAATTATTATTATTGAAAATATTATTTAGTAAACCCGAGGAGTTGTCCGTAGTCGTTGTGACAGTGGTGTTGTCGATGAATGGGATGAAGCTGGGTGAATCTGCGGAAGGTGGCGTCAGAGGCAAGATGTTGACATCATTAAGGATGTCGGGTGATGAGTTTGAGGTGGACTACCCATTGGTATAAATTCACTCAGGAAGCGTGAGATCCTTCGGTGTTGTTCGAAGTTGAGGTTCCCTCGCCACGCCAATGGTGAAGAAGTATGTTTGTCCAAGCCGAGATGCGATGAAGCTGGCATTGATCTTTACTTGCATCTTAATGCATGGAATTGTGACACCTTCCAGAATTAACTTTGTCTTCTTTGATCAACCTACGATTCAACTTGGTTAGGATAGTACGGATGTCATCATCTACATTGGATGAGGTTGCTCCCTTTTGCGGAGTCTTTGTAAGGTTGGGTTTGGCTTTGAGGTCCGGTGTTTGAGGAGGTGGTGGCAACAAGCTGGTTTCTACCTCTACCGATGTTGGAGTGACGGCGGGAGCTTTGCGGCGGCGGACACATTGGGGGTGCGGACATAATGAATTTGATTA